>OX465570.1:6578152-7178152 GCA_950022955.1 Xestia ashworthii | reverse complement strand
ACAAACATTAAAACAAACACTTACTTATATATTTTTTGTATAATGTTTTTTTGTTTTTTTTTTTTATGCTTAAGAAAGTAAGTAGTATATACTTACTTTAAAGATTTGGAAATCCCTCAAGAACCCCTAAAACACTTTCCCCCCTTCGCTTCACTCGGTCTCGCAGGTTCGCTCCACTCAGGACCTACCTACCACCGGAAAGCTATCTTGACCCAATCCCTACGCTAACAGAGATTTAGAGATGTTTATTTGTGATAGGTACCATCAACATTGAGCCTGAAAATTATCCAAATAAAAATAACTAGCCCGCTTTCAATTTTAATAATACCCCAATTAATTATTTTTATGATTATGAATCACAGTCATCTATCGAAGACTTATACCTAATTAATAAGGAATTACACCCATACACAGCCTACGCAATTATTATTTTTGTAGCTAGGGGAAAAACTCCAAGGGTGAATAAAAGTCAACCTTTATATAATTGAGAGGAAATTTCCTCTCTGGAAGGTTCCACGTGAGTTAAATATAGATGTTTTTGTATGGTTTTGCTTCCATACCGCCCGTGTCGAATGGTCCCACGCTGGGCGCCATTTGAGATTGATCGCGTCTTGAGTCAACATGTTTCTTTGATTGAGTCGTTAGGCAATTACCTTTTTTTATTAATTTGTATTTTGTATTGTATTATAACAAAAAACGTTGTATCAGTTAGTAAGAGGGTAGTTTAACGTTACCCCTGGGTCTTGACCAAACTGTTTTGTGATCTATTCAATTCGCAATCCATACAATTCGTCCAAAAATGTTATTCATCATTGCAAGATGGTCCAGTGCTCCCGAAAACGGCTAACTTCAGTGTAGACTAGAGGAGGGTCATTTATCTGTTATTATTATTTGCAATGTCCGCCAGATAAAAAGTGATTTTATCAACCTTCATCAAAAGGTCGAGAGTTGAAAGTAACAGTCTGATTCACCCACGTGACCATGTTTGCGAATGTGTTGTATTGGTTTAAAGTCTGTGCGAATATTGGCTCCAATAGAGCGTTCGGGAAACTTTCATACTGATCAACGTGAAGTGAATGTTGGCCCAACATACTGGTCCAATATTTCTTTTCATATTATTAGTCCGAGAAGGTTGGATGTTGTGTTGGGCCAACTAGCTTCCGTTGCAACTTCGCGCACGTCCTGTGTCCTGTCCATTGCAACGTACTTCAATCGCCCATTCGGCCATTACTCATATTCGACATGGCACGCACACCTTTGCTTGCGACGTAATAATTTATTAATTTATAAGTTTCTTTTGATATTTTTTGGTCTAAAAGTAGTCAAAATGTAGAGCTTTAGTGGTGATAGTGTATTCTCGAGGCGGGCTGGTGAATCTGGTAAGTGTTTTACAGTTATTATTATTTTTTTAAGATTCATGTAATGGACGCCAAGTAGCATGGCGTCACCATGCTACGCACCCTGAAGTTACGGGTAAAATTCAACAATTTCAGTTCGGTTTTTCTTTCTTCTTTACTTTTAATGCAGATTTAGGTAGGTAGTATGGAGATATTATTTTATTGTTATAGATTAAAATTGATGAATTTCCATAACTTCTAGCCGAAGTTGTCTTTCATTGCTAAGTCATTTCAACACTTACTAACCCTGGTTGTAGTTCATTAGTTATTTCAGCGTTTAGACTTTCCAGTCAGTTTGATTTAAAGTAATTTATTTGGCATAATTGTTTTAAACTTTTTATATTCATGAACTGGCTTGCCAACTATATTCCCTACATGTGTAGTCTTATCTGACTAGCCGCTACGAATATTTTTCATGAAAATCTTCATTCGTTTTTCGTATAAGAATCGAAAAACGAATACACAATTACTGTAATAATTGGACAGATTTCATACTTAAGATACGATCAGCGGTTAGAGCTGTGTTTATTATTTATTTTCCCGAAACCTCCAATACACACAACACTCTACAAATTCATTCAAAAAGTACATTACGTTTATGTTTTCCAACAGCTTTGAAATTTCCCACATTGTGAATAATTTAACATCACAATTAGAGGGTCATTAAAATGGTTGAAGTCTGGATCAATACCAAATGCATACGGCGCATGTCCTAGCTTACCTGGGTGGAAGGGGGGTGTCTAGCATCCATATTGTGATTTATTGCTATTGATTGACGAGAAACGGACTGCGAGACATCATTTACATTTTTGTGAATGTCTTTGAAATTAAGTTGACTTTCTACTGTTTTTCTTTTACTAAAATGTAGTTAATTTTAGTGTTGTGTGGAGGGGAGGTGAAATGGCGAGAAAGGTGAGAATTTATGGTTTATTATGGCTTGATTGAATGTAGGGACGTCGATGAAGGACGCGTTCAAAATGGCGGTTGGGTTGATGGAGATATTTATTGCGTCGTTCATTTATACGTTGTCATAGATTATGTTAATTTATTGTTTTATACTTTGTTTAGTTCGGTGATGATTGGAAAGAGATCAACTTTATCTAGATTTAGGAATTCTGAAGCTACTATCAGGCACAGGCCGATAGTAAGTATAGCGGTTTGATAGATTTTTTATTATTCGGTTTTTCTATAGATTTTATTAGAATAAATCGCGTTTGTGTTATGTTTTTCTGCTCAAATATTCGCTTTACATTTAGGTATTGGTAACTTCTCTTCTAATCGGGGCGTGGTCCATGCTTTCAAAATGGCGGACTATAACGGATGCAACAATCGTATTTAAGACGCATGCTATTCTGTTTAATTGTTTAGAATTGTTAAAACTGATCATCTGTACCCACCTACTTTTAAGTTTGTATATGTTTAAAGGTAATTTCATTTAGGTAAAGTTATTAAGGTAGGTAAACAGGTACTTATGAATAATTCTGAATATTGTGTCCTTGCGATGAACGCATATTTTTTCTTTCTTTCTTTCTTTCAGTGGACTCGATTTAGGCTCTTTGTACTTAGGTTTTGTGCTTTTACTTTGCAAATGCCGTCATTCACACTGCCACGTGCCACGTGGTTCGGCGCGGGGGATGCGAAGCCTCGTCACACGTTGGCACGTTTGGCATCGTTTACCGGACCCCATTGTTGAACGCTCGCTCTGTAAACGACTACAATCCAAAACGCGCTTAGTAAAACTTAACAGTTTATAGATAGATAGATAGATAAATCATTTATTTAGTGCACACAAAAGACATAGCACAACACACTTAAATGATATAGTTGGAGTTGGGTTGGTTGGTTGTAAGTTGTTGGTTGGTTGTTGGTTGGTTGGTTGGTTTAGTTGGTTGGTTGTTTGTTGTTTTGTTGTTATAAATTAATAAGTGTTCTTTAAATCAACCGTATCGGGATTAAGTTCGGATACATAGTCGGTTATTGTGTAAAAATACCGGTATTCAGCTGCATCCGGTTGGATTGGAAGCCGTCCTCAACATACTTACCAAGTTGGGAAAAGGCTATAGGCAGATGATGATAACCGGTTATTCTGTTAAACTTAAGTAAGTCTTTCAACATGCAAATAGTTCAAATTAATTATTTAAAATAAGTGCAAAAAGTTAACGGACCCTTCAACGTCAACGAAGCATTCTGTACATCAAACTAACTATTATAACTTTACGCAAAAAATATTGCTGCGATAAGCCTTTTGTAACTTGTGTAACGCACTCAAAACATTGTACATTGAATAGTACGGGTGTCGTGGAGGTATTTAAATTAAAGTTATATATAAAAAATTAACTAGTTTCCAAAAAAGATCTAATGAAAAATTTGACCCCCAATATCTCCGTAACTAGAAGGTTCCCACAGGTATGGTCTAAAACAAAAAAATGATCGCAATGACTCTGAGAACTTTTAGCTTCGTTAAGAGTACTTTTACACCGTTTTTACTTTATATTGGACCATAGAACAATTTTGTTCACTTGTTTATTTTTTATTGCATTTCATAAAACACAACAACTTCGAACCGCATCGTCGTCGACTACCAGCTACGTTGGTAGAAAAGTAAGAAGTCGTGTTAAAACTAGAACTTTTATTTTCAAAGCGCTAGTAGTTGCTATTACATTATTGAATTACGATTTCTGAAAATATGCTGATTTATTATGGAGTTAATTGTGTCACATTAACTGAAGTAACTGTAGGTAAAATGTTGGCTGTTATCAGTTTATTTACATCCAAGTCTTTTTTCATCTGTAACTTTTCCTTTTTAGATTCAGAACTTCCGACGATTTAATTTAGGTGTACAAAATAAGCGTAACGGACAAAGTATATTACCTTGCAGTACGCCGGTTTCGTTTCAGAAATAGGCAATTTGAATTTCGATTTACGTTTAAAAATAATGTAGGCAAACGTTTAAATACGTTCTGTGCCAAATCTGAAGGAAACAAAGTAATTCTCTATGATTTAATGAGCTTAATGAAGAAAAATTAAAACCTAGTCAATCAAAAGCCTTTGTTTGCCATATACCCGGCTAGTTGGGAGAACTTCCTCATTCCATTCCGATCTATCTATCAAAATGATATAGGTATGCTATGAAATCAATAACTGTTGCACAAGAGCGCATGTCCTAGAATCTAGATTACCTGCGTGAAACGGGGGTGGCATTTATGAGTTTGTGCTTGGACATACTTGTTGCGCTATAAATTTTGCTTTTCCGGTGTCGCGACATCGGAAAAAAGCGACATGTCGCTTCGATTTATGAGCTAACTTTGTGTCTTTAACGGTTAGTTGTGTGTGTGTGTGTTTTACAATCACTTTTTAGGGTTCCGTAGCCAAATGGCAAAAAACGGAACCCTTATAGTTTCGCCATGTCTGTCTGTCTGTCTGTCTGTCCGCGGATAATCTCAGTGACCGTTAGCACCAGAAAGCTGAAATTTGGTACCAATATGTATATCAATCATGCCGACAAAGTGCAAAAATAAAAATTTAAAAAAACATTTTTATTAGGGTACCTCCCCCAGACGTAAAGTGGGGAGCGATTTTTTTTTTAATTTTGACCCTGACGTGTGATATATTGTTGGATAGGTATTTAAAAATGAATAGGGGTTTTCTAAAATCATTTTTTGATAATATTAATATTTTAGGAAATAATCGCTCCGAAAGTCAAAAACAATGTGTCCCCCCCCCTCTAACTTTTGAACCATAAGTTTAAAAAATATGAAAAAAATCACAGAAGTAGACCTTTATATGAACTTTCTAGGAAAATTATTTTCAACTTGATGAGTTGAATAGTTTTTGAGTTATATAGCACTTTTTCAAAAAAAACGCAAATGATAACTTTGTTTTTCATACAAATACTATGAAAAACAAAGTTATTTTTGCTGACGAAAAATGTTGGTATTTTTAATGGTCTGGGAAGCTACGGAACCCTACAGTGAGCGTGGCCCGACACGCTCTTGGCCGGTTTTTTTTTCTGGTTGTTTTCGTAGTTATTGATATGAGATTCAGTGAATTATGTTTATCGTCGGTAAGCTGATCAGTCGCAGGTAGAGTTTTTATACCCTTTTTCTTCTAACGATCAAAGTATTTGAATCATAGTTGTATTTTATATGAATCTTGGGCAACTTTTTATGGTCGAAAATTTCTGTGTCTGTTTTTTGCTCAATTTTACTTAAAAAATTGTAAAAACGTCAGTGTTCATTGAAACTTGGCCATTATAAATTATTTCAATACTTACAAACTGTGTTTAGATAAAATATTTTAGTAAAATCTTAATAAAACATCTCCGGTAATACGGATTCTTTCTCTAAAATTTTCGCCACAATGTGAGTTGAAACGAAAATGGTGCCCACAAACTCAAAATGGCTGATCATGATTGCAGCTACGGCGCATGTTCTAGGTTTTTTGGTGGGTAACTTTAAGTAGGTTTTCACAAGATCCTGTCAAATCCTGTGCCCATAAGACGTGAAACTAGAAAAAATGTGTCTTTCCATGACCGTTATTTAAAAATAATTAAAATCAAGTCAGTCATAAGCCTCTAGCTGTTCGCCATATTCCCTTGGGAGTTGGGAGTACTTCCTCATCCCACTCCAAACTATGTATCAAAATGATATAGGTACATAAAATCAATAATTGTTGCACTAGAGCGCATGTCATAGATTTTACCTGCGTTAAAACGAGAGTCGCATTTATGAGGTGGTGTTCGGACAGATTTGTTGCGCCATTAATCGTCATTCCGGTGTTGCTTTGTTTTATGAGTTATCTTTGCATCTGTAACGTCTACTCTTTGTGTCTTAAAGGCTTGAATTCGTGTCGCGCTGACGTCAGTCGCGTGCGTCGGTCGCGCGTACGAGTATACATTGTGTTATATTTATTGTGTTAAATGTACCGCGACGCTGACGTCAGCGGCGCGTATTTGATACTGTTTTTCGACCATCAGCGTGACAGGAATTCAGGCCTTACGATCACTTCTTGCCGGTTGTTTGAGTGAGTATTGATATGAGTGGTTCAGTGTACATTTATCGACTGCAAGCTGACCAGTCGCAGGTACGGATTTTCCACTATTTTGTATATTTTGGTTTTTTGATAGCAGTTTTCGGATCATCTTCGGTATTTCTGCTTTTATTTGTTTTTTTTTCTCCAACTTAATGTATTTTAAATTATCAGGTACCTTGGTCATTTTTATCAATTCACTTGTAAAAATCTGTGTTTTCAAAAATATTTTATTAAAATCTTAATCACTGGGTACGGATTCTTTGTTTTACCACAACGTGGGTTGGAACAAAAATGCCGTCCACAAATTTAAAATGGCGAACGATCGATGCCCATTGCAGTTACGGCGCATGCCCTGCTTTTAGGGCATGCGTTGTGTCTATCTCCGCTTCTTCGGGCGTATTTTAGGTGTTGACCGGGAACGAGCGGGGGTGATGCCGCGGGGGGGGGGAGGTGGCGGAACTCTGTACGAGTTGCGTAACCATTATTTTAATGATGAAATTAAGGTTCTTTTCCTATGCAACTGGTGGCACATTAGGCATTGGTCACACTCCCTCGTGGCTCGTGGTGGAGCGCAAGACGCGTAGACATGCATGTTGTCGCGTTAATAGTTTCCTGCATCTCAGTCAAGAGCCACTCGCATTGCAAATTATGCCTAAAGAATCCACGTAAAATTAGTTTTAAAACATTAAAAAGAAATCAAAAATATGACATATTTTTGTCATATTTTTGATTTCTTTTTAATGTTTTAAAACTAATTTTCATGCGTTAAACTAACGCAAGCTGGAGATGGAAGCAACTGTGTCTTAATAACTGAAGTTATACCTAGTAGGTAAACTTACTGTAGCCAGATATTAATTAGGTCTAGGTCTTTTTGGTCAGTTATTTTTTTGGTAGTTCCAACGATGATCAAACAAAATAAGAGCGGAGGACCAATTATAGTACCTTGTGGAACGCCAATTTGATTTCTATTGCCGTGTAAAAAATTGCGGGTAAACATATGCAGGCAAACGCTTTGATAATATCCTGTGCCCAAATGTAGAGCAAGTAGAAAAAATGTTTCTTCTCATGAGTATTAATTAAGAATAAAATCAAAATCAAATCATTCAAAAGCCTTGGGATATAATTACGGATATAATTTTTCACTAAGTAGTGGTGTTTGGTTTTTTCAGTAGCGGTTTATGGATCGCCTTCGGTTTTTTAATTGAATCTTGTGCAGTTTATTGTGGTCGTTCTTGTTTGATACTTAATTTAATTTCTTTTTAATTATCAGCGTCAATTCAAACCATGGTCACTTTTATCAATTCAATAATAACAATTTTTGTGCACAAAAATGTTTTATTAAAATCTTAATTACTGGGTACGGATTCTGTGTTTCACCACAACGTGGGTTGAAACAAAAATGCCGTCCACAAACTTAAAATGGCGGAACAATCGATGCTTATTGCAGCTACGGCGCATGCCCTAGGCTTTTAGGGCATGCGTCGTGTCTATCTCGGTTCAGACTTGACGATATGTATTCGATTATACATATATCCAAGAATTTTTGATTCTATGACTAGTTATCAGTAGGTACTGGTTTGAATCTTCGATGCGGGTTGAAAATTTGTGCTTCTACAAAATGGCGGCTGTACCTAAAGCTTTTCATGGCTGGTGGGCATTGCACTTTTACGGCACATGCTCTAACAAGTAACGTAATAATTATAGCTTACTCCGATTCATTTCTTTGTTTCTGATACTTACTAAATGTGAATGAAAGAACTTATCACTGATTATTTATTAAAAAAAAGACCTTGAGTTCAGCTTTGTCTTTAATTTTCGAATAAAGAAGTACTTAAGTATAAATGTTGCTGCCTCTGTATCAACATATTTCCCCTTTGTTAATTATATTTTATCTCTGGTGTATCCTTAACTAACGATGACGGAACATTAAGTAAATTAACTTAATGTTCTTCTTCTTCCTCAGAATTCGATCAACAGTACCGCTTCCACGCGTCCATGCTGGGCAAACCTGAGCTACCTTCGTGGCTTCGCTATATCTATAGTGGCCGACACCACTCAGGGTTCATCTTTGGCACACCCCCAAAAGGCAGCCGGGGCCCGCTCACGGTAAGTCAAGTTTATGATAGGTACACTAGAACTGAAGAATTTAAGTATTGGAAGTCTTCAAGATCCCATATTTATGTCATGTTCTAGTGTGTGCAGACTGCAGAGGTGCTAAGTTATTTTCTTAAAATGCTGAAGAGTCATGAATGAAGTCGAAATGAAAAAAATGAAGTGAAGGTCTGCCTTTCTTTTCAGCTCGAAGTCATTGGCCTAAACCGACAAGACTATGAGACGCGGAGGGTGTTACTGACGTTGGACATACAGCAGAAGGAGAAGATGGCACGCCACGAGGTCGAGCTCAAAATCGATAACCTGAATGTGGAAGATCTGTTGGATGAGCACAAGTAAGTAGCATTTAATAATAACAACATAGTGAAGGACTGCTAAGTGCTAACATTTAATGTTTCATAATTCAGTTTTCTGTACTTTAACTACAATAAAATGTGCGTCACCCCATCGAAAGAGCGAATATGGAGCCTACCGGCTACTTAGTGGGGTCCTAGTGATATTTCTAACTTTCTCGGGTCTTTAGTTTTCAATTTGATCCGTTGAATTTTCTTTAAGACATATTTGTCCCTGTTTTTAGGATGACTCGACTCAAGGACATCTTGCGGACGAAGCTCTGGACGGAGAGTAGCGGCGATCTGTACGCAACCTTCCTGGCGTCTGCCATCGATCTGGGAGCGCGACTGCCTTTAAAGCCCAGTGATGGAGAAGGGTGGGTACTTAGAGGACCATTGTTTATTGTTTCGGTATTAAATGTAACCGATTCGACGTAGGACAAAATAGGAGCACCTGGTAGAATTTTGGGGAAACCTTCGCCCAAGAGAATACAGTATAGGATAGCACAAATGGCAGAGTACCTAGGCCTGCATTGTCAAAATTTTAAGAACTAAAGAGTTGTTTAAGGAAATACCACAGTATGCATGTATTGAGTAAAGTGTTTAAATTCCTTCTCCTTTCCAGGTTGGTAGTCCGCCTCGGCAGTACCATGCCGTTCTCTTTGGAGCTGAAAAGGTTGCGTGAAGAAGTGCGCCCTCTGTCTCGCCTGCCAAACTGTCCTCGCGAATATAAGAGGACTACTGTCGAAAGATTCTTCAGAGACGCTGGGTTGACGCTGGACTGGTGTAGCTTTGAGCTGGTAAGTTAATAGCATGCTTCTATAAATCCTGCAGCCCTGCCGGTGGATCCTTTGTTTCCACTCAAGGACCTTAAAAGCTTGTGCCTCCACCTCCAATGGACATAATTGTTTACAATAGATCAGTATTATTAATGAATTTATACTAAAACGATGCTGGTCTAACAAAACTTCCGTTTTGAACTGGTGGATGATTGGTGTCGTTTTCATAAAATAGACCGTAGTCTTTTAGAAGGTTAACAAAGGGTCTTCATGGAGGTTTCTTTGTTTCAATTGGGCACTTTAAGCATTATTTCAATCAAAACTGTATCTATTTGTCGGCATCATTTTAGATTATTAATTACAGAACTTTTTATGGTCGTTCAAGGTGAAAAAGTTTCTTCCACGTATACCGTTCTTTATTTCATACTATCCATTATAGTTACGATAATTTTTTCTCCTCTATTTTCAGTACAACACCATCTACAAGGAGCGTTCGACCCAACACCTAGAGTACTTGACAGAGGTCCCTAACACCAGCAAATCCGCCAAATCTTTCAAGGCGTTAGACACCAGGGATGCTTGGACAGCTCCTAATAAGGTAGGCGAAAGCGTTTAAGTGGAAATAAAGGAATAAAAAAATTGAATGTGTGTTTTATTTGTGTTCATTACCATCTCTCTTTTGTATGATTTCATTACAATTCAGCAGTCCAAGTACGTAGGATCCGATAGGACTCGATTAGATAATTTGACAGTTATTCTCGATAAAATGAGTTTTTATGGAGTCAAAAACTCATTTTATCGAGAATAACTGTCATATTTATCTAATCAAGTCCTATCGAATCCTACGTACTTGCACTGTGTGTTGATGAGAATGATTTTGATGCGGGATCAAAGACAGTTGATTTTTTTTTTCTATTGTTTGCTTTCAAGCGGCAAGAGTTACAGTGGTTTAGAATAGAGTGACAAATAGACTCGAGTGATTTATAAGGGTTCCATTTTTTTCTAGATACCCGGTGAAGTCTATGATTACGGTGATTCTTTGAGAAGGGAGTTGTTTATACCCACTCTATCTTCTCTTTATTGTTCACTTGCGGCCCGTACCATCTTATTTTTTCTAGTAATAAATATAGCCTAAGACACTCATAAATAACGTGGCTTTCTATTGGTAAAAGTTTTTTTTTAAAGAAAATCGGTTTTGTAGATCCAGAGATTTCCCCCTACAACCTCACAATCTTTAGCTTTCAAATATTCATGATGTCACTCTTTCAGGATTCCCTCCCATCTCGTAGTTACGGCAAGCTCCTGACAGCAGCAGTCCTGATCCCTCTGACTCTCATGCTACTCTGTGTCACCGCTCTGACGGCCGCCGTCTGTGCGCTGCATGCTACGGTGTAAGTATACCTTCACTTGATTTAACATATTTTTAGTTTTTGTATAGATCTCGGGTCGATCCATGAACGAACTTTGGCAATCGATCTGAGTAGTTGGTGTCTTTGATCGACGTCGATCCACCGCAATCTTGTTGTAGACCTTTAGGCCTGAATTCAAGTCGCGCTGGCAGTCGGTCGCGCAGTGTCGGTCGCTTACGAGTATACATTGTGTTCTGTATAGCATCATACTGCAACACTGACGTCATCGGCGACCGATTGCCCTATTTTGTTCTCGCTGACGTCACGGCCGATCGTACGTTACCGACCGGCGGTCAGCACGACAAGAATTCAAGCCTAAATCTAAATTCTGGTAGGTAATTAGGTGCTGATTCTTCCAATCTATAGTTTTCATCTTTATTATTTCAGACGTGACCCGGAATCAGAATATTTTATGGATCATATATTCGATTTGTTCTTCGACTATAGAAAACCTAGGTTTGAAATATTATAGTTAGTTTTAATTTGTGGTTACTAAAATGCATACTTACTGATAAATTACTTACCTACTTACAACTAAAAAAGTAAACCCTAACATTGCCAACTTACAAAATAAACTAGCAAAATAACGCTTCATCTTTTTTTTTCGAGTGGTTAGTGTCCAACCTGGTGTCAGAGTTTTTATGCCACCCATGTGCCTCTGAATTGGCTCATCATGCCGTCGAGAACTATCTCTCAGACATGGTGGTTCCCTTACGATGTTTTCCTTCACCGAAGCTAGTGATAATTATACAATTCGCAGATGAACCCGAAAAATCAGAGGAGCGTGTATTGGGTTCGAAATAGAGACTTGGCAGTCCCACGATTACATCACGAGGCTATAACTGCTAATAATAAAATAAAGCTAATACGAGTACATATAAAATAACCTCATAGCTTTTTCCCATGAGAGAAGCCAGAAGCTACCAACTGACCCAACTGACTAACATTCTCCGTTTGTTTCCTTTTATAACGCTTAGGCCTGAATTCGAGTCACGCTAACGGTCGGTCGCGCAAGGTCGGTCGCGTACGAGTACACATTGTTTTCTATATAGCACCATACTTACCGCAACGCTTACGTCAGCTGCGACCGACAACCGTGTTTTATTCTCGCTGACGTCACGACCGACCGTACACGACCTACCGTCAGCGTGACAAGAACAGGCCTTATATTGGAATCTTGATAAAATAGTCAGTACATAAGATAATGATTTTAACTAAAATCCTTAATATTTAAGGGCGCACAAATCAAAAGTGGAAATGTGTCGTTACGGCACTGGCAACACTGAGCAGACTCAAGTAGCTGACAACACCAGCACCAAGAGCTTTGGAGTCAGGTTAGTATTAGCATGAGCATCTACATAGGAATAATGATAAGTACAGTAGTAAAGTCTAGGTTACCATTGGCATTATTGTTTTTGTCAAAGACTGCTACAAGAAAGTCACAGTATGGTTTTACGTAAAACTGAGTCTTTTTACGCAGGGTCTTGGACTTGGGCGCTGACAGTTGGAAATAGCTTTTAAGCAAATATTTAATAATACGTCTGTTTTCGCTCTTTACCGGTATTCAGCTGCATCTGTTAGAAAAGGGCTTGGCAGATGATACTGAGTCCTAAATGTGGACCATCAAACCAACCAAAACCTTCTTTTCCAGCCCCAATAACAGCTTGGCGCGTCCCTACAGCCCCAAATCAACGAGCAACCTAGCAGGTAACTACAACCGACCGCAACCTCCGCCCTACATGGGCTCGGCAACCAACTCGCTCCACCACCGTAAGTCCTCGGACAAGACCCCGTCAACCAGCGGGCATACTCCTGAACATCGCACTCACCTACTCGAAGAATCCTTAAAACTATTAAACGAAGCCAAAATCTGCAGCGAATTCGAAAAAAAAGAACCAATTATTGACCTTAATGACGGTACTGAAGATTATGTCCCGATAAAATCGGATGGAACCGGTTACAAACCGGATTCAACTGGTTATATCCCGATAAAACCGGATGGGACTGGTTACGTTTCGATGCAGGATTTGGACGATATTGACGTACCCGATTTGGCCAAGTTTGGCATCTCGGGCGCTATATGACATGAAGTGGCGGCAGGTGAGCCGCCGGTGAAGACCTGGTTTTGTTAGGTGTTTACTAAAGATTTTTTTCTTTTGTCCGGCCTAATAAACACAGTTATACAAGGATCTTCTGGCGAAGGGAAGATGCGGGTTAACATCTGTTAAAGTTGTCTGTGAAAAATGTTTACCTAAAAAAAATAAAAATTGTGGCGGCGTTGGTTGCGATTTTGGTTTCGCGCTAAAATATCCTTGTATAATTTTTATATGCTTTGATTGTGTCCAATCCAGTAAAAACATGATTACCTACAGTAAGTAAGTACGCCATTTATATTTTACTCTGTGATTTTAAAGTAATATTTATTTTAACAGACAGCGGCGGTAACGAACGGTGTCTTTTTTATATTGTTACGTTGGTAACCCTAATAAGTACCTTTTAAAACCTAAAACGTTTTTTTATGTTGGTTGTTTTGTAGTTTACGATCACTTGACGAAACAAGTGATGGGCATCAAGTATGCGAACGGGGATAGAGTAAAATTCCACAATTTAAGTCCGTTTTCATTAACACTAAGTAACAACAAAAAGAATACCGAAATATGATCGCGTTGTTGGATTTTCAATTTTCGGTGCTGGACTGAAGGACCAGACCAAATAAAAAAACCAAGACAGCGCTGCCAACTATAAAGTGAGGCCAGCGCAAAACTACGTTTCGCTCTGTGCATACACGCTCACACGCACACATTTACATCCAACTATAATGAAACTACGTCTCAACAAACGCACACATGTTTACGAAACCGGCCTCACGTCTCTATTCGTATAATTCCGTCTTAACTTTTTTTTTTGGTGTTTGACTGAGGGTTGTAAATCTAACACTGTGTTTTTATCTATGTATTCATGAATACGTCGCTAGTCTTGGTGAAGACAGGTACTAGGCGGAGCTAAATGCACATTTCTTTGCATACTTATGGACAAGAGGTAATCTGTCACTGTCGCACAACAGACAAAATGCCAGTGCAAGATAGAGACAAGAATATATTTTAGCCAAAAATGTGCTAGGTTATGTTTATTTTTCTTGCCGTATAACGTTTTATGCGTTATTTAGATATAGTACATTAGGCTAGATTTTTCGTGTTTATTGAACTAATGGGTAAGAGGTTGTCAAATAACTATTAACTTGGATAGTGTTAAATAAGTTTTGTATGTAATATAATGTGCGTACATAAAAAAAGCATCTCTAAACTAAAAATTTAAATTTGAACATAGCAAAAAACCCTTACAATTACATTTTATTTTATTACCATTCACATCACATAGATAATATTTATGATTTTTGTGATGGATGAGATTCCTTTTTTTTTTAAATAGCATATAAAAAAAAAAATACAAAAAAAAATAGGTTATAATTGTGTTTACCATTACACTGTTATAAAATAATTAAAAAAAATACTTAAGTACTTATACTTAATCAAATAGGTATAAATAAGCTGTAAAAATAATAAAAATATATGGTCCACATTGCACGAGTGACAGGAGATTCGTAGTTAAATTTGAAGGTATATAAAGGTAAGTATAAGATTAACTAATAACATCGTTAAAAGGACTTATTCCACTCATTCGATCTACAACGATGGCACTGATCGACGTTGAACACTATGATGTAACATGCCAAACGTCTATAGTTTTACGGTCATTTTCAATAACTTACTAGCCGGTTTCGGTAGGTTGTTATCTCTGTCGGTTTGACATTTTCCTTACTGAACGGTTAGAAACAAAATGTCACAGAGAAGCTTTCTTTGATTAACCAACACACTACTTTTGCACATAAAAAAAAAACAATAAAATATCAAATCCTAATTGGAATTCCCCAAACCATTCTGAATTCAAAAGGTGATGTACCTTTATTGGAATGTCAAAATGTAATGGAAAAACCACTAGATGTGTCTAAGCAGAAACGAACAACTGTACTTACTGAAAAATAGTGCGCCTATCACTAGAACAACAAAACCTAAAATTACATTTTAATTGCAATTACACAAATGTCGCCGACATTGATAAAAACATTGATATAATGTCGATCGCGTGAGTGTAGCAACACCGTTTAAAATAGTTTACTTTAGAATATTCTAGAAATAATTTTCATTCAATGGTCGAATTTTTATTTACTAATGCATACTGACAGGTACTGATTGAAACTTTTAAAGACATTAATGGTCAATGATCATCATAAATTTTATTGCAGTAAGAATATAAACACTAAATAGGAATTTAAAAACCGGATTACATGCAACTTAAAATCGTCGAAATACCATCATAAATTCTCGAAATATGCAAAAAACTGCATAAATATGCAACAAAAAATTTTACTTTTCAAGCTTCGCTATCTAACAGTATGGGATCCGCATCAAGATTTAATGTTATAGCAACAGCTAGACAAGAAAACTATCTCGAACTTTAACACAAAATGCTGTCATTCCTGTTTGATTTTAAACAGTATAGACATAAATTATTTTAGAAATTAGTCATTGCTGTTCCTCTAGGAAAATACTTCCTCAAGTAACATTGACACTGTCAGATTTCTAAGGAATGTCATTTTATGTAGGTTTAACTATATTATAAGGTGAAGAATAAACTGTATATATATAAAACACAACAATAAGGACCACAAATTACTGAAATAATAATCATTAAAAATTGAAAATAGAATTAAAAATTAGTTAAAATACTACAGAAACATACAAAATATTACAGATTAAGTATAAGTAGGTTTAATTTAAACGTAAGGTTAAGGAAAATAAATGTATATATAAAACACGGACATCGTCATCATGGAACATAAATAATTACTGTAAATAACACGCGTCTCGCGTTTAAAGTTTGAATAAAATTTTAATTATAATTAAGAAATAAATCTCATAGAGAGTCTTCTGTAGGTTAAGGAAAATATTAGCTGTAGATGTATAGTATAAAACACAAATTAAAAAATGGAACGATCTTTTACTCTGAAACATGGTAACAAAAGAGTAACTTATCAAAGGTTTTATTTAAATTTCGAATTGGCTTGCAAATAGAAAGCGGTTTGTTAAAAAAAAAACAAATGAACTCTTCAACGCGAGAAAAATTATTGTTGTTTGTGTGCATCGTTGATTTTGAAAAGTATGTGCAATGCCTCTGTTACTATAATAGCCGCTGCAGTAATGCAGGTACTTATTATCTGTGGAGTGTGGATCATCTTCATTGTGAAAATGTTGAGAGTTTGTGTTGTGTTTTAAATTGTTAATCTGTGACTGACCTGATTGAAGAAAAAACTGACCGCTCTGTTCAGAATTTTTGTCAAGTGTAAATTTGTTCGGTTTTAAATGACAATTTTTCTCACACTCGAAGTGAAAAGTACAGTTTGCACCTCGAGACTAAACGCCAATTTAATATACCCTCGCTTTCATTGACTCAAACCACCTCGGGTGTATTAGCTTCGTTTAGTCCCTCGTTATAAAATGTACTATTATTTCATCACCACTGCTCTTAAAACGGTGAAGGAAAACATCGTGAGGAAACCGGTATGTCGTAAAACCGAAAATTCGAAGACATTTACCAATCCGCACTGGGCCCGCGCCGCGTGGTGGATTATGGCTCATACGCAAAATACGCGCTTTGACGTGGAGTTGGGGACACCAGCCCGTTATACAATACAATACAATTATAAAACAACAATGTCTGTTCTATTGGAAGTTACTACCTGGTTTTAGTTGAAATATGCGTAATAGGTTGCTTTTTTTAAAATTAAATGTGAGTGCTCATGTGACCAACATGAGCACTGACATGTAATTTTGTAAATAGAACTCATAAGGCGATTATACGAGCTAAACGCGAGTTTTATAATTGCTAAAAGTATATGATTCACTGCTATAAACAAGACCAGAAAAATATATGATATTCTTCAGGATATATGCTAGCATGATACTGTTTTGAAAACATAATACAATTAATTTGGCTCGATAAAAAGAAATCACGAACTTACCTCTAAAAATATCTTTCAAACAATAAAAAACATACTAATATGCATGCGATCATTCTGATTTTTTGGCAAATAATTCTACAAGCAATATATTAGCATGATACTGTTTTAGTTTTTTAATCCAATCAATAGTTTTTTTGTAAATCGATCGAATCCACTCATTTCGCGCTATTTGGCCCGCAGTGGCTGACGTAACAACCACTTTGTAGCGCAAGCTGATTAGAACTTTATTCTAACAGCATTTGAAACGAAGTTTGAACCACCACAAATGGAGTTGCTAATTTAGCTCGTCTCAGCGCCTTAAGGAAAAGATCAAAATTAGGTTTAAAATTATTATTTAAGTAGGTTTAATTCAAATTAAAGGTTAAAGAAAAAAAAATAGTATGTATAAAATAGACGCCAAAGTTGACATTTCACGTGCCGTTGACAGTAGAAGCGTATTTAGTACATGTTTTTACATAAATACTTTTTATTACTTTTGGTGTGTAATAAATGTGCACAATAATTGATTGCTGATTAATATGCAAATGAATACATTGACATTGACAAAACACGAACATTGACATCAAAGGCAGTGAAAAATTTTATTAATTTTGTTTAAGGTTTGTGTATAACCAGGGCAGATACTACTACAGCTTATTTCTCTTTTATTACAAAAAAAAAGAATTTGTTGAACTTGTCGCGATCCGATTTCATCCAACTCAAGAAAAAAAGGGAAATTTTGAAAATAAATCAAGGTTTTATAAGAACAATTGTAACGATTGTAACAATAGACTGTGGTGTAGAACTTAAAACCCAGATGTCGCGGTTATACAATAAAAGATAAACAGGTCCTGAAAAAAAAATACCGATCGTCTATTACTCATTTAAAATAAGTAGGTAGTATACAAGACACTGTGACGGGTGTAAAAATACCTTTATCGAACCCTTATTCTTGCAGTCACGTTTTTTTTTAATGAAATGATCTACTTGAACCTTCTGGTTGTAGAACCACCAAGGTTCTAACTTTTTGTGTTTATTTTTATACACAATACACGGATACAAGTTTAATTATGTAAAATAATATAATTTAAATATGTGTTTTGCGAGCGTTAATTGTGCGCTAACGCAAACAACTTTTTATTTTACAACAAAAATAAACGTCGTTTCAGCTATTGCATTTGGTTTTCTGCGGTTTCAATTATAAACTAAAACTAAAATTTTAAAATAAAAAACAAATATTTCCAAATAATATGAAAAAGAAAAAAGGTGACGACTCACTGGACATAGATAAGGTTTACTTGGTTTTATTTCGCTAAAGAATGCTCAGATGACGGCTAGGTGATGGTTGTTTATACACCCTGAACAACAGTTTTATTAATGACAGACCATGTGTTACATAATTAAGGAGAAAATAATAAGTTCTGTACATATAACAATAAAGACACTAAACAGAATGAAAAAATAATATTTTTTAAGTCATAGTTTTATAATTATTACTGAAATATAAACAGTAATGCATAATTTTTTTTTAATTAAATAAGATTATATAGCTGAAGTTAAATTAGCGATAAATAGGTAAGTTTATATAGTGTAGTTAAGTAGGGTTAAATAGTTTAAGATTAAAAAGTTGGCTAACCTATACGATAGTTTAGGTAAGAATACACCTCCTCCACGCACCTTATATGAAAGGTAGACTGTACATATATAAAACATCGGATGGATTCTTAATATAAGGTTTAGTAGCTAGTGATTAAATAGGCTTTTGAATGGTCTTAAATAGGGATTAATAATACAGTATAATATGCAGTATCTAGGACAACAATATATTAATTTAAAAAGTTTAAGTAATACACAAAATGTCATCATACATTTTATTTTTATCATTTTAATTTTACATAATAATTTACTTGAATAGGTATATTAAGGATGGTCTGAGATGAGAATGATCCACTTCACTTCTTTTGGGTTAAGTAAATTAACTGTGGAACCGTTTATCATTTACTTAATTTTCAGTTTTATTCTTCGTAATTGGTACAAAATTAATCTTATTTTATTGGATTTACTGATACTTGACCAGGTAAGTTAATATCTGTTAAGAACTACCAAAAACCGTGTAGGAATTTCTGAACAGTCAGAAATGTCGCGTATTGTTTTGGATCGACGTCGATCCATAACACGTTCAATGCTTCAGTATTAAAAAAAAAAAACATCAAAATGAGTGTCGCGCATAAAAAAAAATCCGTATCACCCTCTATTTTTGTAATTTATTTTTTTTGTTGTTATAGCGGCAACAGAAATATACATTCTATGAAAATTTCAACTGTCTGTCTATTACGGAATACAGAGTAAACAAATGATGAGATCAAGTTATGAATCAGAATGGAAAACTACCCATTTTTTTTTCGTTTTTGTTAATTTCAAAGTTTTTCATTTTAATTTGTGTCACCCTGAGTAAGTGAAGCTAGATTTAAATATCTTTAAAAAAGATCTTAGGAATATAAAAACCGGCCAAGAGCGTGTCGGGCCACGCTCACTGTAGGGTTCCGTAGCTTCCCAGACCATTAAAAATACCAACATTTTTTGTCAGCAAAAATAACTTTGTTTTTCATAGTATTTGTATGAAAAACAAAGTTATCATTTGCGTTTTTTTGAAAAAGTGCTATATAACTCAAAAACTATTCAACTCATCAAGTTGAAAATAATTTTCCTAGAAAGTTCATATAAAGGTCTACTTCTGTGATTTTTTTCATATTTTTTAAACTTATGGTTCAAAAGTTAGAGGGGGGGGGGACACATTGTTTTTGACTTTCGGAGCGATTATTTCCTAAAATATTAATATTATCAAAAAATGATTTTAGAAAACCCCTATTCATTTTTAAATACCTATCCAACAATATATCACACGTCAGGGTCAAAATTAAAAAAAAAATCGCTCCCCACTTTACGTCTGGGGGAGGTACCCTAATAAAAATGTTTTTTTAAATTTTTATTTTTGCACTTTGTCGGCATGATTGATATACATATTGGTACCAAATTTCAGCTTTCTGGTGCTAACGGTCACTGAGATTATCCGCGGACAGACAGACAGACAGACAGACATGGCGAAACTATAAGGGTTCCGTTTTTTGCCATTTGGCTACGGAACCCTAAAAAGGCTATAGAAAAAACACACAAAGAGTTTTCTCTATTGAGTATTAAAATCAAAATTAATGAAAACATCTAATTGTACCTACTTGTGAATTTTTAATGGAACTTGTTTTTTTTTTTCATTTTAGGCATACTTACCTATTAATTTTATAAAATTTTATTTTCACTCTAAGTAATTTCTAAAACTGAATTGTAAAATATTGTTTAGATTTTCACAGCTATTTCATTTGAATAACTATAAAATATTTTTGGGAATTATCAATCTTGAACAAATCAAATCTGTAAAGGTTAGTCTTTAAAAATTTACCCTGTGTGGAAACTGTTTTTTTCCATGGCTTAGTAGCTACAACACCACCTTTTTGATGAATCGGCTATTTCTAGTTTCTTTTTCCATTATAGACTATGTGTATTATCTCTATGTTCTAATATTAGGTATAGACGTGCAGTCCTTTTACAGTTAAGTTACATAACATCTACAAAATGCCAGTCATATCATTTATTTAAATTTTTAACGCCATACTTTAGTAAGTAGTACAATTAAGTTAAGTTTACCTACTTGGCCATTCGGTAGTTTCGTATGTAAAAGAATGGACAAGAAACTCCATCTTTACTGTTTTATAATTATATGCTTTAGGTACTTGCCTAAATGAACTTTAAAAATATATCACCTTGAATTTAAAAAAAAATATAAAGTTGATTTTGGCTTGCTGCTGTTAGGTAAAATAATTGTGAAAAAACTACACTGTTAAGATATAATAAATAATTGTACAATCAACAAATGACTACATGAACGCGGATTATGTCTTAAGGGTAGCGACGTAAATTGTATATAATGACGCGCAAAATACCTTCTATTTTGTAGGTAATTATATAAATAGTTAAGAACTTTGTATAGTTAGGGTTAAGATTTAAGTTTTTACTCTCATTATTTCCTTTATTGAACGCGATGAAGACGCAAAACGAACCACAAACAATAGGTACACGCGGTAAATTAGTGTAGATTTCAAAGACAAAAAAAAATGTTCTCCGCTAGTTTTTAAGTAGATAATAAGAACCTTATAAAGTTAGGTTTAGGGTTTGAAATAAGTTTTTAGTTTTTATACTTATTATTTCCTTTAGGTACGCAATTGACAAAAACGATTAAAATGGCAAATGATCTGTAGATGCGGAGAGACTCGCAAACCAAAAAGAAAATGGGCTCCTCTCCGCTAGGTAGGTAACATAAACGTTAAATAGTTAGGGTTAAGGTTTTGAATAGGTTTTGACGTTTTACACTTACTTTTTATTTTATTGGACATGTCATATATCCTCACTAGATTATAAGTAGACATCGGATTATATGAGCTATCAAAGTATGCATGCGAACATGCACTAAAATTCTTTTTGTTATTAGAATTTAATTACGTTTATTTTCGCAAAAGATTTTAATTTTATTAACATTCAGTTGCGACAATACACAATTATTTTTTGACATTCTAAAGTAAACTTGTGACGTTTGCCACTAAATGTTATTTTCATAGGCTGGAAATAAAGGGCGACTGCGATTACTTGACAGAACTTGAAATTTTGCGCCATTTGTGCAGTAATCTTTCAGGCAAGTTTTCCGGTGCCGTTGATTTATGCATTCATTTTCTTGAATCTTTCAAGACCCTGGTTTTTATGTAGAAACCAGATTAAAAAAAATACAGTCGAATGCGGTGAAAAACTGCCTTTTATCCCACCAGATGTCGCATAATCAACCTGGCCTAATTTTGTCCTGTCACCTGTCAAAATCCATGCTAATTTACGAGTACCAAATAAACAAATATCGAAAATAATAAAATACTAAAAATATGTCGCAGTGTTGTACTCCAGACTGTAAAAAAAAGGGAGACATTTATTTCCAAAAGATCCAGAACGCTGAAGAGCCTGGGAAAAAGCGTTGATAATCAAAATCTTTAAAGCAACCTACCAGTCTGTATTGTGCCCTGCTCATTTTACAGCTGATGATTATTTTGGCCCTTTATAATAACTCGTGAATAATAATAGATCATTTTGCATATGAAGTAATGATATAATATGTTGTTTATTTCAGTGTATGAGCTTAAGGCTAAATTCTTAAAGAAAACTGCAGTGCCTTCAATATTTTCTTATAAGAATAATAAAAACAAAAGTAGAATCAACAAACGCAAAACAGCGTATAAAACGTTTAATAAACAGGTCCCGGAGGAAATTAATGCTTGATGTACCTACAAGCCCTTAACAAAGCAATGCAACTTGTTTATGTGGGCACTGATATTGTGGGTCACTGAGAGATGTGCCAGGCTCTGGGTTGACATTAAAATTAAAATTGGGAATTCTAATCTGAAAGTCAAAAACATACATTACTAGATTCGATGAGAATATCGCTTATTTATCAATTTAAAATTAAAATTGCGGATTCTAATCTGAAAGTCAAAAACATACATTATTAGATTCGATGAGAATAAGTATCGCTTATTTATCAATATAACCTTAACATTGTTTGATTCCCTTTCAATCAAAACTGCTTTTTCTCTGCTTTTTATGCATTTCTTTTACGTAACTCTACTTTTAATTGTGAAAAAGTCCAAAAAGAATACATTATAAATGTAAAATTTATTCTAAAACAGCATTAACAAATTCCCTTTAGCGTCAAGATTTAACTGGCAAGGCTGAGTCGATGCTAGCGACCTCTATAACGACCTTTGAGTTTTTCTCCCCATTGATAACCTCCTCTTTTTGGAAGTCGGTTGAATAAAACATGCAATAACGCCAAAAACTAGCGTTTTACGAATTTCATATGCAAACAAGTTGCATATATTCCGATGTCTAGTTATAATTAATATGAACTTTTTTATTTATCGTTTTAGATAAGTTTAAATAACTTTTTACTCTTATTTTTGCTTTTATGGGACATGACGATTAATTTATTTAGGGTTAGGATTTAACATAAGTTTTGCGTTTTTACACTTATAATTTCCTTTATTGGACATGACGATGACACCTTTAACACTAGTCTATAAGTAGTAATAGAAACTTTGTACAATTAGGGTTAGGGTTTAAAATAAGTATTGAGTTTTTACACTTATTATTTCCTTTCATTGAATTAAAGATGGACCTAAATGCGGTAGTTTATAAATAAAAGAAACTGTACTTATACAGTTAGGGTTAGGGTTTAAAATAAGTTTTAATTTTTTTAACATTATATTTAAATTATTGGACATGGCAATGTCGCTTTGCAAGCTAGTTTATAATTAATATTAAGTAATTATATATCGTATTTTATTAAACTGGGACATTTTGGGAAAGTTTGTTTTTCAACTCAGTTTCATGATAAATGCAAAGGTTTATAATAAAATATGTTTATTATTAAAAGTACTTAAGATGCAGACTGGCCTAGTGTCGGTCTATAAATGTCAATGAAAAAAAAAACTTTATTTTGGAATTTGAGAAATGAAAACCACAGTAATTAATTTCATACTATAATATTATTGTAATTATTCTACGATCTAAATCTAAATCTACCAGAAAGCCCTGGTAAGCACAGGAATATCGTATAACCCGGGTTGTGGAGGTCAGATAGGCAGTCGCGCTCTGTAAAATGCTAGTACGCAGCTACATCCCGACCCTAGTTGGAGAAAGCTTGATGATTACGATAATAATCTATCAGATACAACAATAAAGGGTCTTGCTCATAATGGGTTGACACCAACACGACCAAAAGATTTAAAATCTCAAATCATAACTCTCAATGAGTTTTCCGATTCATACTATTGCGACAAGTAGTAATGTCGCCAGCGTCCAGAGCTATGGCTAAATGAATATTTTGCAATTACTGGCTTTTTGTCCAAGATAGACTACAACAGTAACTTGTTTTTTTAAAGAATGTATGTCATATTGAAAACATTGTGCTATAGTTAAACACACAGTAATTAATCCGAGCTAAGCCAGCGAGGTCCTAGAACTGACTAAGAATTCTAGACAATGAAATACGGAACCCCTTTTAGTAAGTTAATACTTATTATTAGTTTAAATAAACGGTAAAAGCTTTGGTAAAGTACAGAAAAAAAATTGTCGTCTCGTTTTATTGGTTCATAATTAGTCCTTGCTCCAAATTCAAAATGTCTTAATTCACTCAGTGTGTAAAAGAGGGTATTATTCATTGTTATCGATGAATAAAATGCGCTTTTTCGAGTGGCAATGGTAAACAATAATAAATTACGTTTAGCAACACTCGATAAAATAAAATAAAAACTCATTCAAGTGTATTTTAGTCATCAATTAACTTAAAAAAAAAACTAACTGGCAGGTTATGATTTAATGATGATTAATTTCCCAGTTTAGAAAAGTATCATGTTAAATTAGACTTAAATTCGCTATAAGTAAGGTTCAAAATGTGAATATAAAGAGAAAATATCATAAACAAAGTGGAATCAATTTGTAATAATAAAAATAAAAATTAAGTAGACAGGTGTTACAGCCGACTAGGTAGTACATATTATTTTAAGAAACTATGATCTTAAGTACTCGTTCTGTTAGTTTTAAGATAATTATTGTAGTTATTAATAAGTAGGTATACGCACAAAATATGATATCTGGTCACAAATTCGCCACATTTTTCTAAAAGGTCACTAGCAAAGTCTTACGCTTTTCCTTCTATCAAAATTGAACCATCTTTTAACATTGTCGTTCCTTTTTTTTCGGATGGGTAATCATCAAATCTTTCACTCTGGGCGGAGCGGGAGGGAGTGTCAGACTTTTACCGACTAAAACCCGTCCATGTTCCTTCCTCGCCCTGTATGTTCCGGGGCCACGGTATCTCTTTGGAACAGTCTCACAGCAGCATAACCACCCTGGGTTCATCATCTGCCCGTCTTTTCCCAATGCTCATGCTCATGCTCACATAAAAATACATTATCCAAAACGTATCTTTGCTGCTGCCTTTAGAAAATGTGTCTTTTTTGTATCTGGAATGACCATAGAAGTAATGCCAATATAAAAAGAAAGGAAATGAGATAATGCAGTCAATTCTGGATCATAAAACAAAATGTACGGCTGTAAAGCGAAACTACAGTCACAGACGCAAGGCATAATAACTTGTGAAAGTAGGTATTGTAGTTGCCCATTCCAAAGCGTAGATTCCTATGGAGAAGAATGGGCAAAAAAGTCCATAGACTGGATACTCTTTTAAATCAAAATACTGTTACAAAATCTTGGTTACGTCACTCATGTTGAAATATTCCAGTACGTAGTATAAAAGAACATACATAAGACAGTCCCCCAAACGCCATTCACCACTTCCAAAATACTAGCTGGGGAGAAGAAGTGGCGGAACAAACTTCGCAACAGATCTATCAGTTATAAAAACTTTATTTTGATGCCATAATATATTAACAGCCGGGCTATGATATCGCGGCGGGGGCTTTTTAAACGATTTCCAAAAAGACGAGGTTATCAATTCATCAGATTTTTTTTTGATCGCACTTTGTTATAAATATTTTTTTTGTTCGACTTGGACATTTCATGCAATATCCTTATTACAGATATTGCATGAAATGTCCTAGACAACCTAACCTAACCGTCTATTGGGACCCTTACCAAGACCTGTTAGCAGAGCAGGTAAACTGTATTGGTAACAGTTCATGGTTCAAAATCGCTCGGCACTTAGTATGACATTTAACACTTTTTTGTCTGTTTAAATAGAACATGGCAAGCCTCATTATCTCATTTTATGTGTCTTACCAACTCGACTCTTTTGGTTATAAATCTACGGTTGAAAATCACATGATAGAACTAGTAGATAAGATGTACATATAACAGGAACGGTCCGTGAATCAGAAAGTTAATTAGTTAAGTTTAATTCCAAATAGAAAACACAGTAACTAAAATTACTGTGTTTTCAGTTAAGAAAGGAAGTGTAGACTAAGTAGTTTATAAGTTATTACGGTGTAAAGGAGTTTTAGATAGAGTATTTTTATATACAAAAAAAAAAACTTTAAAAAAATCAGTTGTAAGTAACAATAAGAAGGCGGTCAAAGGTACCTCTTAGTAGTTGTTAAGTGATAACTAAGTGTAAAGTTAGAATATGAAAAAATGCAGCGTCAGATTAATTATTAGAACATAAGGTATTATCCAATCATATCAATGCGCACACTCTGCTACTAAAATATCAATACCATTTAGAACGGATATCGCAAAATAAAAGGTGTACAAAACCACTTAACGATGCCGAAAGGCACTTGTTCTCCCCATCATCGCGATATTTTTTTTGTGTAACACCATACCTGGGAACTTTCTTGTTACAGAGATATTGGGGAGTTTTTATTGTACGATCTTTGAACACCTCCACGACCCCCGTACTATTCAATCCACCCATCAGCACAATGTTTTGAGCGCGTTACATTAAGTTTTTTTAAACTATCTTTGCCTCGTGTCCTTCGTCCACGTGAAATGATTATAAAATGATTACTTCCCTATTTGAATCGGGTTTCGGTTAACAATTTACAGGGTTTTTATTTTTTGTGCACGTGTCGATACTAAAATTGTGATTCTGACATAAAAGTAGCCTACTCCCGATAACATCACATGTCTGCCAGTAAAACTTCGTTCAAAATTGGCCCTCCTTAGGGAGATTACTTGTAACAAACAGACAGAAAGACAGACAAAAAAATATGAAACATAATGTTTAAATCTGTTATTTTGAAATTTCAACCAGATACTCTTTATTTAAAAGAGAAAATATACATTTCACTTCTCATGCTCTAAAAGTACGCCAATATAGCCCTACGCGGGATTAAAGTGACCATTATTTTATTTCCTAGGGAGTAAAAAGTAATTTAAAAATGGAACGATTTTTTACTCTGAAACATGGTAACAAAAGAGTAACTTATTAAAGGTTTCATTTAATTTTCGAATTGACTTGCAAATAGAAAGCGGTTTAATGAAAAAAAAAAAAACAAATGAACTGGTGGCGGGCGTTCGATTTCCGAACGCACCGACTCGAGATGGCAACACTGTCGCCAAGATGGTAAAGAAAACGTTTCTGTCTAAGACCTCTGTTTTTAATAGGTATTTATAAGAACTGTGGACGTTTAGCTACTGTGAACTCTGTACCTGCTTAACTGATAACTGACAACCTGTTTGTGAATAATAAACTGTGCAGTATTCTAACGGAGTATATCATTACTACATGGGGACTATCATCATCCGAGCATCATTACTCCCATAAACTCTTCAACGCGAGTAAAATTATTGTTGTTTGTGTGCATCGTTGATTTTGAAAATATGTGCAATGCCTCTGTTGCAATGTAGGTATCTGTGGAATGTGGATCATCTTCATTGCGAAAATGTTGAGAGTTTGTGTTGTGTTTTAAATTGTTAATCTGTGACTGACCCGATTGACGCAAAAACTGAATCCGCCCCTAAGACGACCCACTGACCAAAAACTGACCGTTCAGTTCAGAATTTTTGTTGAGTGTAAATTTGTTCGGTTTTAAATGACTATTTTTCTCGCACTCGAAGTGAAAATACAGTT
This sequence comes from Xestia ashworthii, assembly GCA_950022955.1. NCBI lineage: Eukaryota > Metazoa > Arthropoda > Insecta > Lepidoptera > Noctuidae > Xestia > Xestia ashworthii. Next base: position 7,150,353 of record OX465570.1, on the reverse strand, counting down.
TGCACCTCGAGACTAAACGCCAATTTAATATACCCTCGCTTTCATTCTCTCAAACCACCTCGGGTGTATTATGGCTTCGTTTAGTCCCTCGTTATAAAATATACTATTATTACATCAGCAGACTTAATGCCACAAGGCATTCTCTACCAGTCAGCCATTGGGTTAATAGGATAGGATGGAGGATGGGATTTTTATTGCAATATCCAGAATAGAGTGGTATTGTTATGTTAGTAGCTGAGGTAGCAATGCAGTTAGGTAATACGAAATTAATATAAGTGAGACTAAGGTAGGACGTAAGTAGAACGTAAGTAGGACGTAAGCAGGACGTAAGTAGGAAGTAAGTAGGACATAAGTAGGACGTAATTAGGATTTAAGTAGGACGTAAGTAGGACGTAAGTAGGACGTAAGTAGGACGTAAGTAGGACGTAAGTAGGACGTAAGTAAGACGTAAGTAGGACGTAAGTAGGACGTAAGTAGGACGTAAGTAGGACGTAAGTAGGACGTAAGTAGGACGTAAGTAGGACGTAAGTAGGACGTAAGTAGGACGTAAGTAGTACGTAAGTAGTACGTAAGTAGGACGTAAGTAGGACGTAAGTAGGACGTAAGTAGGACGTAAGTAGGAAGTAAGTAGGACGTAAGTAGGACGTAAGTAGGACGTAAGTAGGACGTAAGTAGGACGTAAGTAGGACGTTAGTAGGACGTAAGTATGACGTAAGTTGGACGTAAGTAGGACGTAAGTAGGACGTAAGTAGGACGTAAGTAGGACGTAAGTAGGACGTAAGTAGGACGTAAGTAGGACGTAAGTAGGACGTAAGTAGGACGTAAGTAGGACGTAAGTAGGCCGTAAGTAGGACGTAAGAACCACGGAGATTAAAGAGTTTTGTAATTGAGTAGTGATCTAGAATCACCGAAATTGTCTAAATTAATATAAGTAATTAGGTAGGTACTTATGATGTAGGTGGATTCTCTATTATTCTCGAATCAAAATTTATTCTTTGGTTTAAATTAAAACACCGGTCAAGCGCGAGTCAGACTTGCGTATGAACGGTGACGTAATAATTTAAATAATAATAAGTCTATTTTATTTTTATTATAAGTTGTTGTGAAAATTTCAACTGTGTGCCTATTACGTATCATGAGATACAGCCCGCTGACAGACAGACGGACGGAAAGCGGATCCTTAGTAATAGGGTCCCGTCGGTTACCGTTTGGGTATGGAACCCTAAAAAAACACTTACCGTGGGTAGTTAGATTTTGGTAAGACATTTCATATCCAAATATCAGGATATTAAAGTGAAATATAACAACATATAAATCAAGTTATTCATACATAAAAATTAATACAGCTCTAAGTAAATTCAAAAATTACAATTTTGGCAAGACATTTAAAATCAGATTTTTAGAAATTTTAAAGAAATAAAATCAACAATTACATCAAATTAGACTAGTCTCTAAATAACCTGTAAGTTAAAAAATCAAGCGACGTCAGTAGTGGATGCTTACCATGATATGAATAGTTTCCATTCTATTACTTAACGTAACCATTTAAGGCGACTACAAGAGCTGAACGCGACTTTTATAATGCCTGAAAGTATATGATTCACTGCAGTAAACAAAACCAGAAAAATATATTATATTCTTCAGGATATATGCTAGTATATAAATTTAAGATATACAAATACAAGAAAAACAAGAAGAACAATTACAACAACAACAAGTAAATACAACTGTACAACAACCACAAGGAGTACAATTAATTTTCCTCGATAAAAAGAAATCACGAACTTTTCTATAAAAAAATCTTTTAACGAGAAAAAACCACCACCATTCTGAGTTTTTGGGAAATATTTCTACAAGCAACATATTAGCATCATAGTGTTTTATTTTTTTAGTCCAATCCATAGATTTTTTGTAAATCGATCAGAACCACTCATTTCGCACTATTAATCCCGCAGTGACTGACGAAATAACTACTTTGTAGTGCAAGCTGATTAGAACTTTATTCTAACAGTATTTCAGACGAAATTTGAACCACCACAAATAGAGTTAAAAATTTAGCTTATGTAGTCGCCTTAACGTAACCATTTTATATAGGTCGCAAGTAATCTTTAAGGTGACACTTTGTACGGGCTCGAACTCATCGGTGGGCGTGGCCAAAAAGTACGCTGTCTCACTTGGCATCGTGCCCGACAGGGATAGTATCAGTGATGAGCAGTTAGACGCTAGTCTTCACGCACGTCTTGTTCGTACGCACACTCACAGCATTCCGAACCGTTCCGAACAAAAACGAAGATGATGCACACTTGACATAATGCCATTCGACGCCGCTTGACATTCGCCGAGAAATCAGCGAGTAGTAACTACAAACTCGTACGATGTACGTTTGCTGGCTAGGCCCTCCAGAGGCGCTGCGTTATTGTTTTTGTCTCTATATAGGTACATAATATTGTAGATTGCTTATTATGTTTGGTTTTCCCCGGGTGGTCATGCAGTGATCGCTCAAGAGTTCACGTCACCGCGCCGCGCCGACGAATACTTAGTTGAAAATTCCCTTTTGTTCCCGTCATCGCAGTTTATGTCCGACAGCAGCAGTATAATCATTCTGTTCTCCACTACCGGGACACAGGCTTCCTTTCCATGAGAGGGAATGGGCTGTAATCCACAATGCGGCCCAGTGCTGTTTGGTCTTATGCACGAGTGTGATTGAAACTGGCTTGGCCACCATTAGGGATTTCAATATTGATAAGACAAAAAAATTGTCGCAAATTAGTCGAAATTTGTCGCCAAATGTCAGAATTTGTCGGTCACTGGTTCAAAAGATATAAGGGCTTATAGGTGGCCGATCTGGAGAGTCTCCCCAGCTTGGCCACATTTATATCCCAAAAATTAGAGCACTTAGCGAAGATCAGTTTTCTCCCATATTTACAAGATTGCCATATTTTGAAGATTCCCATATTAGAAGAATAACACATCAAGATTGTTTTATTAGTACCTACCAAAAGTTGACATTACATCTGGACCAATTGCGAACTGGACCAATTGAGAATTGGACAGTTGGACATTTTGCGAATTGGACATTTATTTATTTATTTCAAATCTCCCTTACAACTATCATTACGGGTAATCCTAATGCGATAGCGCGGTCTCAAAATTAACATACATACATACATATTGCGCCCAAAGGATTTTAGGGTCCACGACGCGGCGACGGTTTGGGACATTTTTTTTAAATTGTTAGTACATAGGTAATTATAACAGTTGGTACCTATGATAATCCCACTTACACCTACCAACTTTGTCCGCCGCCAAAATCGTCAACTCCATACTGATACGTCAAAGAGCGAAAAATTAGGGTTGTCGATTGAAAGAAATTATTTCACAAGCAAATAGAATGAACCAAGTAACATACAGTATGATTTTTTAGTTATGTGCATGAAACGTGGAGCAAGTATCAGCAGACAAGGGTTGTAAGCTGCTTACTCAATTTATTATTGTATGGGTGCTTTCATTACTTATTTTTATTTATGAAATAAAACAAATAAAATTAAACTGTTTCGTAAATCTACTATTTACGAAACAGTTACTGAAGTAAACTGATTATTTATTTCCTTTATAACATTTTCATACACGGCCGACACAAAAACCAAAAAAAAATATTTACAAAATATACTTTTTGGGCATGAAATTATTTTTTATTCGTTTTTATAATAACATTTTATAAATTTTTAATACAGATTACAGAACTATGTATAAAAATAAAACATTTAAAAACATAAAAATAGGGATCCCACCAGCATCGGGAACAGGGTCCTAACCACTTATGGCTCTTGAGAGCAGAACCTCCTAACAATACGCGCCGTGTCCAGAAGAACTGCTTTCTGAATCAAGCTCTTGATCCAACTGCCTAGCGAGAGCCTCCTCCCTCCAACTCAAAAAGAATTTTTCTTTTCGAACCATTAGTTCTTGAGATTAACGCGTTCAAACAAACAAACTCTTCAGCTTTATAATACTCGTTTTTTATATATCGATGTATGCATACATTTATATAAAAATGAATCCCTATTTCCCTTGGTCACGGGCATCACGCGTGAACGGCTGGACCGATTTCACTAATTCTTTTTTTGTTGTGTTTGTTATTGTCAGGAGAAGGTTCTTATGAAAAAAAAAATGTGGTAGGTAGGTAGTAGTAGGTAGGTAATAGTAGGTAGGTAGTAGTAGGTAGGTAGTAGTAGGTGGGTAGTAGGTAGGTAGGTAGTAGTAGGTAGGTAGGTAGTAGTAGGTAGGTAGGTAGTAGTAGGTAGGTAGTAGTAAGTAGGTAGTAGGTAGGTAGGTAGGTAGTGGTAGGTAGGTAGTAGTAGGTAGGTAGTAGTAGGTAGGTAGTAGTAAGTAGGTGGTAGGTAGTAGTAGGTAGGTATTAGGTGACAGGACAACGTCTGTCGGGTCGGCTAGTATATAATATAATATAGTTTAGATTAATAACACAATTCCTGACATTGTTTCTTTTTATTACGTATGCGGTTTGTAATTACCGCCACTATAGCTCAAAATAAATTATTCTTAATAAAAGCAAAATAGTTAGACATTTATGATTACAGTGTAGAAAGTTGATTTTTACAAATGTAACCCAAATTTATGCAAGTTTTTTTACACTTTGCGAGAAAACCAGTACAAAAAAGGTTTCAAACTTTGTTTTTGGATCTGTTACTGTTGGAAATTCTGTTTCTCTGGGCTGTTCGTACGACGGGACGGCGTCAACTGTTTATTTTTTTAAAATTCAAAACTTTTGTCTGTAATCATAATCTGTAATTATAATCGGGTTACGTCAGGCTTAAATTAAAGGTAAATTCGCGATAAATACCCGTTTTCATATGTTTATAATTATAATCAAGTTGACAAAAGAGACCGGAAAATATTGAAATTCAAAATACTTTATTTCACATAGGTCTAGATGGGCACATATAAAACGTCGAAAAAGGTGCACCGTTCGCGTTGGTCGATTCTATGGAGAAGAAGCGGCAAGGAACTACATGGAACCTTACTCTTTTCAAATAATTTGGTATTACAATATTATGGGATTTTAGCGCCGTGTGTATGTGTTACACTGTATTTTACACTTTAATTGCGACAAAATAGTAAATTTAGTCAGACGGACAGACAAACGGACATATAGACAGTCGAAAAGACAGACGGACAGACAGACGGACAGGCAGACGGACAGACAACAAATAGACAGGCAGATGGACAGACAGACGTACAGACAGGCGGACAGATAGACGGACAGATAGATGGAAAGGGGAACGGACAGACAGACGAATAGATAGATAGATGGACCGACAAACGGACAGGTGGACAGACAGACGAACAGACAGACGGAGAGACAGACAGACGAGCAGACAGACGGAGAGACAGCCAGACAGACGAACCGATAGACGGGCAGCCAGACGGACAGACGGACGGACAGACGGATAGACAGACAGACGGACCGATAGACGGGCAGCCAGACGGACAGACGGACGGACAGACGGTTAGACAGACAGACGGACCGATAGACGGGCAGCCAGACGGACAGACGGACGGACAGACGGATAGATAGACAGACGGACCGATAGACGGGCAGCCAGACGGACAGACGGACGGACAGACGGATAGACAGACAGACGGACCGATAGACGGGCAGCCAGACGGACAGACGGACGGACAGACGGATATACAGACAGACGGACCGATAGACGGGCAGCCAGACGGACAGACGGACGGACAGACGGATATACAGACAGACGGACCGATAGACGGGCAGCCAGACGGACAGACGGACGGACAGACGGATAGACAGACAGACGGACCGATAGACGGGCAGCCAGACGGACAGACAGATAGACAGACAGACGGACCGATAGACGGGCAGCCAGACGGACAGACGAACGGACAGACGGATAGACAGACAGACGGACCGATAGACGGGCAGCCAGACGGACAGACGGATATACAGACAGACGGACCGATAGACGGGCAGCCAGACGGACAGGCAGGCGGACAGAGAGACGGACAGACAGACGAATAGACAGACATACCTACATTCGTATCTTTTCTGTTTATTGTAAAAATTAGCGAGGTCTCATCAGCAAATAGAATTATATCTGATAATTTGATATGGGAGATCATGTAAACCAGAAATAGGAAAGGACCGAGAATTGAACCGGGTCACGCCTATCTTTACTAGAGACCCGGAGGACGTCGCCCCATTTACATTTACTTTTTGCTGCCTGTTTCATAAGTAAGAAAGAATAAAATCAGCAGCTTGACCACGAATTCAGTAGTGGTGTTATTTACAGATCAGTGATCAGTGGTCGATGCAGTCGAATGCTTTAGAGAGATCACAGAAAATGCCAATGGCATCCTGGGACTTCGTCCGTCCGTTTTCAACCTACCCTTCGTGAATCCAAACTACTGCTTATGCAGAATCCCATTATGTTTGAAAGTGAGAACACATCTGGTCCAGCAGGATTTTTTCATAGATTTTACTCAATGGTGGAAGCACAGATATAGGTCTATAATTAGAGGGATCACTCTTACAACTCGATTTGAAAATTGGTACTACTTTACTATATTTCATTAGACTAGGAAACATACCGCTATCCAAACATTGATTGAAAATGCCTGCTAGGATAGGAGCGATTGATTCAATAATATCTCCAAGAATCTTGACGCATCCACCCCATAAGTCTTCAGTATTTTTATGTTGAGACTTTTGAATGATATTTACTTTCCGCTAATTTTGTTTGCATTTTGTTTGCATGCATTATGTGAATTTGATTTACATTCGATCTCTAAATAGTAGTTTGCGAGGGTAACGGGGATCTGTGAGCTCCGGCAAAACACACTTCTGATGAAATGTATCTTATTTTAAAATTTTGTCTGTCGTCCAAAATGCATCATCTCTTTCAATTATATCAATTTCTGTGCCATTTGGCATCCAAATAACAAAATAGCAAAACTTTCGTCTTGTTACCATTAGTTGACCTTGAACCTGGTAATAATAATTATGTTTTTTTAGTTTTATTCCATTTGATGCTTCTACACAAAATGTATTTTTTTTGTCGTACTGCCTCCAGAGGTGTAAGGCCTGCTGCTGATGACGGGCACTTTATTTCAATCAGACTGTCTGTCCCTAAAATACCGGTTCTCTATCGTATTACCGTACTTTTTAATCCATAATCTAAAATGTTTTTTTTTTTTGTCATAATCATCATTAGTCCGAATGATAATTTACCCGAACTTTAAATCACATAATATCATATGCCATAAAGTTGAAATCCCTAAATATAATAAGCCCTAAATCCGTTTGTCATAAGTATTACAATCAATAATATACAAAAGACATAAAATCGTTTTCAATAAAAGTCATAAGTCCTATTCTAAGTAAATGTTTAATCGTATGTAGGCGTTGACTTGCAAGCAAGCATGCAATGCAAGCATGCAATGCCCAGACCAGTTTTTAAAACACACGTGTGCTGGAATTGAGGATTTTTTATTTTGAGCTATAGCACACGCTACAATATGATTTTTTTACCCAATGTACAGTATTTTTTTTGTCCTGTGCCCTATTATACAACCTACACCAGAAAGTGAATTGAAATTTGTACCGTAGCTACGTTTAGCCCATGATCCGTCTGTCACGACGGTCACACATGGTACACCTTGTAACATCTTTATTTTCCAAAGCAAGTCGCCTTTCTTCTGCACCTGCTTCTAACATAAGCTGTAACGCAATGTCTTTTTGTATAATGCCTAACTTTTGACTGTTTTTTACATACTAAGTCTCGCTCATATTAGGCATATTTAAACTAGCACATATCTTATCAAGCTGGCTCCAACCATTGCCAGTTTGAGAGATACCCTCGATTACATTTAAATTAATGGGTATTTCTCTAAATTTATTAGATTCCTGAGATTTAATGTTTTCTAATTTGTTGCAAAATTTACTCTTGAAAACAAATTGTGAGTAAAACCCAATTCTTTTTTCCTTTACGAATTCCAAGTGCTGAAAATTACATTCGAATGGATCATGCCTAATATTCTTCAATTGTTGAAACAGATAAGCAATATTCACTATTCTGTTTCCTTCTAAAGTTGCACAATCACTCTTATCACGATTGTCGGTTTCAAAAGAGAAATTGTAGTCATCTGAATCGGATTCACAGATTTGTTGTATTCATGTGTGGTTGACATCGATTCTTTCTGCTGTGGTCCTGTAAACGCATAACTCAATTAGAATACGCAAACTAACGAAAATGGATTTACTGTAGTGACTATTGTATTGTATAACGGGCTGGTGTCCGCAACTACACGTCAAAGCGCGTATTTTGCATACGGGTGGGAAATTCACTGTATCCACCCCAACTACCCGAGAAAGGCCAGCAGCGCCCCCATGTTGCCGAAAATCTCGCGGGGAGTACCTGGGTTACCGAAGTACTTCGCCCTGTATATTGCAATGACTGGGCACGGCACCGGAGGCTGTCTGTGACTCCTATGACAAAGAGCTGTTTATTATAAGAGAAGTTTCCGGTGATCAGTTGTAACTGTGCGCAGCTGTGGTTTGGTTAGCAAAAGCGCGCGTTTTCTGAAGTGGCCGTTGCTCTCGGGAAGTGCCTCCTTGGCCTGCCAACACTCCAGTGGTCTAGCCACGGCTTGTGGTGTTGTTCACTACCAGTGTGCGTAAGTATCTGAAAGGGAGTTGTAGATTCGGGTCCCACCGCTGCCATGCTCGATATCCTTCTAGCGAGTTCGTCCGCCGAATTATTGCCATGGGAATCGCTGTGTCCTTTGATCCATTGGATGGTTATATCATTGAGATTACCAACCTGGTTCAGGCGTTGATGATACTCGTGTATGAAACCAGAGTTGACTGTGTGATTGTTTAGAGCTAGCAGTACCGCCATGCTGTCTGAGAGTATACGAAATGAGTGGTCCACGACCTCCCTGGCTAAGATGGCCGATGCCGCCAGGGAAATGCCCATGAATTTTGCTTGATGGAAGCTGTAGTTAGTTTAGTGCGGGGCCACCAGACCACTGCCCCATAAGTAATTATAGGTCGGATCACCGCACAGTATAACTAAAGTATAATTTTAGGGAATAGGCCCCCTTCTTACCTATCATCCCCCTACATTGCTAGAAGTTAATGCAGGCCCTGTTTCTTTATTGTTTAAGTGGCTACTCCAGTTTAACTTACTGTCTAGGATGACTCCCAGATACTTGACCTCATTGGCTAAGTGGAGTTTCTTATCGAAGACTTTGGGTAAGCGATAAGGGCCTAGTGTTCGTTTTTGGGTAAAAATGACTAGTTCAGTCTTCGTGGGGTTCACTGTGAGGTCGAACTCTCTATACCATCGTTAAACGATGCGTAGAGCCTGTTGAGTAAGGTCACTGATTGTCCCCGTCACTTTCCCCGAAATGAGGATAAGGAGGGATATGTCGTGGCTAATACTACAGAAACTATAAATAAATAGAAAATTAACACCTCAAAGAACAAAGTTATTGTATTATTAGAATTGCTAATTTTCCGACTTTGAGCGCATGGCGAAATAATGGCGGCTGAAATGTCCTAGTTTAATAACTGCGGTACATATACCTATGAAAGTACTTACGATTGGGGTGTGGTCAGTACACGAGGAATATCGCAACTAATCTGTTCACAAGGGTCATTTACTGTAGGTATATTTTCGCATTTTGCAGACATTGCTTCATGTATTTCTACTGCACAGGTATCTTGCTCGAATGAATTTTGTGTTGATCTAAAAAAACATGGAATATACAGAGTCAAATTAAATTAGTTAGCGAAACTCCGCTCACAAAAAAAAAAAAAAGTGAAAAATAACTTTAGCTTCTGAAGACGGTGACTTTTGTTTGATTGATTTAATTTTTTGTCACCGACTTCAGAAGCTAAAGTTATTTTTCACTTTTTTGTTTTTTTTTGAAGTCGGTTTTATTTTTTGCAAAAAAGTTTTTATTTTTCACTTTTCACATATGCTTGATATACATGGAAATTGCATACCGTTACAATTACAACAAGCCCAAACACGACTAGGATACATTGTCTCATTATGGAGTTCCGTGTATCGAACGCAAATGCTTCACTTGTTGTAGAAAATACCAAAATCGCAACACGTTATCGTATAAAATTTGAAGAGTTCTCTCGATTTTGCCAAGATTCCATCATCAGATCCCGACTTGGTGGCTATGGGACCATTTGGAAAGAATACCCTTTCCAACAAAAAAATAATTTTTCAAATCGGTTGGCCAGCGACGGAGTTATGCCCGACCAAAAAAAAAATAGAAACATCCGAATTGAGAACCTCCTCCTTTTTTAGAAGTCGGTTAAAAATCAAAAGTTTTTTTAATTTTTCGGGTCAACAATCATAACACTCAAAATAATCATTACGGTTTAGACGTATCCAGTACAGGAGGAATATTTTCTTTGTTCATGAACCATCCCCTCAATGTTCTTTTGAACTTCTTCTTCCGTGGGCCACTTAGTTTTAGGCGCCCTTTTTTTTCCATTCGCCAATCTTTTGTATCTGTTGCATAAAAATAACAACATTATAAAATACCTAAACACTATAATTTATTTATTTTATGAAAGAAATGTTTTATTCGTAAATGTGTCGTTATTTACTTGTTAAATTATAAAGAAGAAAAGAAAGAAAGAAAAAGCATTTATTAGCACGCACAGGACAAAACACATAAAATAATGTGAGTTTATTAATTTATTTTTGTAAGCTCTTTCGATTTTCGATAGTTAGAAGGCTGCCATTTTAAAAAAGGTAATATAAACCTAGTATTTCATTGAGGTAATGAATACGGTTAAAAAGAAAACTATTAAATTCACACAATAATTTGTGACAACCCTCGGATACGCGACATCAGACGCGAGTTCGAAGCGCGTAGCGAGTACCGATGCAACGCGACACGGCGTTTTCTACCTCATGATGATCAGCTGATGCCAATTCCTTGATTTATTAGGGTAAGCACAATATGATAGTAGGAAGGTGATTATAACCACCTTCCATTCTCTGGTCTCCCAAACTAGATACCTAGCAGATAAGTCTTTTTAGTTTTTGTTTGGTAGCTTATTTGCCTATTTATTGAGACAGGTTTTGTTATATTTTAAGCTATAAAATATAACACTGGTTCTTATGAGATTACTATTAACTGGGTTGTGGAGGTCAGATAAGCAGTCGCTCCATGTAAAATACTGGTATTCAGCTGCATCCGGTTAGACTGGAAGCCGACCCGAACATAATTGGGAAAAGGCTAGGCAGATGATGATGACTCATGGGAGCGGAGCAGTCAGAAACCCTAGTACAAGCATACATATATGGGTACCTAATACGATATGGAACTGGTACATACCTTTATAATTTTTTTTCTTTTTATCATCAAATGACTCCGCCCAGAGCGGGGGGAGTGTCAGACTTTTACTGACTAAAACCCATTCGTGTTCCTTCCTCGTCCTTTATGTTCCGGGGCCACGGTATCTCTTTCGAACAGTCCCGCAGCCCCGGCAGGCTTCGGCCCTTGCGGGGCCCCTTCCTTTATGCTGACAACTCTTTGAGGCGCGCATGGAACACGAACGCGCCGTCGACACGGCCTGTCGTCATAAGACGGACGGACGGCGAGCTAGCCCATAGCTCACCGTCCGCAGGCCCGCGTCTACGGTGGCCGGAGGCCACCACGTGGCCCCCCACGCCTGCTAACACCTACCACCTCCTTGGCTAGTATGACTGCTTCGCAGAAGGAAGGGACGGCTTCCTATTCCGTCTCGCTCCGGATCATGGATTGAACCAGGGCCGGACGCGAGAGGTCGCCGCCGCTGATCGCCGCACTAGGTGCATACCTACGTTATCAATAGGGTACCCCGACTGCCAGAGGCACATCATAGATATTTTTACCGTGCCAGAAGTGCCAAAGGATGGTTTTATATATGTATATGTGCCTACTATTTGAGCAACCATTTCCATTTCCATAAACATACAAACTAAAAGCTTAGCGCGCATCGCGCCCCTCTCAGATCGAGTGTCTTGCTTACATAATTATGGTGCCTAGTGTACGTACACAAAGTCGCGAAGCACCGCCGGCGGTCACTAATAAGCCTGCGGCGCTGTGTTCTTAGAGAATAGCATTACTGGTCGAAGTCGCCATCGACAACCGCGTGCCTCTGCCGTCGGCTCGTGTCGCCGTGTAAAAAACACTAAATAGATTAGGTGTAACAAAATAAATGACTTACCCATTGTTTATTTGTAGTTGTTCACACCTGTTCTTCAATAAACCAGCACAATTTCACTGGTACAGCGCAGCGTCCACTCAATCCAACAATTTCAATTTGTAAAATAATTTGAAGTCCAAACGATGTACGTCAAACGTCATACGTATGCACAGAGCATCTATATATTATGTTCATACGAATGACAGGCCGCCAGTAGGCTGTCGAATAAAGGTCATGGCACACTACACAAGCACCACCGTACCGCCATTTTATAATGTATTTATGAAAAAACTATATAACGAACGCACCTTGGTATGTCTCAAACATGGACTCCATCACGAACTCTGCGTCAAAAGTGTTATCGAAGAAATCTCGAAAAGGACAAAAGCCTACAAGAAGCGAATCACTAATCATCCAAATATGCTGGCCGTCAATCTAATGAACACCCAAACAGTTGTTCGTAGACTAAAAAAAAAGATTCCTCAAGACCTTCTCTGAAAAGCACAAGAATAAACGGAGCAGTCACTGGACGGCTTTCGTGTAAGCCCTTTTATTAAATTAAATCTTACACATATTGCTGAATATCTACAAGATTGCAATAAAAAAGAAAAAAAAATGAAAAACCTGACGGCGGCGGGCCGTCAGCGCGCTTGCCGCTACCATACAACTCAACTCGCGGGTGACTCGGACTCGGCGCGCAGTAAGCGGGCCGTCCGCACGAGTTGCCCGCGATTGCTCGCGAACCAGTGCCAGCACGCGGACCGCGTGCTTACGCCTCGCTGACGACGCGTGGTAAGCGCGCCGTAGCCTAAATTCAAGGCATGGGGCAACAGCTGTGCTGGTGCGGTGCTTGTGTAGTGTGCCGTGACCTTCAAACTGGAATACGCGCGCGCACACGGCACCGCACTTGTGACTTGTGACATATTGTTCATGTGTGTGAACAAGCGTCATCCTCCCGCACCGCACCGGGGCACAGTGGATCGTCCCCATACAAGAGGGCGGACATAGAATTAAAAATTGAAAAAGTATTTAATTGAAAAAAATGAAATATACAGTTGCATTACTCTATTAAGGAACTACAAAAAATGTTACTACAATTTTTTTATTTGACCAGTACTTTATGAGCAATTCGATGAAAACTGTTATTTTTCTATGGAAATGGTCACAAAAATGTCTGTAGCTCACGATTCCCTCCTTGTTTCGATTTGCGGTTTTCACTACTGTTATTTACCCATTTTATGCCACATTTTCTTCAAGGACACATGGTGCCCCCAGCGACCCCCTTCCGAGATATTTTGCTTTTAATAACTATACTTTTTATTGTATAACTGATGAAATGGAGGTACATTAAGTATATTCATTACTGAGAATAAGTCATCCCTAAGTAGTTCCTTAAATAACAGGTGCATTTGCGATTACTTTAATGACTTATGAACGCTTCTGTTGCCATACAACAAAAGCGTTAATGAGTCCTTAAGTAAAGATTACCAGTACTTGCTTAATCTAATTAGTTATTGTAATTACTATGTTAACAGCCCTTAATCTCTGCACTGTGATTGTCTAATGTCATCATTAGCTTAGTAATGACTGAGTCGCATTTACAATAACACATCGAAAAGATTAAATGATATGAAATATATTTAGTTTAAAAGAAATAGAGTTTTATGATCAATAAGAAAATATGTAGTCTAAATATATTTTTATTTATATAATTTATCACTGTAAAAATAATTTAAAAATAAAACAACTATGTACCCTAAAACAAACTAAAAATTTAAACAACTACTAAGAACTAAATTATAATAGGAAATTAATTAATTAACACGACCATGTAGTTACTAACAATAATAGAAAAGAAAGAAAAAAAAAACATTTATTGGCTGATGGGTGGCATAACACAAAACAAAAAAAGAACAGAATAAAAAAAAATACACAAAAATAAGAAATTAACAAAGAAACTGCTTGTTAATAATAATACTAGGTACTATAAGACTTAAACTATATTTTCTTCATCTTCATCAATAACGACATCATGATCATTATTATCGTCATCATCTTCTTCAACGTCACTACTGTGTATCAGTTGAAACGTCAATGAACTCCAATTCACTCTGATCACGTATGAGTAAATCGTCTAGTTCTCCAAATGAAGACTTTTTGGCTTTATTTGTCATCTTCGGTCGTAAGCTGGTGAGAAGAGGATCGGAAGATAATAGCAGATTATGAAGAATGTCTTCATTAGTGGCGATGCTACTATGCTTTCGTGTATGACATTATCTAAATTTACGAAAATCCTTGTTTCTTGCTTCAGATGCTTCTTCAGACAAAAAACCTATAGGCACTACTTATAAGTGGTCCACTATCTGTGATCCATGAATCAGCAATTTGTGTAAACTTGCTGGCATGTTATACCATGGATATAATTCCACGAATTTTGCTGTTTCATCACAATATGATTTGAATTTTTGGACTTGAATTTTTTCGCCTGAGGAAATGCATTACAAAATAACGGCGAGTCTTCTAATTAAATTAACGTCTAATTTAGTAATTTCCGCAGTCGTTTCAGGGTTTGCAAAAAACCTTCTTGCAGCATTTCCAGTGTTTGTATTGCCACTACCCTGCTTAACAACATCTAGAAGTAAGCCTGTACTTCTTCGGAAAGCTTCTTGAATGGCTTCTTTCTTATCTTTAACTTTTTTTTTATTTTCGTCACCTTTTGCTTGCCATGATTTTATGTCCATTCTGTAAGCAATGTGTAATAAACACTCCATAGACCGAATCCAAGCATGCAATGAACTAAATCCATGCTTGTATAAATCTGTATTCACGGGTTTAGCTCTCACTTCTTCCAAGTTATTCATTTCGCTTGGGCGAGCTTTGCACAAATCACACACTGCTGCCGATGTACCAGATATGATTGAATGTACCTTACCATCAATCATGGTTAGCCATAGATTGTGAGTAACAGTAGCATTGCCGCAATCAGTCGGGTTCCGTTCACGAATCTCGGTCTCAAATATTTCCATTTCAGCCTTAACATTCGCTTCCGTTTCTTTCATAAATGTAAATGCAATCGGGCGACAATATGTGGTTGACGATGGCCGATCGTTCTGCCACACTATACTTCCACTAGTAGTCACTAACTTAAGCGGTACAAGACTTGCCATAAATACACTGGATAAGTCTTGTTCACTTGTTGTTGTCGTTTGATGGTAAATGCTTTGACTTGAAGCTCCATCAAAACCCCATTTACTGTGAAGCACAAGTTGTTCACCAGCATCAAAATTTGATTCAAGTGAATCGATCAGCCTAACTGTGAGATCAAGATGGGCTTGGATCCGTATCTTTGCGGAAGTTTCAGTCACAGTTATGTCTTCTTTTGCCGGGTAGCATTTAAGCTTTTCTTTAACTAACAAGTAGTAGCTTGGGTATTTCGCATGACCTTCTTTTAAACCAAAGTCCCGAAGTGTGATGTAACGCCACTTGGATAACTGCAAGTAAACGTAAAGAGCTTTGCTTATGCTTTGTGAGTAGGAACTTCACGAAGCGAAGGATTCTGCTTAGTTTCCAGGACATTTAAAACTGTTGAGACGTGTTCAGGATTTTCCAGCAAATTTTTCATTATTCTGGCCATATCATTTTTTCCGGCAGACTTAAGTATACTTTCAACAGCATACTGTTGAAAGTATACTAGCAGCTCATCCGGACGACTGCAACTAGCAACATTTTCATTAAAACGTCTTCTTTTCTGTCTAGTTGATAAATCTTGAAAGCGTTTGCGAGGAGATGTATATGTTGAAGTTGATGCATCTGATTTTGATGGACTGACTACCTCTTCTGCCTCATTTTCATTTGCTTCTTCAGTGTCAACAACGTTTTCTTTAAAGCAATCTGGCCAAACGATATCGTAATTTAACCACTCTTCGTTCTTGTTAATGAACCTGTCGACTGTCCTTCTTGATTGCACCCATTTGGTGTAAACCCTATAGCAAAATCGTCGACACCAGTTCTTGAGATCCGTCACATCACTTTCACTTAACTGGACGTTAGTATTTGACTTCAAAGTGTTAAACAAATGGTCATAATCACGAAGATCTTTATGATTACAAAGAGCAACGTAAAGATCTAGATAAGTAGAAAACCCACGGAAAGCCATAATGACAACACTTGGTAGAAGTTATAATTACAACTGAATTACATTTGCTAAACACACTCAAATATATAGGGCAGCAAGTAGGCAACTAGCAATGAATTTGATAAGCTAATGATCATATTAGACAATCACAATGCAGAGATTAAGGGCTGTTAACATAGTAATTACAATATCTAATTAGATTTAGCAAGTACTGGTAATCTTTACTTAAGGATTCATTAACGCTTTTGTTGTATGGCAATAGAAGCGTTCATAAGTCATTAAAGTAATCGCAAATGCACCTGTTATTTAAGGAACTACTTAGGGATGACTTATTCTCAGTAATGAATATACTTAATGTACCTCCATTTCATCAGTTATACAATAAAAAGTATAGTTATTAAAAGCAAAATATCTCGGAAGGGGGTCGCTGGGGGCACCATGTGTCCTTGAAGAAAATGTGGCATAAAATGGGTAAATAACAGTAGTGAAAACCGCAAATCGAAACAAGGAGGGAATCGTGAGCTACAGACATTTTTGTGACCATTTCCATAGAAAAATAACAGTTTTCATCGAATTGCTCATAAAGTACTGGTCAAATAAAAAAATTGTAGTAACATTTTTTGTAGTTCCTTAATAGAGTAATGCAACTGTATATTTCATTTTTTTCAATTAAATACTTTTTCAATTTTTAATTCTATGTCCGCCCTCTTGTATGGGGACGATCCACTGTGCGGGGGGGGACATTATTCAGTGAGATGCACGATAATTCACAGTCAAAGGCGCGCGTAAAAATTACGAAAAGGCCTTTGGAAAATCGAGTTTTATGAAAAAAACCACTGCATCAATCAATTTCATATAAAATATATAATTTTTTTCGATAATTGCGCTTTGTCGGTACCGACTTAGTTTTGGAAGTTTGATTCTTCTTTTATTACTAATTTACGCCCAAAGTTGCGTTAAAATTGGCAATAAAAACGAATCTTTGGTAGCTTGTAACTTTATAATGGCTTTATATTTTACAATTCTGTTTCCGTACAGACAAAGTAAATAATGAGACAAAACGATACCATGTTTAACTTTGGATGTAAAGTTTCAAACAGTGGAGTAATACTCCCCCAAAATTTGTATGGAAAAAATGTCGACTAGATCAACCTTAAAGCAGCTATTTTGAACTTTTAGTGTCAATGTATTAAAAAACATTCTAAACTTTTTTCAGTCGGATAAAAAATCATTCTCAACGATGTCAAACGGGTCAATGTGTCAAAGAAACTGGCAACAATAACGTTATAATTATGGCATCGTCTGAAATGGCAATGTTTCCGTGATGCCTCCGATGTTGCAGGTGTTTACATGCGTACCGTTTGTATAAAAATAATTAATTGAAATTAATGAGTAAAAATTAAATCAGTCTTTTTTATGACTTTTTGAAGTCGGCTAAGAAAAGAACATTTATTGGAAATTAACGAAAACGAAAAAATTTCTTTGCGATAAACATGACGCTGAGTAAAACAAAATAAACACTTAAACACAACAAAATATGTAAATAATTATGTTTGATTGTGACCGTTACGATTGTCAAATACAATCGACGATATGATAGTCGACCAACGAGAACCGTGCACCTTTTTAGACGTTTTAAAAGTGCCCATCTAGGCCTATGTGAAATAAAAAAATATTTTGATTTTGTTATTTTGAGTAGGCGCTTGGTTTATTGTAGCTGCTTTAAGGCATTTATAATTAAGTCAGTTTAAGGCATTTATCACTTAGTAATAATGTAAGAGTAGGAAGCATAACGATGTACTTACATCAATGTGGATGATCGGGATGGACACAAACCAAAGAAATATAAAATAGTAGTGTGTAAATAGTTATCATAATTAAACATTTAAGTAGGGTTACGGCATCATAGTTAAACAATTAAGTAGGTTTAGAGGATCATAATTAAACATCTAAGTGGAGTTACGGTATCATAATCAAACATTAAGTAGCGTTAGGTTATCATAATTAAACATTAAGTAGGGTTAGCGTATCATAATTAAACATTTAAGTAGGGTAGTATATCATAGTTAAACGGTTCTCGGAAATCCGAGAACCTACTTATAAGTAGGTATGTACATATAAAACATCAAATCAATTAACAGCTTAGAAATAACAATAATTAGAATATACGTTAGCCTTTTACATTGCAGGTATAGCTACTTTTTAATTTATTCTGTAAAACAACACGGAATTAGACGGCATGTGTTTTTTCAAGAAATAGTTATAAAAATAAATTCAGATGGCTGAACTTTATTTTCCAGTTGGGGCTAATCAGAAATTTCTCTTAAAATTTCTTTATCATAGTCCCGCATCTGTACGCTTGTGAATCGGGAAATATTGGCAACAAAATAACTTACACTAAAACTGAAATATAAAATCGCAACTTTTTCAAAATTATTGAACAACGTAAAAAAATCATCTAGCCAGGCAATTAAAGACCTACCAAACATCTGAAAGGGAAGAGATAAAAATAAAGTTCAAATAAAAGTTACAACGTTTTATTCTCCAAACATCAAACCTGATGTTTGATGTTTGTAGAATACTTACATCAATGTGGATGGTCGGGATAGACAAAAACCAAAGAAATAAAATAGTAGTGTGTAAATAGTTATCATAATTAAACATTTAAGTAGGGTTACGGCATCCTAGTTAAACAATTAAGTAGGTTTAGAGGATCATAATTAAACATCTAAGTGGAGTTACGGTATCATAATCAAACATTAAGTAGCGTTAGGTTATCATAATTAAATATTAAGTAGGGTTAGCGTATCATAATTAAACATTTAAGTAGGGTAGTATATCATAGTTAAACGGTTCTCGGAAATCCGAGAACCTACTTATAAGTAGGTATGTACATATAAAACATCAAATCAATTAACAGCTTAGAAATAACAATAATTAGAATATACGTTAGCCTTTTACATTGCAGGTATAGCTACTTTTTAATTTATTCTGTAAAACAACACGGAATTAGACGGCATGTGTTTTTTCAAGAAATAGTTATAAAAATAAATTCAGATGGCTGAACTTTATTTTCCAGTTGGGGCTAATCAGAAATTTCTCTTAAAATTTCTTTATCATAGTCCCGCATCTGTACGCTTGTGAATCGGGAAATATTGGCAACAAAATAACTTACACTAAAACTGAAATATAAAATCGCAACTTTTTCAAAATTATTGAACAACGTAAAAAAATCATCTAGCCAGGCAATTAAAGACCTACCAAACATCTGAAAGGGAAGAGATAAAAATAAAGTTCAAATAAAAGTTACAACGTTTTATTCTCCAAACATCAAACCTGATGTATGATGTTTGTAAAATACTTACATCAATGTGGATGATCGGGATAGACAAAAACCAAAGAAATAAAATAGTAGTGTGTAAATAGTTATCATAATTAAACATTTAAGTAGGGTTACGGCATCGTAGTTAAACAATTAAGTAGGGTTAGAGGATCATAATTAAACATCTAAGTGGAGTTACGGTATCATAATCAAACATTAAGTAGCGTTAGGTTATCATAATTAAACATTAAGTAGGGTTAGCGTATCATAATTAAACATTTAAGTAGGGTAGTATATCATAGTTAAACGGTTCTCGGAAATCCGAGAACCTACTTATAAGTAGGTATGTACATATAAAACATCAAATCCATTAACAACTTGGGAATGACAATAATTAGAATATAGGTTAGTCTTTTACATTGCAGGTATAGCTACTTTTTAATTTATTCTGTAAAACAACACGGTATTAGACGGCATGTGTTTTTTCAAGAAATAGTTATAAAAATAAATTCAGATGGCTGAACTTTATTTTTCAGTTGCAGCTAATCAGAAATTTCTCTTAAAATTTCTTGATCATAGTCTCGCATCTGTACGCTTGTGAATCGGGAAATATTGGCAACAAAATAACTTACACTAAAACTGAAATATAAAATCGCTAATTATTCAAAATTATTGAACAACGTAAAAAAACATCTAGCCAGGCAATTAAATACCTACCAAACATCTGAAAGGGAAGAGAAAAAAATAAAGTTCAAATAAAAGTTACAACGTTTTATTCTCCAAACATCAAACCTGATGTTTGATGTTTGGAGAATAAAACGTTGTAACTTTTATTTGAACTTTATTTTTTTGAATTTTTGAATTTTAATTAAATTTGAATACTTACATCAATGTGGATGATCGGGATGGACAAAAACCAAAGAAATAAAATAGTAGTGTGTAAATAGTTATCATAATTAAACATTTAAGTAGGGTTACGGCATCATAGTTAAACAATTAAGTAGGGTTAGAGGATCATAATTAAACATCTAAGTGGAGTTACGGTATCATAATCAAACATTAAGTAGCGTTAGGTTATCATAATTAAACATTAAGTAGGGTTAGCGTATCATAATTAAACATTTAAGTAGGGTAGTATATCATATTTAAACGGTTCTCGGATTTATTTAATTTACTTTACTGCTAGTTAAAGCAGTAAAGTAAATTAAATAAATCCGAGAACCTGCTTAAAAGTAGGTATGTACATATAAAACATCAAATCGATTAACAGCTTAGAAATTACAATAATAAGAATATACGTTAGCCTTTTACATTGCAGGTATAGCTACTTTTTAATTTATTCTTTAAAACAACACGGAATTAGACGGCATGTGTTTTTTCAAGAAATAGTTATAAAAATAAATTCAGATGGCTGAACTTTAATTTCCAGTTGGGGCTAATCAGAAATTTCTCTTAAAATTTCTTTATCATAGTCCCGCATCTGTACGCTTGTGAATCGGGAAATATTGGCAACAAAATAACTCACACTAATACTGAAATATAAAATCGCAACTTTTTCAAAATTATTGAACAACGTAAAAAAATCATCTAGCCAGGCAATTAATGACCTACCAAACATCTGAAAGGGAAGAGATAAAAATAAAGTTCAAATAAAAGTTACAACGTTTTATTCTCCAAACATCAAACATCAGATCGCATCTGGATTTGTTATTATTACTTGAAAACATGACTGTGTGTACCTTAAAAAACTTGTGAAAATAGGCGCATACACACACATCAGACATGCGTACGTACGGCATGATCTCGATCGCATGCCAGTCGCAAATGCGCTGGCATTCCTCGTCCGTGAAGCGTGTCTATGTGGGCGTGCATTTCTGCCCTATGCATGGGGTCAAAAGAAGAAAAAAAAAGGAAAACTAACCAGGGTAACAAAGTCCGATTTGTGCAGAAAGCATTAGTTCTTAAAAAAAAACGTTAACTTAGATAAATAGGTGACAACCTCTTACTCATTAGAATATTTAATTTATTGTATTAATATATGGGTCTGACAGACAGAAATTTTTATATCCACTGTTAAACTGCCTTCGTAATAGCAAATACAGTAGATACTTGCAAAATATTGGGTTGCAAAAAGTTACTTTTATTTTGCTTTTGTTAAGGTGAAGTAAGTTGTAACCTTTATGGCGTGTTTTATAATGATAAATTTATTTACATTCAGGGGTAATATAATAATAGTTACTAACAATAATAATACAATTTTGACAAATAAATAGTATTTTACCTTATTGTTTAATCAAACAGTGTTATTTGCAGTGAAAACTTCTTGGATACTTTTTGGGTGAACAAAAATCATGGAACTCGCTTCACCTGACGCTTCGTAGCACTCGTAGCCGAAATCGTAGACTCGTAGATCCGCTACGGCGTAGGTGAAGGCGTGCGCGGGGCACAACCCGTAGCAGTGCTACGACTGGGGCGGGGCTTGTGTACTTTTTGTTTTCCTGCAGTCTCCAATGACTGCTCCGATTTTTTTTGTTCATACCTTTTTAATGTCTTACACCAATGTAAGCCTCTTCTGATGACATTTACATAAATATCGCTAGACATTACACACAGCGCCGTCTCGTGCCACACTAAGCAAGTCTTGTGTCGTGGTCACCAGACAGTTGATATAACTACATAATAATACTTTTTGTTTGTAAATAATTTTTTTTTTTGTGGGACAAGCCCGCCACACACGCCCAAACCACTGTAACTCCTGAAAGCCAGAATCAACAGTGGCGACCACCAGAAAAGCGCCGAGACAATGAAGCTCGACGAAGTCCCAGAGAATGAATTTAACTGTCTTGGATCCCGCAACGAAATTAATCAAAAAGTATAGCGGAGGAGTAGGAAAATAACTGTAATTTCCACTTCCCTCCATATCAGCAGGAGACAGAACGAAACAAGGCCAATAGGCACAAAGGGACGTTTACAACTGGGATAGGCCCAGTTGCCTAGCACCACGGATAAATATTAACGTTAATGGGTCCTAAGTTGAGAGCTGTTATATTTGATTCCAATAATAGGTATGGCAAAAACGCTTGAACGCACGGAAGTTTGCTCTAGTTTCTACAAGGTCCGTATAGTAAATAACTCCGGATGTAACCTGTACACTATCCAACATAATATTGCGTTCATTTTGCCAAAGACTACACTCCCACAAAATGTGATGTGCAGATTGTTCATATTCGCAGTCAGATGTTGAACATTGACAAAAAGGCGAGTCAACAAGTTTGAAGGAAAATAATTTACTTTTGAAGTTGCCATGACCCGTGAGAAATTGGGCAACACAGTGATCAACCTTCAGCCATGTCCTGTCCAGCCGCTCACGAACGGATGGAAAGAACTGGTGGAGGTGTCTGCCCTTGCTGGAATTGTCCCACCTACATTGCCATTCAGATAAAAATTCCTCCCAGACGTCGGTCTGTGGTTTGAATAATCTAGAAATCTTAGCACGATCACGTATGGTTAAAAAGTCTGCGTCCGTGGTCTCACGCGCGTTATAGTACATTGCAGCCCGACGCTGCACCTCAAGATCGACTGGAAGTACACCCGCAAGCACCGGTAAAGCTTCGGTACTAACCGTCCTATACGCTTTGCATAAGAATATCAACGCCAAACGCTGGCTTTGAAGCAATTTACGTCGCACCGCTCCTATGGTGGCCCTATCGGCCCAAACAGGTGCCCCGTAGCACATACAACCCAAGTAAGTAGCCACATAGATGGTCTTTAAAGTTAAAAATGACAGTCCCCACGTAGATTTGGATATCCTCGTTAAGGAATAAAAGTTCTTTTTAGCTTTTTCACCGACATTTTTTATGTGATCTACGAATGAAAAATTCCGCTCCAAGACCAGACCAAGGTAGCACACGGACTGCTTTCTTTTCACGGGAACGTTATTAAACTTAATACTCGGCCACGATTTAAGATCACCTTTTAAAATTTAGTTGAAAAGTTTTATGCGGTGCAAAGGTCAGACGGTTCCGATCGCCCCACTGAGATATTAATCGTAGGCAAGTGTCAGCTAAATTCTCGAGACCAGCCCGGGTACTTGACTGAATGAGCAACAGGCCGTCGTTGTAAATACATACTTATTATACATATAAACATCCATGACTCGGAAACAAATGTCCATGCTCATCACACAAACATTTGCTCCTACCGGGATTCGAACCCGGGACCCTAAGAACGTAAGGCAGCCCCACTACCGCTGCGCCATTCGGGTCGTCATTTACAAAAAAAAACATTTATCAAACTTTTAATTACTACATTTGCTATCACCAGGGCAGTATTACAAATGGAGGTTAATTCCAACAATCGCACCAGCCTAACTAGTTGTAACATAGCATTCATAATTTTAAATTAATTATAACATAGCATAGGTACCTGATTTTAACTTAGGCAATAATTTTTATTTGTAATTATGATTATTTTTGTATAAAATTCTGTGGTCCTCAATCATTCTAATTTGTTCGTTGGAGGACGGCAAGGGCAAGTCTAGTCATTAGTGAAGTAAGGACTACCTAGTTATAAGTTATAGTTTACTTAATTACTATTATGAATACGAGTAGTTTAGGGAATAAGATAGATTTAGTACCTACATTTAACGTGAAACCTCTAAGAAGTAAGTTTCATTTGTATAATTATTTTTGTATAATATTCTGTGGTCCTCCTGAAAATTGTATTATAATGTTGGAGGACGGGCATTGCATTCACTTCATTAAAAGTATGATAAACCTATTCGTAAGTTCTAGCATATTTACTAATAAGACAGTGAAATAAGTGGAATAGTACTAGGAAGTAATTTTTATTTTATGTCTTAGTAATAGCATAAAAAGGGCAGTTTATGGAATAAACAGTAAAATAGTATTTAATGTGAAACCTAGAAATTAATTTTTAGTTGTTTGTTTGTTTTTGTATAATATTCTGTGGTCCTCCTAAAAATGCATTACGATGTTGGAGGACGTGCAAAGGGGAGTCATAAATTAGTATAGCGGAATAACAATAAGGTAATATTAAATACCTACATAACTAAGCCACTGCGATACTGGTATCTAATAATTAAGGAATCTAGGAAGTACTTTTTATTTGTTTTGATTATTTTTGTATAATATTCTGTAGTCCTCCTAAAAATTGTATTATAATGTTGGAGGACGTCAACATGTCGTGTGTTTAGGAAATACGCGTAAACAATAATAAGATAGTTAATTTAATATAAGATAAGTTAATATAAGATAATTTTAAAACTTATATTTAATACGAAAACTAGGACATAAGTTTCATTTCTATCTTTATGATTTTGTATGATATTCTATGGTCCTCCTCCAATGTTGGAGGACGTGATGGCAAGTCTACTCATTAATGAAGTATGAAAAACTTAGTCATAAGTAGTTTAGTTACTATATGTATGTATGTATAACGTATTTTAAGGAATTAACAATAAGATAATATTAAATATGGCTTGTATTTTTATGGAGTCCAGAAGCTAAGCATTAGGTTTAATGTATTTTATTATTTTCGTATTATATATTCATTTCTTTTCCTCATATTTTATGACACTTCAAAACGATTTCAAAAGCAATTAAAGTCAATAAAAAAAATATGTCGAACTATTCGTAAATATTACTTTTATTATAAACTTCCAAAAGAGGCAAGATCAAAAGTAACAGATTGAAGTAAAATACAAAGGCATAGGCCGTCAAAATGTAAGACAGTTCGGTCATAATCTACTTATACTTTTTCTATCATCATCATCATCATCATTTCAGCCGAAAGACGTCCACTGCTGGTACTTTTTCTATAGGGTGTACTGTAGGATATGTTTTGTAGTTTTAGGTTATTCTTTCTTTATTAAATACACAGTTTAAATTGGATTCATGAGGCGTTTACTCTTTATATTGTTGACGTGATAGTTCATCGAACAATGATTAAAATAAATATAATTTATTTATTTAAATTAATATATAAATTAAGAATTGGCAAACATTGTTTCTAAATTATACTAAAAATTTGGTGTTGAAATCAATTATGTATGTCTCAAGGTATTATTTTGTAAATAAATCTAAATTTGATTTCTAAAAATCTAAAAAGAAAATTCTCATTGTTGTTTGTATGTTTGGCTTACTTGAAAGCCAACCAAATCCAAACAAATTCCGGCACATCTAAGCCAGCGCCTTGTATTTATACGAATTAAATAAAAAACAAATTGTGTTTAAATATTGGAGGACACGTTTTCGAGTAAAAACTAATACAAAAAAACACATTAAAGCTGATTGAGAAGCTCCTGTTTTGCGTGAAACATTATTAACCACTTCTTTCAGGGGGATGAATATATTTTTTATTGATTTATTTTTAAAAAAATAGTGGTGACGTTAGCATGCGTAGTGGTTGAAGTGGAGGTGGTGGTGGTGTGTCGTTGGTTTGCCGCGACCACGGCTGGTGCAATCCGGCCGAAACGTCGGGCTTAAATTAAAGGTAAATTCGCGATAAATACCCGTTTTCATATGTTTTATAACATTGATTGAGTATCCATTGAAGTTTGTAAGTAAGGTAGTTACAAGTAAATGATTGTAAGTAATAGTTATTGATCTAATTCATATATTTTTTTATTATAACAATATTATTAAAAAAATGGCAAGCATTGTTTCTAAATTATAATAAAATTATTCAATGATAAAAAGTCAATTATTAGGAAAAAAAAATCTAGATTTGAAATCTAAAAATTTAACAGAAAATACTCGTTTGTTAATAACGTTTGCTTGCTAATATAGTAGAAAACGAGTCTAAACCTAACTTAAGACTTTCTAACAATTGTATTGAACAGGTGTTTCATTAGTTCTACGTAACACCGAAGTCTTTTAAAGCCAATCTGAAACATTTCAGGCGGATTTAATTTCGAACAAAAAAAAAACACAAATTTTATTTCAATCTTGGAGGACTTATTAAAAAAATCATTCAGCTGATTAAAAGGTTCTGTTTTTCGTAAAACATTATTTATATAAGCTTGTTAGCAGTCTCTTTTAAAGGTGCGATTTTTTTTTACTTATTGTTTAAAAAGAAAACAGTATTAAGGAATACGTCGTGGAAAAAGTGGAGTGACGTCCGGAAAGATCGATTGAGCATTAGAGCATTGTGGTAGTATTAGTAGCTGTCACCTCGACCAACCTCTTGAGGGATAACAGGCAGGTGACGGTAAGTAAGCTAGATATAAGTAGAAGTAAGTTATACTTATAATTTGTCGTAAGGTATCTGTCGTGGTCTGACGTATGGAGACATTGATTGAGTATCAGTTATTGTATTATTAGCCGTCACCTCGACCAACCCCTAGAGGGATAACAGGCAGGTGACGGTAAGTAAGCTAGATATAAGTAGAATTAAGTTATACTTATAATTTGTCGTAAGGTATCTGTCGTGGTGTGCCGTATGGAGACTTTGATTGAGTGCCCATATTTGTATTAGTAGCCGTCACTTCGACCAACCCCTAGAGGGATAACAGGCAGGTGACGGTAAGTAAGCTAGATATAAGTAGAATTAAGTTATACTTATAATTTGTCGTAAGGTATCTGTCGTGATGTGCCGTATGGAGACTTTGATTGAGTGCCCATATTTGTATTAGTAGCCGTCACCTCGACCAACCCCTAGAGGGATAACAGGCAGGTGACGGTAAGTAAGCTAGATATAAGTAGAAGTAAGTTATACTTATATTTTGTCGTAAGGTATCTGTCGTGGTCTGACGTATGGAGACTTTGATTGAGTGACCCATGGTTATATTAGTAGCCGTCACCTCGACCAACCCCTTGAGGGATAACAGGCGGGTGACGGTAAGTAAGCTAGATATAAGTAGAAGTAAGTTATAGTAACAATTTAATTAAGTCATAAATAAAGTTATACCTAATAAATTATATCTCATTATACAAGTATATTTAAGTTATAAGTTATCGATCTAATTTTGCATAATTGAATGCAGGCTGTGGAGTAATTATTGGTCAAAAACCAAAGAATAGTTTATTTTTGTCTATCTCGGATCAAAATTTGATTGAATAAAACAACGGGCCTAAATTTTTAGTAAGTATTTGTTCATTTTTATTGAATAACGAAAAAAAAAAGTTGAGAAATGCTTATTTTAACAAGTTAGTCAATCAAAATTGACGATTCTTTAAAAGATTTTAAATTTTGACTTCATTCTTACTTTGGTCAAAATGTAAAGCGTAAATGATTTCTTTTGTGAGTGCATAATCCTATGTAAAGAAATACTTTTGAAGGTGTCTTGAAATACAGGCATCCCTTTCGAACAGCCCCGCAGTCTCTGAAATATAGGCCTAACGTTTAACTTAGACACTAGTCTCTCACATTTGAATTAAAAGTATTATGAATGGTGCATTCTTGAAATATTGCAAAAAAAGTACTTTCGTTTTGCGGTCAGAATTAAATATGGTTTTTATTTGTTTTTTTTCCCTCAAAAATGTTATATTTTTTATTCTTCCTTACTTTGCATTGTTGTCTACAAACGCTGCAATGACAATCCAATGCCTAAAGAATTTTTGTTTACACGTTTGTACTCACTCAGATTCGTAGCATAAGTGAAAAAACAATATTAGAATATTAGATGTTTGATGATTATCTGTGTTTAGCTTACTTTGTATGTCTATTTATGGTATAAATAAATGTGAAAAAATACTTGTTTTATTTTTTTAAACGCCATCATTTCAATTAACACAACAATATTCGATAGTTTTCACCTCTTTAGTTTTTCTTCTTCTCCGATTCTAATAAAATATTGAGTTCAATAACTAAAATTAAGAAAACATAAATAACAACATCACGCCTGTAGGTAATCCTTAAAGGGTTAGCCAGCGGTGTACATTAGTACACCCATTCTATCAGAGTAGTTTAATTATTATTATTATTTATTTATATTAAAGCCAACAATGACCAATTACAAAACATAAAATCATAACATAAAATAATACAATACAAATACATACATTCAAACGCAGTCACAATACAATATAAAAATTCAATTCAGAATGATTGAAATATTATTTCCACATTAGCCCGTACGTGTACCATGTCACAGTGGTACACGTACTGGCAGTCGAAACGCTGGACGAAGACTTTCAGGATACTGTTCCGGCTGACCCGCACCCTGCGCACTAGGGATGTGCACCGCTTGCGCATGGTAGTGTGAAAACAATCCACGCGCGCTTCGGCAAACATCCCCGAAGCGCTACAGAAGTGAGGCAGCCCCAACAGCACCCTGAACGCATTATTGTATTGGATGCGTAGAGTGCTGCACTGCTTTTGCTTATAATTCACTCACAGACTGCTCGGGTAGAAGGACGTCAAAATCAGCCTGTTCAAAACAGGCTGATTTTGACGTCTCTAGAACAGCGAGCAAATCTGCGTGCTATCATATTCGCACGAACAGACAACGCTCTACGCTCCCTTTCTATGTCATTATCGTCCTTCAGATCCGGGGTTAGTAAGTGCCCAAGATATTTAAACTGTTCTACCCTGCTAATGGGGTAGCCATTCAGTCTAACTTGCGATGTTTGACTTAGGGACTTTCCCCGAGAAGACCATCCACTCACTTCTCTTTACATTATCAGCATATTTTTCGCAAATGTCAAGCAGCTGCGATAGTCCACCTACAGAAGCACTCAGCAGCACCATGTCGTCCGCAAAACTAATATGAATCAATATGGCAGCCGACATGTGTGCTGCTGAGCTCCTCCACAACCGCGTTCATATACAGGTTAAAAAGTTTCGGCGATGTCAGCCCCCCCCTGCCTCACACCGCACTCCAGCCTGTACGGAGTCGAATATGCCCCTGACCACCGAACAACGTTGATCTGGTTAACATTCCCATATTTAAAAGTACGTATTAGTTCCTCGGGCATCGTTGTTTGATGTAGTTTCTGCCATAGAATATCGTAAGAAACCACATCAAACACCTTCGATAAATCAAGAAAACACCCAAAAATAGGTACGTTTTTATCCATGTAGTACTTGACAGTTTGCTTCAGCCACAGCATAGCCGTTTCAGTAGAGAGGCCTGATTTGAAACCAAATTGGTTGTCGTGTATCTGTAGATGTTTATCAAGCTGAGTGTTCAGCAAACTGTCAAGCACCTTGGCGACAATAGTGGCCAAAGAAATCGGTCGATAATTACATTTTCATCCCCCCATCTCGGAAAGAGTATTTTTGCGCTTCGATATCTGAGTGCAAAAGCAGTTTTTATCCTCTAGAGGATAAAGTAAATTAAATTTGGAACATAGTGTGCACTAAGTTTGTGAATTCAAAACATCATTAAACCTATTTACTTTCCACCTTCATGGTGCCGAATTTATCATACAACTTTTTTTAATTTGTTAATAACTCAGACTCGGAACCTTCTTGGTGTGCCTTTTTTAATTTGATTTTCTTTTCATGTCATATTTGTTCAAACCTTAGGTTAATAACAAAAAACTTAAGAACAAATGAAAAACCTAAAATGAGTGGTTCTAGCGACAAGGAAGTTTATTTGACGCCAACAGAATTTACTGAAACTGTCAATAATGCGCCTTTTTTTTGCGTTTAATCATTTCTACGCTGAGATTGGGATGAACAGTTATGTGTTGCACTCGAGTGCAAAGATTTTTCACCTCGTGCACTTTTGATTCCCTCGCTAACGCTCAAGATTCTAAGTTTTGAACTTCTCGCTGCGCTTGTGATTCAATTTTAGAATCATTCGCTTCCTCGGTCATCAAAATTGAGCACGCGGTTAAAAAGCAACTTTGCACTCTTGTATAACAAATAACTTTTATCGCCAATATCACTGGTTTTGTTTTTGACAATTGGTACCACCACAGTCCTCTTCATCGGCGCTGGTAAGTATAAATGTCCTGCACACAAGCAGTAGAATATTGCCAGCACTCTAGGCATATGATATCCTGCGTACCTTAGGTGTTCAATGCTCAGGTCGTCATTGCCCGGAGACTTGCCCCGTGACACAGATTTAATAGCCTGTCGTTCGTCTTTGGCCATAAACCGGATGCTGATTTCCCGACCACTACAACCCTCATTGCTCGAGGACTGTGTCAATGCCAAAGGTGACTTTACAGCTATTCCCGACTGGTCACAGGCACCATTGACACTCACAGGTAGACCTGGTTTACTATTATGTTTGTTTGTAGACTTCCAGAAACTACGGAAGTCGTTCCTGGAATGATGCGACGCAAGGATGTCTATTTTTATTTGGTCAGTATGATTCTGACACCAGCGTACGTGATTTAAAAATCTTACGAGTCGTCTGCATGTCATTCCACACGCGACCCTCCGTCGGTCCGCCATATAACACCCACAACAAATTCTGGCCGCCCTGTGAGCATCACTTACGTGCATGATCCAACCGAGAACAGCCTTCCTGTTTCTGGGAACACTTGACGAACGACTATCACAAGCTGCCTTTTTTTTTTTTTTTTTTTAGTATTGGAAATCATCAAATAAATTCTCCCACTCTGGGCGGAGCGGGAGGGCGTGTCAGACTTTTACTGACTAAAACCCATCCATGTTCCTTCCTCGCCCTTTATGTTCCGGGGCCGCGGTATCTCTTTCGAACAGGCCCGCAACCCCGGCAGGCGCTGGCCCTTGCGGGCCCCTCTCTTTATGCTGACATCTCTTTGAGGCGCGCGTGGAACACAAACGCGCCGTCGACACGGCCTGTCGTCGTTAGACGGACGGACGGCTAGCTAGCCCATAGCTAACCGTCCACAGGCCCGCGTCTACGGTGGCGGGTAGCCACCACGTGGCCCCCGATGCCCGGTGCGTCTCCCGCGGCGGCTGGGAAGAGAGGCTCTCTCCCTCTCGCGTTCCGCCACCTCCTTCGCTAGCATGACTGCGTCGCAGAAGGAGGTGACGGCTTCCCATTCGGTCTCGCTCCGGACCATGGATTGAACCAGGGCCGGACGCGAGAGGTCGCCGCCGCCGATCGCCGCTACGAGGACACGGTGTTGCTCCGCCCACGCGGGGCAGACCTCCACCGTGTGCTCCACCGTGTCCTCCGGTCGATCCTCGCAGTGGAAACACCCGGGCGTTTCCTCCCGCCCGATTCGGTGCAGGTACCTCCCGAAACATCCGTGTCCGGTGAGGACCTGCGTCAGGCGGAAGGTGAGGCCGCCGTGGCGCCTCTCAAGCCACTCCTCAAAGAGGGGACTTACCGCCACTATCGTGGCGTGCCCTATCACAAGCTGCCTGCCTTATTAAAAAATAATGTGTTTAAGAGTATCATAATTATTCTTTTTCACTTCTCATGTTCTAAAAGTACGCCATTATACGAAGTATTATAATATCTGTGGCCCTACGAAGCGGGATTAAAGTGACCATTTATTCCCTAGGGAGTAAAAAGTAATTTAAAAATGGAACTCTTTTGTTACCATCTTTTACTCTGAAACATGGTAACAAAAGAGTAACTTGTCAAAGGTTTTATTTAAATTTCGAATTGGCTTGCAAATAGAAAGCGGTTTATTGAAAAAAAAAAAACAAATGAACTCTTCAACGCGAAAAATATTGTTGTTTGTGTGCATCGTTGATTTTGAAAAGTAGGAGTGTGGATCATCTTCATTGCGAAAATGTTGAGAGTTTGTGTTGTGTTTTAAATTGTTAATCTGTGACTGACCTGATAGAAGAAAAAACTGACCGCTCAGTTCAGAATTTTTGTCGAGTGTAAATTTGTTCGGTTTTAAATGACTATTTTTCTCGCACTCGAAGTGAAAAGTACAGTTTGCACTTCGAGACTAAACGCCAATTTAATATACCCTCGCTTTCATTGACTCAAACCACCTCGGGTATATATTGGCTTCGTTTAGTCCCTCGTTATAAAATATACTATTATTAGTGTGTGTACATTCTCAGTTTTGATGTGTGATTATGGTTTAGATATGGACACAAAATTTAAAAAAAAATATGCCCGAGAAAGTTTCATTATTTCTCTAGGGATTGCTCAAAATAAATATTTAAATTTTTTTTGTATTTGAGTGTTACTCTTAAAACACTCAAATACAAGAAAAATTGCGATAGCCCTCTTCTTCTTCTCCATCAATCAGGCCCAAATCTAAACTACTGAGAAATTAGAGAATCTATGTCGCAAGCTAAGAACTAACTTCAAAATCTTGAATCGCAGTCGCGAATCGCATGTAGAACAACCAGACTAAAATTTTCGGGCCGTAGCCCACCAGAAACAAGACCCTGCTGGTCGAAGGATCCTCCCTTTTCTATGGGATATGAAGAGCTTTACACCCTGTTCTTCATACCTACCCCTAAACATTCTTCCAACTTTTTGTTACTAAAGGAGTAGGTAAATGTGTGAATATATAACAAAACATACACATCAAAATAACAGTCGGACATCCAGTCTTAGCTGCAGGTGGTATCGTATCACACAGGTTGTTGATGTCATGTAAAATACTGGTACTGAACTGCACCCGGTTAGACTGGAAGCCGATCCCAACATGGTTGGGAAAATGCAGGAAGATGATCATGACACATGGCGACACCTTCAGTAGACGTGGCCTTATTGCTTAGTATAGATTGCCCGTACAGTTAGAGATCCGCATAAACTGGACTTGCATAGCTGGATTGGTCGCCGTGCGACATTTTTTAGATGCTCAACCCTTTTTTTAAATGAAGTAAAGTAATGCGTACTTACATTATTATCTGGTGTTCTGTGAGAGAAAATTTTGCAAGAGTGTCTACTGTTCCGTGTAGGTTCTTTTTTTTAAACGCTAACCATTGACTGTTATCTAGATGTTTTATTTTTGTTTTCTTTTCTGCTTCTGGGTGTTATACAATTTTAATAAATAAATATACAAAATCTTAAATAGTTTTATTTATAAGCCGAACAAAGCAGATACTTTCCCAGTGATTGTGTGATCCCGAAAATATTAGGTAAGCAAATAAAACACAAATGTGCACGATGACATTTAATACAGTAAGACGAGAATTCCTCATAACACGACATACATAGAATAGATAGAACAGTTTTATAAAGAGTAACATTTAACAATTAGGCCCTCTTCTGCAAACGATGTTAAAGCATTGATCTCCAGTCTTATTTGTCGCATTGTTAGGCGACAGATTTAATTTAATTTTAATATTATTTTTAACATATTATTTTTAATATACACACGGCCACACTCAAGCTTAAAATTCCAGTATAACATGGGCTAGCTTTGTATACATTTTCCGTACAATGTGAAATCCGCATTTACTGGTTTTGTATACCTTGATAGGTCGCCGTGCGTACAAAACGACTACGAAATATGGCAGATTTCATACTTGAGCATAGTTCCCGAATACGGGCATTTAACATTTACATCTACAGCCAACAAGCTGGTCACACAACACATACACAACATACTTAACGACTATAGATAATACTCTATTTATAATTACAGCAGACAAAAGCGAAACAAATTTCTATTTAACCATTTCTTTCAGTGGAGTCAGCCCAGTTTGATTACTTCGACAGTGGAATATTAATCATGTGTAAACACTGGATGTGAAACTCATTTCCATTCTAAATTTTTTCTCATTTGGATAAAATTACGATAAAATTGGAGCATAGTATACCCTTGCACGATCTATATAAAAAGTCACCATCTTAATAATTCTTGAAACGACTGAGAATGTGTAGTGGCTCAAGAAACGTGGAAATAAAACGATGAAAAAGTACTTCTTATAGGAACAAAACTATGAAACAGGCGTAGAAAACGCCTGAAAGCTGGGTATTTAGATTTTGAAATGTTTTGAGTTGGATGAGGAGTAGGTATCCTTAACATTCGTGCAAGGGTTAAATATACTAAAAGGCGTAAACATAGTCTTTACGAAGCCGTTAACCAAGATTTCTGTACATCACACTAAGTAACTCTACGCGAAGAGCTAATCAGACCCGCGCACAAGGCGTCTGTAGCACAAAACAATATTTATAATAACAATATTTTTAACGTTTCAATGGTCAATTTACACTCAACAGAAAAACTAAAATGGTGTTTCATGGTATGTTAATGGAAAACAATGTTACTGCTGCAGTTATATGATAGAAGTCCCTAAACTCATGTTACGAGAAGGATAAGTTCTCCTCGGCTAACATAAGGGATGGAAATTTATATGAAATTCCAAGCGTTTGTGGGAGCACCAGACACTGAGAAGAAAGACAATAAAAGCAGCCTTACCTTGAATTCCCCCAGCTGGATCCACTAGTCCAAGTTCGACGCACTATAGCAGCCCTTTTTAAAGGGGACACAACACTTTAGGTAGACAATGTACATTTATTTTTAATTATTAGAGAGAAACGGCGGCGTAGCCATCTTCAAAATTCGAACGAGTGGTAGCAGAGCGGCGCTTGCGTTGTGACCATAGATAACACAAGTACTCGAGTGTTAGGCGCGAAACCGATTTTTGAATATCGACTAAGTTTTGATTTGTTGTCTTGAGGTTTCTTGAGGTCCTAATACCACCCCAGGAAGACTGCTTGCGCTTACCATCGCGCTTGCCTATATCTTAATCAGTGTATGTACAACACAAACGCTTTGAAATGAAAGTACGGAACATTAGGTACAATTTGAATTCCGAATAACGGTGACGAATTGACGATACATACCGCCCACCAAAATACACGATAGTTGTATTTTCAAAAAATACCGTTGGACGACATGTTACAATGCTTAAGAGTAAGTTACTGTACTTTGATACTATGCTTTGATTGAAGCCTGCTAAGGGCACGAAATATTATCCTAGTATATGAACAACGATACTTAACTATAGATAACTTTACGTTTGACTAATACTAACTAACGAATAACTAATAATAACGAATGAAGAAACCAACGTTAACGATTCTAGTCCGTTTGGTTTGGCAAAGGACAGATCTTTACTAATGGTCGAGTAAGAAAAGAACCGTTAGGTAGACGTAGGTCCGCGATGCGTACTACTCCATCTGGTCCGCTGTGCAGTTGTTCTACACGAGCTATAGGCCAATGGAGCGGAGGAGTTTCCGATTTGATGACAACCACGGAACCGATTTCCAGTGGTTGCGAATGCTTAGTCCATTTTGCCCTTTGAGTTAACGAATGAAGATACTCATTCTTCCAACGCTTCCAGAAATCTTGTTGAAAACGCTGGATGAGCTTCCACCGGCCTAAACGAGTGATATTGACAGACGTCAAATCCTCATCTGGGACAGCTGTCAGGGGCTCTAACGTAAGAAACATACCTGGCGAAAGTACCGAGAAGTCATTGGCGCAGGTACTTATCGGATAAAGGGGTCTGGAGTTAAGCATTGCTTCGATTTGCACGAATAACGTAAAGAGTTCGTCTAAAGTCAGCGATTGATTGTTGACCACGCGGTACAACGTTGATTTTGCAGCTTTAATCTGAATCTCCCACACGCCACCGAAATGTGGGCTGGAGGGGGGATTGAACTTGAATTCAATAGTTTCGTTATGAGCAGCATCCCGCAAGAACGACGAAAGCTCGCGATGAGCACCAACGTAGTTGGTTCCTCTGTCTGAATAGATCGTTTGGACTCGTCCACGACGACCGACGAAGCGACGGAGCGCGGCGATAAACGATTCCGAAGTCAAATCGGTAGCTACTTCGAGATGGACCGCTTTAGTAGTTAAGCAGACGAAAAGGCAGAGATAAGCTTTGCTTATCTTAGCACCGCGATGTTTGCCCGATTTGACTCGGAAAGGACCACCGTAGTCCACGCCAACGATACTGAACGGTTTTACCTGATTCACACGAACTGCAGGCAAATCACTCATAAACGGTTCGAGAGGAGAAGGATTTGTTTTGAAACATTGTAAGCATTTTGAAACTCGGTGTCGAATTGCACGTTTAGCTGACAAAATCCAGAATTGCTGAGTGACCAAATAATGTAACGTGTTGATTCCTGGGTGACAATTTTCACGATGGAGAGCGTCTATAATCATGTACGTCAATGGAGAATCTCTCGGGAGCAAGGCGGGATGTTTGTGACTGTATTCTAGTCCGGATCTGGATAACCTACCGCCCACCCTGAGGACACCCAGGCTGTCAATGAACGGATTCAGCTTACGCATTTGTTTTGAAAGAAGCTTGTGTTCTTTCAACCGTTTGAAGTCTTCATGAAAATGAAGAAACTGAGTACGTTTCACTATCATCAACAGCGCGTTGTGAAGTTCTGCACGATTTAAAGGTAAATCAGAACGGCGATTGAATTTACTACGGAGATTGTTGATATAGCGAAGCCATAGACCGACGATTCTTTGGATTTTGCGAATTGACGAGTATCGGGACAACAAATAATCGATGGGATGCGCAGGGAGATCACTCGTAAGAAGAACCTGTACCTTCTCTTCTGCACGAAGTTCATCCTCAGAAGGATCTGAAACTGAACAAGGCCAAAACTGAACGTCTTGAGAAAGCCAACTAGGCCCCGCCCACCATAACGAATTGATGACAAGTTCCGCAGGTGTCTGACCACGAGAGGCGATGTCCGCGGAATTGTCCTCTGATCTCACATGGCGCCATAGTGCGCCAGGGACCGCATCCTGAATGTGGCTGACACGATTTGCCACGAAGGTCTTCCAGCGGGAGGAAGGCGATCGAATCCATGAGAGCGCGACAGTCGAATCTGACCATGCGAACATGGCTGAAACGGGAAGAAGAGGTTGATAAACCTCACTGACGAATTTTAGTAGATCTGCCAGAAGAGCGGCAGCGCACAGCTCAAGTCTTGGTAGGGAAACAATTTTAATAGGAGCTACTCTTGCTTTTGACAACACAAAAAAGACCTTGATGTTATCACACTCGTCGATAACTCGAAGAAACACCACACCAGCGTATCCGCGTTGAGAACTATCTGCGAACCCGTGAATTTCGCACGATTTGATATGAGAAACGGATAGATGACGCGGAATGCGAAGGTTCTGAATGAAAGAAAGTTCTTCAGTGTAGCGATTCCATTGTCGCTTGATGTCTTCAGGAGGATCTGCATCCCAGGAAACTCCCAGAACCCACAATTTCTGCACTAAATACTTCGCGAAGAAGGTCAACGGTGACAGAAAACCAAGAGGGTCATAGATTTTTGCTAGCTCGCTTAGAATGTTACGTTTGCTGCAAACACGATCTTGAGGCTTGACTTCGAAAACGAAATGATCAGAATTAGGTTCCCACTTCAAACCCAATATTTTGAGAGTGTTGGACTTCTCAACGTCCATCGAAACATTATCTGTGAGACAATGCTCCGGAGGAAGATCATAAAGTAACCTAGGGTCATTGCTGGCCCACTTGCGCAGCTCCATGTGACCCCGTTTTAGAAGCTCTGTCACTTCCGACTTAGCTTGCATGGCTTGATTAAGATCAGAACACCCAGTGACGATATCATCGATGTAGACGTCAGTCGATAAAACGGATTTTCCGAGAGGTAAGTCACTACCTTCATCCTCGGCGAGTTGTTTGACGGTACGACAAGCAAGAAAGGGTGATGAGGAGACACCGTAGGTGACAGTATTCAAGCGATATTCCAACAGTGGTTGGGATGGATGATCTCTCCAGAAGATTCTTTGGAAATCACGATATTCCTCATGAACAAGAATTTGACGGTACATTTTGCACACGTCCGCTGAAAACACAACAGAATGGGTACGAAACCGCAGAAGAATTTCCAAAATGTTAGCCTGTAACTTTGGACCGATAAGTAAGGTTTCGTTCAAAGATACGCCAGTGATGGCGTCACGATTTGATGCGTCAAAGACGGCACGAAGCTTCGTACTGACACTGTCAGGACGAAGGACACAGAAATGAGGTATGTAATACTTTCCCTTCTGCACATCCTTTGTGGACACAGGAGTCATGTGGCCACACTGAATATACTCAGTCATGAAACTCGAGTATTGTTCTTGAAGAACCGAATCAGCGGAAAGTTTACGTTCCAACGAATGAAAACGTCGAAGAGCCGACTCTCGCGATCCTGGGAATGATGGTTCCTTGTCTTCTACAAAGGGCAAAGCGACACTATAGCGTCCAGTTGGGTCACGATTGGTTGTGTCACAATAGATTTGTTCGCAACGTTGATCTGCTTCACTCAACTTGGTGACGCACGGAAGCTGGTCCAATTCCCAGAACTTCTTGACTTCCTGAGAAAGCTGCTGGTCGTCTGTAATGAAGAAAGAGTTGACTCTTTGTTCAGCCTGGTGATCACCAACACTTCCTAGAAGAAGCCAGCCGAACACGGAATTCAACGCGGATGGCTGCTTCGGTCCTCCGCTCACGCATCCTGGCAGAATGAGAGAAGGGAAGATTTCAGCACCTAGAAGAATGTCAACTGGACCAGGTTTATCACAATCCGGATCCGCTAAATTGAGACCGCGAAGATGAAGCCAAGACGATTTGTCGAGCCTGACGCTCGGCATGTTCCCGCATATGTTAGGTATGGTCAATGCTTCAAGATTGAACGCCACTTGACCGTTAATACCTACCTGAAGTTGAACAGCTCCTGAGATGGAGGCTGACGATTGACCTACACCACGAACCTGGCGTGAAGTCATGCGTTTGTCAAGTCCTAGACGGTTTACTGCGCTTTCTGAAATGAAATGAGCCTGACTACCAGTATCGATAACACAGCGGAAAGGCTGGTAGTCACCCGACGAATCGCGAATATTTATAACGGCAGTAGATAGAAGAACAACCGAATTATCACCCACGTTCGTCAACACACGAAGGGGTTCACTAACTGGCGGCTTCGGTTCAGGAGTGTTATCATCATTTTCCTGATGTAGGAGCGTATGATGCTTCAGATGGCATTTCTGGCATGTAAATGTCGATTTGCAATCGCGAACAATGTGGGAAGGCTTCAAACAATTGAAACACCAGCGATTTCTATTCGCGATGTCACGTCTCTCTTGAATCGACTTATCAGTGAATGATTTACAATGCGAAATGGAATGTTGTTCCGAACATGACGGGCACTTCGAAGCAACTCTTCGCGCAGTGGTGGAAGGCGCAGAAGATTGGGTACCTTCTGGCTGGTTTGCTGTCTTCTCTGAATTGGATAACAACGACGACGTAATTTTCTTATTGTTGTTGTTGTTTGACTTGACATCAGTTTTGTAGTTTTTGCTAGTAGACGGTTGAGAATCACGATTACCAGAAAAGTGAGTATCACGAACGAGTGCATCGCACTGCGCTTCGAGAAAGTCCTTAAGGGCACTGTAACGTGGTATTTCCGAGGTAGGATGCGCTTGTTCAAAAGCACAGCGCGTTTTTGAGTCTAACTTCGATAATAAATGATAACACAATACGAAGTCCCAGTGAGCCGTAGGTAAGTTAAGACCAGTTAAAATAATAAGGTTTTCGTTGAACAGGTCCAATACGCGTCTGAATTCGGTAGGTGAGTTCACTTTTAAACTAATGTTTTGCATTTCTCGCCAACAAGTGAATGCGAGTTCACGTTTGTCACGATAACGAGATATCAATGTCTTGTACGCTTCTTGATAGTATTCACCCTGGATAGGAAAGGTACGAATAAGTCCTAATGCGTCCCCAACTAGACTCGCTCGAAGATACTGCATGCGATCTGAGTCCGATAATGATTCATTCAGATGAATGAGTGAATTGAACGCATCAAAAAACATATTGAAATCCTTTATGCATCCTGAAAAACGCGGCAAGTCAATCTTTGGAAGTCGAATTACTGACGCAGGCGACATCTGTGTAGCAGCCTTTGAAACGACAGAAGAAGGAACAAAAGCACGATGTATAGCAAGCACCTGAAAATAAATATCATCGAATTCGGTACGGATTTCATCTTCTTCCTCCACTTCAGAATCATCGACAATACTTAAAATATCCAAATGTGCTTCTTCGAAATTATTAACCAGTTTCGTTACTGCCGAATAATGTACGATAAATTCATCCAAACGTGAAGAATCCGATTCCACCGTTCGTGCAACTTCCAACGTTTTCCGCAATCGATTCAATGCTAAAGTCCGTTTACGTCGTAATATGGGCAAGTCAGCGTACGTAAGACCATTTGTTTCCATTGATTTAGATTTAGACATTTTCTTTGCACCACGCCTAGGTACGTAAGCCATGTCTCGAATCGATAAGCAAAACAAAAATAAACGATTTGAAGAAATAAATATTTTCAATAAATCGATACTAAAATAACAATCGATAGTTTCAACAAAACGTTGGTACAACTCTGTTTCTCAGATTACCCTACCTACTGTTTGTTGCAAAATATCAACATACCCTACGAAATTCCGATTCTTAATTTATATGAAAAACGTTACGAACTTTGTAATGATTATTTACTAGCAAATAACCTTGAATGAATGTATAAGTACGCAAAAACGTTTACGAACTGAATTGATTTGTATGTTGTTGAGTTAGGTTGTGTATATCTACGAATTACGATTACGAATAGTCGGGTAACAAAGCTTTACTTTAATTGTCGTGACGTAAAAATGTACGTGGTGCTACTACATGTACTGAACAGAACGATTAATTTACATGTAATAACATCGTACGGAACAACAATTCTGAACGAAATAATCACACAAATCACTAAATTTTATGTGGAATTTTGAAAACGAGCTACCCAGATGAAGGAATACGCAAACAACGGATTGAGAAATAAACCTAAGTATACATAAGTAAATGACCGGCGCCAACACGGGCGGATGGGTAAATACCTAGACTGACGGATTGGAATGTTTGCTACTTTCTTCATCAAATTACGTTTTTAAAATAAAATAAATGCACGAAATAAGGTAGACGAAATTGTTCTAAGGTGTTGTTCATATACTTTGGAGAAATATTCAATATCTAACGAGATTTGTGACGATTAATTATGGTGACATGGCGGTCGACCATTTGTGCAAATTACGAAAGTTAATGAAATCTTTCTCGCTAACGTTACGATTACTGCTTTAATAGCAGTTCCCTGGTTTCGGCACCAAAACAATGTTACGAGAAGGATAAGTTCTCCTCGGCTAACATAAGGGATGGAAATTTATATGAAATTCCAAGCGTTTGTGGGAGCACCAGACACTGAGAAGAAAGACAATAAAAGCAGCCTTACCTTGAATTCCCCCAGCTGGATCCACTAGTCCAAGTTCGACGCACTATAGCAGCCCTTTTTAAAGGGGACACAACACTTTAGGTAGACAATGTACATTTATTTTTAATTATTAGAGAGAAACGGCGGCGTAGCCATCTTCAAAATTCGAACGAGTGGTAGCAGAGCGGCGCTTGCGTTGTGACCATAGATAACACAAGTACTCGAGTGTTAGGCGCGAAACCGATTTTTGAATATCGACTAAGTTTTGATTTGTTGTCTTGAGGTTTCTTGAGGTCCTAATACCACCCCAGGAAGACTGCTTGCGCTTACCATCGCGCTTGCCTATATCTTAATCAGTGTATGTACAACACAAACGCTTTGAAATGAAAGTACGGAACATTAGGTACAATTTGAATTCCGAATAACGGTGACGAATTGACGATACAACTCATTTACACAATCAAAAAACAATTTTCGTTGAAACTTCTTTTTAAGTTCTACAACCCCAATTTTTTTCAACAAAACAAGTGCGCCTTTCGGCTTCGATAAGGGTAATTCTTACACACATTATTTACCTACTATAACATATAGGTAGGCCAGTATACACAAACATTGATTCTAAACAACAAACACACATAGGTACGAGTACATTAACGACGAATTTCCACTATCCTTTTTTTTGTTTTTTTTTTAGGATTTCCACTAACCTTGGTGTCCATTTATCATCATCATCATTTCAAAGTGTCAAAACCCCATTTTTTTTACCTACCATAACATATAGGTAGGCCAGTATAGTGGCCAGTATACACAAACATTGATTCACATCATTCTAATAAACAAAAAACACA
The DNA here is from genome assembly GCA_950022955.1 of Xestia ashworthii. Taxonomy (NCBI): domain Eukaryota; kingdom Metazoa; phylum Arthropoda; class Insecta; order Lepidoptera; family Noctuidae; genus Xestia; species Xestia ashworthii. The sequence continues at coordinate 7,107,663 of OX465570.1, read as the reverse complement.
CATAGGTACACTAACGACGAATTTCCACTAACCTAGGTGTCCATTCATCATCATAACAAAGTGTCAAAATTGCGTTTCGTTGGTCTTTCGGTTCAGTTCGGTGTCCATTATTTTGACATTACTCGGATAAGATGTAATTTTTTAAGAAAACCTTTTTAGTTCCAATTACACTTTACGCAAGTATAAGTACTTGATGTAAATCTTTATACAGAGTGTTAGGAACAGCACTCCGCAAACGGACAGAGTGCATTTAGTTCCTTATTTAGAAACATATTCCGCCGGAATTTTCCATTTTTCAGTTACTAGACCTTTATTTCAATGTAAAATTACATTCTCGTAAATAATACGGCTAAAATCAAAAAGTCAACAATGAATTTCCAAATACTGTAACGAACGATTTAAGATGTAAATTTTATAAAAAAGTGTGTTTTAACTTAGGAAAAATTAACATGTAGGTACCCTGCTCCGGTGTACAATAGAGATTTTTTTAACGATTTTAACAAACAAACATGATACATATAAGTAGGTAAGTATAACTCTCATGTATAATTTAGAAAATGTACATTATGTTTTCCAAACTTATAAAGGGCCCAAAAAGTTGTATAGTTGCAAATATTGCATTTAGGTATACCTAATTAATTCTCACAAAAGTGCCTACCTAGGCGGTCAAAATGGATGGAACAGGTGTTTTTTTTAAACCAAACAGGAAAACTTGTTGTTTTTGCGAAAAAACTAACACTATAAATATTTTGAAACTACAGCCCAAATCAAAATTATAATTAATATCAAATTTAATCAAAATATCAATTGAAATAAGAATCAAAATCAAACTAAAACTAAAATTCAAATTCACGTCAACATCAAAATCAAAATTACTATCAAAATTTTACTTCTTACCAAAATCAAAAACAAATTTTACAAAATAATTTAGATAAAGACACAATTGTCTGAACTTTGTTAGGAAATAGTATAAGATTACACATTAAATTCGGTTTTCAAACCCTGTGTTCAATTAAAAGTCAGAAAAAAGTTTCAGCACAGTTTTGAGCAAATAAATTTTTAGCTACAAATGGCTATAAGCTCGTGACATTGTAACTGTTTTTTTTTATTAAAGTGACAAAAATAATGTTTCAGTGTCTCGGAATTGGATAGATCTGACATCTGATTAGATTGATCTGACAGATGAATACTACAGAGTTCTTTTATCCATCTGAATACACAATGGCATGGCAAAACAGTAAAAGGAAGAGTTCAAACCAAACCTAACTAATGGATATAAAATTTCATTCAGAATGAGTTTGGCCATGTTAAGAGTTTAAATCGCGACTAGAGTTTACATAAAGTCTAAACAAGAAAATTGTCTTTCAATCCGGTTGACAGTTAAAGCTGGCTGGTTTCAGGTTGGTAGTTCCGTGAGGGTGATGGCATTGGGTTTCTGAAACATAAATGATACAAATATGATGAGTTTGTATTTTTGAACTGACATAATAAATGACGTAGACGTCTAGAATAAAAACAAGTAAGTGTCTAATTTAAAAGTAGTTATTAGGTACTCTCCGTGCTCTATAATATCTGACCCTTCCTCAGAGTTCTACCCATTCAGATAGGGCAAACAAAGTTTCTATGCATACGCCCTTATTTTGCTAGTAATGTCTCCAATATCGGTAGGGGCAAGCATTTGCAGTAACCTCGCTGGGTTGCTGATAAATTCCAGAGGAAAAAACCCATAAACCCAATACTTTGTTTCACCTGAGTAGAGGATTCCAGCAGTCACGCTCACTAACACTTGACCTATGAGGCACCAGAGGCAGTCAAATTACAAAAACACAAAACAAAATAAGTTAAGACCTAAAATATTCTTTTAAAGAATAGATTACCTGTGTATTCGCAACTCCACCATTATATTTCCCCCAAGCTGATTGGTTTCGTTTCTAGAATAAAAAAGAAGTAAGTGTCAAATATAAAGAGCTGGTATTAGCAACTGTCAGTGACCTCTATAACCTAATCCTTCAGAGTTCTTCCCCCGCAAACAAGGCAAATAATCAAGTTTCTATGAATACGCCCTTATTTTGCCAATTATGTCCTGAATGTAATAAGGGGCAAGCATTTGTATTAATCTCAAATTAACTTGAAAAAAGCTAAAAACTTTAAAAACTGTTTTAACATCAGCAATTATATGTCAGCATCACTTGAATTTATAGGGTGTAAACCACCTCATCACGAACATTTACGCAAAAATTATTGCTGGGAAACAACTTTTACTTGAGGGTGAAAAATCACGTTTTGTGGTAGAACACAATGCAACGCACTCAAAACATTGTGCTGATGGTTGGATTGAATAATACGGGGTCTGTGGAGATATTTAAAGTTTTAAAAAAACTTTTATTAAAACAAATTTTACAAGACGTTGTAACTTTGACCCCCAATATCTCTGTAACTAGAAGGTTCCGCAGGCATGGTTTAGAACAAAACATGATCCGAATAACGGTGAGAACAAGTGACTTTCGGCTTCGTTCAGGTATTTTACACCCTTTAGAATCCAGGATTTCATGATAAGCTGTCACACTAACACGGGAACATTTGACCAATAAGGCAGTCAAATTAAACAATTACTCAGTTGTGACGTAACAAAAAAAAATTAAGCAAAGATTACCTTATTGTTCCCACATTTTCACCAGATCGAGTGTTAGCTTTTATTAAAATACTTACATAGATATTACCTATGTCTACCTATATTGTGTTAGCTTATAAAATATTTATCAGAATATTATCCATAGCTAATTTTATTGTAATTAAATATATGTGTTCGCATGTCATACGGGTGGTGTATTGATTTGTTTGTCATTCGACCCTACCGTTCACTTCGCCATTCGTTCCGACTTTCACCTACAAGCGTTGACAATGTGAACACAGGGATTCGAGTTTGAAGCATCGTGCAGACAAGACGTGCATTGTACAAGTGTGGTAGAATAAAGTGATTATTTGAAGAAGGACTGGATTCTTATTTCTGACCTTTTAAAAGGTCAGAAGTGGGATCACACCGGAACTATAACGGTTTTGGTGGAATACTCAACGCCCATATTTAAAGCTACGCAAGTAATATGCCAAAGCAACGGTCTCGAAAGCGGGTACGACGTTCTGAGGACTCCAGCAGTGAGTCAGAATTATCCTCGGAGCGCAGTCGCAGATCACGGCATAGGCGTCCACGACGAAAGCGTTCTCGGCGTATGGAGAAGTCGAGGCAGCGCCGTACCCAGACGCCAGATACGCCGGCGCCGCCGGAGGAACCAGCAGCACGACTGAGTGCTGGGACCAGCAACAGCGCATCATCACCGTTGACAAGTAAGCAATCCACGGTTTTTGACTCTCAAAATTTTGTTAGTGTGTTCCAAGAACTTGTTAAGTCTTTGCGTACAGACGGCAATGCAGAACGTTACCCTGTTTTGAACGTTGTGCCTAAATTCGATCCAACAAAGCGAAATCAAAGTATAGAAGTTTGGATTACAAAAGTAAATGAATGTGCAAAGATTTATAATTGGACAGAACGACAGATAGTTCATTATGCTTTGCCTAAGTTAGTAGGGTTGGACCAGAAATGAAAAAATTGAAGTCGGCTTTTCCCAGTGACGATAACTATGGTCAGTTGCTGTCGGAGATGCTCGTCTGTAGGGCACGTTTTGGTGATAGTTTAGAAGATTATTATTACGAAAAGATAGTTCTTCTTAATAGATGTAACATTTCAGGTAAAAACGCTATCGATTGTATATTATTCGGTATTGAAGATAGATCGGTCAGAACCAGTGCTGAGGCCGTGCAATTTAGCGAACCTGATAAATTATTAGTTTTCCTTCGCAATGTTAAATTAACTTAAAAGAATGACAAGCAAAACGTGACTGTGCAGCCGAGCGTGTCCGACAGCAAGGGTTTTAAAACCTCTAAAGACAATGCATCCGCATCTGCGAATACTAGATCATCAAAATGTTATAATTGTGGAGAGGAAGGGCACTCTTTTTACAAATGTAAACATCCGATTAAAAGATGCGATCACTGTCATAAAGTAGGCCATTGTCCCAATAAACGTGAGCATGAAAGTAATAATACTGTTTAAAACATTTCAAAGGAGTAGGATTATGATGCGGAATATTTTAAGGTCGCCATAGTTAACGGTCAGACTATAAATTATTTTATTGACTTCGGTAGTCAAATTACTATGCTCCGAGAATCCCGGTAAGAGCAAATATTTGTGTGATGAGCATGGAAATTTGTTTCCGAGTCATGGATGTTTACATGTATATTAAGTATGTATTTACAAACAGAAAAGTAATATATGTAGTATGTTAACTATCTGGAGTCCACGACACAAGCCTTGCTTAGTGTGGCACTAGATGGCGCTGTGTGTTTATGTACGGCGATATTTTTATTATTTAAAGGTTTTATTACTTTACGGAACAAAGCCATGTCATAGTTCTCAAAACGCGTACGCTAGGCATTAAACACGTTATGGACGCGGTAGCGACACCACGTGCCAATGGGCAAGTGGAACGTTACAGCCGCACTGTCTTAGCTGTCCTAACTGCAACAAACCTAAGTAAACCCGAACATAAATGGGATGAATGTATTTGTGAAATACAATGGGGTTTAAATAATACCCTTAATAAGGGAATCGGAAAGACACCAGCACAGGCATTATTTGGCATTAACTTGGTTGGTACGACTAACTCCCTACTAACCCTTAATATTATAGACGATACAGAAGACATAGGGAACAACGTAGAAAATATTAGAGAGGAAATATCACAACACATAGAAAAGAATCAAGTAGAACAGAAGAAACGGTTTGATAAATCTAGAAAGAGAGTTACATTCAAAATTGGGGATTTATTCAATTCAATTCAATTATTTATTGCATATCACATGTGTTTTACAAGATCTTATAGTTAGAATACAGTTCACATGGACCCTGTCGGGCACAACAATTTATAGTATTTTACAGTAAGTAGCATTGAAAAAAATCGTCATTAATCAAAAAAATTGTAAGTTCAAATAAGTAAATAATGCCAAAGGATAAAATAAAAAAAATAAAAAAAAAAAAAATAGAATAAAATCGAATAAATAAAATTAGAATCGGAAATTCATCAGGCCATTACAAAAATAACGAAATACCATCATGTCAACAGATAACAATCAAAAACAAAATGTCAATATAATAAATTAAAGTCAAAATGCCTCATGTCACTAAAATAATAATCAGAATACAATCATGTTAAAAGATAATATGAATTAAATACAAAATGTCAATAATACAAAAAGCAAAATTCAATAAATAAGTAAAAGGTAGAAAAGGTCAATCCAGTTTGAAATCATCGTTAAAGTAATCATTCAATGAATAATAGCAATTTTTAATTAATAAGTTTCTGACTCGCTTTATAAACATTTTGTTATTCTCTTCCATTCTGATGACATAAGGAATCTTGTTATATATTTTTATTGATGTCACATAAGGGCTAGTACTGTGTAATTTTAGTTTTGATTGGGGTAGTACGAGCGTGTTTACGAATCGTGAACGTGGTGCGTATCGACGAGGCTGGTCAGAGATTTTAATAAAAAAGTATACTGGTGTCGATTCTGTTGTGCACGGACTGGACTTGGTTTGGACTAATGCTATCTGTTACTAAAAGGGAAGGCGAGAAAAGGACGGCTATAGCTATGCACTAAGTTAGAAATGTCAAACTAGTTTATGCCTTGCGCTTCACCGTGTTATTAGTCGACATGTTTTTACGTGCACCCTTCATTAGTATGGAAACATTAGTTCGAAATAAATTTGACAGCTCTAAATTACGTCCGTCTCTTTCTCGTTTTATTGGTGAGAAAAAGATAGTAATAGCCTAAATTGAGTTTAGTTTGTGCGCAACAGAATCGGCACCACTGTCTCACAAATTTACAAATTTCTAGAATATAAATGGATGTCAAAGTTAGAATGTCCAGTTTCTTAAAATGTGGTCTACAACTTTCATCATTTTCAATATGAACTAATATCCTTACACATTTTTTCTGCAAGATAAACAACTCATTTATATCAACACTATTTCCCCAAAGAATAATTCCATACTTAAGCCATGCGTATGCGTAAGCGTAGTAAGTGATTTAGTCAGGGTAGAGCGAGAAATTCCTTCGACGGGGAAAAGTAGGAAATCAATTCCAAAGCTTCGTGGTCCTTACCGTATTGTAGAAGTCTTTGACAATGACCGATATAAAATAGAAGATACCCCATTGTCACGCAAGGGTAATAGAAACTTCACTGGAGTTTTTCCCGTGGATAAAATTCATCCGTGGTTGGTTTTTAAAGGAAATAGTGTTAGTGACAGTGATACGTAGTCTGGAAATGTTACTGATGAATGATTGGCACTACTTTTGATTGGATGGTTATTGGTGTAAATAATTAAGATAAAACAGGTAAAAGTATTAAGAGCAGAATTTTTTCCATGTTACAATCATGTACAATTTAATTTGAATAATTGAGTAAAACTTTGTTTTGTTCTTAATATTATACAGTTTTGTACATTATTTATTTATTATTATTAGTTCCTTGTCCCTGTTGTTTTATATTATACAATTATTATTATGATGAATTTATTTTTACACAAACATTATTAGAGCCCACTATAGACATGCAGAGGCTACAGTGTCAGATATGTGGTTATTATGGATATAATGATATAAGAGGCCATAATAACTTGTCAAGTTGGCGTGTTGTGGACATGCAGGGGCCACGGCATGCCGGAATTGCCGTAGATATGTAGAAGCTACGGTAGTTCCACCAATGTTATTGTTGTACTCGTAGTTGAGTAGTGATATTGTCGCTAGTGTGTTGTGGACATGAAGGGGCCACAGCATGCTTGAGTTGTTGTGGATATGTAGAGGCCACCGCAGCTCCTTCAATGTCACTGCGAGTGTGATTGTACTCGTAGTTGTGGCATTGTCGCTAGTGTGTTGTGGACATGAAGGGGCCACAGCATGCTTGAGTTGTTGTGGATATGTAGAGGCCACCGCAACTCCTTCAATGCCACCGCGAGTGTGAATTATTTTGAATAATGCTGATATGTAGAGGCTACGATAGTTCCACCAATGTTATGATTGTACTCGTAGTTGTGATATTGTCGCTAGTGTGTTGTGGACATGAAGGGGCCACAGCATGCTTGAGTTGTTGTGGATATGTAGAGGCCACCGCAACTCCTTCAATGTCCCCGCGAGTGTGATTGTACTCGTAGTTGTGATATTGTCGCTAGTGTGTTGTGGACATGAAGGGGCCACAGCATGCTTGAGTTGTTGTGGATATGTAGAGGCCACCGCAACTCCTTCAATGTCACCGCGAGTGTGAATTATTTTGAATAATGCTGATAAGAGGCTACGATAGTTCCACCAATGTTATGATTGTACTCGTAGTTGTGATATTGTCGCTAGTGTGTTGTGGATATGTAGAGGCCACCGCAGCTCCTTCAATGCTGCTGAATGTAATTATATCTGAGTTATGCTTGTTATTGTGTTAAAATTATCGTAAAGTAAAAGTAAAGTAATTAGTGTGATGTAATAGAAAGAGATCACTATGTAGCCATAATTGTGTCATGAGTTGTTGTGTTTCGTTTTTTGAATAATTGTTAGGTTTATTTTCTTTACCTTGCATAATCTTTCCACGGGACGTGTAAACGTCAGGAAAGGCCGACTGTTAGCTTTTATTAAAATACTTACATAGATATTACCTATGTCTACCTATATTGTGTTAGCTTATAAAATATTTATCAGAATATTATCCATAGCTAATTTTATTGTAATTAAATATATGTGTTCGCATGTCATACGGGTGGTGTATTGATTTGTTTGTCATTCGACCCTACCGTTCACTTCGCCATTCGTTCCGACTTTCACCTACAAGCGTTGACAATGTGAACACAGGGATTCGAGTTTGAAGCATCGTGCAGACAAGACGTGCATTGTACAAGTGTGGTAGAATAAAGTGATTATTTGAAGAAGGACTGGATTCTTATTTCTGACCTTTTAAAACGAGTTTCTAATGGCTCCATATTTAGTTGACAAACACTACATGGTTGACTTTCAGAGTGCTTCATATTTTCTTGAATATCACCTGATTGGCTTTCCGACTGCTCCATACATTCTTGAAAATCACCTGATTGACTTTTCGACTGCTCCATACATTCTTGAAAATCACCTGATTGACTTTTCGACTGCTCCATATTTTCGTCAAGATCAAAAGAAGTTTGAGTTTCAATTTCTCGACCAATTTCTTGTGGGTCTAGGTAGTAAAATCTGAGGGAAAAAGGAATGAAAGATCAATTAATTGCCAATACTCGCCGAACAGATTTAATAACCTCCTATATATCCCGCAACTTATGCGATCCGCACATCCATGAGTTGGCACAAGTCTATGGACCCAGCATTCAGTACGTCTAACCAAATATATCCAAGCAAAAAAAAAACACTTATTAAAGTGATTTCATCACCTTATCTTCAACTTATACTTATCCTAATAAAATTATCCCAAAAAGGTGATGTGTAGTCAACTGAAAGTAACTATGGTTAGGTAAGTACAGAATAAAATTAGCCGAACTGACTGCGTACCTACTTACGAGAACGCGCCCCTAGTGGATCTAATATTCTAGAGTTCCGGCAATTTATTATTTAAAGGTCAAAATAAAATCACTTTAATCCTTTTTTGCTTGAATATCTTTGGTTGGACGTACTGAACGCTGTGTTAAAATTTGTCCATTATAACTCGATGCTCGTATTTATTCTCTTTAGTTTTGACCAGACGTTCGAGCCGTGGTAACGCTGACAATTTTTAGAATTAATTAAATAATCACCTGGAATTGTTGAGCCTTTGGAAAGTAGACGACTTTTGGTTACGGTCGAATGGCCCGCAGCCCATTGAATTCTATTTTTCACTATTTTGAATTTAATTTAATTGAACATTGGCGCTTAGTAGCACTTAGTAAGTTTGCTTATTTTCAAAATTTCTTTTTTTGATCATGTGTTGATTACTTTTAGAAATATTTTTTTTTTTGATTTGTTTTTTTTTTTTTTTGTGTAATTGTTACGCTGTAATTTTATTTTCAGAATGAATTATGTCGCTGTATCCAGTGTGAACAGTTGTTGGTAGACCCAACATCTATACATCTATACACATCTATATATCTATATATATAAAAGAAAGTCGTGTTAGTTACACTATTTATAACTCAAGAACGGCTGAACCGATTTGGCTGAAAATTGGTGGAGAGGTAGCTTAGAACCGGGAGACGGACATAGGATACTTATTTTGTTGTTTTTTTTTTTTAATTTCTGCAGGTAAGCTCCTTCTAATTTATGATAGCCTGGTACTTCGAGACAAATCTTCTATATATATAAAAGAAAGTCGTGTTAGTTACACTATTTATAACTCAAGAACGGCTGAACCGATTTGGCTGAAAATTGGTGGAGAGGTAGCTTAGAACCGGGAGACGGACATAGGATACTTATTTTGTTGAATTTGTTTTAATTTCTGCAGGTAAGCTCCTTCTAATTTATGATAGCCTGGTACTTCGAGACAAATCTATATATATAAAAGAAAGTCGTGTTAGTTACACTATTTATAACTCAAGAACGGCTGAACCGATTTGGCTGAAAATTGGTGGAGAGGTAGCTTAGAACCGGGAGACGGACATAAGATACTTATTTTGTTGTTTTTTTTTTTTAATTTCTGCAGGTAAGCTCCTTCTAATTTATGATAGCTTGGTACTTCGAGACAAATCTACGAGTATATATATATAAAAGAAAGTTGTGTTAGTTACACTATTTATAACTCAAGAACGGCTGAACCGATTTGGCTGAAAATTGGTGGAGAGGTAGCTTAGAACCGGGAGACGGACATAGGATACTTATTTTGTTGTTTTTTTTTTTAATTTCTGCAGGTAAGCTCCTTCTAATTTATGATAGCCTGGTACTTCGAGACAAATCTACACTTATAATAATATTATAAAGAGGAAAACTTTGTTTGTTTGTTTGTTTGGTTGTAATGAATAGGCTTAAAAACTACTGGACCGTTTTTAAAAATTCTTTCACCATTCGAAAGCTACATTATCCACGAGTAACATAGGATATATTTTATCCCCGTACTCCCACGGGAACGGGAACTATGCGGGTGAAACCGCGGGACGTCCGCTAGTCTATATATATAAAAGAAAGTCGTGTTAGTTACACTATTTATAACTCAAGAACGGCTGAACCGATTTGGCTGAAAATTGGTGGAGAGGTAGCTTAGAACCGGGAGACGGACATAGGATACTTATTTTGTTGTTTTTTTTTAAATTTCTGTAGGTAAGCTCCTTCTAATTTATGATAGCCTGGTACTTCGAGACAAATCTATATATATAAAAGAAAGTCGTGTTAGTTACACTATTTATAACTCAAGAACGGCTGAACCGATTTGGCTGAAAATTGGTGGAGAGGTAGCTTAGAACCGGGAGACGGACATAGGATACTTTTTTTGTTTTTTTAATTTTTTAGTCGGTAGGTAGTGGGTAGGTATTGGGTAGGTAGGGGTAGGTGGTAGGTAGGTAGTGGGTAGGTATTGGGTAGGTAGGGGTAGGTGGTCGGTAGGTAGTGGGTAGTTGGTAGGTAGGTAGTGGGTAGGTGGTAGGGGTAGGTAATGGGTAGGTGGTAGGTAGGTGGTGGGTTGTTAGTATGTTGGTATTGGGTAGGTGGTAGGTAGGTAGTGGGTAGTTGGTAGGTAGGTAGTGGGTAGGTGGTAGGTAAATAGTAGTTGGTAGGTAGGTAGTGGGTAGGTCAATTCGAATTAAAAATGCATAGTTGACAGGACAACGTCTGTCGGGTCGGCTTGTAATTATAATAAAAGAGTACAAAAACTGTGTCTGTACATGGAATATATTTAAAAAAAAGTTGAGGGGGGTTTAGAAACAGTAACAGAGCACGAATCCAAAAAAAAATCTGTCTGTTTGTCTGTGTGTTTGTCTGTTTGTTTGTACACGCTATCTTCGGAACTACTGGACAGATTTGAATGATTTTTTTTGTTGTATAGATATTCTGGTCTGGGCAACATATAAGCTATAATTTATCTTGGAAAACTTGAACACCTGATGCAGAACTGCAACAGACCAGCTAAACTATAACAGATACAAAAATGGCACCATAGCAAAAATTGTTCCACGTGATGAGCATTTTCCGCTGAGTGAATAAATTTGAAGATCTGGAACACCTGATGTGGAACTCCAAGAGCCTAGCTACACCAAAACACATACAGGAATGACGTCTTAGCAAAAGTTGTTCAATCTGATGAGCACTTTTTGTTGACGTATAAAAATCGAAGATCTGGGACACGTTTTGGCTACACCATAATTTTTTTACACACCGCTTAGCTTACAATTACGATTTATCTTATATTAAGTCCTTTTTAATTTTACTTATTTTACAAATTTCACCCGTACTTTTTACTTTACAGAAACTCACACAATTACCTCCACACTACACTGAATCAAAAACATTAATTCCAACTATTTCCACACATCAAATAGACTTTCCTTTACACCTATCTTTAAAATTTTTATTATTAATTATAAATGGCTTGTATAAATAATATCCTTGATGAAATTGATCAACACAGTGTAGCTACTTTCCAAGTCTGTGCCCCAGGCGCATACACTTCTTTGCAAAAGGCAGCACAATCGTCATTAAAAATTATTCACATTAACATTCGTAGTATTCACAAAAACCTTAACAGTTTTTTATCTGTTCTTGCCCAGATGCCTATCCAATTCGATCTTGTAATACTGACGGAATGCCGGCTGAAAAATGCTGGTCCAACCCCAACTTTGGATGGTTATACCGCGCATTCCACTATAAAAAACCCAATTCAAAATGATGGTGTAGTAATCTATGTTAAAAATAACTTACAATGTACTGTAACAGAGCCGTCTTTCTTTGTGGACGCTAATTGCTTAATCTGTCGTACTCAAGACTCTGCAATCATTGGTATATATCGTTCACCTTCATATACTAACTTAACTAATTTCTATAATAGCTTGGAAACTGCTGCGTCTGCCTTAAAAAGCAGCAAATCTGTTATAGTAATGGGCGACTTGAACGTTGATATTAAACCTAACAACAAGGACCCACATTCACACGAGTATCTTCTACATACAGCGACAATGGGTCTTTTCTACATCCCACTAGACAAAGTTCAAATACTTGCCTAGACCATATCTTGCTCAAATCTAAATCCCCATCAAACTCCTTCGTATTAGAAACAAGTATTACAGATCATTATGCTACGGCCTTATGCTTAGATAAAATTAAAGTGAACCGAGAATTAGTTCCACAGACAACCACGCGTTTAAATTATTCTAATGCTGTAAAGGATGTAGAAAACGCTGACTTAGCCCCGGTGATGAAAGCTACTGATGCCAACATTGCTGCAGATAATTTAATCACTACACTCAAAGGCATTGTTTTAACCCATACCTCACTCATCAAAATTTCAAGAAAGGCTAGAATAATCAAGCTTTGGATGACACCCGGTCTCCTCCGGTGCATCAAAAACCGAGACAGCATGCATCTTAAGCTCAATTCAGATCCGCAACACTACTCTCAAAATTACTTATACAAGATACCGAAATTTTTGTAATCGTCTTATCAATAAACTTACACGTTCTGATGAAAAACTTCAATTTACTAGAGCTCAAAATAATAGCAAAGAAACTTGGAAGGTCGTTAAAAAACTCACTAATACAGAGATAGCGTTTTATCTTCGGATTGTTTTATTAATTTGATTAAACAACAAGTTACTTGCACAAAAATTAAATATTTTCAAAATCCCGACACACAGGGTCATAATTTCAAGATATATATTTTTGGACGAAATGTATATTATTCTACTAGTCAAGCCCTTTTATTTGATATCCATATTGAGGGAGATGTGAAAAAAAAATTAATTCACCATTTTGTGGTGGCGGCTATATTGGATTTGAAATATAATAGAGCTTTCGATATTTTACTAGTCAAGCCCTTTCATTTGATATTGAATAAATATGTGATCCACCATTTTGTGGCGGCGGCCATCTTGGACTGATTGTCATCAAATATAGCTAAGAACACTCTCGACAAATTCACCTTTCAAACAAAAAAAAACAAATCAAAATCGGTTTATCCGATCGGCAGCTACGATGCCACAGACAGACGTCATACATACACAGACACGTCAAACTTATAACACCCCAACGATTTTGCGTGGGGGGTTAAAAACACGTTTCCATATTTTTTTGATAATCTAACTGACGGACTAAACAGAACCATATTTTTTTACTCAGGAATCTATTGCCACTGACTTATTAAAAACCATATTTGCTATAGAAAAAAAATAATAAACTTCTAAACAAACTTTCATCCTCTATTTAACTGACCCCCTTGACCTGGCAGATTTTTGAAAATCATTCCTCTATGATTTTCAAAAAATCTGCTTTAGTACTCACCTTTGTTTGAAAAAGGAACTTGAGCGAAAACAGCAAAAGCAGGTTTAGAACTAAAGGGATTGGAACATTTTTGCATGAAGCGTGGCCATTTTGTTTCATACAAAACTTGTTTGTACAGATGTCAGCTATCGATTGAGTGTCTGATCAAATCAAAGTTGTCAAAGGCGTGTCTCAGTCATCAGTGAATGGACTTTAACTTTGATAGCTCATTTTTCGGAAACGTGACACTTTAGAACATTTTGTCTGATTCAAAACTTGTTTATGTTGATACCAGCTATCGATTAATTAATATAAGTTTTATGAGTGGCCGCTACGTTGAAAAAAAGAAACAATATGGCGGATGAAAATCCAGCCAAAAGTTCAAACCCCCTTTGCTGTAGGTAATTGATGGAAAGAAAGAAAGAAAGAAAAAGTATTTATTAGCACGCACAGGACAAAACACATAAAAAATATCAGTATAAAACTTACGAATAAAACTTACACAGAAAAAACAAACATAGATATTTTAAACCAAACCATCCATACTGTAATAATTGCTTTATTACAGTATGGAGAATACAGGTGTGTTCGAGAAATTGTGGATAAGTAAAGAAATAAAGTACTTATTTAAATAATTCATTACCTTGTTTTAATAATGTTGCGTGATTCTTTGGTTACCGTATCCCGTAACAATATTAACCCCCGTCTCGGGAACATGCGTTTCCTCTTCGGCATTCTACAACATTTTATCCTGGATGACAAATAAGGTAATAGTTTAGTATCGTTTGGCAGGAGGAGAGGGTGTAAGGAGGGAGAGTGAGAGAGAGGGGGATTCGTTTCTACAGACAATTCACATTTTATATGTACTTGGTGTCAGGGCGGCATGTATTCTTCTTTCTGACTTCTCTATTACGCGTCATCTCAACAGATCATCCTTCGTTTCTTCGGTCGTAACACACACAACATCCTTGTATGGTAAAGACGGAAAAACACAATCGCTTAATTTTGCTGGTATTGCCAGAAAGTGCCAACCCACAAGCCATGCGTCAAAGTTATCCAACAATTTAAAAGTTGTTTAAATAAAGGGTGTAAAAAACTTCTTAACGAAGCTAAAAAGCACTTGTTCTCCATTGCGATCATTTTTTTGTTCTACACCATACCTGAGAACTTTCTAGTTCCAGAGATATTGGGGTTCAAAGTTCTAACTTTTCCACAAGTTTTTATTTACTTACAAGATTTTATTGTAAGATTTTTACTTTATACAACTCCACGACCCCCGTGATATTCAATCCATCAGCACAATATTTTGAGTGCGTTACATTGAGTTCCATCACAAAGTATGATTTTGGACACAAAAAAAGCCGTTTCCCAGCAATATTTTTTACGTAAAGTTACTTAGTTTGATGCACAGATGGTTGACGGCTTCGTGGTGAGGTTGTTTACACCCTGCATACAGGGTGTCCCAGAACCCAATGTCAAGCTGAAACGGGGCGACAGGATTGATTTTAAACATCATGAGAAAATTATGGGTATTTATGAAAAACCTAAAAATTTGGTCAAACTGTAACCATTTTTCGGTAATTGTGGTTAATTTTTATTATTTTTGTTCATTTAAACTTTGGAACCGTAACCCTAAATAACATTTCTAAGAATCACAGTCAAAAATAAAGACACAATTGCCCCAAGTTTCCTAGAATTAAGACTTTGGTAAACTATGAAATCAAAATTTTCAAAATTAGCCGACTTTGAAAGGCCCTCTTTTAAAAAAATGTACTAGAGTGCCTTGGCAAGTGCCATTAAACGATGGATTGTATGATCTGAAATAAATTTATATTATTATTATTATTATTAAAAGTTGGCGCATTTCATCAGGGTTGTAAAATGGTACAATACTTCACAAGAATCTGTGGCAACTCTTAGATATTTTCAGAACTTATTCATTCATCAGCGTTGACTATTCAAAATCATTACAATATCTCAGGAAAATGGGTGATATTTTGTTGTGGGTTGGTACATATAGACAGAACTAAACTATTTTTCCAGTTCACTCTTTTCCTGAATGGAAAAAAAACTGTAAGTCATGGGGAGAGGCCTTTGTCCAGCAGTGGGTTGACGCAGTAAGCTTTTTATTAAATTGAGAAAGGTTAAACTCACCAACATAAAATACAAAAAGCTGTCCACAAAATCACAGTCACCGCTATGGTAATTAGCACGGTTGATAACTTTCCAGGGTCTGGACACTCTTCAGTATCACTCATGGTGATAACAGTAAGGAACTGCCCAGCTTCGAGGTCTACAATTCAATAGAGCAGCCTCCCAGGGCAGCAGTTAATTTGGGCTGGACATGCGCTGTGAGTGCAACAGGCGATAGTTCGAGAGCCGACTGCATTGCTAGTAAACAAACCTAGAAATATTGAAACACGAACTTTTATTTACGAATAATTTAATGCTATTTATTTATCCTTATCTAGACATACACACACTCATCATCACCATGTTTTGTCAATAGGAAAATATTCAGAAAAAAACGTTACAATAACAGTACCAGATAAACGACAAAACAATGAACTTAGAGGAGCCCCAATCTCATTATTCTCGT
This sequence comes from Xestia ashworthii, assembly GCA_950022955.1. Taxonomy (NCBI): domain Eukaryota; kingdom Metazoa; phylum Arthropoda; class Insecta; order Lepidoptera; family Noctuidae; genus Xestia; species Xestia ashworthii. The sequence continues at coordinate 7,091,550 of OX465570.1, read as the reverse complement.
CATTTTCTGTCATGCTTTCGCTATGGCATGACGGCATAGCCAGTTTTAGGAAAAAATGAAGAGACTCCTCGGTCAGCCTCGCACCTGTGGTACCTAGAGGTACCTACCCCTTGTATAGCGGGTGTCCGGGACAAACGACAGTGACCACTAACCATCAGATGGGCCGTTTGCTTGCATGTCACACTTAGTTCTAAAACATTACAAAGGATTTAAACTCAAAACATTGTACTAACAGATGGATTGAATACGTACGAGGGTTGTAAAGGTGTTTTATTAAAAATATGCATAAAAAATGAGTACTTAATAATAAATTATAATATGCATTAATAAAAATTGGAACTTTAACCCCTAATATCTCCGTAAGTGAAGGCTTCCAGAAATGGTCTAGAACAAAAAAAACACAATGGCGGGGAGAACAAGTGCCTCTCCGTTATCTTTTCATGCCTAAGTGGCTGAACAGCATTTCAAAGGTTCAGGACAATTGTGTTTTTGTTTTTTGTTTACCCTGGTGGTATGGTACAAGTTCAGACCTATAAGCAATCGAAGCCTGCGGCATAAGCTAGCTACTTAGTATAAGCAGAAGCTAATCACAGATTGCAAACCAGTTTCGCGTTCACACTCATGAATAATACATTAACTTTGTATCCTAGCTCCCTAACTACCGGCAATAAATATCTAGGGCATATCTAGGGCATGCGCCGTCAGGATGCACCATCTGACCTTTCATCTGTCTTTGTTATAATTGTTACTCCTATCTCCCTCTATTGGTTTCAGGATGTTCTGTCGGGGGTGAAGAACGAAAGAAGGGAGGCAATTTATTGATTTGTTATTATACTAGGGGTATACGAATATTATTGCGATAAAAAAATATTGTAATGCGTTTGTTTAAGACTGTATGTTAATTTTGTTTAATTTTCCATAATATCTCATTATTGAAATAGTATTGTGTCTGAAATTCGATGTATTGTGTCTGAAATTCGATCATTAACGTAACTGTTTGTTTTAAGTTTGAAAAATAATCTTTTTCCCGCTAATCTCCTATGTTTTGGACCAGATCTTATCGAGTTCTTGCAGAAAACCACTGTCTTAACTTCAGTGATGGCCATTACGAGTATCTGGGTGAATTTCAAAGCAGCAAATTTTACATATCCACGTTGAGAATCAAGGTGTAAAATGATAGGATGTTTCTGACTTTTTTTATAGTAAACTACGTTACTTGGTGCACCTAGGGCCATGTTTTTTATTGTTATAATGTTTATAAATAATCAGGAAAAAAACATCGCTATAAAATTCCAGTTTGGTGGCTTGTCCCAGTTCCATTTTCTTACATAATTGCATTCACCAAAGTAACAATTTAAGTTACAATAAAAAAAAACAATTTCCATAGTTTATGCATCTGAAGAGGCCTGCGGAGCATGCGAATTTCATACAAAAGTAATACCAATGTTTTGGGCAAATCAAATATGTCTTATCATATCTTATCTCAAATTAATTTGTCATCATCATCATCTCAGCCGAAAGACGTCCACTGCTGGACATAGGCCTCCCCCAAGTGTCGCCACATTGACCGGTCCCTTGCGACTCGCATCCACCGGATTCCCGCAACCTTCACCAGGTCATCGGTCCACCTAGTGGGAGGTCTTCCAACGCATCGTGTTCCGGTTCGCGGTCGCCACTCCAGAACTTTTCGGCCCCATCGGCCATTCGTTCTGCGAGCAATGTGCCCTGCCCACTGCCACTTAAGTTTAGCAATTCTTCGGGCTACGTCGGTGACCTTGGTTCTCTTGCGGATGTCTTCATTTCTGATACGATCACGCAAGGAAACTCCGAGCATAGCCCTCTCCATTGCCCTTTGGGTGACTTTAAGCCTTTTGATAAGGCCCATTGTGAGCGACCACGTTTCGGTCCCGTATGTAATCACTGGCAACACACACTGGTCATAGACTTTCGTCTTGAGACACTGCGGTAAGTTGGACGAGAAGATACCGCGCAGCTTCCCGAACGCTGCCCAGCCGAGTCGGATTCGACGATTGACCTCTTTCTCGAAGTTAGACCTACCTAACTGGACCGTTTGTCCTAGGTATACATAATCGTCTACAATTTCGAGTGTAGAGTCTCCGATCTTGATAGGAATGGGTGTGACATGGGCATTCAACATGACCTTCGTCTTGTCCATGTTCATTTTTAGACCCACTCTTTCGGAAGCTCTACTGAGGTCATCGAGCATTGTACTGAGGTCCTCCATGGTCTCAGCCATGACCACAATATCGTCGGCAAACCGAAGGTGAGTGATGTACTCGCCATTGACGTTGATGCCTAGCCCTCTCCAGTCCAGAACCTTGAAGACATCCTCCAGTGCAGCGGTGAACAGTTTCGGAGATATGACGTCTCCCTGTCTTACACCTCGCTGCAGAAGGATAGGTTCCGAGGCTTGGTCCTGAAGTCGGACTGACATGGTGGCGTTTTTGTACAAACACTTCAACACCTCGATGTACCGATAGTCAATTTGGCACCGTTGGAGAGACTGCAGTACAGCCCAGGTTTCGATCGAATCAAAGGCTTTTTCGTAGTCCACAAACGCTAAGCAGAGAGGAAAGTTATACTCTTCGGTCTTCTGTATAACCTGCCGAAGCGTATGTATGTGGTCCACGGTGCTAAAGCCTTTTCGGAAGCCGGCTTGTTCGGGTGGCTGGAAATCGTCAAACCTGCGCGCGAGACGATTCGTGATGACTCTTGAAAACAACTTGTAGACATGGCTTAGAAGTGAGATGGGCCTGTAATTCTTCAACCGGGCATTGTCACCCTTCTTGAAGAAGAGTACCACCACACCCCTGCACCATGCCTGTGGCGTTTTCCCCTCGAGTACGACGGAATTAAACAGCTTCTGAAGGGCCTTAAGTACCGGTTTTCCACCCGCCTTCAGGAGTTCGGCCGTTATTCCGTCATCACCCGGTGCCTTGTTGTTTTTGAGCTGTTTCAGAGCCATCCTAATCTCGTACAGGCTGAAGTCCGGGATGTCTTCGGTATAGTGTCGGGTTAGTCTAGCTCTTGGGTCGTTTGCTAGGTCGACAATGGGTTTGCTGGTTGACGTGTACAACTGTCCATAGAAGCTCTCGATCTCCCTCAGTAGCTCCGGTTTGGCGGATAAGATCCTGCCATCGTCGGTCTTCAGTTTCGTGAGCTGGCTCTGCCCAATAGCCAGATCTCTTGAAAATACTTTGGAGCCTTTGTTCCGCTCGATTGCGTCTTTAATACGCTCGGTATTAAAGCGGCGGAGGTCGCTCTTTAAGGATTTAGAGATCTGTCTATTGAGCTGCCGGTATTTCGACGCCTCATCTGAAGACTGCAGGATCATCTCACGCCGCTCCTTCATGAGCTCGAGAGTTTGATCGGAGAACCTCTTTTACTGATCTGTACGACGTGTCTTGAAGAACTTAGACCCGGTCGTATGGACAGTTTCTACGAACCCATCGTTGTATTCGTCCACTGAGCCGCCTAGGCACTCGAAACGGTTCTGGAGTTCGAGCTGAAAGCTCTCGGGGTTTTGGATTTGGATCTGTGCTGGACGGAGCGTAGACTTCATCAGTCGAGACCTTTCTAGCTTGATATTGATGTTCAATGTGCCTCTTACCATGCGGTGATCGCTCCCGGTTTTCACGAATTGATCACAGAGACATCATTGAACATGTAAATCAAACATATTCTAAAGGTTGTGTGTATTTATTTTGATTGGAGCTATTCCTGGGCTTCTTGAAGATTTTTTAAGCTTGAACTTTCTATTGTTATTGTACTTGTTACCAGAACCTTAATTTTCATCAAAACTGAAGAATAAATATCGCCACCAAATTTGGCAAAAATGCACTTTGCTGATATTCACCCATCTAAGTAGTTACTTAATTCAGTTACAATTGGAAACGTTTAATTACAAACCTTTAGACAGGGTATTTTAAGATAAGCAGCTAGGACCAGTAGGTAGGTACTTTTACCGTTGCAACTACAGGAGCACGGTCTACCGCGCTTTTTCCAAAATCTGTGAATTTCCTTTCCAAATTACTCTAAATACGAGTATAGTGCTTGCAGAATACCACTCGTAAAAAAAGAACTGCTGATTCATCTAGCTGGAATTCTCAGGACCTGCCACGGGTACGGGCAACAGTTTTACATAACGAATTTACTTCTAGGAGGTAGCAGGCCTGCATCAGGATTTACACCCAGTTGATAACAATATGCTCCCTACGTATTCCTACTCGTAATGGAATGTACCTAGTTATGTTATAGCTAACGATCAGACATCTTATCTCAATGCTGATTAGGTGCTATCCTTCAGTTGCACCGTTACTTACGACATGGCACTTTCAATAACGTCGAAATTCTCCCGATATTTCGACGCTCACAATAATTGAAAATCACGGAAGAAATAAAGGGTGTACAACACCTCTTAACGAAGCCGAAAAGCATTTGTTCTCCTCGTCATTCCGATCATTTTTAGGGTTCCGTAGCCAAATGGCAAAAACGGAACCCTTATAGATTCGTCATGTCTGTCTGTCTGTCCGTCCGTATGTCACAGCCACTTTTTTCCGAAACTATAAGAACTATGCTGTTGAAACTTGGTAAGTAGATGTATTCTGTGAATCGCATTAAGATTTTTACACAAAAATAAAAAAAATAACAATAAATTTTGGGGGTTCCCCATACTTAGAACTGGAAATAAAAAATTAAAAAATCATCAAACCCATACGTGTGGGGTATCTATGGATAGGTCTTTAAAAATGATATTGAGGTTTCTAGCATCATTTTTTTCTAAATTGTATAGTTTGCGCGAGAGACACTTCCAAAGTGGAAAAATGTGTCGTCAGGGGGGGGCCCTCCTGTGGACGGTTGGCTATGGGCTAGCTAGCCGTCCGTCCGTCTAACGACGACAGGCCGTGTCGACGGCGCGTTCGTGTTCCACGCGCGCCTCAAAGAGATGTCAGCATAAGAGAGGGGCCCGCAAGGGCCGAAGCCTGCCGGGGTTGCGGGACTGTTCGAAAGAGATACCGCGGCCCCGGAAAGTAAAGGGCGAGGAAGGAACATGGATGGGTTTTAGTCAGTAAGAGTCTGACACTCCCTCCCGCTCCGCCCAGAGTGGGAGAAGTCATTTGATGATTTCCCATCCTAAAAAAAAAAAAAAAAAAAAAAGGGGGGGGCCCTGTCACTTCTAAAATAAGAGAATGATAAAACTAAAAAATATATACGATGGACATTACTATGTAAACTTCCACCGAAAATTGGTTTGAAGGAGATCTAGTAAGTAGTATTTTTTTGTTCTACACCATACCTGGGAACCTTATAGTTACGGAGATATTGGGGGTCTCTAAGTTCCAACTTTTTGACAAGGTTTTTTTTTTTATTACAAGTTTATTTTGTAAGATTTTTACTTTAACCACCTCTACGACCCTCTTACTATTCTATCCATCCATCAGCACAATGTATTGAATGCGTTGAGTACATTGAGTTATACCACAAAACGTGATGTTTAACCCCAAAACAAAAAGTTGTTTCCCAGCAATAATTTTTGCGTAAAGTTACTTAGTTTGATGTACAGAATGCTAGGTTGACGGCTTCGTGATGAGGTGGTTTACACCCTGTATATCTTATAAGTGACAGTATGTAAAGTTTTTTTATTTAGGTGACCGGACGTTCTACGGCTGGGTCTTAGGACAACACACCCTCTTTTTTTTTCTCGGATTGGAAATCATCAAATGACTCCTCCCAACTCTGGGCGGAGCGGGAGGGAATGTCAGACTTTTACTGACTAAAAGCCGTCCATGTTCCTTCCTTGCCCTTTATGTTCCGGGCCACGGTATCTCTTTCGAACAGTCCCGTAAAAACCCGTAAGTCGTAAACCAGTACGTCGACCACAACTGAGACAGGATCTTCGAGAAAGCGCCTGATGATATGAGAGCCGCCGTGTGATGAAAACCACTGGAATAGTTTGTAATATTTTGCGACAAAAAGCCATAATACTCTTAATTATTAGGTATATTTTAGATTGTGTTGTTATATGTATGTGTTGCGAGTTAAAGTTGCTTAACATTATTAAATGTTAAGTAATTTTAGTCAGTGAAAACTCAATGACATAAAACCGACTTCAAAAAGAAAAAGTGAAAAATAACTTTAGCTTCTGAAGTCGGTGACGTTTGTATGATTGATTTAATTTTTTTGTCACCGACTTCAGAAGCTAAAGTTATTTTTCACTTTTTCTTTTTGAAGTCGGTTTTATTTTTTGCAAAAAAGTTTTTATTTTTCACTTTTTAGTGGTTCACATGGAAAGTGCATACCGTTACAATTACAACAAGCCCAAACACGACTAGGATACATTGTCTCATTATGGAGTTCCGTGACTCTTGGCTTCATCATCAGATCTGATGGTAGAATGGTTCTTATCAAACGCAAATGCTTCACTTGTTGTAGAAAATATAAAAATTGCTGTACGTTATCCTATAAAATTTGAAGAGTTCCCTCGATTTCGCCAAGATTCCATCATCAGATCCCGACTTGGCGACTATGGGACCAACTTGGAAGTATACCCTTTCAAACATAAAAAGAATTTTTCAAATCGGTTTAGGCGTCTTCGAGTAATCGGGTAACATACATAAAAAAAAAAAAAAAAAAAAAAAAAAAAAATACATACAGTCGAATAGAGAACCTCCTCCTTTTTGGAAGTCGGTTAAAAACAACAAATATTTTGATTATGATTTTTTTTCTGAGTGTAGATATTAGGTGCTGCAGGATTGTGCTGGTGTTGAAATAAACTCACGAGACAATATAAACTCGATTTAATGTAACAAAAATTAGGTTTTTACAAAGGACTGTGCGCAATAACAACTTTAAGGGCGTGCGCATCGACTCGCGTATGGTGGCAGACTGTCAGGGTTCACATTGACGAGCACGTCAGAGGGCCCGCGTTACTTAAAAACAAAATTATAGCTAGGTAAGTAACTACGACTAACACATTATATTAACTACAAATGAGCGCGTCACCAACATTCTCCACCTCAGTGCTGTCTCAGCACTCTTCGCTCAGTGATATAGGAGCGACGCGTGCCGCGGATCGACGCCACGTCCTTGAGCCAACTTTCACCTCCACTAACCTGATACGGCCATCCTTCCCGGGAAACACCTCTGTGATGAGTCCCTTTGGCCATGAGTTGCGGGGAGAATTTGGGTCCACAACTAAGACGAGGTCGCCAACCTGTTGCGGCTTCTGCTCCCCTTGCCATTTTCGTTTAGGTAAAAGTTCAGGTAAAATTTCCTTTACCTACCTGTTCCAAAACATGTCCGCCAATCGTTGACTTGTACGCCAATGTCTACGGAGATACAAGTCGGAAATGTCAAACGCCCCGATTAAAGGCGATGATGTACCTAGAAGAAAGTGATTTGGAGTGAGGGTTTCTACTCCATCTGGTGCTACCGAAACGTGCATCAAAGGACTATATTTTCAACTTCAGTAAGGAGTGTGCATAACACTTCGTATCTTGGTGTCCGTTCAGTTAAGACAGCTTTAAGTGATGTCTTTACACTGCGGATCATCCTCTCCCACGCCCCACCCCAATGGGGACTGGCGGGAGGGATGAAATTCCAGTCCATCACATTGTTGTCTCCTAAGCTGATTAGTTCTTCCCGGTCAAGGTCCTGCATAGACCGCTGGAGTTCCTTGTCAGCGCCTCTAAGATTGGTGCCATTGTCGGAGTACAAGAGACGTGGTCAGCCACGCCTTGCTGCTATCCGACGCAGCGCCATGATTAGAGAATCTGTCGTAAGGAGGCAACGGTCTCAATGTGCATTGCGCGCAACGTTAAACACGTGAAAAGGACACCGTACCTCTTTTCCCTGCGTCTGTCTACTGTGACCTCCATCGGTCCAAACAGGTCCAAACCGCAGTATGAAAAGGGTCGCTGATGATGAGCCACACGAGCCCGAGGCAAGTCGCCCATGCGAGGAACTTGTAGCTTACACTTATTAATTCGGCACGCCATACATTGCGACACCACATCACCACGTCTTCACGGTAGGTCTAAGTCTTACTAACCAGTATTTTTCCCTCAGCTGATTTACTTCTGTTTCTTGAGCCATGAGCCGCCTTTATGTGGTAGTGCTGAGCAATAAGTCTAGCTACAGGCTGTCGCCCGTCCAATATTACAGGCCTTTTAACCTCCACAGTGACATTTGCCGCAGCATCGATACGACCGCCCACACGAAGCAAGGAAAGGTGAGAGAGTAAGTAACCGACTATTTGTAGCTAAGGCCTTACCTTTTCGTATTGCTACAAAATCCTCCGCGAATGACTCTGCCTGTGCGTGTCTCAATAGCAGCCGCTCTGCACGCTCCATCATCTCCACAGTGTAGTCAGTGACAGATATACCTTTCAATTTGTCAATGAATTTTAAAACGGCAGCTGTAGCTCTCAGTAGACGCAGCCATGACGAAAACCGTACCGGATCTGGTACCGCACAGTTAGCAGGAATTACCTGAACAACGGCTGCAAGCTCCGCGCATACTTCATCCGAGTCCGGCTGAATTACATCCTTTGGCCATGCCGCCTCATCAAGATACAGGAAACCTGGACCAGTGAGCCACTCAGAGTACAAAATAGGCTCAAAACGTTCCTTGTAGCCAAATCAGCTACGTTAAGCTTTGTAGGTAAATATCTCCATTCGTTAATGCGCGTCAGTTCGTCGATCTCCCCAAGACGGTTTGCTTCGTACGTTTTATAGGTTCGGGTGTTATTACGAATCCAGTGTAAAACCGTGGTGGAGTCGCACCAAAAGTACCGACGGACGGGAGATATTCTATGTTCCTTCCCAATAGTGTTTGCTAACCTCGCACCCAACAATGCTGCTTATAGTTCATACCTAGGTACTCTCATTGGTTTCACAGGTACCACCCTGGATTTACTCACAATAAAATAAACATGGATTTTATCCATCGTTTCCCAACGCCAATATGCTACCGAACATAATGCCTTTGTAGATGCGTCGCTAAATACATGCTAATGTAGGTTTACATAACCTGGCTCACCTTGGTCTGTATTCGTAGCACTGCTAGTGGCCGCTACGGTTTCGTAGCTGCTCGTAGCAAGTCGAGAAGACGGCGCTGACGTCATGCTTATATTATTATTTAATAATCAAACGAACTTACCTGAAGTGAAGTTCGATTTTAATTATCCTGTCTTCGTCGAAGAGATTTAAATGTTTACCTGTAGTAGCCCCGCCACGCTTCGACTCACTCGCACATAGTTTAGCGCCATATGAAAGAAAGAGATAGCACTATCCCCATAGGCGCTTGATCACCCTACTAAAACATTCCTCATTCAGTTCAGAGTAGGTACCGGTCTACTGGACGAACTATAACATTGTTTAGGGAAATGAAAGGTCCACCTGAATGTCAGGGTCGGGAGGGACCTTAAATCTCTTCGACGAAGACAGGATAATTAAAATCGAACTTCACTTCAGGTAAGTTCGTTTGATTATTAAATTATCCTGTCTTCGTCTTCGAGATTTAAATGTTTACCTGTAGATGTTTAGAGATAGACATTTATAATGTTATAGGTCGGACTAAAATTACAAGATGAATTCCTTAAGTAAATAATGCATATTGTATTCTTGTTTCAATTAATAAACAAAAAATAAATAACCTTAATGATTATAACCAAAGAAATAAACAAAACATCCTTACTGATTATGATTACTGAGAGCAGCGTTTGCAAATTCACAATTTGTTTGAGCGATTGGCCGATTATAAAATTAGCAAAGGTGGCATATTGATCTGACCACCCAGCGGTTCTCCTAATGACATTGACTCTGATTCCTGTTTGATGTGCATCAGAAGATGTTGCGAAGTACTTCTTTTGGTGGATGTAACATTCATGTAAGCTATTAAAGTCTCTGCAGGACAGATTGCAGGATGCTTTCGTAAAAAAGGAAGGTCAAGAATTGGTTGGGATTTACCTAATCAAATCAGTAATAGTGATTAAAACTTTGTCTTGATAGATCATAATATTGGGCAACCTAATCAATGAGAGCGTCTGACATCTTTGGCCTGTTGATAAAGTCAATAATACAATTTTTGCTCAACTGCTCCAAACATAAACTATCGCTGGGGTATAAATCACGAAAATAATTAAGGACGATACTGGAATTCCATGTACAATTATACTTAGGGAAGGAAGGCTTCAAATAAAGAATCTTTTGACACGTTCGTCTTGTCCACATTATTTCCGGAAATAAGTGATTGTTAAATGTTCCATACATAGAACCATTTGTGAAACGTTGAGACAAAAATTCTAGCAAATCATGTACTCAGATCCGGAACGGATCTAATCCCTTATCGTGACAATATAACCACCATCGTTTAAAGCTAGATTAGCAGCCGGATGACGCCTGCAAGATAATTCTAAAAATAGTTGTTTAATTTTAAAGCAAGGCTAAAAATATAAATTATAATTATTTTAAACTACCTGACCCACGCAAGTTCGTCTACCTACGTCGATCATAAAGGGAATAAATTTTCCCCGTTTTAGTGAAGGAAGGCTTCAACTTAAACACTCCCATAAAGAATGAAATATATAAATATTTCGCTTACAGCAAGAGATGTGAATACTGGGAACCATGCTTGAGATGGCCAATGAGGCACTACAATTATGCCGGTTGCCTCATCAGCAACAATCTTTTGCAGAACCTTTAAAATTAGTGAAAATGGTCGGAACGCATAAAAGAACATATCCCATTTAATAATAAAAGCGTCCACGTTGTATGCATAGGGATCGCGCTTCCATGATATATATTTTTTACATTTAGAGTTCGTTCTTGACGCAAAAATGTCCATCTCAGGTTCACCAAATTTTGAAACAATAGTATTAAATGATGTAGGTAAGTGCAATTCCCACTCAATATCCATGTTTCTTGACTCTGTGTCTGCTTCAATATTCTGGGATGACGCTATGTAGGAAACAAAAAGGAATATCTCCCTTTATTAACACCACGTCCATATTCTACGAGCAATTTCATTGAGATGTGGGTATTGCACTCCACCCATTCTATTTATGTAAGCGATCGCCGTCGTATTGTCAATGCGTAGGAGTACTTATGTGACAATTAGTGACCTTGTTCGCGAAAGATTTAAGTCCAAAATAGGCTGCAAGGAGTTCCAAATAGTTAATATGACTAGGATGTCTTGTGGCTGGGACTGTAGCTTGATTTAATTTTCATTTAATTGGCCTACTTGAAATAAATGCTTTGATTTTGATTTTTACGCTCGTCTTTTGTCCACGAACATACTCTGTGTCCCTTCGCGCAAATTATTGTTATTACTTGTCTTAATAACTGTACCAAACGTTGATAAAGTTTAAAGTTCCACACAAAAAGAAACGTGGGACGAGTTGCACAATGAAAATATTATTTATTTTGAGTTTCATCAACTCGTCCCAAATGGGCCGTGGACATGTGGGACGATTTGCTGATTTTAGAGTTTAAATTAAAACCTAAAAACTGACAATGTTGGTTTGGTACCAATGAACTTTTCTCATAGTTTATTACGTATCCTAAGTTCACTAGGCACTTAATACTTTCGTTGATGTTCTTTAAGCATTCTTCATAACTGTCTCCGAAATAACAACTGTCATCTAAATAGAATACTGATTTAAAAACTCGACATCATAAAAAAGTAGAAACTGGTTTTATAAGTTTTGTAAAAAACATGTGGAGCTGAGCTCAATCCAAAAGGTAAAAAACCAATAATTCGTACAGAATATTATCAAAATAAAATCTCAAAAACTTTACATGATTATTGTGAATAGGTATCAAAAAGTATGCTTCTTTAAAGTCCAAGTTAACCATGTAGCATTAACTTCACAGCTGTCCTAACCTCTTCCATCTTAAAATGGCTAACATCGACAAATGTAGAATCAGTCGTTTTTCACCATTACTCTTAGGAATGATAGAAATACTAGAAACAAAATGATCGCGGGTAGGATTACATTTACGTATGACATTCGCTTGCAACAAACGATTCAATTCTTGTTTAATATAAAACCTGTCATCTTTCGAGAAAGACGTTTTTGGAATCATACCCGGATGTTGTACAGGATTCTTAAGAAAGGGAATTTTATAACCAGAAATGGTCTCAAGAATCGTTTTGTCATTAGTAACCTCTTTCCAAGCTTCAATATAATGCCTTAAGCGGCCAGCATGAGAGTATACCTGAGAAGTTACTGCTTCGTTATGGGGGCCTCGCGGCGTGATGCAGGGTGCTGGTGAGGGGCATTGACCCGCGGCGGCGGTAGTTCGATCCTGGCTTTAAAAAGGTCTGGTCAACCATTGGAGTAACAAGAGATCTTCTATTCTCAGTCTCCAAGTAATGAGAATCTGACAACAGCTTTGTCGCGTCTGTAAGGAGACGAAGGATATCGGCAGTGTCACTGGATTTGGTCAATATACCTGACATCGTCCTTCTTAAGATAGTAAGAACGTAGCCCATTTGTGATTGCTTCTTCTGAATCCTGACGTCACGATTTTGTGCGGACTCATTTAGCATTGCAGTTAATTGAGGATTAAGCGCTGGAGCTTTAATTAAGGGACAATTTCTTGGAAGTAGATATAAAGGGTGTAAAACACCTCTTCACGAAGCCGAAAGGCACTTGTTCTCCCCATCATTGCGATCATTTTTTGGTTCTACACCATACCTGGGAACCTTCTAGTTACGGAGATATGGGGGGCCAAACTTACAACTTTTTGACAAGTTTTTTTTTTTTTTTGTAAGACTTTAACTTTTAACACCTCCACGACCCCCGTACTATTCAATCCATCCATCAGCACAATGTTTTAAGTGCGTTACATTGAGTTCTACTACAAAACATGATTTATAACCTCAAAAAAAAAATTGTTTCCCAGCAATATTTTTTGCGTAAAGTTACTTAGTTTGATATATAGAATGCTTGGTTAACGGCTTTGTGATGAGGTGGTTTACCTAGTGTTTTTTTTTTTTTTTTAATCCCATCTTTAAGGATAGGGTCCCATCTCTTCGCTAAATCAGCTACAATATCAGGACGCCAACCGGCGGTTTCAGCTTCGAAATCCCCTAGAGCCCTTAGGAGCTCGGGATCTGCGATAGGAGGAACATTATCGCCATTTGTATTATCGTCATCGGCCGGGGCTGTCACACCCTGGGGGTCAGCTGGCTGTGATGTACTTCCCCCCATTGTAGAAAGTTCGGGTGTCACGGGTGACGCACACCGTGCAGAGGTGCTTGGCTCATCCACGGGCCTCGCTGAGTCAGCCGCTATGTCATCCGTCACCACAGCCGTCGGCATAGGCGAGCGGTCAGGTGACGAAAGCCTAGACGCACCGCTGTCCGATATTTTTGGTTAATATCTCGTATTAACTTTAATATAAACACAATATCTAGGTCAATATCTCGTATTGACTCTAAAAAAAAAAGAAAACAATAGGTCAATATCTCGTATTGACTCTAAAAAAAAAAGAAAACAATAGGTCAATATCTCGTATTGACTCTAAAAAAAAGAAAACAATAGGTCAATATCTCGTATTGACTCGAATGTTTGATGTACCGTCTAACATCTCGTGTTAGATCTAAGGTACCATTGTACAAATAACTATTATAAATGTAAGCTTTGTATTTTGCACTATAACAATGATCACTTAAAGTTTTTTTTTTTTTTTTTGTGGGTACTTGGTACATACCTTCAATAGACATATGACGACGTCTTTTTTCTTGGATAAGTTTTGTTCATATTTCTTTAATTTTCTTCGCCATTTATCTTCTTTACTGTCTTCATGCTTCCTTTTTGGCATTTCTTAAGATTTTTGCACTGTTTGACAACAATAAAATCCGAAAACCGAAATATTTATTTCACTATGTGTGGTAGCCGCGTTCGCACGGAAACGAATGAGGAATGTTTTAGTAGGGTGATCAAGCGCCTATGGGGATAGTGCTATCTCTTTCTTTCATATGGCGCTAAACTATGTGCGAGTGAGTCGAAGCGTGGCGGGGCTACTACAGGTAAACATTTAAATCTCGAAGACGAAGACAGGATAATTAGGACACGCTCGCACCTGTGCTCGTAGCACTGCTACCTGCCGCTACGGTTTCGTAGCTGCTCGTAGCAAGTCGAGATGACGGCGGCGGCGCTGACGTCATGCTTATATTTATTAGGACACGCTCGCACCTGTGCTCGTAGCACTGCTAGCTGCCGCTACGGTTTCGTAGCCCGTAGTAGCAGGCCGCGTAGCACTAGTAGATGCAGGCGACCCCGCCTAGTCGAGCGAGCCGGGCCGAGGCGAGCGGCGCTGCTGTTGGCGCGGGAGAGGGAACTTCCATCTCGCTTGCGCATGCTAACCCGTTCATGTAACATGTAATCATCGCGTGGTACATAGGAATCCGGATATTATCTATAACTTTAAGTAGGTTAATCCATTTCTTCCACTTGTCGTAAATAATGTCAGGAACGGGTTCGTATTTGAATATCGAAGATTAAAATACCTACGCTATTTTTTGGGTGAATTAATGAATGTATTAAATGTTGAAAATTAACCCATTTTTACACATAGGTATATTAATTTTCGATGTTCAAATAAAACACCAATACATTTATAGACAGACAAAAATTCCATATAATATAATAATATTCATAGAACATTTTATACATGGTAACATTTAACAATCAGGCCCTTATTTACATACAATAAATTGTACCTACTATTATATTTATTTTTTCTCATACGTACGAGTATATATTATATACGTATGAGAAAAAATTCTTTCGGCGCGGTCGATTCTTTCGGCGCGGATAAGTGTGCGTCCACCTTTAATCTGAATTTACGGGACATTGTAGCCCGTTCCCGTGTCTCACACACACGGTACAGGGTTGATAAAATCTCACGACATCTCACCAGGGGGGCAGAAAACTTAAAAAAACACCTCACGTAATTTATGGACCCATTCCTGGGAACCTTCTTGTTACGGAGATATTGGGGGTCAAACTTACAACTATTTGACAAGTTTTTTTTTTGATACAAGTTTTTACTGTAAGATTTTTACTTTAAGCACCTATACGACCCCCGTTCTAGTCAATCCATCTATAAGCACAATGTTTTAAGTGCGTTACATTAAGTTCTAAAACAAAACATGATTTTACACCCAAAAAAAATGTTTCCCAGCAAAAATTTTTGCAGCACAGTCAGTCAGTCATCAGTCAGTTTGATGTATAGAATGCTTGGTTGTCGTATTCGTGATGAGGTTGTTTACACCCTGTATATTCTTTGACTCTAATTCATCATCATTCCCCCCCTGCTCTTATCCCAATTTATTTTGGGTCACGCATAAGGTTGCCATACGTCCGGATTTTTCCGGACAAGTCCGGAAATATAGGTGTTTGTCTGGAATGCCGGGGGAATCTTAAACCGTCCGGAATTTTTACAAATAAGTGAAGAGACAAGCACGCGGTGCACGGGTGCAGGTGCGCGGGCGAACGCAGGCGACATCGGGGCGCTTCCCCCTTACCCCTTATCCGCGTGCGGGTCGGAATTCGAACGTTTTGGCGTTCGATATGGTTTGTCTAATCACTTGTGACATTAATATAAAATTAAGTAAGAAGAAAGTCCGGAATTTTCATCAAATGTCAGGAATTTTCTCCGGATTTTTGTTATTTTGATCTGGGAACCCTCACGCAGCAATGTCTTCTTCTTCCATACGCCTCTATTACTCGTCATCTCATCGGTCACCTCCTTTCTAGCTACGAGTATATCATCCTTCTTCGACTCTAATGAATAGAAACATTCTTAATAACAAATCATTCAGCAATACTGCAATGCGGGACTGCTATTTTTGGTCATACCGAGAATTACCTCCCCCCTCTGCACCCCATAACATAGAAGGTCGAATAGAGAGAGACAAAAGTAGTCATAACAAAGACAGGTGAGACTTCCGATAGTGCATCCTGACGGCGCATGCCCTAGATTTATTGCCGGGAGCTAGGATACCCAGTTGACGTTTTATTCACGAGTAGGTACGGGAGCAAAGTTGGTTAACAGTCCTTGGAGTGATGCCAGAAAACGAACTTTTAATAACTTCTTAAAAAATAATGAATAGTTCTAAGAACAAATAATTAAAAATATGGAGAAACAGCAAAGGTAGTTCTTTCTACGAATAGCAAAATTAAACTCGTTAGACTTCAACGGCCAATCCTTGCATTAAGTTTCTTGTGTATTCATATATCTTATTACTCGGTACATATAAAGGGTGTAAAACACCTCTTCACGAAGCCGAAAAGCTTTTGTTCTTCTCGTCATTGCGAACACTTTTTTGTTCTACACCATACCTGGGAGGGAACCTTCTAGTTACGGAGTTATTGGGGGTCAAAGTTTTAACTTTTTGACAATTTTTTTTTAGGTAGGTAAAGGTTTCACTATTACATTTTATTACAAAAAAAAATACACAGACGAATTGAGAACCTCCTCTTTTTGGAAGTCGGTTGAAAATGAGTTATCAAGATTTTTATAACGCATACGTCAAAAGATACGTCTATAAGACGAAGAACCCACATTTTGAAAAATCTCACGTGTGATTGGGGGATGGGGGAGGGGGTTGAATAAAATCTTACGACATCTCACCAGGGGGGCAGAAAATTTAAAAAAACACCTCACGTTATTTATGGACCCATTCCTGGGAACCTTCTTGTTACGGAGATATTGGGGGTCAAACTTCCAACTTTTTGACAAGTTTTTTTTTTGATACAAGTTTTTGCTGTAAGATTTTTACTTTAAGCACCTCCACGAACCCCGTACTATTCAATCCATCTATCAGCACAATGTTTTGAGTGCGTTACATTGAGTTATACCACAAAACATGATTTTTTTCCCCAAAAAAAAAAGTTATTTCCCAGCAACATCTTTTGCGTAAAGTTACTTAGTTTGATGTACAGAATGCTTGGTTAACGGCTTCGTGATAAGGTACCCTGTAGAATAGAACAGAGTTTTGTCCTAATTCGTATTCATGACTCAAAAGCTGTTTAAAGTCAAACTTACGACTATGTTAGTAGGTTAGCACTGATATAAACAAACCACACAACTACTAACGGAGGATCACTGCTCCGACAAGCAATGAGTAAAATAGAAAAAGTAAAATATTTCATATAAGCTGTAATAGGTATACACGGTAAGAAACTTGGACGAGAAAACTGTTGGCGCGTTAATTGCTTACAAATTCAGCACATGGTTCTAGTTTTTACTGTTACAAATCTTTGATCCAAATATATGGAATAGCTATTTTTTATAACGGACGAATAATTTTAACTCTGGATAGCTCGAATGATGTCCTAAATCCATGGTAACAATTACAAGGAGTTCATGACATCCTCCCGAGTGGGTACCTAGAGTACGCCGAAGGAAATAGGTCACAGTTTACAGGACAATAGTTTGTATATTCGCACGTAGGATGGGATGGATGGATTGTGTGAATGTTAGGGCTAAAAAGGAAGGAAAAGGGCGAGTTGATTAATAAGCAATAGTGGATGGCAAATGAAAACATGTTGCTGTAGCACAAAAATAAGATTTCGTTAAGCGAAGGCAAGAGTATGAGTAGATATAAGGACTACATTCACATCTCTTAACAGGTGACAAGACACTATCGCTGCGGATTTCAAGACGTTTCAATATTTATTTAATGTCGTATAGATGAGAGTCGCATGAAAACAGACGGCCTGTCTGAAATGTAAGTAAGTGATCACTGTCCCTTGTAGGGGGCTTGTCTAGGTACCACATCGTGCGATACTTACCGATACAGGAAAGGAAGCTTTTTTTTATTTTTTAAAGCTTGAAGCTCGAATCCTCAAACAACATTAAGTCGCCGCTTGTAGGTTGGTTACTGTAATGTATTTTTATCAGAAGACTTGCATGCTGACCAATCGTAGTGAGGATAAATGTGTGTGTCTAGTTTAGGAGAACATTCTTCTTTCACTTGCTTCGGTGAAGGAAAACATCGTGAGGAAACGAGCATGTCTGAGTGATATTTCTCAACGTCTTATCAAGTCACTTGTCTGTACAGGCACGGGCGGCATAAAAACTCCCACAAGAAAAGGGGAACATTAATAACATTTAATTATTTTCAACCCGACACATTCCGTGATAAAAACTTCATATTTGAATAATAATATTTCCTGGTTTGTTTACTAACGACGCAGTCAGCTCTCGAACTATCGCCTGTTGCACTCACAGCGCATGTCCAGCCCAAATTAACTGCTGTCCTTTGGGGCTGCTCTATTGAATCCTAGACCTCGGAGCTGGGCGGTCACCATAGACAAGTGTTAATCATTGCCCACTAATTATGTCTTTGGATACTAACATGAGTATTACTTTGGAAAATTGTTGTGATTGCATCATACTTGTAGATGACCAAGACGATTTTCAGATGGTCGCGTTAACGATTTTTGTGTGCTTGCTGTTATGTGCGATGTCCTTTGTCTTACATTTTCTTTTTATATCGTATCGCGGGTAAGTTTACCTTTCTTTATCTTTAACTTTACTAATATTATAAAAAATGCGGAAGTTTGGGTTAAGGCGACTACATGAGCTAAACGCGAGTTTTATAATGCCTAAAAGTATATGGTTCACTGCAATAAACAAAACCAGAACAAGTGCCTTTCGAATTTTCAAATCAAAAAGCCTCTGCGTGGCCTAGTTTCCGAGATACGATGGGGGAGGTGTGAAAGGGGGGAGAAGGGTAGTTTTGAAAAATGGTTTTGTCTGATTCGGGGCCCATGAGTCTGAAAAAAAATGTTCCAATTCTCTTAACTTCCGAAATCCGCCTAAAGGGGGTGAAAAGGTTGGCGACTTTGAGAATGGCTTTTTTCTTTTCCGAGTTACGCTTCACACACTCAACCTTCGTTGCGCTACGGAGGTTGCCTGCTCGCTCCACTCAGGACCTACCTATCACCGGAAAGCTATCTTGACCCTATCCCTACGCTACGGGGGTCGCCGGCTCGCTTCGCTCGCCACCTCCCCCCTTACCACCACCGGACAGATTCCGACACATACTATAATATTCGTTCAAACACCCAATGGCTATCCCTAGCCGTTATGAAGTTACACCCCTTTCAATTATAGGGGAGGGAGGGCGGGGAGGGGGGGGAGGGTATACAAATTTTAACGCCCCTCAATAATAAAGTATACAGTCAAATCAAAAAGCCTCTACGTGTAATAATTTCCGAGATACGATGGGGGGAGGAGTGAAGGGGGGGAGAGGGGGGAGTTTTGAAAAATGAATTTGTTCAACTGATTACCTCTTGAAACGAATATGAAAAAAAAAAATTCCAGTCTCTTAACTTCTGAGATCCGCCTAAAGGGGGGAAAAGGGGGGCAAGGGGACCAACTTTGAAAAATGGTTTACACTTCCCCGAGCCTCCTCTATACGAATCCGTAAAAAAAACAAAATACGGGTCTCTTAGTTTCCGAGATACGACAGGGAGGGGGAGGAGGGGGGGGGGGGCTGAAAAGGGGAGGTTTGGCACTTTTCCCATACTCGCGAGAGTTACTTGTTTACGAATCTGTCAAAATATACCCACCTTCCCCTTCACCATCTAGGAGAACAATTATGTCAATCAGTCAGTCAGTCAGTGGTAAACGAGCTTTATAAAGGGTGTGAAACACCTCTTCACGAAGCCGAAAGGCACTTGTTCTCCCCATCATTGCGATCATTTTTTTGTTCTACACAATACCTGAGAACCTTCTAGTTACGGAGATATAGGGGGTCAAAGTAACAACTTTTTGACAAGTTTTTTTTTAAATACAAGAATTTTTTGTAAGCACAATGTTTTAAGTGCGTTACATTGAGTTTTACCACAAACCATGATTTATAACCTCAAAAAAAAAAGTTGTTTCCCAGCAATAATTTTTGCGTAAAGTTACTTAGTTTGATGTACAGAATGCTTGGTTAACGGCTTTGTGATGAGGTGGTTTACACCCTGTATAGTATAAAGTAACTCTGTTTTTTTGTTAACTTTTTACAACTAAACGGCTAATTGAATTAATGAAATGTGGCACAGAGATAGATTACATATAGATTATGTTATTTACATTCTTATCTTTCTCACACTTACTCAACAAAAATTCCACAATGTGTATATGTGAGAAAAAAAACTTTTTTGCAAAAAATATAACCGACTTCACACAAAAAAGTGAAAAATAACTTTAGCTCCAGAACTCGGTGACCTTTGTTTGATTGATTTAGTTTTTTTGTCACCGACTTCTGGAGCTAAAGTTATTTTTCACTTTTTTGTGTGAAGTCGGTTATATTTTTTGCAAAAAAGTTTTTATTTTTCACTTTTTAGTGGTTCACATGTGTTTACCCTTTCACAGCGTATCGGTGTGATTTTTTGTTATGAACTGGTGTAAACAATAGACAGGCGTGAGTCTACAGCGATCCCAGTACATTTGCTATCATTTATTAAGGAGTTCAGTTGCCTATCTTCCGAAGTCACCAGATCTTTATCAAATCGAAATGGGATCACTCCGAGAAAGTACTCTGCCTAAAACTAACCAAACCGCTTCTGGTGTGCCTATAAAATTAAGAAGTTACTGTCTAAGTTAGTGTATAAGAAGTCTAACTGTCGAAATCTGGGTGTATTGTATACTTCTGCGTACTCCCTCAGAGCATACAGGTGTGATGTTACGTCATGATGTTGTATAAACAATAAACAACCAAGCGATTGCAGCAATTACTGCAGCTTTGCCGTGTATTTTTGAAGAGTTCCATTTATATCTCCGAAGATCAGAATCAGATCTTAACCAAATTGACATGGAACCACACGGAAAGCACCAGCTTTCAAACAAAAGAAGAATCATCAAAATCGGTTCACCCAGTCGAAAGTTCTGAGGTAACAAACGTTGTCGAAATCTGGGTATATTGTACACATCTGCGTACCCCCTCAGAGCATACAGGCGTGGTGTTACGTCATGATGTAGTATAAATAAACAATGAACCGACAAGCGGATGCAGCAATCACTGCAGATTTACCGTCTATTTTTGAAGAGTTTATCTCCGAAGATCAGCATCAGATCTTCAACAAATTAAAATGGGACCCAACGGGAAGCACCAGCTTTCAAATAAAAAAAGAATCATCAAAATCGGTTCACCCAGTCGACAGTTCTGAGGTAACAAACACAAAAAAAAAAAAAAAAATACAGACGAATTGAGAACCTCCTCTTTTTAGAAGTCGGTTGAAAATCATATTTCCTTCCCCAAAATATAATCTATCTCTTTGCCAAACTATATTGCTTTCCGATAAGCCGTTTAGTTGTTCAAAGGTAACAAACAAACTGAGTTAGATACTACGTCCTTGAAAACGGCTCTAACAATTTCCATGAAAGTTGCAATTGCAATATTAATACAGGCGACAAATCGTTCTAGATTTGGAGCCTTGCTTTGGACTTAATATTAGTATTTTTACGCTTGTGAAATACACTGCATGTCTCTCCTAATCGTAGTGCGATAACGCGGTCGTGAATCATAATATTTAAATCAACATACAACGTAGCACTGACCTGCAAACTTCAAAAAACCTAAGAAATGTTGAATTTGTTGAAGAAATGTTTAACTAGTTAATTATAAGTTACGATTTTTTGTAATTTTATGAATTATTTTCATCCAGGCGCGTTTTATTACATCCAGCACGTAGGCCTGCAAGACACGTGCTTCACAGGCGCACTTTGAGATATTGGCCGCGCACGTCTCCAGTTGTGTGGAATAACAACAAGCCAAGGTATTGTTATCCATATAACCATCTAATTTAAAAAACTTATACAACGTGTAACGTTAAATGCGCAAACCTGTTGATCAGAATCACTGGCAGAATCAATTAAACCACTTTTTAATAAACACAGGTCACAATTTAAAAAAAAAAACATTAAAAATGTTGCCATGTCTATTTATTAATAGGTTAAATCATCACTAGCGCCAACCCGCCAAAATAGGAGAATAACACAAATGGCTGTCGTCCAATTTTAATTTTTTCATAACTCATACTCGGAAAGTAGGTCTGAAGTTGCCTGAGAAGCGGGTTGAAAGTAACACTTTTCAGCCCTAGGGAGAATCGCTTTCAACTGACAGCTGTCAAATTATTTAGAAAAAAACTCGTTCTATTTTCAAATTACTATTGAATCATGTTTCGACTTCTATACAGCCTCTAAATTACAGCGCGATGTAAAATTGAAATAACATAAATTCAGCATTAATTAAAGAATATATTTTTTTAAATAACTTAGTTATAATTTAGTTACAAATATTTCTTTAAAATAACATAGATTTGGGCAAAACATTTACTATTTTTTCGAGAGACGAGAGTGAAAAATAAAGGCTGAATAGCCGGTCACAGAAAAAAAAAACAGAATAGGCGGAAAAGTGGCAATCCGATCTCCATTTTTATTTCAAGTTGTTTCGTGTTTTTGTTTTTATTTTCCTTGAATTCATAATGAAAAGCACAGTGTTTACCTCGGATTAAAGACTTATTTAGACCCGAGACGGGGTTTTGCAACTTTCACCCATAAGGTAACAAAGTACTATTAATAATTTGACAGCTGTCAGTTGAAAGCGATTCTCCCTAGGGCTGAAAAGTATTACTTTCAACCCACTCCTCAGGCAACTGATACTTTCCGAGTATGAGTAATGAAAACGTGCTTTTTTTAAACCAATTTACAGAAACTAATATTAATTGATTTGATTTCGTTTTGTCGTCGCAAGCGCGACTTCTGAGTATGAGGTCCTGGGTTAGATTACCAGGAGCAGACTAGCAGCAACGGAATCTGTATTTGCGCCCGCATGATGGCAATTGGCTCGGCTCTATTACATGAGACTTAAACATAACTGGCGAAATGTAGGTGTATTATTAGATACATTCTCTGCCTAACCTTTCGGGGATTACAAGCATGATGTTATGTTACTTTTATTTTTTAACAACATCTCAAACATTGTCATTTTTTGTTAGGTGTCTGGTATCCACAATTATGCTTGTGTCCTGAAAAAATCTACATTATCAAAAAATATTTGACACGTACTTTTTCTTTTGTTACATAAACCAAAATTGACGAAGATGCGACTCTTTTAAAATTCCCAATACGTCACGTCGTGCTATAATTTTTAGTGCGTTGTGACGTCACGAGCCCCCACTCTCGAGTTTTAATGCGTTTTATCTTGGTCAATATGCATTGATTTACAAAAACAAAAAATACGTGTCCATTATTTTCCAATACTCTGACTGATGGACTAAATAGATTTGCAATTTATTGATGGTGGAAACTAGCCTAGATACTAATGTGCTTCAAGAAAATTCCCCTTAATTGTACATAGACCGCGTTCCCAGTATGTCGTGACGACAGATAATTTGGTTTGTTTGTCGTTGCTTGTGTATGGAGGTGTTAACATATAGGGCGACACAATTACTGTTGTCCACGACTTTAGCTAACTAAATAGCAACGATAAACTAATCGTCACGACATAGCAGGAATGCAGCCTTACACGGCACAAAATATTAATTTGATCTTGAATTCCTTTTGCTTTCAGATATGCGTTTGATAACGGACAACCGATGAAACTTGAAGCAAAACAGCTTCCAAACGATTTTTCCGATATGCGTGACGGCGGTTGGATCAGGTAATCTATGCTTTATAAAGTTTTATTTTAAGTCATAAGTTCTTTAAGGGCAGGTACGCCAATTTTACATAACTTTGATTCAAAAGTAAATAAACAAATAGTGATTTTTCCAAAAAAATAGATATTGTAGTTGACTATATCTACTATGATACATATTTTGTGGTTCAAAACATGATATCGAAAACTTTACTCGATCAAAAAAAACAGGAGCCTAATTCGCTTATTTTTTTACGTTTTTCTTATTTTTATTGAAGTATATGAAAGCTTTACTTCAAAAAAAAAATATCTAAGCAAAGTTAATAACATATAGAACAATTATTTGTGGTTACATTTTGGAAAAGAGTTTAATCCTTTTAATAATAAATTAGTATATAATAAAGCGGCTTGCGTACGTGGATTCAGTCGCCCGCCAGACCTTGACGAGGTAGGACCTATGTCGCTTTTGCTTGCGCACGGCTGCGCTGCTGATTTATCGAACGATTTATATTCTTATACTTTTTAACCGACTTAAAAAAAGAGGAGGTTACTCAATTGGACGTTTTCGCAGATAACTTCGTCGTTTATGAACCGTTTTTGATGATTCTTTTTTTGTTCGGATGGAGGTATCTCATTATTTTAGAGCACTACTATTTAATGAAGGTCTGGAGTCGATCTGATGATGGAGCCGAAAGGCTGTCGAGGGAACTCCTCAACGATTCACAGCAATGACCTGTTGTTTGGGGTAGATTAATTTGTATTGATGAGTACTTTACACTGAGATGGGTAGTGACTGTCATTAGGGGTCTGATGATGAAGACGAGGGAATTCCTCAACGTTTAACAGTAGCCACCTTGTGTTTGGACTTAATTAATTTCTATTGATGAGAACTTTGCACCCATGTGGGTTATAAGTGCCATTACAGGTCTGATGATGGAGATCATAGACAGTCGAGGGAATTCCTCAACGATTTACAGCAATATGCAGCAATTTCACTTTTTTTTTTTAGAAAGCAATTTTTTTTTAGTTTTAGTGTAATAATAGTATAATATACGTATTAGTATAGTTTATTTATTAGTTTTTTTTGTTTGTGGGGAATAAAACAAGGAAGTAGCCAGATTTATGTAATTCGAAGTTGTAGTATTTGTATAGTTTTCCAACGAAAATAACATTTTATAGTCGTAGCTTATGCCATTTGTTAGTATATGGTAGAAATACATTTTCACAATAGTGATTCTAATGTGGTGACGGACAAAAACATCAGTAGCTTATCCCACAAAGTAAAACCGCTTTCTTGTGCTCACCAAGTGTAGGTACAAACACATTGCAAAGGTGTGTGTAAGCGCAGGAGCGGTACCGTCCGAGACAATAAAGAAATCGGAAGTGTGTGTGTGTCTGACTTACTGACGCACTTCCGACTTCTTGATTGTCTCGGACGGTACCGCTTCTTCTCTACTCGTCTTCACGCATACAATCACAGCGCGTTTTTACACATGGATAAAAATAATGTAAGAAACTTATTCAAATAATTAAATAAATGATGTCTTACAGCATTGTGCATTTACAATATGTATTCAAAATTTATTATATAAAACGTTAGATTCACAATTACTACGTATGATAATAAATCAGGCTGACAATTTAATAAAAATATGTTACGTATACTGTGACACTTCGCTCAGCTTTGGGTTCACGTAAGTTCATGCCGGAGACGCGTGCGCACGGCTCGTATCGCGTAAAGGATGGTAGCGTTAAATACCTACTTTGCCTGGTCTAGCTGGCCTTAAGCCAAAGAAACCGTCCTAGAGCACGTTGGGTAGACGATAACGTCAAAGTCGCGGGAAACACCTGGATAAGGCACGTTCAGATCCGGGAACTGTGTTGGAAAAGGGGAGACCTATACCAAGCATTCCGGGCTGAAATGATGATGATGTAGTTCTTTAGTTAGTTTGACTGCCTCGTTGATCTAGTGTGCGGGAACGTGACTGCTTATCATGGTACTAATCCGTTTTTTTTTTCGGATGGGAAATGATCAAATGATGAATGCTCCATATCTGGGCGGAGCGGGAGGGAGTGTCAGACTTTTACTGACTAAAACCCATTTATGTTTCTTCCTCGCCCTTTATGTTCCGGGGCCACGGTATCTCTTTCGAACAGTCCCGCAGTTATCATGGTATCCTGGGTTCTACACTCAGGTGAAGCAAAGTATTGGGTTTTTACAGGAGGAATTTGTCAGCAGCCCAGCGAGTGTACAGCACAACGCTAGTCCCTTATTACTTCCCTCCTACTTTTAATATTATAAATGCGGATGTATGTTGGTTACTCTTTCACGCAAAAACTACTGAACGAATTTGGATGAAATTTTGCACACAGATATACTATAACCTGGATTAAAACATAGGATACTTTTTATCCCGGTAGTAAGATCCCTTGGACATGGCGAAGCCGCTGGCAGTAGCTAGTAGTAATAAAAGTGCCCTGAATCACTTGACCCGTCTTTTAAAGAAGAACAGGAGAAGTAGTGTGTGGAGAGAGAGTGTAAGTACTCTGAAGAAGGGTCAGGTAAAGGAGGGTTCTGACAGTAGCTAATACCTACTCTTTATATTTGATATTTCTTTATTTTTACCTGACTACGACAAAGCAAAAAGGAAGGTAAACGACTTTAGCAGTCGAAATGGCCGCTTTGCAGAAGATCATAATAGGACATTAATATTACTTAGGTCACAAAGTGGCAATTAGTTAGGTATAATATCAACTGCTTTTGTGACCATTTTAAGAATTTTAACTTGATCAATATTATTATCCTATGAATCTGCTAAAGCGGCCATTTTAGGCTTCGCAGTTAACAATCTCATAACATTTTGTTTATTTCTTTTTCAGATACATGGTTGAAAACGAAACTAAGTACTAAGTAACAATGGAACCTGAAAATTAAATGTAAACAGTTTTGTTTCTTGATTTAACCCGTAACGATTTGTAACCAATCATGATATTTATTCTTATCATGCTCGAACATAATTTCTGATAGGTTTTTATTTTGGAGTTTTTCTGTATAATTATGGTTTTCTTTGCTTTGTATGTTTTGTTAGAGTGCTTTTTGATGTGGCTCGTAAATTTGCCACGAAAGCTCTACAGGGGGCTTACCATCAACTCTTTATAGCAATGTAATTTTAAACGATAACATTTACATCTTCATATAATCTTCATTTTCAATGGATGTTGTCCTTGTTATTGGTGTTGTTGTTATATATCTCCCACATTGAAGTAAGATTAAAAATAATGTTGTCTTTGAAGGTGTCCCCAGAAGATTTCTGAATAAAAGGAGGTTGATCAAGCAATTCTGTTAGTATACCAAGTGATCAATTTTCGAAAAATAGTAATCTTCTCAGTAAATGCATCCAAAATGATACAAAACTTAAATAGTATTTTGGACAAAGTTTTGATAAAAACATTTATAAATTAAATCTTCGTCAATCTCCTTTGAGTACATCTATAATTTATTTGTCTTTATGTACCGACTGTTGCCAGTCATGGTGTAGAGAGTGGCCGGCCAGTGGTGTCAATAAAATTGTGGAATTTAACGAAATATGGTGCAAAATAAAACACTTTAGTAGAAGATAAATATTTATTGTCAAATAAATTACACTTATGTTTCTTAAAAGTCTAAATTCTTATCTTAATTCAATCCAAATTGTAATTTACATGGTAAAAATATCTTAAAACGTATAGAGATCCTAGCGTTTGTAGCTAAAACTAAATTATTTTCTCAAAAAATGTAATCTTTGATATAAAAAGTTGTTCTTTCTGTTGTTTTTTTTTAAACAGGAATTTACTTACAAAATTACTTATCTTTTAACATTACAGACTATATCGGAATTTGATTTGGCAATACATCATTTAGCATTAATTTTTAGATTAAATGTACCTACTAGTGACATTTTGTGACGGGTTTACTATTATATTTAATTTATTAAAAAATAAATTAAAACTTTCTTTGTGTTAAAAAAAAAACGTTGATATTTGCTTTTGTTACTCATGCATTTATTTTTATTCAGTGGTTTGTGTCTGTTTGTCTATATACTTATCTGTGCTTTATCTTTAATCAAAATTTCTACCCAATTTGTGAACTCAGTGGTTTGTGTCTGTTTGTCTATATACTTATCTGTGCTTTATCTTTAATCAAAATTTCTACCCAATTTGTGAATCCTGTTTTCTATGTTTTTCATGTTGTTTTAGATTTTTAGACATTTACCTAAAAATATTTAAAAAAAAATATATTCGGAAACAGAGTAAATTATTATAATTGAAAAATTTGTTGAGCAATAAAATAAAAGTACAAGGACATTTTTATTTTATTGCCAAAATTCTGTACTGCTACAAAGTTGTATTTCAACGTATTTTACTACTTCTATTGTAGAAACTATCTTCGTACGGTCAGGGCCTCAATTCTGCTATTACAATAGTGTCAGAATAGTCGATCATTGATTTCATAATGATCAAGTTCTGTCAAGTTTTGACAAGTTTGGTATTCTACTAATATAATGGCGTCATTATGACTTTTCAATGGTCAACCACTGACAGTCCATTGAAAGAAATGTCATAGAATGGTAATCTCGTACATTAATAAAATCTATCATAAATGAATAAATGTTCGCATTTAGTAGCAAATTTCGAAAACCATTTGTAGTAAGGGTTTTATAATAATGGCAATACGACAATGTCATTAAAACACTATTTTATTACGAGACCATTGATCGACCATTGTGAATTAAGCAGATTACGAATTTAAGCAAAACGACAATGGGATAGGAATGGAATCGTGTTGGAGTGACGAATTTATAAAAATAGCAGAATTGGCCCCCTGATGTCTAGTGAGTTCTGGTTGCTGGTGTAGTATCGACGGCTGATTAATAGTAGTTTAAAAATATATAAATAAATAAATATAATATGTAGTGGTGTGACCAGCTTGCTGGCCGTAGATGTCAATGTTTAAGCCCCGTGTTGAAAAACTATGCTCAAGCATTAATACTTCCATATTTTGTAGCCATTTGAATTCATATTTTATGTATTAAACTTTAAAATTTATGAAAACTCAAATTGTTCGTAATATTTACACGAAAAGGATAAAAAGGGTCTGGAATGCTTTAGCATAGTTCTCAAAAGAATAAAAAATGTTAAATGTGCAATTGTTGTCCGTCTATTATAAATGTATATTAGCACATTGTTTTTTTTTAATAACCTGGTATCACTGGGAAAGTGCGATAAATATCTGCTTTAATTTTCTTACGTCTAAAACCATAATTATTTTGGTAACATATTAAACAAAATTATTTACAACCTACAAAAAATACTTAATAATAGGGCAAGGCCCACATAATATCTTAGATAAAAATTAAACACAGAATCTTGCGAGGTTAAATAATAACAAACAAAACAATTTAAAATACCACAACATTTTTTTTTTCAGAAAAAAAACACAATAATAAACAAAATCATTATCTAAATTTTAGTTGTTTTGTCACTGAATTTTGACTCACTAAAGTAACATTAGCGTAGTTAAAACATTATTAAAATTAAAATTAGAAGTAAAAACATTTTTTTTCAATACTATGAACGTAGTTCGGCCATAGAGAGCCGACCCTCGATATCTTATTAATTCAGTCAAATAGATCCATGCTAATGCAACATTTTAAATATGGTAAGTATGTTAAAATTCAGTTAAATCAGTCTGACACACATATAAATTGGTGAAATTTTGGTTGCGGGTTGGTATATTTGACAGAACCATGCTCTTTAAAAGTCACTAAGTTTTTTATACTGGCAAGATGTAGACAAGTTTCACTGCTTTATCAAAAGCAAGAAACCCAGAAATTAACAATTACATCGACAATAACCTAAAGTTTTCTAAAGTAAGACTTAACTTCGGAAGAACGTCTAAAGTTCTATTGTAATCACATATTATATCTCACTTATGTATCTTAATTCATAACTTTTAACAAAAAACATTCACAGCAATCTGTACAACTTGAAATACACATCATTTTGAGCTTTTTCATTGCCTCTAAAGCCAATTCAAAATCTACCTTACAGTCGTTAAAAGGCCAATTTTCAATTCTCGTAAAACCTTAAAGCTCACGGGTTCTTAAAAATCACAACACACATCACAAGTCTATCTAAAATAAACCTAATGATTAAGAATATGAAGGCTTCTTTACCTTGCAATATATCACAGAGTTAGTCCAGTGGTTTCCAACAAACGATGGCTCTCATGTCATCGGGGGCTTTTCCGAAGATCCTGTCTCCCTTGGGGTCGACGTATTGGTTTATTTGGTAATCCAGGAGGGTTTGGTATCCCAACACATCGGTACCTAGTTGCTAGAAAAAAGATATAAATATATTATTGAAGTTCGAAATCCTTGCGATATTCAAATTATTTTTTTCTTTACTTTCTCTCTGAGAGAGAGAGAGAGAGAGCAGGCCATAATGAGGATGAGTAAAAAAATCCTTCACAATTATTAAAATATCAATAATATTGTATGGTGTACCATCAGGGCCTAGTCTAGTCATTCTAGCAGTGAGGACGATTATGTGTCGTGTACGGCCTAAACAAAGTGCATTGGATTGAAATAGGCTACCGAAAAGGGGGTGTCCATGAACTACGAAAAGCGTTTTGGGGGCAAAAGGGATCTTTGAGCTGAACTACATCCAAACTCACGTGGGATATAAAATCCTCGGCAAATATTCGTGTGTGTTGGTGGCCGGTAAACATTGCTCGATACATTTTCGTCATTGTCCTTTATCTAGGCTAAATGGTAAAAATCCTTTATTACACTACTGTACTGTTGTTTCTATTTACCTGTGTCAAAGGACTGGTGTTGGTAGTGAACACGCCTCGGAAGCCCCTCTCCTTGGCGAGGTTCATGGTAGCGTTCTCCAGCGCCCTGATGGCGGCCACGTTCTCCCGAGGAGTGAGGCTCTCTGCTGTCGCCATCATGAAGGAGTGGAGGATTGTGCCTAAAAAGAAAAAGATAAAAATAAGAATGGGCTGATGTAGCTGAGAATACTCTATTTTTTAAATGCTATGAAAAATATTTAGTTTTAATACCGCTAGACAAAAATATCCAGGTCGGGGGAACGCGAGTCAACAACTCCTGAGGATGCCCCGTGGAGGGGCGAAACACGTGTCGAGTAAAGGTTTGGTTGCATGGCATGCTAATATTATTTCTCACTTGTTTTGTATGTGTGCATATGCATGAGGGCGGGAGGGTGGGCCCATATGTGCATGTGCATATGCATGACGGTGGGATTTGTGTCCTGCTTTCAGACCTGGATATTTTTGTCTAGCGGTATTAAAACTAAATATTTTTCATAGCATTTAATGCCATGGATTTCCGCAAAGTAACGCCTGATTCCATAACTTACTCTATTTTTTGTTTTCTTCTTAAATAAAGACAAAAATACATCTTTATCAAAATACGTCTTTCACGCCTCATGACTCCTTTCTTTCTTCTAGATCTTCATGCCAATTTCATTTGAATGAGCTTTTCACACTGGTCTTAAGCAAGGTAATAATTTACGGTTTTAGCATTGAACAGACACGAATACAAAAATGATCTCGCATTTTTCGTCCAAATAATGATCATTCTTTCATCCCCTCGACATGATTCTTATTAAATGCAGTGTATGATGCCTACCTGGCAAGTATGGTCAAGATTCACAAAATTAACGATA
Organism: Xestia ashworthii; assembly: GCA_950022955.1. NCBI lineage: Eukaryota > Metazoa > Arthropoda > Insecta > Lepidoptera > Noctuidae > Xestia > Xestia ashworthii. Next base: position 7,060,146 of record OX465570.1, on the reverse strand, counting down.
TGATCTAACTCACCCTTCCCTGGTGGCAACATACTATCCCTGACGGAACCCTCGACGAACTCCAAGAACATCATGATCTTCATCAGACCGCCCGTCTCTTCCGTCTCCACGTCTGGTTCGTCGCGAGCGTCGAAGTTAAGAGCTACGGCTACTGGGGCTCCTGATGCTGTGAAAAAACGATTACGTTTAGTACTCCTGACAATTTTATTAGAAAAACTCCACGTCAGAACCAATTTGCACCGATACATGTTGGGCCAGCTAAAGTACACAGTACCTACTGCTATAAGCGTATAGCAGTAGGTACTGTGTTATATTACTGTAGCGTGCGAAAGAAATGGAGCTAGACATTCGACGACTCGAATGGCGTAGTGGTAGCGAGGCTGCCTTACGTTCATAGGGTCCTGGGTTCGAATCCCGGTAGGAGCAAATGTTTGTGTGATGAGCATGGACATTTGTTTCCTAGTCATGGATGTTTATATGTATGTATAATAAGTATGTATTTACAAACAAAAAAGTATATATGTAGTATATCAACTATCTGGTGTCCACGACACAAGCCTTGCTTAGTGTGGCACTAGATGGCGCTGTGTGTTAATGTCCAGCGATATTTATTTATTTATTATTTACATCTTGAATGGGTGCATCTCTTTCCCGCACATAAGTGACATTCAAGTTATGTTGCTATAATAGGGAGTGGGGATAGGTCTTGAAGACGGCAGGTGGCAATCACTCTCAAAGGGTTTCATATTTCTGTAAAGATCGTCATCCGAATTGGCTTTTTGGTAGTTTACATGCTCTTTTGCCATCATTGTTTTCGCTGATGAAATATCACTTTTTAGGCCCTTAGGTAACTTGAGGTCAGGACATGCAAGAGTAGAAGTAAAATTACACCAAATGACCTAACAGTTATTACGAGCTATTTAGTTGGACAGAATTTTGTTCTACAACGGACGGAGTGGCTGAAGAGCATTTAGCAAGGGTACTTACTATTTTTAAGCACAACGCTTAGTTTTGCGTTGATGAGCGCTGGCCAGGTATCGCTAATGAGAACTGCGTAGTCATTCGTATCGATCTCGTGTTTCAGGAACTGTTCCAACTCTGCCTTGTTGTAGAACGATGATACTATCATTCTGGAAAACAAAATCATTAAATTGAAATCGTTAAAAAAAATTTAAGAAGAGAATAACTATAACAATGAAAGTCTATAACTAGTACCAAAGCTGTTCGACAGAATACAATTTATGAATTCTTTTGATCAAAGCAGATCTTTGTCAATAAAATAGTTAAAAGTTGATATACCTAGTCTGCGCCTTGTTTTCATTACTTCTTTCTTTACTAAAATTCTACAGATATACGTAAGTCATGGTTTTTCGAAACCGAAGATTGATTTCAAAGCAATACTTACTGTATGACTTGTTGTTTATGTTCATCAGCTAAAGGTTCAGCTGTGAACAGTTCACTGTCATCACCGTCGCGGTTGGGACTGGTGCTCATGTGAGATAGCACTTCGCCTAGAGTAGCTGCTCCGAGGAAGTCACTGATATCTGGAAGACGAATGAGGAATTAAAATTGACATTTCTGCGTTGGAATTCAATTGATTTGAGCTTTTACAACCCCAATTTCAGTGTGTGAATTACATCGTAAGGGCTTTGCATAATGTCAGTATAGCTTAATAACTTGCAAGAAAAACTGTCAATGGTCACAGCTATCATTTAGTTCATCAATTTATTGTTTTCTAAACTGAATCAGAAGATCAGTTTATGATGCCACTTTTATTAGTTTCGCTACTGCCAAAAATCGCAGAACGGACGGCCGATGGGGCCGAAAAGTTCTGGAATGGCGACCGCGAACCGGAAGACCTTGCGTTGGAAAACCTCCCACTAGGTGAACCGATGACCTGGTGAATGTTGCGGGAATCTGATTGATGCGAGTCGCACGGGACCGGTCAACGTGGCGACACTTCGGGGAAGCCTATGTCGAGCAGTTACTCACCAATATAATACCCCTGATCCCTCAGCCTAGTGATAGTATAGATGGAGTTGAGCGAGTTCCCTCCCAGCTCGAAGAAGCCGACGCGCGCACACACAGCGCCCCGCGCCGCGCGACCTAGTACCTCCCCCACAGTACCGAACAGTACGGTAGCCGCAGGCATGTCCTCCGGACGGACGGACGAGTAGTCGATGTCTACAGGGATCTCTGAGTCATCTAGAATATAACAGAAATTTGTTAGTTCTTATTCTTCTCTTGCATCAGCAAAAACTACACGGTGTTTCAGAAATATGTGGACATACGAGAAGTCTTATTTGTGCCACATGGCGACGCAAAATGTGTACCACACGGTAACAGCATTAAAAAATTTGATATGCAATATTGAAACACTTACCGTTATTGTTGGTATTTTCATACATCTTCAATAACCCTTGGCGATCCACTTTCCCGTTTACTAGCAAAGGTATACTTTCTACCTCAATAACCTAGAAGAAAAAGACGATTCAGTAATTCTACAGCTTCTAGAAGTCTTTACACTCTGAGCTAGTCGAAAAGACTTTCGGCACTGCTCTTACATTATTAACCTGCATTTCAATTTTACCTGCGGTATCATGTAATGCGTCAATGAGTTCTTCAAGGCTGCCTCGATGTGTTGTGCAGCTTTTCTGGCTTCAGGCTTGATGGTGACGAATGACAGGATCTCAGGGTTGCCGCGATCGAGACCATAGCATAGCACAACACCTTCGCAATAGAAACACAAAATGTTAATTTTCTATGCTAAATATGCACCCCTGGGAGAACTTTGACATAAGTTTTATGAATAGTGTTAGATTTAGAAAAAAATCTATACGAGTTCTCTCTTTCTAGCCTTTTACAGATCTCACTGTAACGGACTGGTGTTTCTCAAAGTTGACTACACTTCAAGACTAGGATCGAGCCGTGATTTTTGTTATGTGGTAGTTAATCATTCAAATTGTTCGGTTCTCTTGGCTTCCATCAAATACTCACATTTGTCAACACCATCAACTGCGGCTACAGCGCGGTCGACTTCTTGCAAGTCTACTCGGTGTCCTCTGATCTTGATCTGAGAGTCAGTACGTCCAGCGTACAGTATAACTCCCTTTTGTAGTACTCCAAAGTCGCCAGTGCGGTAGAGGCGGCCAAAATCTGAGATTGAGATACCAATTAATATCTTTAAATTAGGTACTTTTCCGTTTTAAAAGTAGTGGCTTCACGACCTACAACTCGTAAGTCGTGGCCAATGCCACAACACTACATGACACCCTGTTTCTGTCTCCTTGAATTGATGTAATTACTTACCTGGATGTGTCGCATGAGGGTTGTCGATGAACTTATCAGCCCCCTGTCCACCCACATACCCTGTTGCCAGGTTACACCCCGCCACCCACACTTCACCAGGCTCTGACTCTCGAGCCGGGTTCATCTCCTCATCCAGCAGGTAAACAGCGCAATTGTCTAGAGGAGCACCTGACGAAAGAAATATAGGAATGAAGACGTCATCTAAATAATTTAGGTATTGCGAGCTAGTCAATACATATAACAGGCACCTAATTTTTAATGTTCATTATGATTAAAGTGGTCAATTGTTTTTTGCAATGCATACAGTATATTATTTAAATGATAGAAAATTGAATTACAAGAACCTGATAGAACCCATCTGATGAGTCTACTGAAACTGTCCCAAGAAAGATTTGCACAAAATGTTTCCTCTTTAATAACTTACCAATGGGTATAGTGGGATGATTATCAATCTGGTTAGTATTCTCCAAGACATAATAGGTCACGTCTCCCATCACCTCAGTACTGCCATAAAAGTTGGCAAGCTTAAAGCCGTTGTTATCTCCGAAGTTCTTGAAGAACTGTGCTGCTAGGTCCTTGCTCAGAGTCTCTCCGGAACAAACCCAGAGTTTAAGGTTCTGGAGAGGTCTTTCAGAAGGCTTGAGGGAAAGGTACATGAGGATGGAACGAAGAAGGGTGGGTACTAGCACTAGACGTTGAATCTGAAATAGAAATTGTTTTATTGTTACTATTTAATGTGGGTATGTGTTTAATCACTTGTTACTTTAGAATTTGCCAAGATATTGTTTATTTTTAAAGTCTTTTTATTCCAAAAACGGGCATAACACTCTTCATTACTCAACACAACACTCTTATGACAATTTATTTGGGGTCAGCGCAGCATGTTTTTTTTTTCAATTCTTCTTCAGTACTCGTCATCTCCGCAGTTATCTCTTTTCTAGCCATGTCATGCTTCTCACATTCCATCCATCGTTTTCTTGATCTTCTTCTACTCTTATAACCTTTCACATTCATACTCAAAAATTTTCTAACTTAATTTTGCTGTAATTTAAACTCACCTGATTATCAGCCAAAACATTGACAAGCTTTTGGGGATCCCTAGTAGTTTCCCTGGACAGGATAATCAGAGTCCTGCCATGCAGCAATGGACCCCAGATTTCACACACAGAGTCAACGAAGGTCAGGGCAGTCTTCCATACACAATTGACTTCGGAGTCACTAAAGGGGAAGGTGTGGAACTGCCACCAGAGACGATTGCAGACTGCTGAGTAGGACAGGCGGACTCCTATTGGTAGGAAAACAATCAATTTAGCACTCGTGAGTTATATCCCAATTTTTGGATTCGATGAGTTTAGTTATTTAATCGAATAAGCACATTTTTTTACATATTTATTTTTTAAACTTAGTAAATCTATTCATATCACGTTAAACCAAATCATATTCATACTCGTATATTGAAAGGCTTTTATCTTTTTGAATTAATCAATACAAACACTTCATGGTATAAACCCAACAAAATCATCGAAATACCTTTAGGAATACCAGTGCTTCCAGAAGTATAAAGCACAATAGCGATGCTCTCACTCTTTACTGGAGCCAGTACTTCCATTTCCTGGACAACATCAGATGACAGTCCACTGGCTTCATATGCTAACTCCTCGAAGGACACAGCTGGAACACCACTTCCGGAGAACATAGCTGGATTTGCTGAAAACCGGAAGTTAGATTTTCACCAGATTTCTTACATGGTGGCAATATTAAAGTAAGATTTAAGTAGAACGGCAGTACAAGTACGTAAGATTCGATAGGACTCGATTAGATAAATTTGACACTTATTCTCGATAAAATGAGTTTTATGGAGTCAAAAACTCATTTTATCGAGAATAACTGTGAAATTTATCTAATCGAGTCCTATCGAATCCTACGTACTTGTACTGCAGGTACGTTATTTTCCTTAAGCAATAGAGAATTGAGTTGCTTGAAAGACTATCTATTCAAAAGTAATTAATTTGTTAAGTATGGAATTTACTTAGACAAAAAAGTAGTACCAACCGGTTTCATCATAGATAATCAGAGAAGGCTCAGCATCCTTGAGGATATGCGATATTCTGGCTTGAGGAAAGCTGGGCTCCATTGGCACGTAGGCAGCACCAGCCTTCCATGTTGCCAGCAAAGTGGTAATAGTGCTGAAAAATAATATTTAAAGGGTACTAATTATACAATATCAAACGTAGGTATCACAATATACAATGCTTCAAGAGTAATAATCATAGATCGGAATAGGTAGAGCTATTTAGGTTCATTGACCGCAAACATTGATGTTAATATGGATATTCCACGGGATTTCGACTGATACTACGGGATTTTATTGTTATATTGTTGTTTGTTATTGTTTTGTTATGCTAAGTTTCTCATATTTAAGTGAACTATGTATGTTCTTTTTTGAGAAATAAATTTCTTTAAACCGATATTATTTATTTATTTAAATAAGTGAATTATTGTTGACTCGGGGAGTATCCATATTATTCTAACATGTGGCAAGTAGGTACATGAAACAGCTCTACCTATTCCGATTAAGATTATTCTAAGATTATTATTATTAATAATTAATAATAATCTTTTTAGTCTCTACATTTAAAGTTTAAGTCTGGTCCCAAACATTTTTTTACGTTTGTCGGTGACAATTTCGCAGACATTCCGCTTCGGCCGTCTACGAAACCGTAGTTTCGTAACTAGTTTCGATGAAGGAATTATTTTTCCTTGCACGTAACTAGTTTCGATGCTGTCCGCTTGATAGTTAGTGGTCACCACCGCATATAGACATCTGCAATGCCACCGCAGGTTGCCATCTCAAAATCAAAGCTGAAGTTCCATTATATTTTTCTGTGAATGTGGACATTCATTCATTGTTTTCTAAACTTGAGAATCTTACCTATGCGTCGGCTGCATGCACACAGATATGACGTAGTCTCCATCCCGATTGGCACCCGAAGGTCTTGCTCTGGATGTGATCGCTCTTGCAAGGGAGTTGGTACGAGCTTCCAGCTCTGTATAGCTGATGCGAACGCTGCATGTTTCGTCTGTGATGATGGAATAAAGGATTTAATACGATAAAGATATTGGATTCCATTTGAATGAACAGCTTTGGGTGACCACCAATTACACATCGAGTTTCCTCCGTAAATCGGAAAGCACCCAGCTGTCATGTGTAGATCTTTGACAGTCGGTAAAGGTAGTCAGTGACCTGGAATTCTAACAACCAGTCTTTCCAAGGGATATCGTATTACCCAGTTCTAACTGGGTTATGGAGACCAGTCCTTGAAATAGTGAGACACCAAAAGTATAATAAATATGATCTCAATTAGTAATTTTTGAAAAGCAGTTTTTCATAAAAAATATAGAACAAGTTTACGCAAGTAGCAATAGTTGTGAATCAAGGCTTTTTAATTCTATTATCCGAATCCAGGTCTTACACTTTTTGTTATTGAAGCAACGATTAAGGATGAACGGTTAAATCGGAATATAATTATTCTCTTATACTATATAAATTTATAAGAAGAATACACTGACGGTCGGTCGCGCACGGTCGGTCCCGTACGAGTATATTTTGTGTTCTATATATACTGCGACGCTGACGTCAGCGGCGCGTATTTGTTACTGTTTTTCTCGCTGAGATACGCGACCGGAAGTGTGCGACCGACCGCCAGCGTGACAGTGTTGTTTCGACAGTTCAAAAGTGCCTGTAACTGGCCTACTTGAAATAAATGCTTTGATTGATTTTTTGATTTTTGACAATAATTCAAGCCTATGACATGTTAGTAAACGCACCCGAGACACAGGAGCAAATGGGGCAATATTAAAAAAAAACCAAGACTATATCAGTCATCGTTGGTATTATCCTATTTAATTACTATATTGTTACTAATGCCTGTCTAGACGTATTTTTTTATAATTCTTTTATTTATATCTGATGTAACTGTTACGAGGCCAGATATTGTTATTTATGTACAGACAGTGTTTTGTATATTTGTCTGTTCAGGGTAAAATGAAAAAGAGAATTACAGTAATGATTGACTTTATACAAAAATATTAACATTACCAAATGTTAAAGATCTTTAATTGTGAATTTTGTAAGACAAAAGTTCCGACAATTCTCAGCCAGAGTCAAAAATTACACAGATCGTATTGAGTACTTTTAATTACTATAATTTTAAAACTAATATTTATATTCATTGACAGACACGCCCATAGCAATTTCTTGTCCAAAGAATCCATGCCTACTTGGAGACCTGATATATATGGGGTTGGAATATTCGCCATTAGTACGACTTTGATGGTTATATTTCTGAAACGTGACGCTTTAGAAGATTTTGTACCATACAATAATTGCTTTTATGTAGCCAGCTTTTGATTGATATAGGTTTAAGGCCCGGATTCCACCATAGTGGAGACGAACGGAACAGAGAGGCGATGTGCAAGATTCTTCTAATCTTCTTAGTCTTTAACTATTGTGATTGGTCGATTTCCGCACGTCTCCGCTTCGGTGGAATCCGGGCCTTATACGTGGCTGATATTTTGAAAATAATACAGAATGCCAGAAATTAGGTAGGCCACATGATTCAAACCCGTTTGATCAAATTACCTCTCCTAATAAAGATCACAGCCCATATTCCTATCTAAGAACTTAGTATCCACTAATTAATTCATTGGTGATTGACAAGGGGCTAATGGGTCAATTACAAGCTGTACCATGCAATTACACAGTGGCGTGGCCATGCTAATTTTATGTGAGAACCTCTCATTACTGTTGTACCGTGCAATCATCGTGACCTACTTGATCGTCAATAATATTGGACATTTTATTGTGCTCTTCTATGGTATTGACTTCATTGGGTCGATTTTTTATTTATTTTGATTGTGTGGTAATTGAAAATGTATTATCTTCATTGCACCTAATTTAGATTATTGTGATTATAACAAATTGGTTTAATGTCAGCCATTAAACCAATTTGTTATAATTAGGGCTCTAAAGTTCAATGAATGAATGAATGAGATGAATGTATTCAAGTATCAGTGTTATATAATGTTTTATTCAATACAGAACTTACATTACCTACAATTTGTTAAAATTAACTAAACTAAAAACTTAAAACTGGCGTCAAAAAACTTCTCCTCTACGCTGTCAACAGGTAATGTCCCCAAGAGACTGGCAGCGTTACCACGCTGAATGGCAACGCTAAGCCTTTGGCCGAGGTAAAAGCCAGCCAGCTAGGGTCACAGGAAGTGTCAACTAAGCGTTTGGAAATTTCCTTGAAAAGGCTCTCGGACCCCACGGTCCTTGAGTTTCAACCCCAAACGGCTCGAAAATATAGTTACCAATAAGGTTACTATATTTACGCCGCTTGAGGTTCTCCGCAGCCGCAGCGGCAGCCCCTGCACAGCACGATGAACTAGGAAGATGGGAAGGCGCAAGAGTATCGACACATGTAGCGTCCCACACTAGAGGCCTACCCATCTTCCATGGAAACAAAGACAATCCGTCCGGTCTCTTGCCATCGTCGCGTGCCAAGCCATTGGGTTCTAATAAAGCTGGAACACCGACGGTAACAAGAGATCGGCGGATGATGTCATTCAAATTCGCGTGCCGCGCAAATCGGCCCGCACTTCGGCTGCATGACAGGCCGTGGTGTCCGAGGCTGTTGACAACTTCACCACACAGTGACAGCGGTGAGAAGAACAACAAGGAGCGCCTAGGCGTAGAGCAACAGCGAGGCGGAAAGTGGTGTCGTCGAGCAACGTGCCTGTGTTCGACGAAGGTAGTGCGTGAAGCCAAAGACCCGACTCCCATTCACCCACAGCCAGCAGGCGCGCACGCTCAGCAGTAGTAGCAGACGTGTTCAGTAGATTGATCTGAACTACTCTGCAGAGCGGCTCGTCCCACCGTCTCTGGGAAAATGGGTAATCGGGTTCTTCAGAGTTCGGGCAAGCGAGTTTCCAAGCGTTTATAGCCTCGGCGAAGCACGGCACATCAAAATCAACCAGTGCGGAAGCCAGGATTTTCCTGATTAATTTCTCAGTGCCATGAACCGAGGATATATAAGCCGGTAAACTAATGCTAGAAATTTTGCGGACGCCGAGCCCTCCCATACGAATGGGTAGAGTAGCTTGGGTCCAGGCCCGGTCGTCCAAGGCCACATTTAAAATGGATGGTAAAGAATTTCTGATGATTAGATCGATTTCTTCTAAAAGATGAGTGTGCTTCCATAAAGGAGAAGCACGTAAGAAATATGGCTATTTAGGGCCGAAACAGCAATAACGGATAATGGTGATGGCCGAATGCATGTTAATTTGGAGCAACCTTTCCGAAATATCATTGTAATTTTGAATGTTTTCCTTGATGAAATCGGGAAAGGAATTTTCGAAAATTGGAGACCCAAGGAGACGAAGAGAACTTTTGTCAATAATTTTGATGCTACTGCGTTAAATTTAGAAAGTGTCAGTTGTCGGTCGGTATGGTCCGCTAAAAACAGTTCACATTTTGCAAGGTTTAGGTCAAGGCCAATGAAATGAAGATTCTTTTTTAAGAAAATTAAATCATTTAAAACTGTATCTACATCGCCGCCCAAGGTTCCAACATCAAGACACCAAACGTTAAATTTTGAATTTAGCTGCTGAATAATCGGGTGAATAGCTAAGCTAAAAATCACTGGCCCGAGGGGGTCACCTTGTTGACAGCCAACAGCAAATTCCAGAAGGTTGTGACGAAAAAGTAATTTAGACGAGTGTCTGTAGCACTGCCAAAGAAAACTATAAATTTGAGGTAATTCTTTTTTAATTTCTGTTAACAAGGTGTCCCTATTAACTGCATTGAAGGCATTCTTAATATCAACCTTCAGGATGACCTAACCTTTGCCAGAATTTAGGTAGGTCGACAAAGCGTGTACGGCAGCCTCGCAGCCCCCTTTGGAACCATAACCTAGCTGAATTGACTTCTATGTTAAAGAGTTATAGTCATCGAAGTTAAGATGACCCTAATTGCTTTGTTGCATTTTGGTTCTTGAAAACAATCATCGTCTTCTTGATTTTTTTCTAACTTTAATACGATCTTTGTCGCATGTCGTCTTATTCTATTATTTAAACAATACATACATACATTCTACAAATTTTCATTGTTACGTTTCTCATTCCTCCCGCATCAAAACATATAGACAACCGATTACCACACAACTCTCAGTCACTCCGATATCACTCCCTAACCTACCGCAGACTACCCAGTCCGCTGCTGGACATATGCTTTTCCCAAGCTAGACCACAACATCCTAACTTCCACCTTCCACATCCAGCCTGGCCACTGTTTGACAGTACTCGGCCCATATAATTCAGGGGAAATATCCCCTTAAAGGTTCCTTTAGATTCCGCACCTTGAACATTTGTATTCGAGTTTACCAAATTTAGCAGTAGGGCACTTGGTACACTGGGTGACACAGCATTTTGCAACAAACACATATTCCATCTCCAATATCGGGGAGCGGGCGCTGAAACATAGTCCATGGTGTAAAGTAAACTCATCAGCATAAAGTAGTTTTTGTTTACACCGTGGGCCATGCTCGTTGTGAGAAAAGTTTTGAGTATGAATGTTGTTCGCTATAAGTGTAGAGGAAGACTAAAGACACGATAGATGGCATGTTTTAAGGTTGATATGGGTACAAAAGAGTTGTCTGATAAGATGACGAGTAATAGAGAAGTATAGAAGAAAAATACAGGCTGGTCCGACCCCGAACATTTTGAAATGACGAAATTGATGAAACCAGCGCAGTGTTGCAACTGCGCGAGCAAGCTGTGTTTCAGCTTGGGGTGCTAACGCTTACTACTAAGAGCTATTGAATGGTTTAATGTAAATGACACTTACCAGCATACACCAGCGCAGTGTTGTCACTGCCAGCCAAATGAGCGAGGTGCTTCGGAAGAGGGGCAGCCGGCACATGTGTGCGGGCGCCGCTTACTACGGAGACCCGAGGCAGGGAACCCATGGTTGTCTATCTGGGGACAAAGAAAATAAAGGTAATTAGAATATGAGTATTTCTTTACTCTTCGTTTGGAGCTCAGGCTAACTGATCTTGCTGATATGGAGGAAAGTGGCAATTCTTTTTTGATTAACTTCATTGACGAATCTTTTCTGGTTGTCGTGTTGATTCTGGCTCTCAGTAGTTATGGTTTCAAAAAAAATCACTCCAAAAGAATACAATTATTCACTTCTATGAGGTTTCGCTTGGTAATAAACTAAAATACGGCAAACACACAAGAATGCAAATACAATTTTTAAATTATTCAGGTGGTGCTTTAATAGCCTTTTAAAAGTTGGAAGTGATTTCGATTCCTTGATTACTTTAGGTAAAGAGTTATAGAGTTCAGCCCCCTTTTTTTTTTTTTTTTTAGGATGGGAAATCATCAAATGAGTTCTCCCACTCTGGGCGGAGCAGGAGGGAGTGTCAGACTCTTACGTTAGTCCCTCTCCTTAGTCCCTCTCTTCTGCTGACATCTCTTTGAGGCGCGCGTGGAACACGAACGCGCCGTCGACACGGCCTGTCGTCACTAGACGGACGGACGGCTAGCTAGCCCATAGCTTACCGTCCACAGGCCCGCATCTACGGTGGCCGGTAGCCACCACGTGGCCCCCGACGCCCGGTGCGTCTCCCGCGGCGGCCGGGAAGAGAGGCTCTCTCCCTCTCTTGTTCCGCCACCTCCTTCGCCAGCATGACTGCTTCGCAGAAGGAGGTGACGGCTTCCCATACCGTCTCGCTCCGGACCATGGATTGAACCAGGGCCGGACGCGAGAGGTCGCCGCCGCCGATCGCCGCTACGAGGACACGGCGGTGCTCCGCCCACGCAGGGCAGACTTCCACCGTGTGCTCCACCGTGTCCTCCGGTCGTTCCTCACAGTGGAAACACCCGGGCGTTTCCTCCCGCCCGATTCGGTGCAGGTACCTCCCGAAACATCCGTGTCCGGTGAGGACCTGCGTCAGGCGGAAGGTGAGGGCGCCGTGGCGCCTCTCAAGCCACTCCTCAAAGAGGGGACTTACCGCCACTATCGTGGCGTGCCCTGCACGGGGTTGCGACAGTCGCTCTCTCCATGTCGCCATGAGAGAGTTCAGCCCCCTAAGTTGTAGTTGGGCAATAGTGTGGCGGGCTTGTCTCAAAGAAAAAAAGGCTAACTAATCGGCTGCAGTGTCTCGATAGACATGAGTCAATGTGGTCTTTGGGTGTTAAATATATGCATAAGCTTGCAACCTGTGTATAGGAACCGATACATCTGGATAGGTCTAAACACTCAATTTTTTTCTTTCTGTTTAAGGTCATCTCTCTTTAATTGATTTTGCGAATATTTCGTCTTAGTACTTGTCTCATATCATCCTCATCATCATCAGCCTAGCACATATCACAGGTGGAATAATACTCCACAAACGCTAAGCAAATTATGAAACTTTTTATGAGCGATCTCCCCTAAATGGGTAAGCTAAATGGTAAATCTCCAGCTAAACCTTTGGGGTTCACAGGCGTGATGTTTGAAACGTTTTAAACCAAATAAAAACGCAATAGACTCAACCAGTCACGAGGAACCTCTGTTAGTCAAATAATCTATTAAATAAGTCTTATTCAACCGCTTCAATTCGTCCTGAATAGCTCACAAGATTGTATTTATTGGATAATAGGCCAAATTGCCCATCAATTACTAGGTAGGAATGTACAGTGATTTCATTGAAGGAAACGGTAGCGGCTAGGATACACGAATGGTGTTTACTGCTATTTTAGCTATGATGACGACACTCTACAGTCGATTTCATCACATCATTTGTTTATTTTATTTTACTAACTTTTCGCAATTAGTTACAGGTAGTCAGTGGCCCGAAAGTCTTACAACCAGTCTTACTTAGAGTAAAGTATGACCCAGTATTTACTGGGTTTTTAGATCAGATAAGCAGTCGCTCCGTGTAAAATACTGGTATTCAGCTGCATCCGGTTGGACTGGAAGCCGACTCCAACATAGTTGAGAAAAGGCTAGCCCGATATGTATAGTTTCCCAGTTTTTTGTCTTGTTAAGTGATATTTCAGCTATCTTTAGTCAACTATGAAACCAGTATGGAGCGACTGCTCATGTATCTGCTGACTATCGAGCTTTTGACAACCAGGACCGATTGCTCACTACTTATTTGATTTCATTTTAACATTTTAACTTTACCCATTCAATATATTCTTTTTGGCAGTTCCTAATTGTCTTTAGACTTTCATTTTAGTTTACTTGCGAGCCCAGTGATTTATTGTTGAATAAACTACCTACAGATGTAAAGTAACTTGTGTGCTCTAAGCCTTATAGCCTTGGGTTACTTAGCTTTTTGTGTTAGACCGTAATCTTTACCTGGGTGTGTGTTTAGAAGTAAAGTAATTAAACATTAATAGTCATCGGGCAATGCGTGAAGCATTAATTATCTTTATTTATTGCCTACTTAAATAGCTACTGATGGGAAATAATTATGTTTTCAACGGACATCATTACACGCCCGTAATCCCTGAAACAGGGCCGTTCACAATGGGCCTTTTCAGAAGGCTTAAAGTCACCCAAAAAGATATGGAGAGGCCTATGCACGGAGTTTCCTTGCGTGATCGAATCAGAAATGAAGACATCCGCAAGAAAACCAAGCAAGAATCCGCTGGATGCGACTCGCACGGGACCGGTTAATGTGGCGACAGTTGGGAGAGGCCTATGTCCAGCAGTCGACGTCTTTTGGCTGAAATGATGATGATGATGTAATCCCCGAAGGATTAGACAGAGGGTCAACAATTCACCCACTAAGACTCATTTATCAGGAGGCGAGACTGCTATCATCAATGTGGCACAAATGCAGATTATGGGCTGCTGCGTAATTCATGGCAAACAAAACAACATCACACCTGTTATAATATCTGAAGGGTTAGGCAAAGGTGCTGAACCCAGTAGGTAATCCCTGAGAAAGTTAAAAATAAATCCTTTAAATAGGTATCTATAAATCGAAATACGGGAAGACCGAAGGCGAACATACTAAGTGGGCTCCAAACTACCACAATGTACTATCTGCTTATGTAAGATGCTTTTGTGAGAAATCAATCACTGTTGGAACACCTTTGGCGTAACATGCATTGTATGTACGGTCGAACAAGCTATTTGGTTCAAAAATTACATTGTAAAATGTAAACCAAATAGCTTGTTCGACCGTACATGTACCTACCTACCTAAGGACCAATTAGGGACTCCACACTGCGCTCCAGAATTCAAATTGCTGACGTAGCTCAAAAAGCCGCTAAACAAAAATGGAACTGGGCAGGCCATGTCCGTCTGCAAAGCTGTGGGCCCGCATATCACAAAACTAAGCCCTGAGACAGTTAGACGGGGTCGCGGCAGACCGAAGTGAAGATGGCGGGACGCTTTGGATTGCTTTCTCGTTAATTGGCGAGAAGAGGCGCAACACCGAGAAAAGTGGGAGGAATGGAAGGAGGCCTTTGCCAAGAAGTGTGACAGCTCAGGCTATCAAAATAAAAACATCTTGAATTTAAAATACGCCTGCGATAAAACGAAGAGTTACCGGTTTTCTGAACGTGCGATTCGCCAAGTTGCGTAAATTGCTTTTCGATTTCCATAAGTTTTGCTTCTCATAATGTTATAATTTCAGCAATCAAGAAACGAATATTGTGTCCCCAAAGAAAGGAATACAGATAAAAACGATGCATTTAGGTCCCAACTCCCAATCCACTGATTTGTCAAATCGTATTAATTTTAAAAGTTTTGAGTTTGGATATCGATCGACGATCTATTACTTTTGGCAATCGTTTGGTTGCTCGCCAAACCGTTACAGGTGCAACCACAATTCCACATAATTTGCCAACGCCAACACATTCAATCACCACGAACTGTCAAATTTTCTCATTCGATTTTGAAGTTTACTTTCACGTTTAAAATCATTTGGAGAAGTTTTGTGGTAACCTAATATGCTGGTGACTATAGGTATGTGTGTTTCTTACATAACATCATAAACTACTTAGAAACTATGAGGAAGTAGTAACCTTAAGTGCACTTTACTAGATTCCCATAATGCAATGATGTTACCTACTTGCCTTCTTGCGTCAGAGTGTGATTAAAATCACATTATTTCTGTATATATTAAATAAACTATGTTTTCATTACGGTAGGCCTTGGTTTATATTTGACTGCATTCATACACTCCCATTTATTTGCAAAATTATATGGAAGTTGTTTGTCTGGTGTAGGTTGATCTGGAAAACTACTGCGCTTTAATGTGGACGTTCTTTGTGTGAGGTTTTGTCTCGTCGTGTTTTCTTTTGTCAATGTCATATCATTTACATCATTGTATGATGTAAATGATATGACATGACATTTATTTATTTATTTATTTATTTATTTATATGGCACTTCAACGACTTACTCACTAAAGCATACATAAAGATAGATCACAAATTTTCGGTATAGTGAATTTGTCACTTACAGAAGTGCACAGCACTCACAGAATATTAAAAGGGCAAGTAATATTACATACATTGCATAATTTAACACAGTGGAAAGATAATTAAAAACTAAAAAAACAAAGATGGGCTATGTACAACTTTAAGCCGATGAAATACAGAATTATTCAAGCAAACAAAATGTGTATAAATTAAGAACAAAAATTAATGTTAAAAAATTATGAAAATTAAAAAAATATAAAGCCAGATGGAAGTGGATGCAATTAATTACCCGGTGTTTGATATCGTACATACGTCTCGAGACTCCGAGCTGGTTAAGAGTCTCTTACGGTATTGACGGAAGGGGTTAGAATAGATGTCGATGCTACTGGTCCGTGCGGCAATTTTATTATAGTTTCTCACTAGACGGTTGATGGGTGCGGTACTGCCAAGGTTAGTGCGACTTGCAGTGGTGGCAAAGGTTATTGTTTCGCGTCCAGACCTAGAAGTTATACGTCGAGGTACAGCTATTTTTAGTTCCGCTAAGAGTTCGGGAGCATTAACTAAACCGTTAACTATTTTGTAAAGTAATATTTGATCCGTTACGTCTCTTCGATGTTCGAGTGAGCACATATTGAAGTGGGTGAGTCTTTGACCATATGAGGCATTCCGAGGACAGCTAAAGCTTTTAAAACGAAGATATCTGGTGAAGCTTCTTTGGATACGTTCTATTCTGTTTACATGGACACGGTAGGTAGGGTTCCAAACTGGAGATGCGTAGTCCAGTAAACTTCTCACAAGAGTATTGAAGAGTGTTTTTAAGGTTGAGATGGACTGGAAATCCCGACATATTCTTTTTATAAAGCCAGACATTTTTGCAGCTTTGGTAGTGATGTGATCAATGTGGTTGATGAACGTGAGTTTAGAGTCGAGGTGGACACCCAGGTCGCGAATTGTGTCCACTTTTTGGAGTGTTACCCCATTTATTGAGTATGACGTTGGTAATGGTCTCCGTTTCTTAGTAAATGTTATGTGGTAGCACTTTTTCACATTGAGGGACATTCGGTTGTATTGTCATTTTTTTTATCATTTGCCTCTTTGATTATATACATAATCAAAGCATTTGCCTATTACAGCATTGAAAGCATTTGCCTATTACAGCATTGACGAATATTGTAATGAAAGAAAATCTTAAAAACTAGTATTAAATTAAATGATGTGCACCCATTGCCCTTTGACTTTGTTTATAATTGTTGCTTCTTTTTATTTATTTTTTTTTAACTTCATATTTTGACATTAAATGTATTTGTATTTTTGTAGCTTTTTCTGCTGCGGGACTGTCATTCTGTGTCAATAAGAATGGTAATATTTGTAGGGTTGGTATTTTTAATTTGGATAGACTTATATTATAATTATATGTGTGCTTATTTGTGTGTACGTGCTGTGAAAATATTTCGACACAAATGTATTTTTGTTCTGAAATAAATAACTTGAACTTGAACTTGAACATCATTGACTACGATATTACTATGGATTACCTATCAGGCTTTGCGATTTTTAGAATTCGGTGCCAGTTAGGGGACGTCCATTAATTACTTATGGTAATTTCCCCCCCTCCCCTGATCTGACTTGCTTAAATGTAGTAAATTATTTGTTCAAAGGAGTGATCCTTTGAGTAAATAATTCACTAGATTGAAGCATTTGATAGTACTTATAGGAGTAATTGAAAACGACTTAGTATGGACAATTAATTAAACCGATGATGAATAAAGAAAAAAAGGAAAGAAAGAATTCACTTTTATTTGGGCACATGTCACAGGTGCACACACTACTTATAAAGAAAACTTAAAATACATGCGGGCTGCCGACAAAAGTAAAAACTCGTGCTACGAAAAGCGTACGTGACGGTCACGCGAGCTCCATGTATTTTGTTCACTTAGCCTGGTGGTGTGACCATCGTCGGACTGCCATATAGGTTTCGAATTCAAACCCAACGCACGTACTCTGATTTTTCGGATTCATGTCGTATTGGAATTATCCCTTGCTTCGGTGAAAGAAATTACTTATCGTGAGGAAACCAGCATGTCTGAGAGATATTTCTCGACGTCATGTTGGGCCAAGTCAGACGCCCATGGGTGGTATAACAACTCTCATCAGGTGAGGCACTAACCACACGATAGAAAAGAATTAAAAAAAAAAAAAAAAAAAAACATTAAAGTAATTAACAACAATAAATTGATCTTGAAAACTTTAGACAGGAGCCCTTTAAAGCATGTCCAACAGCAACAAATTAACATAATTTTAATTATGGTAAATAAAGATCGATCGTCCGTCGTCCTACTTGAAACAATACTGCAATAAATTTACCGACAATTTGTCGCTCTTGACTTATTTAGCAGAACTCTAATAAAACTGATTAATGAAAATGTTCATCGGTACTGAAGGATAGATGGTAAGTACCTATCTATCTGTGTTTTCTGAAAGTTGAAACGAATAATGTGTAAAGGAGAACCTGGTTAAAGTGCTATTACCCATCTATACAAAAATTATCAAGATTTTGTTTGGTTGAATCTCAGGAACTCATCATAAATTCAGAATGTCATCAGGTTGAACATTTATAAAATAAATTGATGAATATTTTAGTGTCGGATAGCCCATTTATCGAGAAAAGCTATTGGCTTTATTAGATCACGCTACGATCAATAGGAGCGGAGCATCAATGAAAAACGGGGAAAAGAGTTTTTTTATAATAATTTCACACGGATCACGGATGAAGGTCGCAGTCAACAGCAGATAAAACAAACTACCGACTTATAAACTCGAATCTCAAACGAAAAAATATCTTCTACATTAATTTCTCTGTCAATCAAACAAGAACAACTGTCAAAGCAACAATACTATACCTACCTAAAAACATACACGTGCTACAAATTCGCGAGGTTAAAAAAGAAATAATAATAGGTCTATTATTATTATTTGATAACGGCATAATAGAGGCATAATAGTAAAGTCCTTAGCCTGGAAAAAAAGTAAAACAATTGTGAATGAACCTGACCTACTTGGGCAATAGTGGACTGTCAAAAATACGCGAGTGGCTAGCGAACTGCGACGTGCGTAGAGTAGCGTGGCCATGATTTGTGTTTTTTTTTTTGCTAATAAATGTGTCAAGATTTTATTGTGGTTTGTGTAGATAGATGTTTTAGAGGAATTTAGTGTTTTTGTTCAGTGTAATTTAGTAGCCATACAAACATAAAAATAATCACGTAAATATGGTGAAATGTACCTGTTTAGTTTAGTTTATTTAAAGTAACCTGTTAGTGTTTTTAGGTAGATTTCCTTTTTTTTTTGTTTGTCTGAAGTTTTCACATGGAAATTGAGTTATCCATACCTAATTGTTGATCGGGAATGTACATTCCCGAACAACAATTAGGTAGTTTGACAAAAAAAAACATTGTCATTATGTTTTCTAAACTATCTACATGTTATACACTTACGAACTCTAAAAATAAATTCTATATTGAAAATACAATTTTTAAACCACATTTTACCAACCTACGCAAAGAAACCCACGAATAAAACTATTCGAAACTAATATTAGACGTCGATTGCAATATATTGCGATGGTTATAATGAGCTTTTCCTAGATGATAATTAATCAATAATTTGACGCTTATTAGTCTATTATTTTATTTTTATTTTTGGTTATGCAATAAAGAGTTTTTGTGATAGTTACAAAGTCTAAACTAATATTATAAAATGGAAACATTTGATTTTTTGTTTGTTACAATTTAACTCAAGAACTTCTTAAACCGAATTTAAAAATCTTTACCGAATAACATATAGGCTATACATTTTATTTTTATCGTGCAAATAACCGAGCTATCACATTTTTGCGGACGAAGTCGCGGCTGGAGTGCTAGTATTAAATAATAAAATAGCAGACAGTCGACTCCACGGCCGTCACTCGCGCAGTGTTCGTAGGTCAGTAACCGCGAGTTACTTAACCGTTCGCTGACCATGATTTACATTATACCTACCACTTTTGTTTATGTACTTTTTAATTGGGTTTTTTATTAAATATACGATCATACTTCTACTTTTGGCTGATTTTAGTATTCGGGCTGTTGGATTAAAATTTTCTTTCTCTCTGACGATATTTCTCGACAGGCCTGTTGGTCTAGTGGTTAGTGACCCTGACTGCTATGCCGGAGGTCGTGGGTTCGATTCCCACCCAGGACAAATGTTTGTGTGATGAGCACGATCATTTGTTCTGTGTCTGGGTGTAATTTATCTATAATATGTATGTATTTAGAAATATAAAAGTATGTTTATCAGTTGTCTAGTACCCATAACACAAGCTCTGCTTAGCTTGGGACTAGATGGCGTTGTGTGATAGTTGTGGAATATTATTATTATTATTATTATTATTTGCATTATTTGCAGGTATTAGGGTGTAAAAGAGCCTCAACGAAGCCGAAGAGCACTAGTTTCTCCGCGTATCTGCAATCATTTGTTTGTTTTAGCCCATACCTTCTAGTACCTTCTAGTTATGGAGATATTTATTTATTTGTTAAAACTATATGCACAAGTAAAAACTGTACAAATGCGGATATTGGGGTTTAAAGTTCCAACTTTTTTCTCTTCTATATATTCTTTTATTCTAATTTTTTTTTTAAACACTTGTTTTAATGTAATATTTTTATTAAACATCTTCACGACTCCCGTCTTTTTCAATCAGCACAGTGTTTTAAGTGCGTTACATTGAGTTCTACCCAAAACACGATATTCACCCAAAGAATGCTTGGTTGTCGACTTCGGTAAAGCTGTATGTAGTGTCCTCGGGCGCCATGGTCTGTCTGTGCTGCTACAGGAGCGCAAATCGCAAAGCACGATACGCCAGCATCAACAACATATTCATCGAGCTTTTGTCACCCACGTACCACGCGCTTACGGTTTTAGAACCGATGGGAAGAGACTGGGCGACACGACGCTGCGACGCCTCGGAAGGAGGGTAGGATGTATAACTTAAAAATCAGTGGAGTTGGTAGGTACCTGATACCTCGCACATACAGGTTACGTTTATTATTGAATACTTAAATTGAAAACCTGAATGATTTGAGTGAAAGATTTGAAAACAATTTTTCCTCTACCGTTTATTTATTGTAACAAGCATCATAGGTTTAACACTTACGCATACTCCTGTTAACTTTAATGTACGATCATACAAGGAATACGCATGCGCCTGTAAACTTAAATGTACGCCCTACAAGAAATGTATTTACGTCAAGATACCTACAACCGATGATGTCGAACCTCACGACTACGACCTCTCATTCTTTAGGCTATTTCCACGAACACGTAACTGAATCAAGGGTACACAATTACACATTGATATAATCAGATCTATTTTCCTGTTTCACTGATAACCCATGGCTTACACATAATATAACATAACACCTTGTAATCCGCGAAGGGTTAAGGCAGAGATGTACCTAAAAAGTACACACACATTTCACCAGATGCATTAACTGCCAGCGAAGTAGACACAATAGTTAAACAATGGCGTTTGACCGATATGGTGAAGCTTGACAGATCGTTTAGTTCCATGTAATAGTCTATTTCAATTAACCGGGCACAATTCCAGACTTAATAGCTGTAACTGAGAAAACATCATTATAAAGGATTCCTGCCTTCAAAAGGTTGCTAGGCTAGGACAGACTAGCTGGAATTGTAAGGTCAGGTGTTTTGGCTCAACCTGGGAGAGTCTTATGTCTCTGAGACGCAGACCAATGTACAAATGTCACTCGGACCCTGGACTCATGGCAATAGAAGGAACCGTGGGGTTTTAGCCGGTAGGAGCTTGCCATAACCCTCCGGTCTCCTCAGACGGAGCGTATTCATGTAAGATTTTCCCACAGAGAAAACGTTTGGTTCAAAACTGACAAAATTTGGTAATTATGTATCATTATCATAGTAGAGAAACGGTTTGTTATTATTAGTAAACAAAAGGATGTTATAATTCATCCGTTTGAGGTTAAAATATCTTATCTTTTGCTAGGAAACATTAAGGTCGATTAAATTTCGCAACATACAGCATGTTTACTTGAGAAATTAATTGTTTATTTTGATTAGGCACTGCATTTGGACGCAACTTGTACCTGGATTGAAGCTATGACGCAACCTAGGGTGGAGCACGGTTGCCATCCATCAGCACAATGTTTTGAGTGCGTTACACTGAGTTCTGCCACAAAACATGAATTTTCATCAAAAAAGAAGTCATTTCCTAGCAATAATTTTAGTTAGTTTGATGTACAGAATTCTTGAGACGAGGTTGTTTACACCCTGTATATTTATGTGTAATATCGTTCTCGTAATCGGCTCTAACGATTTCGATGCAGGTTGCAATAAGTTTAAGGGAGTGATAAATTTATGTAACTAGGTCATATTTCTGGGAAAATTCATTTCCTCTATTTTCACACGAACAGCGGGCCTAAAATGGCAGCTTTAGCAGTTGATAAAGCGGCCATTTTAGACCCTCAGAGCTCGGTTGCCCAGGTACGTATATGTAAGTCGGAAACCTTTAGTACCGACCATCACTGCTCCTAAAGTCAAACTCAAATCACTGTTGACATGCTAGCACTAGCTAGTTTTGATAATAATTGATTCAACAATGTGAATGACTCTTGAATCTTCTTCGCCGCTCATCAATCCAATTAAGATTCGTCTAAGCCATTTTCCCGTTTAACAAAAGGAAACTGTGCCAGTTCGTGGGGTATCGCTCTCAGTTGCGCAAGCACAAGTGATTATTACGAACGGCTCGTGCCGCAACCTTCAGGGTATGTCGACACCATTGCTCGACTGAGTTTGGTTTTGCACATGTTTCTAGTAGTTTTATAGTACGGCAAGCTAGATAATACTTACTAATATCCTTACTTCCTTTTCCTTTCCTTACTATAATATTAAAAAGTGAAAAATAACTTTCAAAAATAAGCTTCAGAAGTCGGTGACCTTTATTTGATTTTTTTTTTTGTCACTGACTTCTGAAGCTTAGTTTTGAAAGTTATTTTTCACATTTTTGTGTTTTTGAAGTCGGTTTTATTTTTTACAAAAACGTTTTGTTAATCTTATAAGGTTGTGAACTTCATGTAAAACTTTATTGTGCGAATTCCGCAAGCAATCAATCAAACTAAACCTCCTACCTTCTTATTTATTTTTTTATCAACTACATATTTACTTCAATCTTGTAGAAAAAACTCCCTGATAGCCCGCGGCGGTGCCGGCGTTCGCATACGGAACGAAGCAACGACCTCACGTGACACTTACCAACATACAAGTACAACACGTAGTATTATATAGTACACAAACTGGTACTTGTAAATCTATGTATATAAGGAGCCGGTAGTTCCAGTATACTGATCTTATAACCTAGAGGGTGGCCATGCTGTTTTGTTTCTGGGATCATTTAGAAAGTGGCAACGCCGCCGCCGCTAGTCTCTTGGGCACATTACTAACTGACAGCGTTAAGGAGTTTTTTGATGGCCATTTACAGTTTATTTATTTAGTTTACTCTACTTAACAAATTATGTTTTAAGATGATAAAACAAGTTTTACTTACATTGACAACGCTATTGGACTCATTATTATTACATAACCCATGTTGTCCCAGTGTTAGATGTACCCTTGGCTGATATACACACATCTCATCAGTTGTGTCTAAGTGTCATTTAAAAAAGGGCGAGCCTATTGCCATATAACGGGTATAACTTCTAAAATAGATTACTACTATCTGGTAAACAAATAACGATGTAACATCCACCAGAATAACACCTTTTAATCCAAATTCAATTTTACAAGATCTATTTGCAAAGATATAACAAAAAAAAAATTGGATAATTAAACTATAACAATACATAAAACCTTCGATCTTTTTCGTGGAATTTAAATCTTAATACTTACCACACTTCCGTCACGATACTCTTGTGACTATCTCCGAAACTGTCCTGTGTTTTCCGGACTCGCGGTAACCCTACACAATAGTCAACTACTGTCAAACCGGTATGGATTGTTGTGTTTTTTTTTTTGTTTTTATTTCGTTTTGAAGGTCGCGTGCGTGAAGTGTGTGTGTTGTGAGAATGCATAGGATGTATTGTTTCCGATAACCTTGAGGTAGCGGTTTTTTTTTCTTTTACTATGTGAGTGCGTTGACAGTGCGTGAAGCAAGTTTTGCTTCGTCTAGGTCTGTCTGGCCAAATTCGTCGCATTTTTCTTTATGAAGCTATAAGTCTGTTTATTTATTTAAGGTTGTTTATGGTATTTAGATGATTGTTTTGCAAAATAAATGCTAAGGGTTATAAAAATATTAAAAAATATTACATTAAAATAATGAAAATAATACATTTTATAACAAATTAATGAAATAAATTTAATTAAAGAAAATATTATGTATTTAAAAGGGTGTCTGTCGACAGCTTTTAAAAAATGATCACAATTTTTTACAGTTATGTGTAGTAAATTCAGGAAAAAAAAAAACTAAAAACCAACAAGTTGACTATGTCTCAAAATCTTGGTTTTTCATTACTATACTATGAAATACAAACATAATTTTCCGGTTGAGTGTAAATTGACCTATGAATAAGCGTTAAAAATATTGTCATTATATTGTTAGGTGCCTCACGCACAAAGGAATGTACCTATCCTCTGTGCGTGAGTCCAGCTCGCACTTTACTGGTACTTATTATTGAAGAAATTTTCACTACCGTAAGACAAAAAAAAATAACAAAGTAAAATAACATTTGAAATAATTCTTGAACCTTTTCATAGTTGGTATAAGGTCTATCTAGGAATTAATTAATCATTCACCCTAGTTATTTTAATAGTAAATACCTAAGTACAAGGGCGTGGCCGACCAATGTAATGCATCCGATCATGCAATCCTTTGTATACAGTCTTAATCAATTAATTATGAAATTAAAACACTACTTACTTTATTACTTTACGTTAAATATATTCATAAAACATCAGCCATTACGATTTATTGTAATCATCATGTAAGTGTACTTGTGGTAATAAATAATTGTCACTTGCGAACTGTTATACTATAAACATCTATATATTTTTTATTTATTATTTTGTGTTTTATATGTTTTCTGAACTAAAGTACTTAGATGTTTCTTTCTCGCAGCTATAGCTCGACAATAAAAGCTCTTTTTTTTCATTTCATTTTTTGAATAGTGCATCAGGGTAATACATATTATGTTTATATTTACATTTTTATAACCGCATTTGCTGACGTACAATGTTTTATTCTAATTATTTAAAAAGTGCTCGAGAAAAAATGTTGAGGAGATCGTGCCTAAATAATAACAGCCGCTCGGGTCGATCGTTAGTGGTCTGTGGATGGGTGACCACCCTTGCATACCGAGTTTCCTCCGCGCCTCGGAAAGCACGTTAAGCTGTTGGTCCCGGCTGTCATTTGTCTATCTTTGACAGTCGTTACAGGTAGTCAGTGGCCCAAAAACTCTGACAACCAGACTTACCAAGTGGTAAGTATCGTATTTCCCAGTATTAACTGGGTTGTGGAGGTCAGACAGGCAGTCGCTCCATGTAAAATACTGGTATTCATCTCCATCCGGTTAGACTGAAGCTGACCCCAACATAGTTGGGAAAAGGCTAGAGAGAGGAGCGGTGGCCCAGTGGTAGCGGCCCCGACTTACGAACAGTAAGTCGTGGGTTCGAACCCAGGCAGGCGCATCACTTTGTGTAATTTATTTCATCATCACTGCTCTCAAAAACTGTGAAGGAAAACATCGTGAGGAAACCGGCATGTCCTAGAACTTCGAAGATGTGTGACATATCTACCCCGCACTGTGCCCGCGTGGTGGATTATAGCCCATACGCAAAATACGCGCTTTGACGTGGAGTTGCGGACACCAGCCCGTTGTACAATACAATACAAAGGCTAGGCAGATGATGATGATGATATGGTCATCCTAATCTTAACCTTGAGGACAATCCTAAAAAGAAGTAAAAAAAATCTGAATGAGCCTCGATTTTTTCAAAACGTATCTTATTATTAGGAAATATAATAATTGGTTTAAAACTGGTACGATAGTTAATTTTATTCATAGACATATTATTTATTTGTTGGTAATACTCGTAAACAAAATTAACATAACAGACTCATAACTAATATTTTCCACTAGACATTATAATTTTATTCCTTTGGTTGAGATGATTCATAAATCTAGTCAATATTATTGAAATGTTTTAGTCCGCATGACGAACTGTACGGCTTATACAAATCATAAAATTGGTCAACGGGATCAGTTGACCAATTCAAAAATTCTTTTGGTAGGTCGACTGATCCTGCGGGATCCACCTCTGTGGGATCATTTTATTAAAGAGCCATAATATGTCAAAATTTAGTTCCATCACTTACTTTTTCCAAACTATTTGGCGTCGGCTTCACCAGGAATACCAGTATTTACATAGAGCAACTGCCTATCTGACATCTACAACCTTGTTACTACTGGGTCATACGATACTCCTTGGTAAGACTGATTGTCATACTTCGGGCCACTGACTACCTGTCACAACTGTCAAAAATCTACGAACGACTGCCGGGACCAAAGGCTTCCTTTTGTCTTTTCGAGGCACGGAAGAAACTTGATAAGTAATTGGTGGTCACCTATCCACGAATCAAACTAGGCAAGAGCTTTTTAACCTGAATATCGACCCAAGCTGCTATTTTCTAAATCTAAAGTAATTATATAAAGAATAAAGATTGATTTTTTGTTTGTTTCTTTGTAACGATTTAGTTGAAAACCAGCGTCGGGCACTAGTTGTTTTGCTGAACTGGGCCTATTTGGTGCAGCCGTAAGGCACACAGTGTCACATTATACCTACTTTTTTGTTTAGATTTAAGTTTTTTTTACAAGTAAGGTTTTTATAATATTTAAGTTTTTTTTTTTCTTATTTTTTTTTTATACCGTATGCACATGTGGCGTGTGCCAAATAAATGTTTTTTCTTTATTTTCTTTCTTTCTTTTCTATTTAACTAAAGAACTACTCAACCAATTAAAAAAAAAATTCACCATTAGAAAGCTACTTTTTTACCGAGTTACATAGGCTATAAATTATATTGATGTCATTCAAATTAGCCGAGCTATCACAATTTTTGCGGACGAAGTCGCAAGCGAAATGCTAGTTATTCGAAAAAAACAAAAACAAAACGTTAATAAAATCGAAATTGACAAGGATAGGCCGACGCGGATTGTTCGGTTCAAAAGGAGGTTTAAAAAAAACTGTTCATCTAGTTATATCTACATATTTATAAGCAATTAACATAATTAATTATGTATCTCACATACATAACATTGCTATGTTATTAAAGTAATCTTAACAAAAGCTTCCTCGATCCTATATAACGTTAAATAATTAACACGTTAACGGACAAACGGACTGACATTTCCGTATGGAGCAGAATACAGGGCCGTACTTAAAACCTTGAACTGTCAATTACAATTAATTTTGCTGATTAGTCGGTAAAGAAGTCTTAAAATTGATTATGGTCATTATCATGGTTATAAGTTTAATGTATCTGCGGTAAGACAAGTGGTATTTGAGTCTAATCATAATTGTGGAACCGTTTCGTTGAGGTAAAGTTAACATTTATTGGGTACCTAAGTCATTGGTCTTCGGTTCAAACACAAGACTTCTAATTTTCCGGATTCATGTGCGTATTGCATAATTAATACTTGTTTCGGTGAGGGAAAACATCGTGCAGAACTAGGGTTGCCAACTATACTGTTTTAAACAGTATTATACTGTTTTTAACTAAATTATACTGTTTTTAACTAAATTATACTTTTTACTGTTGAACAAAAATAAAGTATACAAAATACTGTTTTCAGCATCAAAATGCTAACACATTATTATGTGTTATACTTAGAAGCTCACACAAATTTCACCACCTCAGCATTTGCTGAAAGAGTTTTTTCAGTAATTAATGCTAAGTGGCGGGAGGATAGAAATAGAGCATCTATAAATTTAATAAAAAATAAGCTCCTCATTTATTTTAATTTCTGTTATAATTGTGGTGAGGCGAATGAAGTTTTTAAAAAAGATTGTAAATTAATAAGTTGTGCGCGAAGCTCTAAAAAATATGTATTTAAAATAATAAATAAATAAAATACTGTTCATTTTTCTTAAATACTGTTTAATATTCTTCATAGACCTGAATATACTTTGCAGAACCCAAGTCAGAGGCCAACGGGCAGCGTAAAAACGCTGACTTTAGGTTAGGCACTAACTACACAAAAAAGATGTTTTTTATTGGGCATAAAATTACTTTAACACATTATAAAAAAAAAATTATGAAGCAATTTTGAACCTACGTTAAAAAAACACTGACGAAGTAGTAATTGATAAGTATCCTTGGCCGATATGTAACGGAACTTACCATAGCAAATATTTATGTAAGCAGTTTTTATGTAGATTTAGACAATTATTTATACACGAAAAACGAACTATTTCGTGTACACAAACTTGTGCCGTTAGCATGAACGAATTGATTTGTTTAATTTACTGCAAGCGTACAGGTAAATATTTAACATATCATAAACAGCCAATGCCAAAACGATATTATTGTTTACTTCTCACGTCAAATTATATTAAGCCTACAGTAAGACAATTAGAAATAATTTCATGCATTTTTATTTTATAGGCCCGATTCACTCGCATATCCAAATGCAGCCCTGGAAAGATGAATGATTTTTTGACATGTAAATAATGCCTACATTCGTTTCTTGTTTTACTACAATCAAATACCAACAGGTTTATTATATGTAATACGCTTAAATAAAAAGTTCTTGAATTAATATTTAACCTAGGTACTATACGAAAAAGCTACCCAGTATTAACTGGGTTGTGGAGGTCAGATAGGCAGTCGCTTCATGTAAAATACTGGTATTCAGCTGCATCTGGTTAGACTGGAAGCCGACCACAACATAGTTGTTCGGAAAAAGGCTGGGCAGATGATGACTGTACGAAAATGTTAAGTATTTGATGATTTCGGTGTTATTTCTGACCGCAGCAATTAATTTACCTTTTAATCCGGTAGTTATTAACTAAAGTACTTGAAACCTTAATTATATTTTATCTAGCGAGCTTACGATTTAAAGCATCTACGTTGACTCGGACCACGATTATGAGAGCAACATAAATGGTGATTGCAAAATAACTTGACTCCCATAAATTCTGTGTTATTAAGTTTCGAAACTATGCACTGGGTTATGCCTGCAATTTTCTTTAATATTGTTAAGAATGTATGTTTGTCGTGTCTATAAAGTGCAACTGTATTGGCTATAAAGAGAAACGGATTTTTTTTAAATCACCGATGAAAAATTTCCGGAAAATTTAATCCCGAGCCCGGTGATTACGTTTTGGTTCCGATTAGTGTGCGTTGCAGTAGGGACTTTCATACAAAGAATACTGAAAGGCTCGAGTTGATACATCGACGATCTCTTTCCGAGTTGATATGTGTGTCTTCTCTTTGGAGAACACGGTGTGGTGTGTGGTGGTGTAACAAAGTCAAGCCAGAGTGGCAACCAGTGGCGAGGGGTTCATACAACTCGAAACCTACCGGCTTCCCTTCAGAACAACCACTGTACTGGAGTCTACTATTGCCAAAAGTAAAACAATGTAGGTAATTCAGTTAGGACGTGATTGCCCAAACATGACTAAAACTACAAATGGTTTGATGTACTATGGTTTTTTCAAACATTATTAAAAATATGCACCGGACCGGCTTACCTGTTTCAAAAATTTACCCTTCGCTACTGGTGGCAACTATAGTTCTCGATTCCCAATGTTGATTGATAAAATAATTTTGATTCAATCAAGGTCCAACCAACTTCCATCACCACAAGAAGCGCGGTACATAAGCTATATTTTGCAATTTTGTGTAAATTTTTCTTTAAAATTTTTGTGTGCAATAAAGAATAAGAATAAATCAAAGCAAATAGAGTAATATAGGAACAGAGCAAAAGGAAATACTAGTTAAACAAATGCTTGGAGTCCTGTCTCCAACATAAACTTTAAACAACCTGTCATTTACTGTTCAGACATAAATCGCAAGTTTGATAATAATTTCCAATTGCAGAAAATTACTGCACCGGGAAACACAACAAAGCCTGACATGTACATTTTGCCGTGTAAATAAACTCTTGTAGAAAATAGCATTTTTTTTAAATGAAATTGAGTAGTTTATAAGAAAGATTTTTTTCGAGTCAGAATAATATCTAAACTAATAAGGAAATAATAAAAAAAGAGTATTATAAAAAGGAAAGATTTAATTTTTTGTTTGTTTGTTTATCTCGAGAACTGCTCAACCGATTTTAAAAATTCTTTCACCATTAGAAAGCTACATCTTTACTGAGTAATATAAGCTACAATATTGCTAGCTAGAATATTGATATCATGTAAGTTAACCGAGCTATCACAATTTTCGCGGACGAAACCGCGTGCGAAGTGAATAATATGTGGTGATCATTTGTACGTCAGTGGATTCCATCTTGTATAGATGATCACTACAATAGTCCTCATCGCAATCATCATCTGCCTCGCCTTTCTGAACCACATTGGGGACAGATGCAGTTAAATCACAATATTTTACGTGGAGCGGTGTAAAAAGCGATCATTCTTTTGTTCTATATCATACCTCAAAGTTCTAACTCTTTGACAAGTTTTTTTAATAAAAAAAAATAATATAAGTAAGACATTTACTTTTATAAACATGTTGTTTTCTTCCCAACAAAAAAGTCATTTCCCAGCAATATCTATTGCGTGATGTTATTTAGTTTGATTTACAGAATGCTTGATTGACGGCTTCGTGACAATGAGTCTGTTTACACCCTATGTGTGATACGCATAGCCCTGTCACTGAGTACTAATATACCTCAAAGACTGAATGCCGACATTTGGAACTTCTATCTACTTACAACGACTGTCAAAGATGTACAGATGACAACTGGGACCAACAGCTTGACCGTGTTTCTCTTCACTATTGGTCTCTATCCAACCTTACCTACACTAGTTACTTACGGTCGGAGCAACACTATTTTTTCTTTCATTCTCCTCTGTCAATGTCTCGCTATCAAATACTCCTTTTTCTTTTTTTCTTTCGTACCATTCCTCACACTCCATCCATAATTTCTTTGGTCTTCCACTCCCTCTCCATCCATCAGTTTAAATATTATTCACTCTTTTAGTCACATAGTCGATCTTTAGGTTAAGCCGTGCTTGTCTAGGTAGCTTACGTACCGGGTTTCCTCCGTGCCTCGGAAAGCATGTGAAGCCGTTGGTCCCGGTTGTCTTTTGTAGATCTTTGACAGTCGTTAAAAGTAATCTGTGGCCCAAAAGTCTGACAACCTGTCTTACCAAGGGGTACCGTGTTACCCAGTACTAACTGGGTTATGGGGGTCAGATAGGCAGTCGCTCCATGTAAAATATTCAGCTGCATCCGGTTAGACTGGAAACCGACCCCAACATATTACCAATTACCAAGACAGTTCATTCCCTTTCAACTCACTAACTTTTGCCTTGCTTAACCTTGCCTTCTCTTAATCAAAGCCAATAAAGATGCTCATAACAATAGTCCCTATAACTGCATTAAGTATAAACATAAAACTTAACGACATACAATTGAATGCACACAGCAACCTTCGAAACATTATTTAGTAGTTAATATAAATGTTTTTACATTAAAATAAAAAGAGTCGAGGCGCCTTGAAGCTGATTGTTCAGATTTGAAGGAAGTGTGCAAGGTAAGGCAGAAGTAGTAGCAGTAAGCCTCTTCTGATGTGAGGTTTATGATTAGAAGTGAGAAATAATTGGGTGGATACTCGGTGGCATAAAATATCGTAAAGTTTTCTTTATGGTATTTTATGCACCAATAAAGTGTGATTTTGATTTTACACCCTGTATTATAAAGGGTGTAAAACACCTCTTCACGAAGCCGAAAGGCACTTATTCTCCATCATTGCGATCATTTTTTTTGTTCTACACCATACCTGGGAACCTTCTGGTTACGGAGATAATAATATGGGGGATCAAAGTTACAACTTTTTGACAAGTATTTTTTTAAATACTAGTTTTTTTTGTATGATTTTAACTTTTAACACCTTCAGGACCCCCGTACTATTCAATCCGGCCATCAGCACAATGTTTTAAGTGCGATACATTGAGTTGTACCACAAAACATGATTTAAAACCTCAAAAAAAAAAGTTGTTTCCCAGCAATATTTTTTGCGTAAAGTTACTTAGTTTGATGTACAGAATGCTTGGTTAACGGCTTTGTGATGAGGTGGTTTACACCCTGTATTTATGATACAGGCTGTGAAATCAACATTGTCCTAAGTGTGCGTTTTTTCATTTTTTTTTTCTAGTTGAGCTTGATCATTTTTGATGTTTTTTTTTAGTATAATCGTCATTCTTTTTTACTATTTTCGATTGGGACAGAACAATGTCTGTTAGATCAGCAAATAGTACAACACAAATGAATTAGCTCCACCCACGTATTACGAACTTTATAGCCATCAATCAGCCGTCAAAGTCTGTTCATAGACTTACTTTTTTTCTAGCAATCCGCACGGAAATACCATAACCAATATAGGAAGTGGATCAGAGATCAACCGACCATGTGTCAACTATGTCGTAGTGTCGATACTCAACAAATATGTTCAGACAACATGTCTGCAATACTTGCCATACCAGACGTTTGCGTAATATTGTTTGATGACTTGCAGTTGACCATATTATTGTAATCGCATTTATGATCATCTGCCTTGCTTCCACAACCGGATTCAGCTGTATTCTAGGTTTACCCAATTGCCAGGTTGTGGAGGTCATACAGGCGGTCGCTTCATCTATCTATACTAATATTATAAAAAGTTTGTATGATCGTTTGTTTGATTGAACGCGCTAATCTCAGGAACTACCGGCCCGAATTGAAAAAATGTTTTTGTGTTGGATAGTCCATTTATCGAGGAATGCTTTAGGCTATATAACATCACGCTACGATTATTAGGAGCGGAGCAGGAATGAAAAATGTTGCAAATACTGGGATTTTTTTTCCTTTTTTTTTCTCTCTTATGTGACGCAGACGACGTTGCGTGGGTGAAGTAGTCTTAAATATTGGTATTAGGTTAGACTGGTTGCCATCTCCAACAGTTGGTAAAACGCTTGGCAGATGATACCTACACATATTACTTCTTAACTCTTTTAATGCCTTGATAAGAATACATCTGATAACACGACTACACAATGAGTACGTAATCATAACCATATCTAAAACGATTGGCATTCGTCTCGGTAATCGAATGGATTCGAAACGGCCTGCAAGCTACGCGCCGCCGCACCCGGTGGAAAGCCAATCTATTGAAACGTCAGTGATGGCAGGGTCAGGGGAACTTTTAATTATGTAATTATAATTAATTATGCTTTCATGGAAAAATACTTCGCGTCTTTTAAAATGGGTGGTCCTTCTTGGTCGTTTGTATGTGTTGTAGTGAGTTTGGTGATGAGTGAGTCACTCACTCAATCTGGCACTGAGTTAGTGATTCAAACGTCTTTAGTCTGTTTAGGGCATCCCATTTTGCTTTTATTTATATTCTCCAATAAACAGAGTTCAACTGGTGTATTCCAGTTGACGCACTTAACGCTAATACTTATATTTTAATCGTCATTGTTGGTTTGTCATCTTCAAAAGATCGACAGAAACCTATATTTGTAGTGCACGCGAGACTTAGCAATTTTCAACTTTTTACTATTTGACAACTGTAGACACTTCGTAGTGTGATTGTTCCCGGAAGGAAGCCAATTTTTTTAAGTTAAAATGAAAAATATCGCCTCTCGCGACTTTTTTTGAATGTTTATTTTTTAATTCCTTAATTTATTTATTTATTTATTTTATTTGGCTCTTCAACAATGAGTACACTATTACATTTTTGCATACAGTACAACCTTAAGTCTAAGTGCCCCATCACTTAAAGAAGAGCACCACATGCACTATATTTTTGCGTACACACCAAAAAAGAAACAATGAGAAAAAGAGGGAAAAAAAATCAAATGAAAATAACAATTAAAAATAACTTACTGACACTTAGATTTAAAAGTACAATAAAAATAATTACTAATATTTTCTTTCTTAATATTTTTTCAATTCTTACCAGTAGTTTCCGAGATTAGCGCGTTCAAACAAACAAGCAAACAAACTCTTCAGCTTTGTAATATTAGTATAGATAGTATAGATTAATATTATGAGAACAATCGTAAAACTTTTCCACTACATGAACTGTGGCAAGAACAATGGAAATCGATACAATTACGAATCCTGTTGAAATGGACCATTAATTAAGAGTTTATATGAACGATAAGACTGATAAGTAATGATAAGAATCTCAAAACAATAACGAGCTGATAAAGGTGGGACCATTCAAAAACGTGAAATAGACTACAAAAATTACATAAAACAATAATATAATTAAGTACGTCCGTCAATTAGATTATCAATAAACATTTGACCCGTAGTTTTTCTTTTGTTATTTATACCAAAATTGACGAAGATACGACGCTTTTAAAATTGTCAATACGTCACGCCTAGGTATAATTTTTAGCGAGTTATGACATCACGACTTCACGAGCCCCCACTCCTGAGTTTTGATGCGTTTTATCTTTGACAATATTCATTGATTCACAAAAACAAAAAACACGTGTCCATTATTTTCCAATAATCTAACTGACGGACTAAACAGATTTGCAATTTTTTGATACTTCGTCATGCCTATCACCATTCTCACAAACCCTGCCTGCCCGTTCTGCCAACACAAGCGTGATAGTACTTTTAAAGGGTGTAAAAAGACTTTGAACGAAGCTGAAAAGCACTTGTTCTCCCCGTCTTTGCGATCATTTTTTGTTCTAGACCATATCTGGGAACCTTTTAGTTACGGAGATACTTGGGGTCAAATTTTACATGTTTTAATGTAAGATTTTTACTTTCAACACCTCCACGACACTTGTACTCAATCCATCTATCAGCACAGTCTCTGAGTGTGTTACGTTCAGCTTTTCCGTAAAAGGTGATTTTTCTCCCCTAAAAAAACGTCATGATAGTGTCCCAGAAACAATTTTTGCATAAATTTAATTAGTATGACGGTACATCATGCTCAGTGGCGTGCCCAGACGTCAACAATACGGCACGCCCGTAAAGCAAGCAGACTATTCTGAAACTCTAACATCATGAAGAGTAAGTAGTACGTTATAAGGGCAAGCCAAGTTCTCAAGCTTGTATGGAAGCACCGCAACTAATCATGCTTGTTTGAAGGCTTCGTGAAGTTTCTGTTTACACTCTGTATAATAAATTGCCTTTTTCCTGTCGCACAAAAGACCTCTAGATTCCTTTTAAAAGACTTTATAACCCAAAGTGAAATGATAACCAAGAATCAACCGAGGTTACTAAACGAAGGCCAAAAAAAATTAAACTATCAATGAGTTGTATTAATCACTACATATTATGAAACAAAGTCCTCCGCCGCGTCTGTCTGTTCGCGATAAACTCAAAGACTACTGCACCGATTCTCATGCGGTTTTCACCAATGGATACAGTGGTTCTTGAGGAAGGTTTGACAATTATCGAATTTCACGCGGTGAAGTCGCGGGCAGAAGCTAGTTTAATATATTATGTGTTTATAAGCATCATCAGGCTAATACGTTCCCACTGCTGGGACACAGGCTTCCTCTCTATGAGAGGGAGTGGGCTGTAACCACCACGTAGCCTATAGAGCGGGTTGGTAGATGTAACTTGTCTTTGAAATTTTGGTAAAAAAAAACCGGTTTGTCCTAGCAAGCCGGTATTTTTTTTTTCGGAATGGCATCTTGCAGTTCAACCTAGAGAGGTTGTCGTGGACTATCCTGTGGGTGCCTTGAGTGTAAGGCCTCCAGCCAGGGCATAAAACTTAAGAACTATGCGACTACACGCTAAGGGCATCCCCTGCGGGGTACGGGCCTCGGCTTAGGGCGTCGCTGGAAGAGGACAGCGAGGGGATAGGCTGGATCTGAGTGGTGTCATTATTTAGAGACTGGATTTGGACTACAGGCTCAGCCACACGGGCTGACACGAGCAAAGGACGAGGACAAACCGGTTTTCTCATGATTTCTTTTATCATTTTGAGTACTTAATGGTAGTTGATGGAGCTCATGACTAAATAATAACAGCCGGTTAAGCCGCGCTCGGCTAGGTTGTTCCGTGGATGGGTAACCCATTACATACCGAGTTTCCTCCGTGCCTCGGAAAGCACGTTACACTTTGCTTGACCTGGGAATCAAACCCCTCACGATCAGCAGTCTATCTTGCGACCACTAGAATCAAGGATTTATAACGTGGCGGCCGATACACCTCTGCTTTTTATATTATAGTTTTAATAAATAATAATAAATCAGAGTTACTTATGTACCATCTTCCGCATTCACAGTTATGTTATATTTCCTTTTTGTCTATAAAAAAGATGATTAACGGTTTCTAGTTGCGGGATAACCTTAGCGTTCTATTATTATTATTTTGTAATAAACTTTTTTTATGCTATCATCATAATAAAGAACTGATATTTAATTAAGATTTCCTGGAACGCAGAAATACTACACTTCATAGGGATATTATATCATAAAACCTTTGTAGTACGTTATAATATAATGTGCTTTACATTTAAACAAAAGTATTAATCACTTTAATTTTATGATCTGTTCGAGTTATACCCTACTCAGTAATGTTCCATCCACCTCGTGATCGAAAAACTAAAGATCACGATTCACAATCTGTTTCAAATATTTTCCTGCATGCACAAAAATTTTAAACCGCCTTTTGTTTATAGGCACAAAAACATAAACCGATCTTTTTTGTTGCGCTGCCGGGTTACATAATAATCAAGCCGTGTGATGGGATTCTCATCGACAAAAATTACGATCTTTCATCCCTTATTGAACCCCTTAAGGGATCATCCCATAAAAAAGGAAATCTAGCAAGTGCAAAATATCAAACTTCTGGACCAAGCGATTTTGGCTGTGCCTTAACTTGTGTTAGTGAATTAATTACTTAATTAACTTAACAATGGTATTATTTAGAATGTTAAATTAGAGTTCAACTCTGCAAAAAAACCCGGATTTGAATAAAAAAAAGTGAAACAATCAATAATTAGTGACCTTTTAAGGATCGAACTCACACGCAACTCAAATAAGGAACTATACAGGGCCGGCAGTCTCGACAGAGATAACGACAAAATCGCTAACATTCGATCGCTGATTACTAATGAATAGTTTCGGTTGCAATAATGATGCTTACGAGAAACGCGTCAAGGATGAAGATACTTTCATTACTGGCAAGCATCATTATTGCAACCGAAACTATTCATTAGTAATCAGCGATCGAAAGTTAGCGATTTTGTCGTTATCTCTGTCGAGACTGCCAGCCCAGGTCTACCAACATAAAAAAATCTAAGCAAATTGTCATCGGACCTTTACCTTGGCTTCTATTCGTTGACATATGCCCTTGCAAGGTTGGTACCTTGCGTCAATAGCTTGGACCAGATCTGATTGTTTTACTAATAAGATTGTTGGCATTCCGCCCGTGTAGTATTACACAAAGAACTGACATAATACTTTTAATGTATTTAATGTACCTACTAACGGTCAGCTGTTTGAGATTTGTTTATTTTTTATTCTTTGTTTGACCAAAATAAAGTTGCTCAAACGTAAATGTGGGCAAAAATGCGTCTCAGATTTTTATTTCGTTTTTATAATTCCTGCTATGTCACAATGAACGTACTTATTGAGACGTAGTAAGCAATGAATTCATCACCATCTTATTTTATATAGTTTAAGAGCAAATGCCTTGCAAGTGATAAGTCACCTACGAGATATTACCAGCCGACCTTAGAAACCTCTTGATCCACTTCAAGAGTAGTGAATTAGACGGAATAGCAAAAAAAATACAGACGCAAGAATTCGACATCTGAAATTCGTTGACATATAAACTCGCACGGCCTAAACAGCAAGATTTAGAAGCAATTTCATTTTATATCGACGGTTGACATTGAGAGAGGATTTTTGAAAATTGCTTCCCACAAAATAAAATAAAAGTCGTTGAAAGTTGGACATTTTTGTCGAAGGAAATACCCACAACGTACTTTACGTATTTCAAATACTTAGGCATCTCAATATATATAAGGAAACTCACCAAAACTCTCTCTTGATCTTGGCCAACGTTCGTAAAGTTTCTTTAGATTCAGTGACACAATAACGAATTTTTGGCACTCTCTTTCAGCATCATCCTCATTTCCAATTCTCGTTTCATTCAACCTTAATACTGTCACCGCAGTTAGAGATACACTTACATGACGCAAGAATCAGGACACTATGACGTCAAACGCACTATTTAGTTTACTATACAAATAAGTTACAACACTCAGTAAGAGTGCTCACCTGTCAACCCTATTCATCATCTGCATAGCCTTTTCCCAACTAAATAGGGGTCCAGTAACCATATGCCTATATAAACTCCAAAACTCCACAATCCAGTTAGTACTGGGTAATATGATAACTCTTGAAAAGACTGGCAGTCAGACTTTCGGGCCACCGACTACCTGTGTAGGTAACGAAAGTTTTGTCATTGTCACAAGTTTTGTCACATTGACAGTCGGGAGCCACAGCCTAACACGTTTTTCGAGGCCCGGAGGAAACTCGGTATGTAATCCGTGGACACCCATTCACGGACCAACTCAATCTTATTCAAGAGCCAAAAAAAAAAAAACATGCAACATCACTTGCCCAAAATTTACTCAATTTCCCACACACGTCACCACCAGCTGAATTCTTACGAAATTCTTTGTTAGTGTGTGAAAAATAACAACAGCACGATAGCCTACATTTTCCCATGGAAACAAAAGGTAGTAGGCGCCGACTGAAATAGTTTCCCAGACAATATGTCGCCGTGTCGCGTTCTTGAACTTGTGTGGTCAAACTCAGGAATCTATGCACTTCAGCCAACTTATCTGTGCAGGCGGGAAAACTAAAATAAGTACCAAGTTTGACATATCGATGCATTTTGTCTTGACAAGCAGTGCCTCCTTGAACTGCACACTTGAAGTGGTCATACTGTAGATCGTCATCAATTGCCAATGTAACCGGATGCAGCTGAACATCAGTATTTTACATGGAGTGATTGTCTAACTGACCCCACAACCCAGTTCGTACTGATACCCCTTCCTTGGTTGGACTGGTTATAAAACTTTCGGGCCACAGTCTTACCTGATGCAGCTGAATACCAGTATTTTACTTGAAGCGACTGCCTATCTTACGTCCCCATCCCATTCAACGGGTAATGTGGTACCCTCAGGTAAGAATGGTTGTCATTTTGTCAGACTTTTGGGACAGTGACTGACCTGTATTGACTGTCAAAGATCTACAATTAACAGCCGGGACCACAACGGCTTAACGTGCTTTCCGAGGCACCGAAGAAACCCGGTATGTAACGGTCACCCATCCATAGACCAAGCTAGGCAAGCACGGCTTAACCTAAAGATCGAACCAAGCGGCTAGTTCTTATTTAGCCACGAGCTTCATCTGGTTCATCACCTTAATCTGGTTTCGATACTAAAGAACAAAATAGTTGGCTTGGCCTTTATCTATCAATGTAGGCAGATAATAATCTACTCGAAAAGTAAAAAAAAAAACATGTGTCGGTGATGATAGGTTGTATTTCGGTGAAAATGGTAGCTATAAGATACAAATTTTCAGATTTTGTCCCAAAAAGATCTTAAGAGCTATAAGGCCCTCATGTAATCCTAACAGATAGCGCGATAAAATAGTATTGGCTTGCTTTTCTTGTCCACGGGCTTGAAAAAAAAGTCTGGGAACCTCTGTTGTAGTCGAACACTTTATCCGACCTGGAACACAAGCCCAGGAAGTCATGCTTCCGGGGTTGCGGGACTCCGGGGTTGCAGGACTGTTCGAAACAGACACCGTGGCCCCGGAACGTAAAGGGCGAGGAAGGAACATGGATGGGTTTTAGTCAGTAAAAGTCTAACACTCCCTCCCGCTCCGCCCAGAGTGGGAGAAGTCATTTGATGATTTCCCATCCAAAAAAGTAAAAAAAGGAACTCATGCTTAGCTGTAGCACTTGCGACCAGGCGGGGGTTCTAAAATGGCCGCTTTAGCAGGCTTTATGATGACTATGAAGTTCATTTTATGTTTCTTTTTTTTACGTTATTTATATTATGATTCTGCAAAAGCGGACATATTAGACCCACTGTTGACTACGATGCAGCATTGATTAAACAACTTACGATAGTTATTTTGACATGTCTTATTTACGAAGATCCTATTAAAAAGATGACCTTCTTAAAATAATTAAAACAAGCTTTTTTTGTTTTGTTCCAAAAAAATAACTCAAACAATAAATAACCGTGATTAACAATCAATTAACAATCTTGTTAAAACTACACGATACAAAAAAAAAGTTATTTTTAACTTAGCTACCAACGAATTTAAATTGATCTGTCTACTTCAAACCCTTGCTTAAAGTAAGAGGTCAAGTATAAAAAGTTAGCGGTACTGACCCAAATGAGTTAGTAATTGTCGAAAACCTTGCTGTACCACTCACTTCCTAACTGTTCGTACGAACTTCAAGGCGATGCATTGTGAGAGTCGGTAGACATTGTCTGGGCACACGACTTGTCCTTAAGGGATCGTATTATTATTGTCATTGATACAACACTTTAAATAATACAGTATCAAGTCGATAAATGATAATAGTCCAAAACCTCGTCATCATCTTACTGCCCTAGTCCGATGTCATTTGGGGTCGGCGCAATAATATTTTTTCTTCCTTTCTCCCTGTCAATCGCCACGCTATCAATTACTCCTTCTTCCTTCATATCATTCCTCACACAATCCATCTTTTTCTAGGTCTTATCTCCCTCTCGATCCATCAACATTTTTATTCATTACTTATTCTTTTTGGGCACATGCGATTCTGCGTCCAGAACGTCGTCGATAAGAGAAATGTCATCATATAGAAAAAAGTTAACTTTCACTTAGAAATAATAATATGGCCTTAAATTCAAGGTAAGTACGTTAATAGGTCAATAATGCTTTTCTTTTATATTAAAAATATATAGACCATGCCAGACGTTTTCACATCTACGCTGCACGGCGCGGGCGCAGTTAAGTGCTAAAATCCGCTGTCAGAACAAGTACCAGCTTATCCGGGGACGCTCCCCTGCCATTTATCAATTGTATGCGTCCCTATAAATTCATTTAGATGCACATTCGTTCTACAAACGTCAGATTGCATTTTTGTTTTCATTGAGTAGTGCACACGGCTATAGGATAGATGATATTTAGAAGTCTATTTGAGAATTTGGGACATGGTCTCGTCAAACGTAAGAGAACGATCAAGTAAACTATATCTTAGCTAGAAAGGGGAGTGACTAAGGCCCGTTTACCATACCTTACTTACGTATAACTGTCAGTTAATATGCCACGTCTCACAGCTGTCGGTATTTCTATAAACAATGTTAACTTGAAATATCCTATCCGCGTCACCTAATTCATAGAAAAATCGAAGAAAGATTTTCTGTGACGTTTTGTTTTTAACCGTCTGTATGCAAAATGTCAAACTGACAAAGATAGCAACCTACTGAAACCGAACAGTAAGTTATGGAAAATGGTCGTAAGAAGATGACAAATAGAGTAGTATGGAAGGAGAAGACTTGTTGCAGGGTGTTCTAAAATAAATTGTAATAGGGCTTGCCAACAGCAAGAATGAAAAGGTTCTTCGAGGCAAACGCGTGCTTAATCTTCGACTTTATTGTCAATGTTAAAAATAGTGGCTTAATCTAAGGTACTCGATACGATTGTCAAAAAAATTTGGTCGGCAAGTAGACTGGATGTAGAAAGCAAAAGTGTTATGGCTGGCATCGTGGTTCGCAGTTCTGCATCGCACGGCAGGGAACTTCGTAAATACAGGGTGTAAACCACCTCATCACGAAACCGTCAACCAAGCATTATGTACATCAAACTAAGTAACTTTACGCAAAAAATATTGCTGGGAAACTTTTTTTTGGGGTGAAAAATAATGTTTTGTTGTAAAACTCAATGTAACGCACTCAAAACTTTGTGCTGATGCATGGAATGAATAGTACGGGGGGTCGTGGAGGTGTTAAGAATAAAAATCTTTCAATAAAAACTTGTATTTAAAAAAAAAACTTTTCAAAAGTTGGAACTTTGACCCCCAATATCTCCGTAACTAGAAGGTTCCCAGGTATGGTATAGAACAAAAAAAATGCAATGACGGGGAGAACAAGTGCCTTTCGGCTTCGTGAAGAGGAGTTTTACACCCTTTTATTAAGCTGGATTCCTAACAGCTGATTTAATTTAATCTGTTAACTAATCTCACGAAACTAGTTGTTATCGTTTCTGCCAATCAGTCATAAAGTCATAACACCCAACGTCAGAACTGCATATCATTTTTTTATCCAAGACCAATCTGTAACAGAATTATCGACGTCACAACATTTCATTTATATTGACGTAGTTTTACGTCGATACTTACTCATCATCATCATCATCATTTCAGCCGAAAGACGTCCACTGCTGGACATAGATCTCCCCCAAGTGTCGCCACATTGACCGGTCCCGTGCGACTCGCATCCAACCGATTCCCGCAACCTTCACCATGTCATCGGTCCACCTAGTGGGAGGTCTTCCACCGCATCGTCTTCCGGTTCGCGTTCGCCACTCCAGAACTTTTCGGCCCCATCGGTCATCCGTTCTGTGAGCAATGCCCACTGCCACTTAAGTTTGGCAATTCTTTGGGTGATACTTACTGGGTTTTGATTATTTTTTCAAGTCCCATGAAAAAGGTGGCCAATAAGTCCAAACTCTGAGTCAGCTACTGAGAAATTACTGAGGGGTGAAAAACCCGATAACACCTTACCCGACCTGGGAATTGAAGTCAGGACCCTATTCTCAGTAGTAATAACTAATGATCACTGAATCAACGAGGCATTTTTACTACTTATTCACGTATCTGCCTAGCTTTTTCCCAACTAAATTGGGGTCAGCTTCCAGTCTAACCAGATGCAGCTGAATACCAGTATTTTTTATATTTAGCGACTGTCTATCTGACCTAATTACTTATTCATGGACAGGTTAAATATCTATTTCCTAACTTAGCTAACATACCGATATTCTTGGTAATTGACTCACAATCAATCTATGACTGGCCTGAAACATTGGGAAAACCAACTGCATTGATAATGAAAGTTCGTAAATATTAAACTTGGAATTGTGACTAAAAGTTCCGTGTTTTTTTATTTATTGCAATGAGGAAACAGTTGTATTTATCTTGATTCGTTCAACTTAAAAAAAAAACAGGTCTCATAAATCCTTTGCTTTAAATGGATTGAAAAAGCAATCAAGTATTGCTTAGTCCTGAAATTTATCAGGAAACACAGTTCAAGTAATTTATGAGATTTGTATCCAAGAGTGATAAGATTTATAATCTATAGTAATATTATAAAAAGGAAAGATTTGTATTTTTGTATGTAACGAATAAGTTAAAAACTACTGAACCGATTTGAAAACTTCTTTCAGCAATGGATAGCTACATTCGTACTCCCACGGGAACGGAAATTATGCGGGTGAAACGTACACTAGTTTAAAATAAAATACAATGGGGAAGACCGTTAAAAGCTAATTGTAGATGGCGCCACCATAGCTGGGCTCAATCTGAGCAATGAGGTCAAGGTATTTTAAAATATGAAATGACATTCCT
Source organism: Xestia ashworthii (assembly GCA_950022955.1). Lineage (NCBI taxonomy): Eukaryota > Metazoa > Arthropoda > Insecta > Lepidoptera > Noctuidae > Xestia > Xestia ashworthii. Next base: position 7,016,462 of record OX465570.1, on the reverse strand, counting down.
TGATTTTCAACTAATGACGAAGCTTGGAACCAGCTATGCTAGCGCCATTAGTTCCACAGTGTGCATCCCCAGCGCCAGAGTCGTCACGCAATGGGTGCCAGAAGACGGGCGTCGTTCCCGAAGGAAGCTCAGAAAACACTGGCTTTAGACAACGCATGGAGAAAAGAGTGAAGGCAAGCAATTGGGGAGGCAAAAAAGGTTTCAAAATGAAAAATCAAAGCATTTATTTCTAGTACTTTTGAACTGTCGAAAGACAACAATGACTATCCGAGATTCGAAATTACCTAAACCGACTTCGATTTAATTTTTTTGGAAACTTTTTTTAAATACTTAATGTAAATTATTTAACTAAGTCTAAAGATAGATCATGAAAAGAACTCTAGACACACTTTTACTTTTACCCTACACCATTTTATTTTAGTTTATTTTTTTGTCTTAAAAGTTGTTGTTTTGGCTCTGTTCAAGAGATATAATTGTTTCTCTACAAATAGATCTTTAATTAATGCTTTTTAGGGTTCCGTAGCCAAATGGCAAAAAACGGAACCCTTATAGTTTCGCCATGTCTGTCTGTCTGTCTGTCCGCGGATAATCTCAGTGACCGTTAGCACCAGAAAGCTGAAATTTGGTACCAATATGTATATCAATCATGCCGACAAAGTGCAAAAATAAAAATTTAAAAAAACATTTTTATTAGGGTACCTCAGACGTAAAGTGGGGAGCGATTTTTTTTTTTAATTTTGACCCTGACGTGTGATATATTGTTGGATAGGTATTTAAAAATGAATAGGGGTTTTCTAAAATCATTTTTTGATAATATTAATATTTTAGGAAATAATCGCTCCGAAAGTCAAAAACAATGTGTCCCCCCCCCCCTCTAACTTTTGAACCATAAGTTTAAAAAATATGAAAAAAATCACAGAAGTAGACCTTTATATGAACTTTCTAGGAAAATTATTTTCAACTTGATGAGTTGAATAGTTTTTGAGTTATATAGCACTTTTTCAAAAAAACGCAAATGATAACTTTGTTTTTCATACAAATACTATGAAAAACAAAGTTATTTTTGCTGACGAAAAATGTTGGTATTTTTAATGGTCTGGGAAGCTACGGAACCCTACAGTGAGCGTGGCCCGACACGCTCTTGGCCGGTTTTTTCATATAGTTTATTTAGCATAAACTACTAACTCGAGAATAGAAAAACTACTTAATTGTTAAAATTATTTGATACTGTCACAATTAACTGATCTGAACTGAGCAGACAAAAGGGGTTTTCAGTTGAACTACAATTAATTATAAAGATCGGCCAAGTGCGAGTTGGACTCGCGCACCGAGGGTTCCGTATGAAGTTGTAAGTATTTTGTTATTTAACAACGTATTTACGGTGGTCAGATTTTTCCTTTACATGTGTTGTAAGCATTACTTCTTGCAAATTTTCCAGATTCTAGGTCAACGGTAAGGTCATAGGTTTTGATTCCCTTGAAAAATCGTAAAATATGCGACATAAACGGTCATATATATTTTGATTGCGTTCTTCTCTGTATCGTGTGGTTAGTGCGTACCTGGTATAAGAGTTTTTATGTCGCCCATGGGCTTCTGATTTGGCTTTAAATGCCGCCGAGAAGTATCTCTCAGGCATGCTGGTTTCCTCACAATGTTTTCTTCACCGAAGTAAATGATAATTATACAATACGCACATGAACCCGAAAAATCAGAGGTGTTTCGTATTGCGTTGCTTACAAGTTACTTTTTCAAAGGGTTTGTAGATTTGCGTATTTTTTAACATGAATTTCAGCTTGTTACCTCCACGCGTTCCGGAGAAACAGGGTTTTGACAGACAGACGGTAAAATGTGTGATGGTATAAGACACAGAGATCTTATAAGGGTTCCGTTTTTGCCGACTGAGTTACGGAACCATATAATGAGCAGTTTTTATTACAATACACTTTATAAAAAAAAATATTGAATGCAATGACCTATTGAACTACTAGTTAAAATTATAGAACCTAAACGGTCGACTAACTGCATTTTTATCAGTTAGGTATTATAAACGATTACATAATACGAGAGAAATAATAGATAATGGTTTAACTTCTTTTTAACCGACTCCAAAATACGAGGAGATTATGGTTTGATTTTAATTCGATGGGCTGTCGAATGAATATCGCTTATTTGCAGATAGAAGGAGGTGCTGGGAATGAAAATGGTAGGTTCCCCAGAATATTTTTTGTGCAGTGTTAAAGTAAGTACTTAGTTTGATGTACAGATTGCTTGGTTGACGGCTATTTTACACCCAGTTTTTGTAATATATGTAAAAGATAAAGGTATATTTTTTTATAAAATGTCGCTACGAAATATTAAAACACTTTAAGAAAATGCAACAAACGCAACGTAGGAAGGTGCTGATTGGACACCGCACGCTCTGTGTCCATTGACTGACATCCTCATTTAGTGCTGTCATATCTGTCATCTCAATTTGATTTGTGTGGAAGATACGAAGACTATGTCAGGAATGTCGGGGTCGTAGTATGAACGCGGTAGATTATGCCTTCCGTATGTTAGGACCAAAAATACAGGCAAAAAGACCAATGAATACCAAGAAGTGCGAACAGTAGAAGGTAGGCGTAAAATTGCCAATTTCAAGAAAAGAAAACGTAGAGTTTATTTTTTAGAAAAAAAAAAACTTTTTTTTTAATTAATCCCATGTTCAAAAATACCAGGGCTTTTATTTTTCCAAGTCTTATTGTTTCAAACGACATAAAATTCCTTGTTTTAATTATTTGTTTAGGTTGGCCAACGATTGTTCATGCAAAACATTTACAAACAATAAATTCATAAATATAACAATTACTTACTAGGTTAACACAACATAAAGCATTTATGGTTTATGGTAAAAATCGCCAGGGTAGCCAGCGAAATTATTATCGTTTTAAGTTTTTTTTTTTCAATTTGTAGGCAAATATGATTTGTAAGTATGTTTTGTAAAGTTTATTTTGTTTTACTTTGATTATTTTAGAGTTTAATATCAGTTAAGTTAAAATTATTAAATTACAATAAAAAACAACAATACCATCAATCATCCAGACAACCCTTTTTTAGGTGTACCTAAATATTTAACTGAATTTAAGAAAAAGAGTGCAGTTTAAATTTTCTGCTGAGTCAATCAAAAATTCTAAAATATCATTTTAATTCCATTTGCTCGAAATATCAAATTAATAACTAGCTTTTATAATCGTATCGGCAGAAAATTCACGGGTTAACGCAGTATTAAAAAAAAAGCGAATAATCAAGGTTTTTTGGTCGGTCTGGTCAAAGAACAACTGTTGTAACAGGATAAATTACATTTCCTGTATCAATCCAGTTTTGATATAACCACTAAACAGCCTTATTATATTTTGTATTAGTTTAAAATGCAGTTCTTTTTGATTAAGTGGTATAACAACCAGTTTTGTAGTTTATTTTTTTGTTTAATTCATTATTTTAAAAAATGGTCGAGGTTCAAAAAGTTGTTTATTTACAATTCTGAATTCTTTGAATATTAATTTAATGTTTGCAAATTATTCCATTCAATATCTGCTTGACAAATTCCTTATTATTATTTAAGAAATAAAATATGCATATTATGTTGCATTTTACAGCTTGTTAAATTAGATCAATAACTAAATTATTATATTGCTGTTTAAAAGTTGACGTATAAATTGATGTTTTGCTTTTTAAATTAAAATGAAAATAAGATGTGTTTTCTAAATCAAGGAGGGAAAGGGGTTATCCAATTTTCTAACTAAAATCTATGGTAAAAAAATGCGAATACTTACAATCTGATAAGAATTACACACAACGAAAAAAAACAAATTGGAAAACAATCACACTTTAATCACTGTCTATTTAATTTTAAATCCCGAACGTCACTACACGTCAATTTTCCCGCGCGAAAAGTTTCGAACTGTCAACGCTTATTTTTTTTTAATTGCAAGTCTATGCACAAGGTACGGTTAGTGCGCGTACTGCCGGCGCACTCTGCCTCGGCGAATTTATATAGTCCTTGCGTTAGCGCTTGAATGGAGACTCGTCCTAGAATGGCGCTTGCCTACGGCCCCTTCGTCAGGGATTGGAAACTGTTGGCTGATTAACCAAAATAGACTAGACACTTTGTTAGACAGACTGAATTTTTCAGGAAGTTAAAGATTTAAATTGGGTTTTTCGCTAAATGCAATTTTAACCGTAAACCGTTTCATTGAATTAAGAATAATTTAAAATTTCAGCCATTCACCAGTTTACATACAGCAAAAAATGTTCAGTAGACAAAAATATAATTTAGGTAAGGTACAGGTACCGTACTCTAAAACTAATAATACAGTTCCATTTTACGAAAAATTCTACCATTTTTAACCACCATAGTTAATATTGTTGTTACATTCTATTTTACCTATGTGGATACAAATTTAGTTTTTTCTTAATTTCATCACCATTAATAAAAGTAAACAAAACGGCTAGTGTAAAGTTTACCTATAAATAAAATAATAAAGGCCTAACCGTAACCTCGATCGCTTAATCGAATCAACAATCCTAAAAATAATCACAAGAAGTGCACTTGAATCTTGGTCAATTGACTCAAGAAATGAGCGCGGCGAGTGCAACGATCGATCTGAATCGTCTGGAACTGGAATATAGGGCATACTGCATCCAGTGTGAATCTTATCTGACTTCTTGCTAATATTATTTATGCGTTTGTGGCTATGGATGGGATGTTTTTACTCTTTCACGCAAAATGAACGCATTTGTGTTAAAAAATTAGATATAGTTGTTAACCTTTTTTTATAGGTATGAGTTTTCTAGCGCAGACGGAGACTGATTTATATAATTGTTTGTTGTGTTGGAATTCTTATAAACTACGATTGTGCTCCATCATTGGATAAGTTACATTAAACTAAGCTTATTATTAGTAACTTAAAATTTACGTGAGTCCATGATTGTTTTTTAAAACATGCACATTGATTAATTTTTTTTTCAGGCCTTAGGATTGTTATTTCTTTAACCACTAATTAAAATTAAATACATATTGAACACTAAGTTCGCACAATTATATTATTACTTATTATTATTTATTTTTTCACTTTTTATGTTAATACTAGCTGACCCACGCAACTTCGTCTGCGTCACATAAGAGAGAAAAACGAAAGGAAAAAAAAAACCCGTTTTTGCAACATTTCTCATTCCTAGCCATAGCATAAAGCCTTCCTCGATAAATGGACTATCCAACACAAAAAGATTTTTTCAATTCGAACCGGTAGTTTCTGAGATTAACGCGTTCAACCAAACAAACAAAATCTCCTGCTTTATAATATTAGTATAGATTAGTATAGATAGCATACTTTTTATCCCGGTAGTATGATCCCGTGTGACAGTTGCAGGTACTAAACGTAGCGAAGCCGCGGACAAATTGCCCCTGAGCACTTCATTTTGACAATTCAGATATAAATCCATTGCAACCCATGTTTATTCCACGACAACCTATAGACTCAATGCAATTGATAGGTATCGTAAAGATAAATTAAATCTGTTACACTACGCAATAATGGTAATTTCTCCGAAATGCATCATGATCAGCGTTAACATTACAAAGATCAACAAAAAAAACATGCGGCTACGCCGTAGTGGATCGGCTACGAGTGCTACGAAGCGTTAGGTGACGGTCACGCGGGTTCCATGATTTTTGCTCACCCAATAAGTGCTCAACGCACCTGAAGACGTTCCGACTTCAAAAATAAAAACATTTTAGGTACTTATTAATCTTTTTAGGGTTCCGTAGCCAAATGGCATAAAACGGAACCCTTATGGATTCGCCATGTCGGTCTGTCCGTCCGTATGTCACAGCTACTTTTTTCCGAAACTATAAGAACTATGCTGTTGAAACTTGGTAAGTATCTCGCATGAAGATTTTCACACAAAAGTAGAAAAAAAAATTTTGAGGGTTACCCATACTTAGAACTGAAACTATAATTTTTTTTTCCAAACACTGAATAGTTTGCGCGATAGACACTTCTAAAAGTGGTAAAATGTGCCCCCCCAGTAACTTCCAACTCGCACTTGGCCGTTTTTTTAATGGGTTAACAGGTTTTTAATGATTTGCTTCTTCCGCAGGTTTGCTTTGTTCCCCCAAAAACGCCCTAAGCTGAGGCTTGAACCGTCAGGGGGTGCCCTTACCATGTAGTTGCTTAGTTTGTGAGTTCTTTGGCATAGCTGGAGGCCATACACTCGAGGCACCAACAGGATAGTCCGGTTAAGGCGATTACATGAGCTAAACGCGAGTTTTATAATTACTAAAAGTATATGATTCACAGCTATAAACAAGACCAGAAAAATGTATGATATTCTTCAGGATATATGCTAGCATTTGAAAGCATAATACAATTAATTTGACTAGATAAAAAAAAATCACGAACTTATCGATAAAAATATCTTTCAAACAAAAAAAAACATACTAATATTCATGCCATCATTCTGATTCTTTGACAAATAATTCTACAAGCAATATATTAGCATGATAGTGTTTTAGTCTTTTTAATCCAATCAATAGTTTTTTTTGTAAATCGATCGAAACCACTCATTTCGCGCTATTTGGCCCTCAGTAACTGACGTAACAACCACTTTGTAGTGCAAGCTGATTAGAACTTTATTCTAACAGTATTTCAAACGATGTTTGAACCACCACAAATAGAGTTGCTAATTTAGCTCGTCTAATCGCCTTAAGTTGACGTCAATCTCCTAGGTTGAATTGCGAGATGGGGACCGCCCATAAAAGTGAAAACTAAGAAATCTATATCTGCTACGGGTTGCGCCCCGCGCTCGCCTAAGTGGTGTTACGCCGTAGCAGATCGGCTACTAGTGTTACGAAGCGTTAGGTGACGATCACGTGAGTTCCATGATTTTTGTTCACCCAAAAAGTACTCAATGCCTATATAGAAGTTTTCACTTCAAAAATCTTTATAACGGTGATTTATATCTGTGCGGCAATGCCTCTATATTACAGACTAGCTTCTGCCCGCGACTTCGTTCGCGTGAATTTCCCGCTTGCAACATTTAACTTATTGCTGCCCCGCTCTTATTGGTCATAGCGTGATGTTATATAGCCTATAGCCTTCCTCGGTAAATGGACTATCCAACGCAAAAATAATTTTTCAATTCGAGCCGGTAGTTCCTGAGATTAGCGCGTTCAACCAAACAAACAAACTCTTCTGCTTTATAATATTAGTAATAGATGACCAAGCCTGGCCACCTGATTATTTGCCAATCAAAACATAACAGCACGCCTGTAATACCTAAAGGGTTAGGCAGAGGAGATCTAATAATACACGAACATTTCATCAGTAATTTTTAATTCTCGTGCAATAAGGGGTTAGCCTATTGCCATCAATCGAGTACAATCCATTCTGTGGCTGCTATTGAGAGATGAAAAACGCAATGACACTTATCAAACCCAAGACCCATGCTCACCAGACGCACTTACGACCACTTAACCAACGAGGCAACCAAAAAATACAAAATATATTCGGTAGTAAATAAACAAGTACATAATACTAGTGTGTTAACCAATTACCAGTAACTCGACATAGATACTTCCCTATTAAAATTATAAATGTGAAACATGTTCTAGGCCCGCGGGCATGATTAATTCTTCATTTTGCATGAATACCTACTAAAATAGCGCTTTTGTATCAGTAAAATGTAGGTAGAGGTTCTAGTGCAACTGTAGGTACTCGTACACCCACACTCCTTCAGATAAGTTTGTTTTAAAAAATAAAACCGACTCCAAAAAACGCAAAAACGTGAAAAATAACTTTAGCTTCAGAAGTCGGTGACCTTTGTTTGATTGATTTACTTAGTTTCTTCATCAGATCTTCACCAAATTGAAATGGGACCACTTTAAGGCGATTACACGAGCTAAACGCGAGTTTTATAATTACTAAAAGTATATGATTCACTGCTATAAACAAGACCAGAAAAATATATGACATTCTTCAGGATATATTGGCGTCATAATTGACCAGAACCTGAATTTCAAAGCACATATTCGAACACTCGCTAAAAAAACTCGTAAATTCATTTACATTGCGAAACTCTTGCGAGCCAGTGCTCCAAAGAACATTTGTATTCAGGTTTATATCTCTCTGTGCCAGTCTGTCCTCCAATACTGTGTTCAGGTCTGGGGTAGCGCTGAAAAGTCGTGCATGCTGGAGCTGGAACGCGCTCAACGAGCCGTCCTCAAGGTGCTCTTGGGAAAGCCACGTCGTTTCTCTACGGACCAACTGTACAGGGAGTCCGGGGTCCTTCGCGTACGCCAATTGTATATCCTTGGGGCAGTTCTAAAAATCGCAAAAAACAACAAAATCCGCTCTAGTTGCAGTAGAGGTGGCAGGAAAATAGCGGAAAGAATCCCCCTTCCAAAAGTAAAGACCCTCTTCGCGGCCCGGCATTCGTCATACTTACCCATAAGAGTGTTTAACGCTGTAAGTAAAAGTTTCAGTTTACCCAACAATTACTTAGAAGCCAAAACCAAACTTATGGAATGGTTGTTGAGCCAAACTTACGAGGAAATAGAAAGCCTACTCTGTGGCTCGTGTTAACACAATTCTTCTGTTGCAATACCCACCATCACTCACTAACACACACCCACACACAGCACACACTACACTCCCACAAGAACTCACCTTAACTGTTGTTTTTGCAACCATGTGTATTTCTCTTTTAATTTTTCTTTTTCTTTTATCAATTTATATCATTTTGCTTGTAATTTGTAACTAATATTTATCATTTTGTTGTTTTTCCTTCTAATTATTCCAAAACCAATTAATTTATTTGTTTATCTAAAGTACATTTGTAGCGCTAGCAGAACACTGTATAATAATAACCTCGGGTAATGCATTGTGTTTGGTTCACCAAGATACAGGCTGTGCCTAGTTTGGGACCCGCCGTTAAGGGGCCGGCGGAGCATGCGTCGTTGTTGAAACGTAATACCAAAATAATTTGTAAATCATACATATTCTTAAGGTAGTGTGTATTTATTTCGATTGGTTTACAGAATATCTATGTTCCCAAATATATATTTTGACAGGACAATGATATAAAGACGAGATATGAGGAATTTAAAATTTCTATAGAAAACTTATTTTTCTCATAACTTTTGTTTAAATCAGTGTCCATTCAAAATGTATATTTGGGAACCTAGATATTCTGTGATCTCATCGAAATAAATAGACACTACCTTAAGAATTTGTTTTATTTACAAATTATTTTGGTATTACGTTTGTATGAACGACGCATGCTCCGCAGGCGTCTTAAACCTATCTCAAATTTGTACGACACGTAAATAAATAAATAAATGAAATGAAATGAAACATGGTTCGAAAAATAAAAATTACTATTCATTTTTTATATATATGCTAGCATGATACTGTTTTGAAAACATAATACAATTAATTTGGCTCAATAAAAATAAATCACGAACTTACCTCTAAAAATATCTTTCAAACAATAAAAAACATACTAATATGCATGCGATCATTCTGATTTTTTGGCAAATAATTCTACAAGCAATATATTAGCATGATACTGTTTTAGTTTTTTAATCCAATCAATAGTTTTTTTTGTAAATCGATCGAAACCACTCATTTCGCGCTATTTGGCCCGCAGTGGCTGACGTAACAACCACTTTGTAGTGCAAGCTGATTAGAACTTTATTCTAACAGCAATTCAAACGAAGTTTGAACCACCACAAATAGAGTTGCTAATTTAGCTCGTCTAAGCGCCTTAAGAAAGTACTCTTCCAAAAACTACCCAAAACACATCAAGTGTGCCTATGAAATTTGAAGAGTTCTCTCAATTTCTCCAGGATCCCATCATCAGATCGCTCCAGCCATCATCGAGTAAACGGGGAACATACATACATAAAAAAAAAATACGCTTCCGACGAATTGAGAACATCCTCCTTTTGAAGTCGGTTAAAAATAGGTACAATACAACGTTATTTTTAGTCGTTATAACTACTTTAGGGGCGGAAAGAAGTCATGAAATTGAATTAGGATAGGTACATTATTGGTCGCGTAACTCGAAAATATGTAGGAAGCAGCTGATATTTTTTTCGAGTTTTCGTAGTCGGTCCCATAGTAAAAGTTGTTCATTGTCATGAGTACTATCCGACCTTAAAGTAATTAAGGGTATTACCATTGCTCAAAGCCCAAAAACAACCAATGTTTGAAGAATTTTGTTGACGAATCCCTTCATCCATTTTCCGTATAAAATGTAGATGTAATACTTGAAGTCATCACAAATAAATTGTATTGAACCAAATTTTAAAAAACATTCTTATTTTTGTTTTGTTAATCAATTAATTTTCAACCTAAATTGTAAATGTTACGTAAAACGGCTGAATAGTTTGGTATGAATTTTGAAACGAAAAATACGTAATGATATACTGCACAATTTGTATTTACGGTTTTTCGTACTTCATTCAATATTTTTTAAATAATAAGAAAAAACCCGTAAAATCGCGGAAAATGCGGGGACTGTCAACTGCAAACTTAAGTTGGTCATAATATGACCACTTTACGTGTCCAGTCGACGGTGGCGTTGCTTGTCAAGAAAATTAGCATCGATATGTCAAACTTGTTCCATTTATTTTAGTTCTGTTTTTTCCCGCCTGCACAGATAAGTTGGTTGAAGCATATTCGGACGTTATACATCAGTGTCCTGACTCTGACCGTGACCGTGACTCTTGTGGCGGGTGGACTGCTCGCACGTTATTTTTCCAAAAAAAATCAAAACTGCACGTTTTTAATGATTTCTGAATGAAATAAGGTAGCAAATGGTACAATTATAGATATCTCGTAAAATAAGAATAGAAAATGCTAAAATATATTTTAAGTAGTTTGTAATTTTGATTTGTTGTTTGAACCTATCATAGAGTAAGCCTGACAGAAGTCAAATGTCTGTGTGCAATATCAAAGTAACAGCTTTTTACCCGACTGCGCGACGCAAAGGAGGGTATTGTGTTTATCAGTCTATGTATGTATGTATGTATGTATGTTTGTTTCTATGTGGCGTTCTAGAGACCAAATGCGATTTTGATAATTCTTACGTCAATCGATTCGTCTTAACCTTGCGAGTGTCACTAAAGACATGACAGTAATCAAAATTCACCACAGCGACAACCAGACGCCATATTGTCAAAATGAAAAAAAAAAGTCGGTGAACTATGTCAAGTGGGGTGTCGTTGAATAGGTATTTTAAAATCATCTTTAGGTTGCTTTTATCATTTTTCATTTTAAATAATAGTTTAGGATATATAAAGATTTAAAGTTGTTTAACAAAACAATCATTTTCGCTAATTTTCTTACTTATTGATTTAAGTTTTTATTCGTAACTAAAAAGTATAAAATAAAATAAAATAATTTAAAGAAAAACAAAAAACCCGACTGCGTAAAAATTAATTTTAAAAAATACGTGAAAAAATTAACTTAAATAAAAACTAAAAAGAAAGAAACAAGCCCAGTAGTTTAGAATTCTGTAACAAATCATAAATTCTAATGCAGAACAGAACGACTCACAGTCGGGGGCCCCTTGGGAAGATTTGATTGGTAAAATTTGAATGGGCCCCGACTATGAGTCGTTCTGTTCTGCATTCATTTCATTTCATTTTTCAAGGTCTTTATTAGTACATATGGTTTACAATACAGTTTACAAACGAGCTTATTCTATTTGTACACCAATCACGATTTATGTCGTTACACAGGCAGGTATCGCCTTTACAAACATTAAAACATGTTGCTACTTAACACTATTTAACAATGATTTAACTTACTTATTACTAAATATTCAACTACGGATGTGCAAGTCTTAGTATGGACCCACATAAATTTTAAAATGATTTACTGTACAAAATGTACGCTTTAATTATAATGACTAAGATAAACTAAAATATGAGTTAAGTAGCGGGTAGTCCGCAAAAAGATCACGCATTCTCCGGCCGAACGAGCGGCGTCGGCTAGTAAGCGAGCTGTCGTCATGATGCGTCATGGAGGAAATAGTGATGGGGCAGTCGGTATCGATTGTACGTACGGGCGTACGGTAATGAACTGAGTCTACTTTTACCAATCGACGATATTAGGAAGTTATGATGTGCTGGGTTTTTATATAAATAAAATTTACGTGCAGTTTTTAAAATGAAATCTTTTATGAATGGATAGTTTAAACGGTGGTGTAATGTTCTAAGGTTGGTGCGAAATGGTGTGTTATAAGATAGTTTTAGGGCTTTATTTTGTATTATTTGGAGTTTGTTATATTTGGTTTCCGATAGACTACACCACACAGGTGCTGCGTAAGTTAGGCAGGGTCTAACGAGTGTAGAATAAATGTGCAATTTGGTTGAGGAACTAAGAACAGATTTGCGATTCAAAATTGGTTTTAATGAATTTAAGGCTTTAACACCTTTACTTACAATTAATTCAGTGTTCTTATTCCAATTGAGTGTCTTGTCTAATATAATACCTAAATATTTAACCGAGGGACGCCATGTAATCTGGAAGTTATCAATATTTACAAGTCTGGTGGGAAGTGCGCGTTTCCTGGTAAACAGAATGCCTTCAGTTTTGGTTGAGTTTACTTTAAGTTTCCAGGTTTTAAAGAAATTACTGAGTAGTTCCAGTGAGTATTGTAGACGTCCAGTTACTACATCAACGTCTTTGTGTGTCGCGAAAGTTGCCGTATCGTCAGCGTAGATGGCGAGTTGTGTGTGAGCCTGTTTGGGAATGTCATTCAGGTACAGTATGAAGACGTAAGGGCCCACGAGCGAACCTTGGGGCACACCGGCTGGGATGGTCTTAGGGTCAGAATGGTCATTGCCTATATAAACTGAGAACGAACGATTTCGCAGGTAGTTCTGGATGAGTTTTACTAGACAAAGAGGAACTTCAAATTTAATTAATTTGTGTAACAGGCCATCATGCCAAACCGAATCAAATGCTTTTTCTATGTCTAATAAAATCATGCCTGTGGAGAGGCCTCCGTTTAGCCCGTGAGCTATGTGCTCCGCTACTCTGGCTAGCTGTTGTGTGGTTGAGTGTGAGCTACGAAATCCAAACTGTTCGGGGATCAGAGTATGTGCAGTTACTTTAGTGAGGCGGGATAAGACAATGGCCTCTAGGAGTTTCCCTAAGCATGGTAGTAAACTAATTGGGCGATAGCTAGATGGCTTGAACTGATCTTTCCCAGGTTTTTTTATTGGTATGATTTTAGCGTGTTTTAATGCACTTGGGAAGTATGCAATGCGCAAACAACCATTAAACACTTTGGTCAAATTGACAATAGCTTTTTGAGGGAGGTTTTTCAATAAGCCATTTCCCAGGCCATCAAAACCAGGCGCTTTGTTTGATTTTAGTTTACCCAGAAGTTTTCGGATTTCATTCGGCCTAACAAGTGATGGGTAGTCACCCATCTGGTAACAGTCAAGCAGCCCGATCGATTCTTTTACTGCCTCTTCAATACTAGAATCACTAACCCAATGTTTAGTTAGGTTCATGTTTTCAAGGAAGGAATTAGCTAGAGTCTCACATTGCTCATGTACAGAGGAGGTGGTGGTGTTATTTGACATTTTAAGAGGGGGAATTGAGATAGGTTGATGGTTCAATGACTTGACCACTCTCCATAAATCTGTAGTGGGATTGGTGACTTTCGCTAATTTGTTGTTCCAGGCATGGTCATTTAGTGCTTGAATCCCAGACTTAATACATTTCTGTATGTTGTTCACTTGTGAGAAAAGCTGACGTCGTTTAAATGGATCGTACTCATCAAGGGCCAGTTTTCGAAGACGATTTTTGGTTTTGATTTGTGACCTGATCCGACGTGGGAGTTTATAACCACTATCACTGGGTAACTTAGGAACAGCTTTGTCTCTTGCGTTTATGACAGATGTGGTGAAGTGTTCGATGGCAAGGTCAATTTCCAAAGGTGTGTTAAAAGTGGCTTGGTTCAAAGTTATAGACTCATTCAAGTGGGATCTATAACCTTTCCAGTCCGCCTTTGTATAATTAAATATGATGCGCCTATGTCTGTTGACTTTACCAGTTGCAGTGAAACAAACAGGTAGGTGGTTTGACGAAAGGCGAGTGATTACCTGAGGCTCTGAGAGGTGATATACAGAGTTAGCTAGGATAATGTCAGGTGTAGATGGTGTATGCGTACTATGGTAGTGGACTAGAGTAGGACAAGATGGAGCAAGGATGTCATATTCGTTGTTTATCATGTGATCAAAAAGTACCTCGCCATGGATGTTTGAGCGGGAGCAATGCCAATAAGGGTGTTTGGTGTTCAAATCACCCATTATTAGGGTTTTTGAATGCACATGAATCATTTTGTCTAAGTCTGTGGCTAGTAGGGCTAGGTTAGGAGATTGATAAGCTGAGATAAAAGCAATAGTCTGATTCGATACAGCAACTTGTATTCCAACACATTCGAGGTTTTGAGTGACAGGTAAATTTAGTGGGGCATGTTCAATGTCAGATTTTACCAAAATGGCAACTCCCTGACCGAGTCCATCAGGTTTCTTGTCGCACCGATAACAGGTGAAACCTGGAGTGTGTAATTTAATATTCGGGGATATTCTAGTTTCTGACAAAGCTACGATATCAATAGAAAGCTCGCTTACCAGATCCAACAGCTCTGCAAGTTTAGAGTGAATGCCATCAGCATTCCAGTATAGAATTCGCACATTTTGTGTTTTACACATATTGACCAACATGAGTTAAGATTAGAATGACTTTATCCATCATATTGGTACATCCTAGAAATTGGCTCTTGATGGTTTTTATGGTCATCAATATGGCTAGCATGTCGGCTGTGGCCGGATCTTGAGCATTATCTGCAACAGTGGCCTTTTGGGTACTGGGAGCAGCAACGAAGTTCCAGGGTCGCCCGTCGACAACATTATTTTTCAATGGGGGTTTCATAGTCCTAGCAGCTTTGAGTTGATCTTGACGTTCTCGCAGGATTTTTAAATAATTTTCTCTCTCTTTACATTGACGAAAGTTGGCAGGGTAATTTCCACCACAGTTGCAGCACTTGGCCGGTTGTTCCCGGGTCTTTTTGGGACAATCCTCGGTCTGGTGGGGGTCGGTACATTTAACACAGCGAGGCGCTAAGTTGCAGTTGGCGGAAGAATGGCCGAATCCTTGACACCTGTAACACTGAGTTCCATAGCGGTTGTTGCTTCGATATTTTCGTATTTGGACTACTGTATTACAAAGGAGCCTGATCTGTCGAAATTTTGCAAAATCAGCACCAGGTGGCAATTGAACCAAGAAAGGAGGGCAGTAAGAAGATTTTTCAGCAGGTACTTTCATTTTACGAACAATCACGTTATCGAATCCAAGCGAGGCGATTTCAGCTGATAGTCCATCCTCGACGTAGTTAGGAAGACCGAAGATGACTGCTTTGAACAGCTTCTCATCCTTTCGCGAGTAAGTGTGAAAGGCTATGTCTTGAGTGCGCAGACCGTCTTTGATGGCTTGATGACTTTCAGGTGTATGGCAGTTGACAGCTACTCGATTATTGCGTCTGTACTGCAGGTGAAAATGTTTCGAGTGGGACGAGATTGTGGTTCTTATGAACTCGTGCGTCCAGGTGGGTTCTATGTCTAAGACGATAGGAGGAATTCGGGCTGTCCTTTTAGTGGCAGCATCACGAAATCTTGCACTGCAGTTGGCAGCCGATGATTGGTTGTCAGGCAGGTTGCCAAAGCTGTTGCTAGTTTTGATTGGCTCCGGTAGGATTTGTTCGGCTTGACGCGCAGTTCTTTTGGGAATTTTCCATTCACTGGTTTTAATGGGGCCTTCCAGGGGGCGTTTGCCAACAGAGTTGGAGCGTGTCAGAAAACGATCCATTTCGACAACTTTTTATCGAGCGTGTTCCCATCACTAGTCCCGATGCGAAATAAGTGGGTGGGGTTATAGATAAGACGTGCGAACGAAACAAGCGCGCGCGCCGAACTGATCTGTTCTGCATTAGAATTTATGATTTGTTACAGAATTCTTAACTACTGGGCTTGTTTCTTTCTTTTTAGTTTTTATTTAAGTTAATGTTTTCACGTATTTTTTAAAATTAATTTTTACGCAGTCGGGTTTTTTGTTTTTCTTTAAATTATTTTTACTGAATGCTAACATTATACACGGCACTTATAACAAAAACACGATTTTTTCAATATTTGTCTTTCAGTCTGTCCGTCTGTCGGTCTGTCTGTTCCGGCTAATTTTCGAAACGGCTGAACCGTTTTTGACGGGACTTTTACTGACAAATAGCTGATGTGATAAGGTCTAATCTATTAGCAAAAGTAATTTTGTTTGTTACATTTTCACACCATAACCACTGAACTGATCACTTTGAAATATTGCAAATAGATTTTCAATTGTATAGAAACGGACATAATAAACATATTTATTCCCGAGGAAAATGAAAATAACCTTCTTACGATAGTAGATATAATAGTAGACACGTGTCATTCGAATCGTGATTTTGTATTATTTTATTTAAAATAGAGTACGACCCGAATTGATTGTCAAATTCTAAATAAACGCGAGCGAGGTCTAAGCCAAAAGGTAGTGAGGAATAAAGCTAAATATTTCACATAGTATGAACCTTTGGAAGAAAGCAATCGAAAGGCGACTGAGAGAAGACAGAAAGGAGAACCAATTCGGTTTTATGACTGGTCGGGTAGCGACGGATGCCATTTTAGCTATCTTTTTTTTTATGGGACAGCCCGTCACACTATTCCCGAACCACTGTAACTTCTAAAAGCCAGAATCAACAGTGGCGACCACCAGAAAAGTGCCGAGACAATGAAGCTGGACGAGGTCCCAGAGAATGAATTTAACTGTCCTGGATCCCGCAACGAAGTTAATCAGAAAGTATAGCGTAGGAAAAAAACATTATTTCCACTTCCCTCCATACCAGCAGAAGATAGGACGAAATAGGGCCAACAGGCACAAAGGGACGTTTACAACTGCGATAGGCCCAGTTGCCTAGCACCACGGATGAATATTTACATTAATGGGCCCTAATTTGTGAACTGTTATATTTGATTCCAATAATGGCAAAAACCCTTGAACCCACGGAAATTTGTTCTAGTTTCTAAAAAGTCCATATCTATATCTATACATATAATAAAAGAGTAAAAAAGCTGTGTCTGTACATTGAATATATTTGAAAAATAATAATTGAAGGGGGTTTAGAAACAGTAATAGAGTACGAATCCAAAAAAAAAAGTATGTCTGTTTGTCTGTTTGTCTGTTTGTTTGTACACGCTAATCTTCGGAAGTACTGGACGGATTTGAATGATTTTTTTTTTGTTGTATAGATATTATGTCTGGGCAACATATAGGCTATAATTTATCCTGGAAACCTGAACACCTGATGTAGAACCGCAACAGACCAGCAAAACTATAAGAGATACAAAAATGACACCATAGCAAAAATTGTTCCACGTGATGAGCATTTTCTGCTGAGAGAATAAATTTGAAGATCTGGAACACCTGATGTGGAACTCCAAGAGCCCAGTTATACCATAACACATATAGGAATGACGTCTTAGCAAAAGTTGTTCAATCTGATGAGCACTCTCTGTTGACTTATAAAAATCGAAGATCTGAGACACCTGTCGTGGAACTCCAATAGCCCAGCTACACCATAACACATATAGGAATGACGTCTTAGCAAAAGTTATTCAATATGATAAGCACTCTCTGTTGACTTATAAAAATCGAAGATCTGGGACACCTGTTGTGGAACTCCAAGAGCCCAGCTACACCATCCATACCATAATATAAATGCGAAAGTAACTCTGTTTGTCTGTCTGTCTGCTACCTTTTCACGACAAAACGGCTGATCGGATCGTAATGAAAATTGGCACGGAGATGTATTTCAACCTAGGGAAGGACATAGGCTATATATTATCACGCTAATTACTTACGGGGGTGAGCAATATGCATTTCGTCTATATTTGTCAACTGTTTGACAACTGACAACCGTCATAACATGCACTGTAATAGAATAACTATTTTAAACGAATTGTCATTAGAACAAATAACCCATCGGTGACGGCTGCCGCCTTTCGAACAATGAATCGCAAGTTCAAGCCTCAGTAAAGACATGCAAATACTTTTTGATTTTGTTTAATGCTGTAAGATTTCCGATAGTAACTTTGGTTCGCAAAATCAAAACCCACACGGTTTTCACTTTTTGTAACAAAGTATTTTGTTTTTTTTTTATGCTTTAAGATTTCCAAATCATTGTTTAAACAAATATTTTTTTTAACACTTAAACGACAGTTTGGGAATCACTTATTTCAAATAATAAATCTGTAAATATGGCACTTAAGCTGATAAAGGATCACACACGGAACCCTTTTTCTACTATTTCATAAATTTTCGTCTATGTCAGTGTGTCTCTACGTAGCCCTTTTGTTATAGCATCACGTCTAAATTATAAAACCAATGTGGTTCGATTCAACGCACAAATTAATATTGTGCATAACTTAGAGAAGGTTTTCATTTTTGTTTCTTTGTAATCGGTGCTCTCCATCAAAAGATATATTATGACTTTAAAGTTTTTAAGGAGAACTTATCATCATGATCTAAGGATGTATGCAGTCGGCGGCGACCTCTCGCGTCCGGCCCTGGTTCAATCCATGGTCCGGAGCGAGACGGAATGGGAAGCCGTCACCTCCTTCTGCGAAGCAGTCATGCTAGCGAAGGAGGTGGCGGAACGAGAGAGTGAGAGATCCTCTCTTCCCGGCCGCCGCGGGAGACGCACCGGGCGTCGGGGGCCACGTGGTGGCTACCGGCCACCGTAGACGCGGGCCTGTGGACGGTTGGCTATGGGCTAGCTAACCGTCCGTCCGTCTAACGACGACAGGCCGTGTCGACGGCGCGTTCGTGTTCCACGCGCGCCTCAAAGAGATGTCAGCATAAGAGAGGGGCCCGCATGGGCCGAAGCCTGCCGGGGTTGCGGGCCTGTTCGAAAGAGATACCGCGGCCCCGGAACATAAAGGGCGAGGAAGGAACATGGATGGGTTTTAGTCAGTAAAAGTCTGACACTCCCTCCCGCTCCGCCCAGAGTGGGAGAAGTCATTTGATGATTTCCCATCTTAAGGATGAAAAAAAAAAAAAGGATACCTACATGCAGTGACATCTACTGAATCAAAATGGTAATAATGAATAAAAATCACAAGATAGAGAAAAAGAGAATAGTCAACATGACCCTGCTTTAAAAATCTGCATAGCCGGTAGAGTATCTGTTCGACCGCTTTCCATGCATATGTTCTAGCAGTTTAACTTCGTGCTCTATAGTTAATGGCGTTGTTCATTTGACCCCATTTTCTGAATCACGGTGTTATGATTTTCCGTGAAAGAATGATACTGACATTCGCCTGTTTCAGATGTCTCAAGTTTGGTTTATTTAAGAGGTTTTCAATCCAACGCCTGTTTTTCTTTATGTATAGTATAGGTACCTATATTATGGCTGAGCAATACTTAAATGAAGTGATGAAAGTTGTAAGAATCCCCTGGATGTGAGTTACACGAGACCGGTCAATGTGGCGAGTGTGGCGACACATGTCCATTAGACGTCTTTCGGCTGAAATAATGATGAATGATGATAATTCAAATGGAGTAGGGCAGGTCACCTAGCAGGATGCGGTGATTACCTACAGGTGGAGTAAAGCTGTGACCAAGTGGCGTTCTAGAAATCGAAACAGAAGTTTTGGTCGTCCAGAGGTGAGATAAGCAGACGATATTGTTGCCACTACGGGGATATCCTGGATGAGACTGGCACACGAGCGTGGAGCTTGGCACAAACAAAGAGAGGCCTGTACCCAGCAGTGGGTGAAGTCGGACTATGGATGATGATGATTATGACGCATAACCAGAGAAGAAGAAGATTTCCAGAGAAGTCCGATTTTCATGATTATTTTTTATTGAAAAGCGTGTATCGCAAAGTTTGTCTCATTTTTTATATTGAAAAACTTCTGATTTTTCAGATTCATGTGCTTATTGTATAATCGATGATTATACAATACGCACGAATGAATCTGAAAAATAAGAAGTTTTGAAACATCTTGAGGAAACCAGCATGCCTGAGAGAAATTTGATCGACGGCATGTAAAGCCAAGACTGAGGAACTTGGGTGGCATAAAAACTCTCACACCAGGTTAGGCACTAACCACACGATACAGAAGAAGATCGTGTTGGGGCTTATTCCATAAACCTTTTTGACAATTTTAGACCTGGCTGAAGTTTAACTGTGATCGAAGGTCTAGCGATGGAGACGTAATACAGTCACAAGAGGTCCGAAACAGTTTACAGCAGCTATATCGTGTGTCGGCTCATTTCATGCACCTTGATATAAACTTGAGACCTAGCTGGAGTATGAGTATCATCGAAGGTCTAACGATGGACACAAAAGGTACAAAAGGTCCGCAACAGTTCAAATCTGCTCTATCGTGTTTAAGGTTCATTTCGTACACCTTGATGAGAACTTTATACCTAGCTGGAGTATGACTGTCATCGATGGTCTAACGATGGAGACTGAAGGCAGTTGCAAGAGATCCTCAACAGTTTACAGCATCTATATCGTCATTGGGCTCACTTAACGCACCTTGATGAGAACTTTAGTAATAGCTGTAGTATTACTGTCATCGAAGGTCTCATCGGCTCGGCTCGGCTAGGAGACGAAAACATTTGCAAAAGGTTTTCAAGAGTTTACAGCATCTACATCTACGTGTTGTGTTGACCTGCCTGGAGTATGACTAACATCAAAGGTCTGACTTTGGAGAAGGAAGGCAGATGCGAGAGGTCCGCAACAGTTTGAATCAGCTTTAACGTGTCGCAGCTCATGCCATGCCACTTGATGAAGACTTTCGACCTAGCTGGAGTATGAAATCGTCGAGTGTCCAAGGATAGAAACGTAAGGCAGTCGAAGGTAGAGCCCATAATTGAGAAAACAAAAGTATAATATTTTGGCGATTAATGTAACTATTCGAGAAAAAATAAATTGTTACTTACTTGAATCTGTGCTAATAATATAAAGCTGCAGAGTTTGTTTGTTTGGTTGGTTGAACGCGCTAATTTTAGGAACTGTTGGTTCATCTTACGCAGACGAAGTTGCGCGGGTCAGCTAGTAACTCATATAGGAATGACGTCTTGGTAAAAGTTGGTCAATTTGATGAGCACTCTCTGTTGATTTATAAAAATCGAAGATCTGGAACACCTGTTGTGGAACTCCAAGAGCCCGGCTACACCATAACACATATAGGAATGATGACGTCTTAGCAAAAGTTGTTCGGTCTGATGGGCATTTCCTGTTGACTTACAAAAATCGAACATCAGAAACATCTGATGTGAAAATTATTGCAAAGCTATCACTAATTTCACTGTATAATAATAAAATTATAAAATAACAAAAACTGGGAGTACCTCCACGCGGTTAAGGCGGTAACAGTTTAGGACTTATTTTCAATGACCATGGTATATCATTGAAAATTTGACTCTACTGACCAAAACTCATTTTATCGAATAACTATGTCTTCGGGCTTATGTTATTTGAGCGTTTAATTTCCTTTTCCATTTATCTTCGTGACTCGGTAGCCTACCCGGTAACGCAGGGCACTTAGATTTTAATTGATCAGGTTTCTTCACAACCGTACTATAACCATGCCTAGAAAGAGGTCAAACCTTTCCCAATGTTCCAAAGGAGCTAAAAGATTGAGGATCATAAGATCCCAAGAATCTACCGAAGATCGTCAGGAGAGACTTGATGCTGTTCGAGAACATCAGGCTGCAACTTGCTCCGTGGAAACCTCTTCCGATCACGAAGCACGCCTGCGTTCTTAGCGAATTTACGAATCTACATCCAGGTCTCTAGAGACCAGTGAAGAATAGATGCCTGACTGCGTTCACGGATAGAGAATTGCGCTTGAGTTCTCAGCGTATTCGCACATCTACTAACAGGTCTTTTCAAACGAGCGATGAACGTGATGCGCGACTAACTGCTGCTCGAGATTATCATACATTGTCCCAAACACGCACACAACAAAATATTCATAATCAGATAGAATGTGACAGAGAAAGAGTTGCTGGAGTACGGCATGAAGGGACAGAAGAAGAGCGCGAAGATTTCGACATTCTCTGAACAGAATGTCGATAACATCTGAAGAATCGGGTGTCTCAAGATATAGCCGTAGGGCATGATGACCTTCCTTGGGTTGATAAGAAACGGAGTTCATTTACGTATACTCCTACGATTGAATACGCTACATATTCCGGAGGTATGGTTCAAGATTATACTTTTTGTGAAGCTGTTAAATGGCAAAAACAACCAAACGGTATGTGTTGCTCAGGTGGGAAAGATCCGTTATTTTCCCGTCCCCGGGCTCTTAGAATTCGACGTTTCAGATCTTCGATTTTGACGAACCCGGTGTCGCTGGCAAAAGCAACAGGATCCGCGAACGAAGTCGCGGGCAGAAGCTAGTAGTAAATAATCCCGGATGTAACCTATACACTATCGAACATAATATTGCGTTAATTTTTGGCAAAGTATGCATCCCTCCTATAAAATGTGATGTGCAGATTGTTCATATTTGCAGTCGAATGTAGAACATTGACAAAAAGGCGAGTAAATAAGCTTGAAGGAAAATAAATTTACCACTCTTAAAGTTACCATGACCTGTGAGAAATTGGGCAACACAGAGATCAAGCTCCAGCCATATTCTGGCCAGCCGCTCATGAACGGATGGAAAGAACTAGTGGAGGTGTCGGCCCTTCAAACAAAGTTCCTCCCAGACGTCGGGCTTTGGTTTGAATAATCTAGAAATCTTAGCACGGTCACGTATGGTTAAAAAGTCTGCGTCCGTGGTCTGACGTGCGTTATAGTACATTACAGCCAGTGCCCAGTAGCACATACAACCCAAGTAAGTAAGTAAGTAGCCATTTATAGGGTCTTTAAAGTGATACATGACAGACCCCACGTAGATTTGGATATTCTCGTTAAGGCAAAAACGTTCTTAGTTCCGTAATTTTTGCTATCTGACAGCTGTGCGAGAAATACAAAAGTGCACATTAAAACTTGCATATGGTGTTTGTCGACCTCGAAACGGCATACTACGGGGAACCCTATGAGGTTCTGTTGTGGGCTCTTAAGGAGAAAGGTGTGCCTGGGAAAAATGTGCAGTTGATCCCTGCTATGTAGAGTTGGTGCAGTACCCAAGGTCCGGTCTACAGCGCGCACAATCAGCAGCTTCAATGTGGCTGCCGGCTTGCACCAAGGGTAAGTTCTCAGCCCTTACCTTTCGTGTGATAATGGACTGGAATTTACTGGTACAACTTACGACCCACGGATTATTTGATTGCGGATTGCGGACCCACCTCAAGTTAAAAGGGAAAATAAATTAGTCTGCGGTTAGACCTGTCGTAATGTATGGATTAGAATGCTAGGCTGTAAAAAAAATGGAAAACCGGCCAAGTGCGAGTCAGACTCGCGCACCGAGGGTTCCGTACAAACCTGTAGGTATATAAGTAAAAGTTATGGTAATTTAAGATTTTCGGAATTTTTCCTATATGTGTACTTTATAACGTTGCTTCATGCCAAATTTCAAGATTCCAGGTCGTCTGGAAGTATCCTTTAGGTTTTGATTCCCTTGCGAGTAGTTGCGAGTTTCAAAATATGCGGCTTTAATTGCTGTATCTTTTGATTGCGTTGACGTAGAAGTTTGATTTTGTTACAGCTTAAAGATATTATAGACTTGAGTATTTGTTAAGAATTTCAATATAATACCACTACGCGTTCATGAGTAAAGGGGTAATAAGTTTAAAATTATTAAAAATATTTTTATTATATGATGTAACTAAAAATTTATGCTTTTCGCAATTTTTCCTTTATCTGTGTTATAAGACGTTGCTTCGTACCAAATTTCAAGATTCTGAGTTCACGGGAAGTACCCTGTAGGTTTTGATTCCCTTGCGAGTGTCGAAAATTTGCGGCATAAACGGGAGTATCTTTTGATCGCGTTGACTTAGAAGTTTGATTTTTTCACAGCTCCAAGAGACCATAGACTTGAGTATTTGATATGAATTTCAGCTTGATACCTCCACGCGTTCCTGAGAAAAAAGGTCTTGACAGACAGACAGACAGACAGACAGACAGACGGACAACAAAGTGATCCTATAAGGGTTCCGTTTTTACCTTTTGAGGTACGGAACCCTAAAAATTGATAAAAAACTATTGCATGTAGCGGAAATGAAAATAAATAGATAGATGTGAGGACTGACCAGAATGAACAAAGTAAGGCTAAAGAAAAGACCGTGAAAGGTTAAAGCAGTGTTTGGATAGAGTAAGGAATGCGTATATTAGAGGAAGTTGTTTACCTAGGTATGGACATGTAATGAGGAGGGATGAAACGTATGTGACTAAAAAAGTGATGGACATGAATGTTTATGGATGGAGAGGGAGCGGAAGGCCAAAGAAAAGATGGACGGATTATGTGAAAACTGATATGAAAGAGAAAGGAGTAAATGATACCGCGACATTTGACAGGGGAGAATGCAAGATTAAGGAGAAGTGTTGCGCTGACCTCCAATAGAATGAGACACAGGCTGGAAGACCAAAACAAAACAATTTTTTTTCGTTCGTTTACTCTAGTCATCATCAGACATCCAAATTTATGTCTACACCAGTTTGAGTACCTATAAGATGTAAATAAGGTTATCATTCGACCTTAATGTGAAATGTACAAGCACCCGTGCTCAATTAGATAAAAGTTGAAAGCTAGGTCATTCTGACTATTTCCGTTACTGAGAGCCGATATACACTTACCTGGTCATCATTAAACCTTCAGAATGTATAATGTAAAGTACCTGCGCTCAGTAAAATAACTGACGAAAGCTAGGTCATTAGTCAAAGAAATTAATTTATTTCAAAATAAATATATGTTTCTCAGAGTTCGAATAAATTAGGTAAAAACGACAAAACTGTGACACATCTGCGACACATTCTTGTTTATCTTCATTATAGTATTGGTCGTTTGCCGGTAGGGGCGCCTAAAAAACAAAAGCCTGGACAGAGGACAAATCGTCAAGGTCATTGAGCAAGGTAATAGCCTTAAAACGACTAAAAAATAAAGATGTATAGCTCTGACTCTGTATGTTTTGCTGACCTGGAAATCGATCCCAGGACCTATAGGCAGATGCCAGGTCCCAGGTGCTGATTGTGCGGTTGATTTGTTTTGATTTGTTCGCGACCCATCCAGTGTAGCCCACTTCCGGGCACTAAACACCTTTGATGATGTCCGGGACTTCACCGTCACCGAAGACGATAGACTCCCCGATCAATCGCCCGCTGGCTCCTCATATGGCGGCAGCATGTCGCCGTAGTGCCCCCTCTTCCACCACGTTCTTCAACGACCAAATGATGACCCGAATGGCGCAGCGGTAGTGAGGTTGCCTTACGTTCTTAGGGGTAGGAGCAAATGTTTGTGTGATGAGCATGGACATTTGCTTCCGAGTCATGTATGTGTATAATTATATGTAATAAGTATGTATTTACAAACAAAAAGTATATATGTAGTATATCAACTATCTGGTGTCCACGACACAAGCCTCGTTGCTTAGTCCAGCGATATTTATTTATTTATCAATCGCCTTAGCGAACTTTCTCCCTGACGCGCTCCACCGCCTCCTTCTGGGAGATGACGTCCCCGTAGAAAGATGCTACTGCTTTCCATGCCCCACTGCTTTTGACCATGATGTTGACCACGGATGGTAAGGAGAGATCTGCCCCGATACTGATAGCATATCACTATCCCTACATATTAAAAAACAAAGTTCTCCGCCGCGTCTGTCTGTTCGCGATAAACTCAAAACTACTGGACTGATTTTCATGTTGTTTTCACCAATGGATAGAGCGGTTCTCGAGGAAGGTTTTAGTATATAATTTGTAGTAGAGTACTAACTAAACTAAGCCTTACCACACATCATCATCATCAATATCATTTCAGCCGAAAGACGTCTACTGCTGGACATAGGCCTCGGCAGGTGGTTTGGCGATCGCAGTATTACGGTTGCTACAAAAGCACAGAGAACGCTGCTGCCCATTCTCTGGTAAGTCTCTTAGTCACCTCTTACGACACCCACGGGAAGATATAGGATGGTGCTTTTCTTTACGTCCGACACCACACACTAACATAAGACATCGATAATTTATAGTAATCAAAGAGGTCTCTAGATACGTAAGTATTTAAATATGTCAATACATTCATTGATTCAAAATTGATGCATGGATATTATGCATAAATAGAAAGTAATCTACACTAACATTATAAAAAGGAAAACTTTGTTTGTTTGGTTGTAATGAATAGGCTTAAAAACTACTGGTCCGTTTTTTTTTTAATTCTTTCACCATTCGAAAGCTACATTATCCACGAGTAACATTTAGTGTGTGAGTGGCTATATTTTATCCCCGTACTCCCACGGGAGCGGGAACTACGCGAGTGAAACCGCGTGATGTCCGCTAGTATTGAATAAAGTCCTTATTTTTTCCGTTAACAACTCTCAAGGGCTTAAAAGGATCAACAAAACTTGTTGGGAAAGATCATGCACTAAGCGTCAAATGTGACGTCAAATAGTTCACAACAGAATTGTTGTAGTAGGTAGGTTAGCAATCAACAACCATAGGCCCATAGATAAAATACACAAAATTACATTCAACAAAAATAATCTAATACACTATGAAACTATAACCATACAAGCAAAACTGTCGGCGTCGATTTCGCTGTGAGGTATCGTCCTCGGAAACGTCGATATACGACACCCTTCGGCCAAAACTCCACCTTCATGCAGGTCTGCACCGGAAATACATCACATCTGGAATCTCCGAAGGCTGCATCAATAGGGTACCCCAGTACCCCGGGTTCCTTAGTAGGTTAAAATAACGTTGGTGCCTTCAAGGGGGGTACCACATCGTGAAGCTGACTATACATAGGCAATTGAATTAAATACCCCACTGCAACACCAGAACATACTGCTATGCTCGGAGTTTCCTTGCGTGATCGAATCAGAAATGAAGACATCCGCAAGAGAACCAAGGTCACCGTCGTAGCCCAAAGAATTGCTAAACTTAAGTGGCAGTGGGCAGGGCACATTGCTCGCAGAACGGGTGGCCGTTGGGGCCGTAAAGTTCTGGAGTGGCGACCGCGAACCGGAAGACGATGCGTTGGAAGACCTCCCATTAGGTGGACCGATGACCTGGTGAAGGTTGCGGGAATCCGGTGGATGCGAGTCGCAAGGGACCGGTCAATGTGGCGAGACTTGGGGGAGGGAGGCCTATGTTTAGCAGTGGGCGTCTTTCGGCTGAGATGATGATGATGACACCAGAACAAACGCTCCTTCAAATTTCATCATCATCATCACCAGCCTATTAATGTTCCCACTGCTGGGACACAGGACTCCTCTCTGTGAGAGGGAATGGGCTATAATCCACCACGCGGGCGCAGTGCGGATTGGTAGATGTCACATGTCTTTGAAATTTTTGGTTCTAGGACATGCCGGGTTCCTCACGATGTTTTCCTTCACCGTTTTGAGGGCATTCTTTGCGGCCATGTAATAGGGACCAGCCCATTGCTATCAACCGGGCACGAATCCAGACTTCGTTCTGCATCTGATATATGCTAGTTGAAAAACCCAATAAAACTATGCTCGGACCGGGAAACGAACACAGGACCTTATGCTCAGTAGTAGCGATTATGACCAGTAGACAAAAGAAGCAGTCTTAGTCGTATATATCTCACCGTAAAATGGTCAAACACGTTCGATTGTAATATAACTAGAGAGATTGTAAACTCTCGAAAGATTGTCAAACGAAAATACTCGTACTGCTTACAATATAACGCATTATTTCGCCGCATGCATTTAACAATATTACGGTTTCACTTCGATAGATTACAATCTACCGAAAAAAAACGTTCTACATGTTCAGTTGACACTATTTCGAGAGTTTACAATCTCGCTAGAGAGATTACAGTCTAACGTGTTTGACAATTTAACGGTGACATATAGATTATTAAACTAATAATTCTGTCGAATCATAATTAAATTATTAAGATGGAATATAGATATGATCCCAGTTTCCGCAAACCCACACACATCAGACCTAGGCCAGGACTAGATTCTTGACTTTTCAATATCAAAAGTGACATTCTACAGACGCTAACCTTGTTTTTTATAAGCAAATCTTTCTAATCAGAAAGATATGCTTATGCAGACTTTATTAAATCAGGTGGGTCCATAATGCATGCTTAATTATGTATTATGCACCCACCTGAATCTATTCAGCCATTGGTAATTTAATCGCACAATCACTGGCCACGAACTTCACTTTCCGATATGGAAATCTTTAAACATCTGACTCAAGTTGGCCGCTGCTTATCCAATTTGGCTAGATGGGGTACAATGGGGTGACTCATAATGTGCCACACCTTCTGTCCTGCCCGTCGTCGTGCACAACTAGTTGCACCCTCCAGAATTTGAACGAGGCAATCGAGAGGGGAGTGATATGAAATTTCGAATGACGTTATTTCGACGCACGCTATTTCGAAAAAAAATACGAGTGGTACACCAGTTCGAAAGCACGTTAGATGGAAATACCGCTTTATCGAATGACGTTATTTCGACGCACACTATTTCGATAAATTGTTAGAATGGTACGTGTAGTCCCGTGGCTAAATAAAACAGCCGCTCGGGTCGATCTGTAGGTTAAGGCCACCCATTACATACCGAGTTACCTTCGTGCCTCGGAAAGCACGTTAAGCCGTTGGACCCGGCTGTCATTTGTAGACCTTTGACAGTCGTTACAAGTAGGCAGTGGCCCAAAAAGTCTGACAACCAGTATTACCAAGGGTGATCGTATTACCCAGCACTAACTGGGTTGTGGAGGTCAGATAGGCAGTCGCTCTTTGTAAACTACAGGTATATAGCCCCCAGGCGAGTAGTTCCCTGGATACCTGTAGTTTACATAGATACCTGTACTTTAATATTCGAGAAATCTGTTGGTAGCAGGGATGATAACTATATTAATTCACTGTATCACCGGCTCACTAGCACAACCAAGTCCATCCAGGGTACGCTACCAACAGATACTACTGAAGTATATCCATAAAGGATAGGTTGATGATGGAAACGACTGTTCATTGCGAAGTTCCTTTTATTACTGTCCAACGACTAAATTACTTACTTACTAGAATATGAATGCTTAGCTTGCTAAACGTGACCTGTTATTGGACCGACGACTGTCTTAATGGGGACCGGCAAAGGCATGTCCTTACACCTCCCCCGAAAAGTATCGACTACCCCTTCCCCCGTTAGGGAGAAAAAAAAAGTATGGTACAATAATAAGTCACGGTACATTTAGGTTTTTTTTTTCAATAAGTACACAAAAGTATTTAAATACAATGCAATGTTCCTATATTAATAGATTTTATATAGTAATAATAAACAACATATACATTGCGCTTACATCATTATATTAGTACACGTAGGTACCATCATCATCATCTGCCGAGCCTGTTCCCAACTATGTATGTTGGGGTAGGCTTCCAGTCTAACCGGATGCAGCTGAATACCAGTATTTTACATGGAGCGACTGCCTATCTGACCTCCACAACCCAGTTAGTGCTTGGTAATACGATACGACTTGGTAAGACTGGAGGAGAGGTCGGACAAAATCTGAGTGATCTATTCGAATAGACTCGCCTCCTATTACGACTTGAATACGAGTATAACTGGCGAAATGTGGCTTTACCATAAGATACACCTACCCTACTTAACCTTCGTGTATAACAAGAGTGATGTTACAAAAAGCTCCATGGGCCGCACGGCTTGTATTTTCTCAAATTACAAAACATCAGGTTTTGACTTAGTTTCAACGCAACACGAATGACATTAAAAAAACACGTGTTTTGTATTTCACGTTAGAATGTATGTATTTATTTATGTCATATGATCTGATTAATCAAGGATTAATCAATATAAGATTTTATTATCTATCTGTCAGGAAGCTGATTTCTGTATTAATTTACATATATGTAAGCTAATTTAGAATTTGTTAGCATTTTTATTTGAGCCAATTTTTTTTACTTTTTTTTTATTGATCCATTAAAATGTGTTACATTATTCATTGTCATCCTGATTAGATTTTGTGATAAAGCACACAGATCTTACTTTGAAGTGATTTATTGATTGACGTGTTTATAAACAAATTTGAATTACTTAAAAGATTTTTTTTACTTTATTTTTAAATGAGCATGGGCTGGTTTTTACCTTGGCCAGAAGCTAAGTGTTGCCATACAACGTGGCTGGAGCGGACAGCGTTGAGAAGTTTTTGTGTCCTTTCATAGTTTGTTGTTAGTTTATTCAATGGTTTTAATTAATTATATAAACAGTTATATACTCTACTTAATAAATTAGTCCTCTCCTGTCGCCTCTTTGAAAAACGTGATTCAATGTGTAATATTCTGTTGGAGTTTGGACAACTCCTTAAGTAATTGCATATTCTGTCATATTTCTATGTTCAGAGAAACTCGACCTATTCCTTGAAAGAGTTACACGGTAGAGGTCGTTGTCGTCGGTTGTTAATGACCTCCAATAAAACCCCTTTCAAGGAAAAGGTTGAGTTTCCCTGTCACCTTCAAAAACACAATAAAACACCGGATAAAAGGACCAATTTCCAAATCACAATATTTTAAGGAACTTGTTGAAGAAAACGGTAAGGTTCCCATAAAAAGTATTGACTATTATTTCGGTGCGTGCAACTGCCGAGGAACGAACTCCTAAGCAGCGCCTGGCAGTAGGGAGGCAGTGGTGACTGGTGCACCATGAAGGCAGTAGAAACATCGTACGCCACTTGACGTTGTACTGCACCCGCATATCGCTCAGTAGGTACAGCCAACATGGCTGTACCTACTGAGCGATATAAAGGCCTACAACTTGACTGTTGATGAATAACTCGACTTCCACAACGTGATTACAGACACTGACCTGCCTATAGTTGCTGCAAATTAAGATCGCTATAGCGAATTGCACCAACACTTATTAAAAAGGTTCTTAACTTAGAAAACTAAAAGTAGGTCTGCGGGCCTAAAATGGCCGCTTTATCAGAACATAATATGAATCACGTTAAAAATTTTAAATGATTAAAATGGACTTAAAGTCTATTTTAAGAATTTTAAAGTTTTAACGTGATTCATATTATGTTCTAAAGCAGCCATTTTATACCCCTTGTTCAAGTCTTGAATCTTCACATCTATCGTGATCCTCAACCTTTTTTTCTAATGAAAAGCGATACATGGTTCATTTGTTTTGGTTCGTACGAAGAGATATTAGGGAAAGGGCAATGACCGCTTTTGCGATCATTTATACGTAGTATATCGTAGTATATATGTAGTATATCAACTATCTGGTGTCCACGACACAAGCCTTGCTTAGTGTGGCACTAGATGGCGCTGTGTGTTAATGTCCAGAGATATTTATTTATTATTTATACCTAGCATGTTGCCGCGCACCGACATCGCTCGTCCGTCGCTGCGATAACGCCTGCCTTTGTGATCCTGCAGAAAAACCAGATTACGTATTTATTATATGTAGTAAATTGCATAAAAATGATAACGGATTTTTATTACTTCTACTTCTTAATAAGATATAAATGCACAAGGTTATTAGGAAACCAGAGTAGGGTAATGACCTATATATTGCGCTCGCCGGGTGCCATGTCTTTTTCCTTGTTGATAACTTCTAACGAGCTTGCAATTTAGTAACCTTCCCTGGCGTATGTAGAACCACTGCAAAATTTCATCAAAATCGGTTCAATGGTTTTGGAGTCAATAAAAATAATGATTTTATTTAATTTGCTATTTTTTTTAACGAGCGACGCAGTTCCCTTTAACCGGCCAAACTCCGACTGAGCTGATGGTAAAAACCCTATAACACTTTTGCAGACCTGAGAACCGAACCCCGTACCCTGTTCTGAACAACAGTAGCACTTTCTAACCACGACACAAACGAGGCAGAGATTATCTACATCTACACTAATATTATAAAAGATTTGATTATTGGTTTGTTTGTTACGATTTAACTCAAGAACGGCTCAATCATTTTTATTAATTTCTAGTTCATTAGAAAGCTACATCTTTACGGAGTAATAGAAGCTATAAATTATATTTATATTATGCAAATTGACCGAGCTATTACAATTTTCGCGGACGAAATCCCGGGCAAAGTGCTAGTATATTTTATAAAAAGAATTGGTAATTTGGTCAATCACACCCAAACCACCTGCATAGCTGGATTCGCCAAGACTTCGGTAATCCCCGTATAACTGCAGCCAGCAATGAGCTTTGGACTTGGCCCGCAGGTCCGACGGAAAAATATATATTTATTGACACATGAATGAGTAACTCCCTATAAATCCTTCAAACTGGAGCATGGTAATGCTGCTATACGAGTGCAGTTTTCAGGGCCACTCCAAAAAAAAACACAGAATCTGCTAACATCCTTTTACTCCTTTTGCTTCGTCCATGTACATGCATATCATTCTCTTGCCCTAATGATCGCTGTGACGGGGAGAACAAGTGCCTATCGGCTTCGTTAAGAGGTGTTTTACACCCTTTAGATGGTAACATACCTGATATCCCTCTACTATTTGAGATGTCCATATTCATCGGTGACGCCTTGCCATCAGATGAACCGCCTGCCAGTTCAGCGTCTGTTCAGCACCATCTTTCCAACTATGTTGGTCCCGGCTTCTCGTGTACCCACATACAGCTGAATACCAGTATTTTGTATGAAGCTATTGCTTATCTGACTTCCACGACCAAGTTACTGGATACGATACCCTTTGGTAAGACTGGTTAGTTTACCACCAAAAAACCCTAAAGCCTCATTGGTCTAGTGATCGCTAGTAGGTACGACTGTTGGAGGTATTCCTCAGAGCGCACCTATTTTTAAACGCAACCATCTAAGCGCAACTAAATTATTCCTCAAAGCGCAACCAAACATGATAAAAAATTGAGATGTGTATAATGGATTCATTGATTATATCGATAGACAGTTTTAAATCAACTGTCCCAAAAAATTCTCAGTAGCAGCCAACAAGGTGTCTGAATTTGTGCCCGATTGATTGGCAATAGGTTAAACCCTAATAACCCTTTGGGTATTACAGGTGTGATGATGATGTTAACATAAACAACAATAAAATAATGTTTAAACATTATAACATTTAATTTAATATGTATTTATGATTTTTTAATTACAGGATGAACGTAAAATTAATTACTACATGTGTTTTATGGTCTCGCTCTAGTTAACTAGAACCGTCTAGATATTTCATAATTGTTTGCTAGACACAATAAAAACATTAATATAAAAAAAAAACATTGTACAACGGGCTGGTGTCCGTAAGCACGCCGTAAGTCACGTCAAAGCTCGTATTTTGCGTGTATGGGCTATAATCCACCACGCGGGCCCAGTGCGGGTTGGTAGATGGCACATGTCTGCGAATTTTTGGTTCTAGGATATGCCGGTTTCCTCACGATGTTTTCCTTCACAGTTTTGAGAGCAGTGGTGATGATGAAAATAATTACATAAAGTAATGCCTGTCTGGGTTCGAACCCACGACTTACTCTTCGTAAGTCGGGCCGCCACCACTGGGCCACCGCTGCTCAACTGTTTAAAAAATATAAAAACCCTTTATTAAAATTCCTTGGCATACCAAATTAACTTTACATTGAATTTAATTTATTCAAATGCAATTTTTAAAACTCGGTTACGAATCGTAGACAATTACGAACTAATATTGAATCGTTACTAATTAGATTTGTCTACGATTTGATTTGCAAAATTGAATAAATACTTGTTTCGTTCAACTAGTTTATTGTTTAACTAGGGTTAGTTAAAACTTTTAACAATTTAAAATAGCAACTTTATTAATTTGATTGACCGGGTATCGTAATTTATTATGATTATTTATGTATTTTGTGACAAACTCTAAAGTAGAGTAGGATAAGTACTACTCAACTACGAACAAGGACCTGTCGTGAAACCCTGGATGCTGACTGGTATCCTTTTCTCAATCTGCATGTTGTTTATTGGTTCAAACCTTCTTTGAGATAACAAAGATGTCAATAATTAATTGTAGATCTTTAGGAACCGTTACAAATAGTCAGTTGCCCGAAAGTCTGACAACCGGTCTTACCAAGGGGTATAAGAAGTACTAACTCGGTTGTGGAGGTCAGATAGGCAGTCGCTGTGTGTAAATACTGGAATCCGGTTGGACTGGTAGCCGACAAGTTCATAACAGCAACAGATGTTGAAGCATTAAAATTCATTTTTCAAAAATCTTTGACTTCATTTCCATAACTAGAAAATGCACATACCTGTTGCTGATCGATGCTAAATCAGCCTTTTTTTGTTATCAAATCGAATCAAAAATGCGGAAATAACAAATTCGCACGCCAAATAATTAGCTTAAATAAAACATTGTAAATTATTCAACTATTTTCCTTATTTATACTTTAAACACCACTCACGACCCCCGTACTATTAAATCCATCCATCAGCACAAAGTTTTGAGTGCGTTACATTGAGTTCTACGGTTCTACGAGATGTTTGCGCGGAACGCATTATAAACTCGTTATAGTAATGTATATTATTCTTTAAATCTGTCTTTTCTTTTTAGCTCTGAAATAAGGGATTTTTAGCTATGAAATAAGTGAGTGTAATTTTGCACCCCAAAAATAGTCGTTTCTAGCAATAATTTTTGCGTAAAGATACGAGTACTTAGTTTGATGTACAGAATGCTTGGTTGACGGCTTCGTGATGAGGTGGTTTACACCCTGTGTGTGTGTGGGTATCCAGCCCGTTAAATTACCCGAATCAGAATGTTTTCTGTTTATTTATATGTTAGAGATCTCAGACTGTTGTACTCCTAGTATAGAAGGCATTGGCGGACACTTGTTTTAAACTGGCGTGCTCCAATTTATTAGTTACATGACAAAACAAAAAGCAATTTCTCATTAATCAATCAATCAATCGCCTAGCCTCTTTGATCGATAAACAATCAACACATATGAATAGTTCCATATAACATTGCCATATAGGGAAGCTGGTAGGCAAAAACCTGAACCATCTAGACTCCAAGTTCTGGACCGAACACATCTGTCGTTAGTGTCGCTGGTTACTGGCCCCGACCATACTTGTGGTATTTTAAGCAATAGTTTTAGTCTGTACACCTAAACATACATATGACATAACATCACGCCTGTAAACTCTGAAGGGTTAGGCAAAAGTGTCATCATCTTCATCATCAGCCTATTAATGTTCCCACTGCAGGGACACAGGACTTCTCTCCATGAGAGGGAGAGGCAGAATGTTCGCAAATCCAGGCTCCGTGACTGCTACCAAAAAATTCTGATAAGAAAAAACCCAATAACTCTTTGCCTAACACGGAAATTGAACCCAGGATCTCATGGATTTTTTCCTTACTATTACAAACATACTGAGAGCAACGGTGGCCCAGAGGTGGCGGCCCCGACTTACGAACAGGAACCCAGGCAGGCGCTTTACTTTGTGTAATTCATTTTATTATCACCACTGCTCTCAAAATGGTGAAAGAAAACATCGCGA
Organism: Xestia ashworthii; assembly: GCA_950022955.1. NCBI lineage: Eukaryota > Metazoa > Arthropoda > Insecta > Lepidoptera > Noctuidae > Xestia > Xestia ashworthii. The sequence goes on along the minus strand of OX465570.1, from coordinate 6,980,703 downwards.
GGAAACCGGCTATGTCCAAGAATCAAAAATTCCAAATGTGACACCTACCAATCCGCACTGGGCCCGCGTGGTGGCCCATGCCCTCTCACAGAGAGGAGTCCTGTGTCCCAGCCGTGGGAACATTTATAGACTGATGATGATGATGATGACAAACATACTGACATGGATTCTTTTGCGAATGTACTACATACATAGAATCTTTATAACTCTGAACTTGATTGTAAGCTTCCTCTTCGTGAGTCATGTGTAAGTAAGGTCTCAACAACTGTAACTTTATCGAGAATGTCATAGCACATGTGCTGAGGTATTTGTAAACAAAGAGATTTTATTTCTCGTATACAGTCCGCACGAGCTATAGAAAAACTCTTCTCGGGGCAGATGAATCGGTCGGAAATTTACTGCCCAAACAGGAATAGGCTATTGTGTACTGAAAACAATGCAATAAATATGAAAATTACAATATTTTTTTCGACACCTTTTACCTTTTTTCCAGTTTGATGGTCTATGGAATAACTGAAATGTATTGCGCGTATCACACACCCTGTAAACCTGCGTAGCATTTGCCTAAAGGTGAACGCACACTTATCAGAGCCGAAGGAAGCGAAAGAGCTGAAAGAATCGAATTTTAGAATTACTTGTATGAAATCCAATAAAACCTTGCACACTTATCCGCGTCGAGTCGGACGAGTAGATAACGTTATACGGATGAGAAAATGTTTCAGCGCGGTCGATTCTTTCGGAGCGGATAAGTGTGCGTTCACCTTAAGACCTCTGTAGCGCCTAGATTCTAATGTTCATGTATTTTTGCCTTCTTTTTCTATGGTAGGTAGTATACCTTTCCGTAAGATGATGGTTCAAGCCAGAAAAGATACCCCAGTTCGGTAAACTAATCAAAATGGGGATTTACTTCAACGATCTTCGTTCATCATGTTACCTCAATTTGCAATATTTCACCAGAAATATTTTTTTAAAGAATTTATCCTTCTCGATGCATTTCTGCGAAAATAAGATGAGAATCATGATAATTAAACTTGGAACTTAAGGAATTGGTGCAGGAAAGATTTGAAGATTTTAAATGGGTTTTTATTAGGGTTCTTTCTTTTACTTACGTCAAACCTAATTCTTTGGCGATAAAGTTGTAAAACTTAAAAAATAAATTTGACAGAGTAACTCATAAATATTTACCTACCTATTTCATCCTTGTTTGGCAGTAAGTTAGGCGGTAATTTACTGACTCAAATGAAGAGAAGAAATCAATAAAAGGAAGTTTCTTTTTAGGCATAAGGTAAGCACTACTTAACTATACCACCTACTTTTATCTTGTTTTCTTGGATACCAGTCATCAACCAATGCTTGTTTCTTTCACGGAAGAGAAAAATAGTCCTTCCTTCCTCCCATTTTCTCTTCGGTTTTCCAATATAAAAAACCAAGACAATGTGTTTGATTATTTTCAGAACTTAAAAAATCCAGCCTAGAAAAGTTGGCGGGATGATCTGGTTGGTTACCATGACGTCTTAAAGCGGGATGGTTTAACGTCATTCCAGTGTGGGAAAGAGACGGAGCTATATAGGATGTCACTCTGGAACAATCCTGCTTTAGACGTCATGGTACGCCACCTGGATGAGTATCACGAAGGCAGGCGCGAGGAAGCTTATACAGGGTGGAATTTTTCAATGCCACCTGGAGAGAAAGTACTCGAAATTCTGGGTATAGCAATTTTTACTCAAAGGAATCATTCCTTTATTTTTAAAAACAAACAAATCTGCATTCACAGATTTTCGAAAATTCGTTTGCCACACTCGGGAATCAAACCGACTAAAGTTCCAAAAAATAACATCCTGTACTTTTTTAACATCAATCGATAGGGTCAATCATATGGATCATATCTTTCTAACAAACATAATAAGTTAAATGAAAGGAAAATCATGAAATCTAAATAACAGTCATAAATTCAATGGGATAAATTCAACAAGATAAAGCACTTTTTACCTTTTGTTTAATTTATGCTGTTTGTTAGAGAGTTTTGATCCATATGATTAACCTTTCTATTTATGTTGAAAAAAACAGAAAGTTATTTTGTCTAACTTTAGTCGATCCATCCCGGGTTCGATGCCCGAGTGTGGCAAAATAACTATCGAAAATCTGTAAATGCAGTTTTGTTTCTTTTTAAAAATAAAAGAATGTTTCCCTTGAGTAAAATTTGCTATCTCCAGTATTTAGAGTACTTTCCCTCCAGGTGGCATTGAAAAATTCCACCCTGTATAGATGCTCTGTGGAGGGAGCGCAAAGAAAGGAAGGACTGGGTGGATATGAGGAGCAACGATAAATTAGTATTGAAAAAAATAGTGTAATTGCAAGACTTTATTAAACATATTTTACTAACTATCAACCTACAACACACACATATGTACCTAATAAAATTACAACAATCAAGAAGTAGGAAACTGTCATGTAATTCGTTCGTCTGGCAAATTGTTCAATTATTGTTATATTATCATATCTCACTCATTTGATAGTAAAACTATGTATTTATGCGTCGAACAAAGGCAATAAACGGTACGACTTCATTAATTAATACATCAGTTATAATTATTTCAAATAATTAAGTAGTTATTTATGCTGCCTAGTAGACACCTAGACACTACGTAGAGCCTTGTTCTCGAAGGTAAGTGCGTATACACGTAGAACGCTGGCTACTGGCGCCGGTAAGCGCCGCACGTTGTCAATAAGCGCCGAACGCCGCCGACAAGCGCCGAACGTCGCCGACAAGTTCCAACCTGCTTACGACGTCAGAAATCGGCGCTGGGTCGGCACAAAGTATGGCGTATCTGCGCCGACTACCTGCGTGGACCGGTGCCGATAAGCGGCGCCGGCAGCCAGAGTTCTACGTGCATATGCCCAAGTCGGCATGAATTAAATTGGCTTCGTAGGTGCCTTCGGGGCTGGTGCCTATTTGGTCTAGTCTAGTATAGAGTTACTGCGTCCTGGGTTCGATTCCTTTTAGGTTCCGGCAAAATATTTTTTTGCCTCGGTAGCAGCATAGAGCTTGGACCTGGGCACGGTTGATGGCAATAGGCTCCCCATTATTACAAGTCTTAAACTTGGTGATACATTTCACCGGTGAATGTACTTAGTTTCAGCTCTGTCTTACCTGCAATGCCTCGAAAGCTGTCATTTGTTAATCTTTCACTGTCGTTATAGGTAAGACCAGACTAGGTTGGCAGATATTCGACGGATATTCCTAGTCAGGATATTCCTGGCCCGAATATCTGACAACCAGTCTTACCAAGCGGCACTTATCGTATTACCCTGTGGTCACTGGGTTGTAGAGGACAGATAGGCAATCGCTCTCATGTAAAATACTGGTACCTATTCAGCTGCATCCGATTGGATTGGGAGCCGACCCCAGTAAAGCTGACAAAAGACAGGTAAATGATGATGATGATATTTAAGGAGAAAGGTAGTGCTTTTTGAAGATAATTTAAAAGTGGAAGACGGTTGGGCGCGCTCATATGGCTCAGGTTTGTTACGCACAACCTCCTTAAAATACCATAGACAATTATTTATTCGTCACCAATCAAACCAACCCACCGTTTTCGTCGAACGTCAAATTCTTTGAAACCTGACTTCGTATCATGGGTGTAAGAAAAGTACCGCCTACTATCTGTACTAGTTATTTCTCACAGCTATGCATATTTAGCGATAATAATGATGAATGAAAAACTATGTCAACTGCCGGTGGGCATGACTCAATTTATGGGTTTCCCATTGTTGATATTATACGAATGGACTTTATACTGGTCAATTGCATGAATTGCAAGTTCGTTCAATCAACTCAAGCATTCCACTGCTGGCTAATAAGCCTACGTCATTAAATCTGCTTCTATTTTGGGGTTCTAAGGGCCAGAATAACCCCAAATGAGGGATTTTCTTTTGCAACTCTACCCTAGTCGCTGGTTAGATGGCGCTGATCTCGGTACGTTACTGCAAGGAACAGAACGTCACTTGGACCTAATTTTTATAATCGGAAGCTTATGCAAAACAAAGTGTCAGTCAACGAGAGTATGTGGCGTGTTTTTTTCAAGCGTTTTGGCGTTGGCACCTAGTAACGTAATCAGATCAACGCCATCTATTGAGTTCATGGAAACTAAATTATTTTTTAATTCTCAAAAAGAAAAGCTCTCATTTTCTTTTTGAATGTCACATGTATACTCGTTGCGGCTCGTCTCAGCCCTTATTGGTTTGGTTTTTAGCGGTTATTCCATGCGCATTTAAATAAACTAAAACTAAATATTTAAGTATTTGTGAGCGATGTACGGGACAAGACGATAAAATAGAAATCCAATATTTGTTACTGCTTGTAACAAATCTTTGTGGCTTGTGTCATACACCCGAAAGGGTACACTTCTGGGTGCGTTACCAAGAATTCTAGGGTGATCAATAATAATGCAAAACTTAATCAGGATGGTTTTATGTTTTAGAAAATTCAGTTTAATTTACTACCTACTTGGAAGAGAGGATAGAGAGCTGCTAGACTCCTAATTAACGATTATCTTGGTATATGTATAAATGAAGATGGGTTAGCAGCCGTGAGATCATCATCAACACCTCAAGAAGCACTTAGGCCCATGTTCACCAAAAAGATGACGGTCTGATAATCCAAAAACAGCTGTTTAAAACACGTTTTTAGATACCTTAGTCTCTTTTACGTTAAGCTACGTTAGACTGCAGCACCCACCAGCAATAGCCAATACGTCACTCCATTGGCCTGTCAGCATTTATCAATCGAAAAATCACGCATAAATGCACTTACGCAAACGCAATTACAAGCCAATCTAAATTAACAGCCTTTTATCTTAATCCAGAAGTGACAATTTCACTACACACACGCATTTACTTCTGGGTGGCATATTAAATACAAGAAATCAATTAGCTCGTATCAAGTACTACCGACCTAGGTTATTAACCGTAGTACGACTTACATATCTTGACGTCATAAGTACACAGTCTAGTACAAAAAATATGCGTCATACGCGTTTCCTCATGTTTGTTATCCAAACACCGTTTAGTTCAGTGACGTAAAAACGCGTCGATCGTTTTTTGTTATGTTTACTTTTTTTGTTTGATTCTTGTCGATATGGAGTTTTCTATTTTTAACCATTTATTACTGGTAGTTTTACTTATTAGGCTGGTAGAATTAACACACCTACGTACGTACAGTGGGGTTCGCGTGCATCTTAGGGGCATAGTACTTATACACCTTTGGACTTGTTCGCGAGAAACGCACGCGCTTCTAATATGACACGTCCATAACCAATCGAGGCGCGTCGCGTACGCAAGTGTGGACCCGCCTTTATAACTCGGACACCCCAGCCGCCTCGGCAAAATAGAGAAACCCAATTTTCCTAGACACAATACCTACCTAGATCATAGGTACCTAGATGTCATTTGTCCATCTTTGGCAGTCGTTACAGATAGTCAGTGGCCTAAAAAGTCTGACAACCAGTCTTACCAAGTGGTATCGTATTACCCAGTATTAACTGGGTTGTAGAGGTCAGATAGGCAGTCGCTATGTAAAATACTGGTATTCAGCTGCATCCGGTTAGACTGGAAGCCGACCCCAACATAGTTGGGAAAAGGCTAGGCAGATGATGAAGACCTACCTAGACCGATTTTCCTCCCCCTTTAACATACTATATAATAGTAATAATAAACCATTTATTTTGGGTAGCAAAGGCCCATAGAAAAATACCTTAATCTAAAAATACATAGGTAATAATAACAATTTCATATATTGCAACTTTCATCAAACAAGAGCCGTTGATTCGTCGTTGCAGATTGCTCATTTAATAAGTTTAGGATATTTACGACCAAGTGTTTGGACGTAATTATTCTCAATCATCGATTTGGCTCTACATGTATTTCATAGAAAAACAACTCTAAATCGACATAGGTAAAACCGTAAGCATCGAACTACGCAACTACTATTACCAGAAATATTTTCAACTTTGACTACCTTATTGGTTTGTGGTCACAAGTCATGCGAAACCTTCAAATAAACAATTCCACTTTACCGACATCATCATCTGCTGGGGATTCTGGGGTCGACTTATTTTACATGGAACGACTGCGTATCTGACATCCACAACATGATACCGACATACATAGGTCTTCGAATGACAGTCAGATGAGACTTCTGCTTATCTCTAAGTATACTAGCTATTGCTCAGGACTTCGTTCGCGTGAGATGTGGAAGTCTGAAAAAAAAGTGTCCCATGATTACTATTCCAGACTATCGATCTATCTCCAAATCATCCAGTTCCACTGGATAGAATTTAAATAGACTCCGCACAGAGGTTGGCCGTAGCAAAGAAAACCTGCTCAGGTGGAGATTCATTAATGACACTGCCCTGGAGTGTAAATGTGGTGTTGTTCTAAAAACGATGGGGCACTTAATACCGTGTCCTGCGTGTCCTGTTGATTGTTCACTACAGGAACTGCTGGATGCAACTGAAAGCGCCAAACAAGTAGCTCAGTTCTGGACCGACACAATTTAGATTGATATCGATATGGTAAGAAGAGGATCGAATTCCAGATAAGAATGAGTACAAAGATCCATCCATCCACACTGCACTTTTACATTTATAATATTAGTACAGGTGGCGGGATGTTAATTTATGTAAATATTTTCCATTCAGAAATAAAGGGAAATCCAACCGCGTACTACAGACAGTCTACGTGAATTTTGCTTGTCATTTAAATTAATTTCTAGACTTGCAATTTAAAAGTTTGTTATGATTGATGATTCGTCTACCATACCTCATCAATGAATGGGCAAAGGATTTCCCCAAAAGCTGGTCATCACGTTTTATTTACCGGTACGAAGGAATGAACACGAGTTGGGCTCTTTGGGTTAAACTGGCAGGATTTGGGTTAGTTAACTTACACTTTTGGATTGCTGGGTTTACATCATGTCATGTTAGTAAACCCAGGACCTTTAGCTATAAATTAGGCACAGATTGGTTTCTACGATTTTTCGCACATCTCTTCATCATCTCAGCCGAAAGACGCCCACTGCTGGACTTAGGCCTCCCCCAAGTGTCGCCACATTGACCGGCCCCTTGCGACTCGCATCCACCGGATTCCCGCAACCTTCACCAGGTCATCGGTCCACCTAGTGGGAGGTCTTCCAACGCATCGTCTTCCGGTTCGCGGTGGCCACTCCAGAACTTTTCGGCCCCAACGGCCATCCGTTCTGCGAGCAATGTGCCCTGCCCACTGCCACTTAAGTTTAGCAATTCTTCAGGCTACGTCAGTGACCTTGGTTCTCTTGCGGATGTCTTCATTTCTGATCATCACATCTCTTATTTCATTGAAATTCGATAGGTAGTTACAACGCTGAGTCAGCTCAAGGTGGACGTTAACCCAGACGTGCTGCCTGCTATACCGACTCCAGGTTGCCGCTGAGAATTCCCTCACGCAAAATCCCGGTATCACTGCCCCGCTAGGTTTCGAATCTAGGATGCTCACCTGTCACCACGAAGAACCCAGAAATACTGCCTTGTCTAGGGTTCGAATCAACGACGCTCACCTCTCATCACGCAAAAACCCAGTAACACTGCCCCGCTAGTGTTCGAATCAAGGACGCTCACCTGTCATGACGCAAAAACCTAGTATCACTGCCCCGCTAGGTTTCGAATCTAGGACGCCCACCTGTCACCACAAAGAACCCAGAAATACTGCCTTCTCTAGGGTTCGAATCAAGGACGCTCACCTGTCATCACGCAAAAACCCAGTAACACTGCCCCCTTTAAGATTCGAAAATAGGACGCTTGTCGCTTACCTATCACTCTTGACGCTTGCAAGCTGTACTTGTAGATGACTATTTCCACAAGGCTGTCTCTCAACCTAATTAAGTAAATCTGCTGCAAATAATATAAAAAATATATATATTAGCTTGAAGTATGTCACAGCAACACGGTTCAAGAATCAAAGACCTTGGCACAGAGCACAGAATCGTAGTGGGATCTGCATCTAGAGATGGTACAGTCCGTTCACATTTCTTTTACGTCTGACCGTAGCAACCGTACAGCAACCTTATCACAATGAGTATAAGGATCATTGTTATTTGACGGACTTATCAGTGACAGCAAACAATTTTGATGTTGCGCTCGCGTCGGAGCCACGGAGTATTGATTTGTGCCCGGTTCACGGCAAGGCAATAGAGGTAGCGCTATTACATAGGACTAAATCATAACTGATGAAATGTAGAATAGTACGTGTACTATGGAGTACAATTCCGCCTAACTTCTCAGGGATCATAACATGCACGCCTGTAGGCGAAATGGTTTGTTTAATTCAGAGCGCCAAACTTGTATTGAGCGCAGAACTTCTGTCACGGACCCATTCAAAGCCACTGTGATAGATTCTGTTTATGCTTAGGGAAGATGAAAAATCTAATTAGTCCGTCAGTTCGATTATAACAAAAAACATTTGACCCGTATTTTTTCTTTTGTTACATTAATCGAAATTGACGAAGAAACGACGCTTTTAAAATTCCCAACACATTACGCCGTGGCATATAATTGATTTAAAGTGCGTTCTGACGTCACGAGCCCCCCAAGTTTTGATGCGTTTTATCTTTGACAATATTCATTGATTTATAAAAGCAAAAAATACGTGTCCATTATTTTCCAACTCTGTAACTTACGGGCTTAACAGATTTGTAATTTATTGATGGTGGAAACTAGGCTGTGCCGCATCTAGCAGCAGCCACCGAGACGTATCTGTATTCTATGGACCTTGAAGAAGCAAAAACAGTGAATGAGTGAGCACAACGGAGACGCGAGGGTCAAGCGGTGGACGCTAAGGTTGCACTTTAACTAGCCACGGCCAAAGTAAAGTCTTTTGTCCCAAGTGATCTTGAGCCCTATAGAAATAAAAATTAAATTAATCAAGAATTGCTTGAAGAAGAAACAGAAAACGTTTAAACAAAACACCTCATGCGGCGGGCGATCGCTTGCAACTGACCGTTTACACCAGTGATTCCCAAAGTGGTCCGGGGGTCTACATTAGCGTGAAAACAACGGAGGTTCACAGTCCACGACAATTTATCTGGTTTCGATACTAAAGAACAAAAAATGTTGGCTTGGCTTTATCTATCAACTAGCGGACGTCCCGCGGTTTCACCCGCATAGTTCCCGTTCCCGTGGGAGTACGGGGATAAAATATATCCTATGTTACTCGTGGATAATGTAGCTTTCGAATGGTGAAAGAATTTTTAGAAACGGTCCAGTAGTTTTTAAGCCTATTCATTACAACCAAACAAACAAACAAACAAAGTTTTCCTCTTTATAATATTATTGTAGAAGTGTAGATGTAGGCAGATAAAAAAGTAAAAAAAAATATATTTCGGTGATGACAGGTTGTACTGTGATGAAAATGGTCCTTTTGAGACTTTAAAAAAAGCGTTTCAAAGCAATAACATTCTAAAATTCAGATTTTTTGCCAAAAGAAATACTTACCTGACCTAGCAGATAGCGCGAAAAAATAGTATTGGATATTTTTTGCTTTCTTTTTGGTCCACAGGCTTGAAAAAATGCAGTAGTGAGTCCACCAAATCCAGAACAAAAGTGAACTACCAAAAAAAAGTTTGGGAACCTCTCATTTATACGGTCGATTTTAGTCACCAGCCGCGTGGCCAAAGTGGGATGCTACTCTACTTTGGGCTTGCGACTTAAATCACTTGTGATGCCTTGCCGAATTTGCTATTTAGACAGTCGAATTTCGCCGTTCGGCCTAGTCAAACCCCGCATAAGCAGTCGTTTACTGATATCTGCTAGTCATATTTACAGAGTCAATGGTAAATATTTAATGTATTTGAGGTAGCGACCTCGATGCAAATTACATACATATGATACTTTAGTAATTATTTCACGAAAACTATAAGTACATAGTTAAATACCTCTTTGTCATATTATATTAGGCAGACTACAAACGGCCTTTAATAAACTTATATTGTGTTTGTATACTTATATTGTTTTTGTTTGTTTGTAAGCTCAAAACAATGAACAATCAGGGCCTAAAATGCCCTGAAAAATAATAATAAAAAAGGGCCTAAAATGCCTAAAATTATTAAAATGGTCACAGACGAAGTGGTGCTTTAGGTTAAGGAAAGCACGTTAAGCTGTTGGTCCCGGCTGTCATTTGTAGATCTTTTTTCAGTCGTTACAGGTAGTCAGTGGCCCAAAAAAGTCTGTCAACCAGTCCTACCAAATGGTATCGTATAACCCAGTACTAACTGGGTTGTGGAGGTCAGATAGGCAGATGCTCTATGTAAAATACAGGTATTCAGCTGCATCCGGTTAGACTGGAACCCGACCTCAACATTGTTGGGAAAAGGCTCGGCAGATGATGACATACGAAGTCACTATTACAGCACTTTTAGGTTCCTACGTGTTCGAATGTTAAGGTGCATCCATACCAAAGTTACTATTAGAGCAACATTTGCAAGTGCCAATGGGCAGCAGTGGATACCAAAAAGTTAAAGCAAAAGCCAAAAAAATGATAGAAAGTTGCTAAATGTCAATCCACTGAAAATAACATCGGTGTGGATGCATCTTTAGAATAAAGGATATTTAGACAAAGTACGAATAATAATGAAAATAACAGGCACCAATAAATTCAAGTACTTAATTAATAGTGCATAAATAACAAGATTTGAAGCTTCCTGATAAAATCTTGATATGAAGGTTGATTCAGATAAGATAAACTACTTAAACTTATCCAAACCATAAAACAAGAATACAACTTTTATGGCTTAATATTATTTGTCTGTAACTAGCTTTTAACTAAGTAAGAGATAAGTCAATACTTCCGTGCAATTGGCATTCTATAGTATCGGAATTTATTTGATGCTGAGAACTTGTCAAAAACGCTCCAGGGTAACCAGCGATATTCCATTTTTCTTTAGTTTTTTGCAATTTGCATGCCAGCACTAGGAAACGCGGTCGCAGCCTGAAATTTTGGAGGGGGTCACTCACTACACTGATAAAAAAGTGGTGTTTATCGCTGTTAGGGGATAGCTAGAAATTTCCTTTTATTATTTGGCAAGATTTTGAGATTTTTCAATTTGACCTTAGATTTTGGGGGGGTCATTTCCCCTGTATGTTGATTAAGTTATGAAACGCGGCTGTAAGACATAAGTAGTTACAAAAATCATCAATACAACCCTCCAAATTCATGAATGTTGTTATTGGATGAAACAAAATTGCATGTTGCGGAGATGAGAATATTGAGGTGGATGTGTGGTGTGACAAGAAAATAAGGAATGAGTATATTAGAGGAAGTTTGACAGTTGTGATATTTTTATTTAAAAGAGTGACCATGGAGTTTCTTGCCCATTCTACTCCATAGAGATCTATAATACGCTTTGTAATGTCCAACTACAGTACATTCTCAAGTTATTATGCCTTGTGACTGTGACTGTAGCTTCGCTTTTTTTGTTTACTTTGACCACTTTCGAATGTCACGAACATTCAAAAGTGGTCAAAGTAATGGTCTAATTAAAATAAATGATTTGAGTTTGCGCCAGTTACAGAAAAGTTTATAGGGAATCGACTGTCTGTGACTGTAGCATGTGATAAAGAGGAATGAATATAAATTTTGATGGATGGAGAGGGAGAACACCAAAGAAAAGATGGATCGATTATGTGAGGGAAAAAACGTATTGCGCAGACCCCAAATAGCATGGGCTATGAAGGCTAAGAGCAGCAGTGGCCCAGTGGTGGCGGCCCCGACTTTAGAACAGTAAGTCGTGGGTTCGAACCCAGACAGGCGCATTACTTTGTGTGATTTATTTCATCACCGCTGCTCTCAAAACGGTGAAGGAAAACATCGTGAGGAAACCGGCATGTCCTAGAACCAAAAATTCAAAGACATGTGACATCTACCAATCCGCACTGGGCCCGCGTGGTAGATTATAGCCCATTCCCTCTCATTGAGAGGAGGCCGTGTCCCAGCAGTGGGAACATTATAGGCTGATGATGATGATGATGATGTAGGCTATAATGGCAAGGGCAGAAAGATGATGATTTTTACGCTGGAACAATACCAGTTTTTTTTTATCTGCCCTACAGAATAAAAATCAATCAGGACGTATTTCCCTTCTCAAATGTCAATCAAAATTATAAAAAATCACTAAGCAATGATTCAATTCAATGGCGCTACGCTATGATGTAATTCCCTCTAATTATACATCATAATAATAATGGTTACATAAATCAAGGTTGATCACTCTATGGACAATACAATGAACTTAGTAGGGCATGCATTTCCGGAATTCCGGAATTCCGGATCAATTATACTTACTGATTTTTCAGTTCCGGAATTGACTGGAATAATTCCGGAATTCCGATATTCATTTTTTTTTAATATTTTGTTTTAATTATATTCTTCTGAACGCACGCAATCTATATAACGTCTGTGGAATATTCCACAAATCACTATAATTATAGTTGAAAGGGCGGCCATTACGGGTTGCAAGCGCGCGTGTTGCCGCGCGCGGCGCTCTGATACTCACCGATAAGCGCGCAGCGGTCGTCTGGGTCTGGCAGTCACGAAAACAACGTTACCGTGAGTACACGTCGCTTGCCGTCGTCGGCGACTGGCGTCACAAGCAGCCCGCGCACGTGTGTACGTTGGAAAATGTGAGTATTATTTACGAAATATTACTTTTTGTGTTCCTCCATAGACTCATATATTTATTGTATACTAGCTTCTGCCAGCGGCTTCGCCCGCGTGAAGTTTGATTATTGTCCCATGGAATCTTACTGCCGGGATAAAAAGTATCCTATGTTTTAATCCAGGTTATAAACTATCTGTGTGCAAAATTTCATCCAAATCCGTAGTAGTTGTCGCGTGAAAGCGCAACAAACAAACTTACATTCACATTTATTCTCCGAACTGCTAAGCTATCGGGAGTTACACGTGTTATTGTGAGTCAACTATAAAAGATAGACATATGCTGTCTTGGGATATTTTTTATATAATTTTATGTGGAATATTTCCGTTATACATGATTTCTATGTAGCTTTAACCATTAAGGCTGCACACGCGACGGAAGCTAAAAAAACCAAGTAACTTCTCCCGTTTTCCCAACATTTCCTTTCACTGCTCTGCTCCTATTAATGGTAGCGTGATGAAAAGTATACTATTACCTGCTCAGGAGTATGTAGAATAATTGTACCAAGTTTCGTTAAAATCCGTCTAGTAGTTTTTTTTTCTATAAATAACAAACAGACAGACAGACAGACAGAAAGACAGACAGACAGACAAAAATTTTACTGATTGCATTTTTGGCATCAGTATCGATCACTAATCACCCCCCGATAGTTATTTTGTAAATATATTTCATGTACAGAATTGACCTCTCTACAGATTTATTATAAGTATAGATAGATAGATAGATAGAAGAAGATTTGACAAACAGTTTTGGTATTTCAAACCATCGACAACATTATTTACGTTTATGATTTAAACTAAAACATTCATTCAACGATCAGCGTTTAGATAGCTAAAGTAATAACAGATGACATGATATATATGTCACCGTAAAATTGTCAAACACGTTATATTGTAATCTCTCTAGCGATATTGTAAACTCTCGAATTATTGTCAAACGAACATACTGCTTACAATAAACCCCATTATTTTTCGTGAAATGCATGCGATGGTATCAACTCACGCGGTGTGGAGGGAAGGAGGGGTCCCCTTTGCCCAATGGTACCACTCTCATGAAAAGATACTGTACCATTCCTGAGAAATATCGATTAATATAACCTAACTTTAAAACACTTAAATTCCCCTAAAAAGCGTAGTCGACGGAGCCCCGCTTCGCGGGGCCCCCTATTTCCGAGTGCAGGGTTTAAAGGAACCTAACTAACCTAACGGGGGGGTGCCCCAAGTCCCGATTATGGGGGCAGAGATACTTCCGTATGTTCAGTTGACAATAATTCGAGAGTTTACAATATCGCTAGAGAGAAACACGTTATATTGTCATATAACGTGTTTGACAATTTTACGGTGACATATATATCTCACAAACTGTGATAGTTGGACAGTTTAAATTTTAACAGATGATATATTTTTGTTCTGAAATAAAGTTTTTGATCTCTTAGCTTATTTATTTATTTATTATACACCATTACATCATCATTATTATCATTGTTTTTGTTTTAGGTCGACACCGAAAAAATACGTAACGTTCTCCAACACTAGAACAAATTCTGGTATATGGAATCATTTTCTTCGCGCAAGTGATGGTCAGTCCGCAAAGTGCAAGATATGTAACAAAATTTTGAAGGTACTATTTCGAGACGGTTTTTTTATGTTTTTATTACTGTTTAATTACTTTATTTTGTTTAATATACCTTGTTAATTTTATTATAGTCAGAAATTGAGAATGTGTAATTTTTAACTCAAAATTATTAAAAGACTGATTTATTCTAAATTTTGTTTGATTTGAATTTTTTTTTGTATTTACCTGGATCGAGAGAAGACAATGACACAATTTAAAAAAAAAATGAAAAAAGTATCAATTCCGGAACCAGTTCCGGAATTCCGGAATTAGCTATCCAGTATCGGATTTCAGTTCCGGAATTGAGAACCTTCCGATATTGCATGCCCTAGAACTTAGAGTAATGCTTTATTTTATTTATTTATTTACATCACCAATACACAGGAAAAATGTAGTGAGAAAAATGTTGAGTGTGAATGTAGTTGGCCATAAGAGCATTCCAAAAATTCCAAAAACACTTTGCCTGACCTGGGAACTGAACCCGGGACTTCATGCTCAGCAGTCGTGCTTGCGACCACTAGACCAACGAGGTAGTCTAAATTAAGAAGGGATAAATTAAGAAGAGATAAATTAAGAAGGGATAAATTAAGAAGAGATAAATTAAGAAGAGATAAATTAAGAAGGGATAAATTCCGCGAGGTACCGTTGCACCGTGTTTTTACGCCGATCGGTTGCCATCTTTTTCAATAGATCTCGAATGACTGATAAGTAAACCCAGCGTCACCTGACGCGCCCGCGGTGGGTGTAGGATTGGGAGGTTAAGTTAGGTTAGAAAAAAAAAGATTAATTCATAGAACGCCGGCTGAAACTTATTTCATAAATAGTTTACATCATACTGAGCTTAAAAAAATCGTCAGCTGCATAGTGGTGGGGGGATTATGCAGCTGACTCAATTTTTTTTTTCAACTTCCGTAACCTCCCAATCCTACACCCACCGCTACTTGAGCAGCTGTCGGTTGGTTTACTTATTGGTAATACAAGATCAACCTTCGACAACAATATCAGCTGGCTTACTATGACTTTTTTATTTTCAACGGTCCCTTCCTTACTAATATAGTAGCAGATACAAGTTGCCCATTCAAAAAAAAAATAGCTAATGGACCTATATCGTTACACTTGTTACGATTAATTACTTCCGAATGGTACCAAATTATAGAACGATTACCCATCAAACTAAGTATAGGAACTGAACAAATCAATCAATCAACGCGGTCGAGCCTTCCCGTTGCTCGCAGCATAACCACATGGAAAAAAAACAGTTTGTTACTCCATTATATCGATGATTTCCTCGTTTGAATAGGTTTGTACCTGATATACAAGGTGTAAACGGACCATCCACAAAGCCAGCGAGCATTCTGTACATTAAAAATAAATGCCCTAATAGCCTAAAAACTGCAGTAATAAAACCTCTATATAAAAAAAATAATAGAGAAGACATGTCCAATTACAGACCAGTGGCATTAATCCCAATTTTCTCTAAGGTATTTGAAAAAATTATTTACTTAGCAATGGATAAATTTTTGACTAAATATAATATATTAAGCGAGGAACAAATGGGATTTAGAAAAAATAAGAATATTAATATGGCAATTTATAAACTCTTAACTAATATTATGACAAATGTGGACAATAAAATTCCAGTATGTGCAATATTGACTGATATGACTAAAGCATTCGACTATGTAAACCATAATGTACTTTTAGAGAAACTTTATACCTATGGTATCAGAGGAAATATCTTTGATCTTATAAAATCTTACCTACGTGGCCGGTTACAGTACACAGAAACCACGAGAGTATGCCTTAAAACTAAACGTGAATTTAAATACACTTCAGATTGTAGAGAAGTTAAACACGGCGTACCACAAGGTAGCGTTCTCGGGCCACCCTTGTTTCTCTTATATATAAATGATTTGCCACGTCAAACTCATCATCCTATGGTGCTGTTTGCTGACGATAGTACTGTGATTGTAAAATGTTCGGACTTAAACAAATATGAAAGTGAGATTAATGACACATTAAAGAGTATTATTAATTGGCTTAGCATAAACAACTTGATTATAAATTTGCAAAAAACTAAAATAATGCATTTTTTCCAACGGATTAGTCCCGCTAATATTTCTGTCAGCTACAATGGGCAAAAAGTTGACTCAACAAATGTAGCAAGGTTTCTGGGCATCTTAATTGACAGCAATCTTACTTGGAAACCTCATTCTGAGGATTTATGTAAAAAATTAAGCAAATTAGCTTATGTGCTGCACAACTTATCACATAAAGTAAGCATTGCTACTCTTGTAACAGCTTACCATGGTCTGATTGCATCAGTATTGAGATTCGGAGTGATTTTCTGGGGCAACTGTAGCGAAAGGGAAGAGATATTCAAGGCCCAAAAACGATGCATAAGATCTATGACAAATTTAAAATCTACTGAAAGCTGTGAGCCTGTGTTTAGGTCTCTGAAAATACTAACCCTCCCGTCTATTTACATATTGGAAGTGTCCATTTTTGTTAGATCTAATTTAAATTTGTTTCCAACTCTGGCTAGCATTAGATTACGCTCAGGTCCTATAAGACAGCAATATAATAAGTTATTACATACAGGACAATACAAAACAGCACTATTAAGAAAAAGTATAATGTCAATGGGTCCTATCATATATAATAAAATTCCGCATAGCTTAAAAGATCACCCCATACGCATATTTAAAATTAAATTGACCACATTACTATTAGAAAAATGCTACTATTCTGTTAATGATTTCTTTAATGATAAAAATTTATAACTGTACTTTAGTCATTATTATTTCTTTTTTTGACATTGACATTTTAATAGATAATAATTTTCTATAATTTTTTGTTATGCTACAATGATTGTTAATAGACTATTTATTTTACAATTGACAAACTTATGTAAATTTTGATACCAAATTAGTACTAAGTCAATTATTTGGAATGTACTGTAACTGCCAAACAATACTTATATTTTAATTATATTCACATTTTCGAACATTTCAATGATTTTTACATTTTAAGTATTTTGACATTGTAATCACTTTGACATTTTAATTATTTTGACATTCTAATAATTTTGACATTCTAATTGTTTTGATTTTTTAATTTCTATGACTTCTTTTTTAATTATTTTTTTCAATTTTAATAGTTTGCAGATTTCTTTTTTTTTGAAATTTTATAATATTGAATGTCACTATCTAATGTATAGAATTGCACACCAAATTTGTACGTCTTCAGGCATAATATAGCGCACTGTTTCGTTAAAAATAACATCTATTTGTCTTTACCTATGTTAACAAATAAATAAATATTATTATTATTTCCTTTATTCATTTCACATTCACATTTTTTATATTTTTACATATTTCTTAAAAAGAATGAGTAAAAAAACTTTTGCACAAATGGTTATTTGTGCAAAAAGAGAGCAAAGTGAGTATTTGCTGCGAGTGTTGATTTTGAATCCCGAGTAAGCGAGTGACTCTATAGTTAAATCACGAGCTTAGCGAGTGATTCTAGGTTAGAATCCTGAGCGTAGCGTGGGATTGAGAGACACGAGATGCAAATAACTTTGATCTCGTGTAACACATACAACTTTTCAGCTCAGCAGCGAGCAATATTTATTTCACCTTCAGGTATATGTTATACCTGAAGGTAAAATAAATATTGCTGGGCAACGACTTTTTTAAGGTGATTTTAGGTGTAGGACTCCAGACACGCATTGTGCCGATGAGTACATTGAATAGTACAGCGGCCATGGCAGTATTTACAGTAATATTACTTTCAGGCCTGATACAAACTTGTATCAGGCCTGAAATACGAATATAGCAACGAATATGGAAGAAGGACCTGGAGGTACTTGTTACCTAACTTGTTGAATAAACTCCCTAAGCAACTATTTAATAAATTAAAATCAAAGACAACTTTGCAAATAAAACGAATAATTAAATATTACCTCACAGTGGATCAATACAAAGTTCCTCCAGATCTTTCACAAATAAATAAATAATTTAATCTTCAATTTAAGCGAGACGCCTCAATCGCACATAATCTTTTAGAATTAAGATTAAGCGATGTGTGTTTAACCAAAATTAATGAAATGTTTTCGAAATAATAGTTTTTTGTTATACAAGAGTGCAAAGTTGCTTTTTAACCGCGTGCTCTCCTTCGCTTGCTCCGAGCAAGCGAATGATTATAAAATTGAATCACGGGCGCAGCGAGTGATTCATATATTAGAATCCTGAGCGTTAGCAAGGGAATCAAAAGAGCACGAGGTGAAAAATCTTTGCACTCGAGTGCAACACGTAAGTTTTTATCCCACCTCAGCGAGGAAATGACTAAATGCAAAAAAAAATTGCTCATAATTAACAGTTTCAGTCAATTCTGTTGGCGTCAAATAAACTTCCTCGTCGCTAGAATCACTCATTTTAGGTTTTTCACTTGTTTTCAGGTTTCTTGTTTTTAACCTATGGTTTTAACAATATGACGTGAAAGAAAATAGCGCGCGCAAAGCAAATAAAAAAAACTACCCCAAGAAGGTTCCAAGTCTGAGTTACAACAAATTAAAAAAGTTTTTTGTATGATAAATTCGGCACCATGGAGGTAGAACTAAATAGGTTTAATTATTTTTCATTACTCATACTCGGAAAGTAGGTCTGAAGTTGCCTGAGGAGCGGGCTGAAAGTAACACTTTTCAGCCCTAGGGAGAATCGCTTTCAACTGACAGCTGTCACATTATTTTAAAAAAATCTAGTTCTATTTTCACATTTCTATTGAACCATGTTCCGACTTCTATACAGCCTGTAAATTACAGCGCGATGTAAAATTTAAATAACATACAATTCAGTATTAATTAAGGAATATATTTTTTTTAAATAACTCAGTTATAATTTAGTTACAAATATTTCTTTAAAATAACAAAGATTTGGGCAAAATATTTACTATATTTTCAGTGAGGATAGTGAAAATAAAGGCTGAATAGCCGGCCACAGAAAAAAAAACAAAATAGGCGGGAAAGCGGCAATCCGATCTTCATTTTTTTTTCGAGTGGTTTCGTGTTTTAATTTTTTATTTTCCTTGTATTCGTAATGAAAAGCACAGTGTTTACCTCGGGTTAAAGACTTATTTAGTCCCTCGAGCTATTAGCGCCCGCGCTACGCTTGGGCGCCAAACCCCGTCTCGGGACTAAATAAGTTACTTTCACCCCTAGGATAACAATGTACTATTTATAGTTCACAAACTTAGTGCACACGATGTTCTAAATTCAAATTTACTTTAACCTCTAGAGGATAAAAACGGCTGTTGCACTCAGATATTGAAGAGCAAAAATACGCTTCCCGAGATGGGGAGATGAAAAAAGTTTTTTTATTATCACGAAGATTATTTTCATGGTGCTCCCCTTTGTTTTATAAAGAACTCTTGTGCTACCTTTGATTCTCCAAATATTGCTTCTAAAAGTAAAGTTTAAACGCGAAAGAAGTCGAAGTAAACCGCTAGTTAAATCAATTTTATTAAATGGGTTTGTTAACCTTGTAAGGGAAAACATTAGCATATTCTTTAATAGAGTCATTATCATGTATTTGTATCGTTAGATAACGTTTGTTCCGTCTATTTATTTTATGCGTATCATTTAATGAAGCCGGTTTTCGTGTGTTATCTAAGCAGTGTTTATGAAAGAATAGTAAATAATAGCGTGACGATTAACAGGGGAGAATTGCAAGAGGAAGACGTGTTGCGCCGACCCCAAGTAACATGGGACAAGGTCAGAAGATGATGGACTTTGATGGAAGATGATGGACTTTGATGGATGATGATGGACTATGATAGACTATGATGGACTATGATGGACTATGATGGGCTATGATGGACTATGATGGACTATGATGGACTATGATGGACTATGATGGACTATGAAGGACTATGATAGACTAAGATGGATTTTAATGGACTTTGATGGAAGATGATGGACTTTGATGGAAGATGAGTGACTTTGATGGAAGATGATGGACGTTGATGGATGATGATGGACTTTGATGGAAGATGATGGACTTTGATGGGGCTTTCGATATAATTTTCAGAAGCAGAAGCTATCCGATAATGTGTATGATACGGGCAAACTATGTTTTGTGACTTCGTTAAAACCACGGGAGATAAGGGCGGATCGCTTAATTATAATTTTAGCTATAAATATTTAGATAAACTGCTTCTTTATTTGGTTTTTAGCACTTGTAATTTTTTGCTAACCTTTAGTTGCCAGATCTTTATTGTTTGTATTGAAGAATTAGAGTTTTTGTTTTTTAAATTGCAGAGCATAATAGAGGCTTTAAAGCTCGAAAAAAAATTACGTCATTATAATTATAGTCAGAGCTCTATATTTTTTAATAAGACTAATTGCAAGTAGTCAGAGCCTACTATAATAACAATCAATAAAATCTATTAATGATCCCGTTACTTACCGTCTATAACATAAAAGCTTTAACAATGAGCATCTCGTTAACCTTGAGTAGATACGATTTTATATCATATACGAAGTCGTGTTGATGGGTCATTGTTGGGTTGTTGCTATTTACTCGTATTATTATTCATTTTCATAGATTTATCCCAACTATGTCAAAGTCAGCTTCCAGTGCAACCTGATCAAGCTGAATACCAGTATTTTACATGGAGGGACAGCCTACCTGACCTCCACACCACTGTAGGTGTACTGCTGGGTAAAACTTACCCGTCGGTAAAACTGGTTGTCAGACTGTTTCACTGACTACGTGTTACGACTAACAAGAGTTCCTAAATAATGAAATATGCAATGCAGTATCATTATCATCATTCTCCTACCATTATCTCATTTGATTTAAAGTTTGGCGCATCATGTTTTGTTCTCTATTACTCGTCATCTTATCAGAAACCTCCTATAAAGCCATATCTTCCTTCACACAATCCATCCATCGTTTCTTTTGTCTTCCTCTACTCTTATAACTCATACTCAAAAGAGCAATAATTAAAGATTTTTGAAAATGGGTTGACCCTTAAAGGAGACAAAAGCTTGTCTTTTTTTAACTCATGGAAAATCCTATCGGGTGCACAGCTTGTGGATTTATAAGGCTTGAATTCCCGCTGCGCTGACGTCGGTCGCGTGTACGAGTATGCATTGTGTACGCTGACGTCAGCGGCGCATATTTGCTGCTGTTTCTCTGACGTACGCAACCAACGACCGGCGTCAGCATGGCAGGAATTCAGGCCTAATTAAGCTACAAAAAAATAATAACTTCTTACTTCGATTCAACTTGCCAAAGAGCAAGTTTCGAAGCATAGTGAGGGATAAACGGTTGTGACCGGGGAGTTTCCTTCCCGGTTTCTGAAACCTGGACAAAATACGGTTTTTTCCCGGAAGTATGCAGGGTCTTCCCAAGATTTTTTTCTCAAAAACAGCTCGACCTAGAATGTAAATCTTTGGAACAGACACAGGAAGTGATGGTCCAATTATGATAATTATGTATGAACTGTGTAAGTACTTATATAGGTAAGTAAGTTATCAATATCATGCATAACCAGTACTGTTCAAGTACTGTCTACAATAAAAAAATACTTGTTTTAACTACATACGTCTCACTTCCTATTCCGGTTCCGAGTTCGGCGAAGTTTTTTTTCGAATTATAACTATGTATTATGAAGAAATTCTTTCTTAAATCAGTACCATGTTTTCCAAAATTCGTAGAAAAAAAGACAGTGTTTCTTTCAATCAATCAATCATTTATTCTCTCTTTTCAAAGTTGACTTGAAGTTAATGTGTACAAAATAATGTCATAAGCTGTATACAACCGTTGTGAGAGACTGATGCCTGATGTAGGTTTTTGGGAAAAAACCTGTGTTACAGGTCACCAGCAGGTGCCGCAGGTGTTTCTTTATTTTATTACAAAATGGGCCTGCTCGTGACCTCGATCACGCCTGGTGGAAAGCGATGGATGAGGTCTACGAGTATTATGGAACGAGCGTACCCAGAAGATGCCTGTTCACTCTGGCTTTAAAGTTTCTCAACATTTTGACGCTTTATGCTAGCAAAAATAGCGTTTCCCTACATTTTTTACGATTTAAGGGGGATGCTCCAAGGTAGCCCGCGAAATTCAAATTTTCTTACGTTTTTTGCAATTTGCAGGGCAGTGCTAAGTTGTATGTTGATAAACATATCGGTCGCGACTGTACGACGTATTAAGTTACAGAATTATAATCATCAACACATCTCTCCAAGTTCGTAAGAGCTTAGTCGATGAACGAATTTTTCACGGTCAAAGTCCTTCTTCGACTTTTATGAACTTGGAGGGTTGTATTGATGATTTTGATGACTATGATTCTGTAACTTAATACGTCGTACAGTCGCGACCGATATGTTTATCAACATAAAACTTAGCACTGCCCTGCAAATTGCAAAAAACGTAAAAAAATTGAATTTCGCGGGCCACCCTGACGCTTTCACCTTAAGCTAACACAAAAATCGTTTCCTTACATTTTGACTAGCACACATGTATTCCGTTCAAACTTTATGGCGGCTCGGAAGTTAGCTGCGAGTGACGATCTGCGCAGGAGAGATTTGGGAGAGCATGTCCAGCAAGGTCTGTGGATGGGTGACCACCATTACATAGCGAGTTTCTTTCGTGCCTCGGAAATCAACTTAAGCTGTTGGTCCCGGCTGTTATTTGTAGATCTTTGACAGTCGTTCCAGGTAGTCAGTGGCACAAAAACACTGACAACCAGTCTTACTAAGGGATATAGTATTACCCAGTACTAACTGGGTTGTGGAGGTCAGATAGGCAGTCACACCATGTATAATACTGATATTCAGCTGCATCCGGTAAGACTTGAAGCCAAACCCAACATCCTTGGGGAAAGGCTAGGCAGATGATGATGTATTCGTTTCTTGAATTTCACTTTGGAAAGTTTGTCTTGAAAAATTACTTACTTAAATCTCTCAGATATTTCAGAACTTTTGTGCACGAACTAATTCGAGTCATGGTTAGTTAGGTCCTACAGCCTTATCAAGTACCTAAATCTTGCCAATAGTTGAACTAGGCATACTCCAGAATAGTCTAACGAGACTCGAAGGGGTCATCAAGGACACTGACAAACGTGCACATCCTCATTACGACCACAATTATACCGTTCATCCAATCACGGCAATTGCTCAATTCTAGATCAATCTTTATAGCTCTGTCCCTTTCCTTTGGAGTATGGATGAGGAGTATAGGTGATGATGTTGATTCTGGGCGATTGATTTGAAGAGGGAACTGGTTTAAGGGGCCAATTACCGTGATTATTTTTGACGATCAAGGAGGTCCTTTCATAAATTTTAACAATCATAATAAAGAACACTTCCGTCAGTTACAGTATGACCAGTTTAAGTTTGGAGTTTAAGGTGGCGCTGGTTGTCAAAAGTCAACAAAATCGGAACTTACAAACGAAGGCACAGCCGCGCGCCGTCGCCATCTCGTTTTAACGAAAATTTTACTGCTTCGTTGGCCTAGAGATGAAAGCGAGTCTGCTAAGTATGAGGGCATGAGTTCGATTCCGTATGTTTAAAATTACCACAAACAAATCTAAAAAGCTCTATGGTTACGCTTTATTTTTATTTTCTACACGCCACCGACGCCGTTACCAAGGCAACCACGTAAACAGCAGATCACCGGCACCGAACGCGATTTTACAAATATTTTTTACCTGTTTTGATTTAGTATAGTTTGTTTAATATTTTCAGTGTTATTTCCATAAGTTTTTAGTGATACTTACAAAGATGGATGACGAGGAAGATTTCGGCTTGGCCGGCACAATCGGCTCAGAGACCACCGAAGCTGAGAAAGAATTTGCTAAAGTAATTTCTTTGTTATTCTAGTACTTACTGAGTTCTCATGCCCTTTTATAAATGTTTTAAACTTTCAATCCTAGGCTCAGCATCTAGAGTTGAAATTCTAATAGTTGAATTAATATTTCATTTGGGTGTTGCTTAGAACGGGGTATACATCGTCATAACACCGTTTGGTCATTTCATCATTTGTTGCTTTTATGTACGCAACAGGCTAAAAACGTGCGTCATGTAAATTCTGAATTGTTCACAAAATAAAAATATACATGCAAACTGCAATAATAAAGTATAAAGGTGAGCTTAACTCAAAATTGGGTTTTCTCATAACATATATGATGCTTTAAAGAAGGAGCTTAAGGTCCTAAATAGGCCGCGTTAGCTGAATCATACGAGGATAAAGTCTTATTCTTCTCGCCAGACTCTGATTCCGCTAAATCGACCTGAGGGTCACTCGGGGGTAAAATGGTCACAAATGGTCTCTGAACATTTTACGAATTGGAGCCTGATTTATATTGTTAACCTATTAATTACACTAGTAGTTCTGTTCTGGGCCGACACGATTTAGAACACCATGGAGACGCCAAGAATAAGATGGACCTTAAAAAGGATCGTATGGGGATATTTTGGACATTCTGCTTCTACTA
Organism: Xestia ashworthii; assembly: GCA_950022955.1. NCBI lineage: Eukaryota > Metazoa > Arthropoda > Insecta > Lepidoptera > Noctuidae > Xestia > Xestia ashworthii. The sequence continues at coordinate 6,955,847 of OX465570.1, read as the reverse complement.
AAGAGGACTTTGCAGACCCCAGAATCTGGTGAACAGAATAGGTAGATTTGAAGGGTATGGGTGAAGGTGCACACATACACATAATAGGCATGACGACAGTATCAAAAACTTTCAAATCTATTTAGTCCGTCAGTTAGATTATTGAAAAATAATGGATACTTATTTTTTGTTTTTGTAAATCAATGAATATTGACAAAGATAAAACGCATCAAAACTCGGGAGTGGGGGCTCGTGACGTCAGAACTAGTTAAAAATTATACCTAGGCGTGACGTATTGGGAATTTTAGAAGCGTCGTCGTATCTTCGTCAATTTTGATTTACGTAACAAAAGAAAAAATACGGGTCAAATGGTTTTTAATAATCTACCTGACGGACTAATTAGTTTTTTTTTTGTCGTCTCCCCTATTAATATTCATTAGGCAGGCACATGAGTCATTCCAAAATACTCCTCGGGGTGGCAGGAACCTGCGATACCTCTGTGTTAAACAATAAATGAACATTAAACGTTATGCAAAATACGAAAAACATCCAGGATTGGATGCAGGATGCAGCACCACCCTCCCACCTGAAAAACTATATGTCATCACCTGCTTAGCCTTTTCCCAACTATGTTGGAGTCGGCTTCCAGTCTAACCTGATGCAGCTGAATACCAGTATTTTACATGGAGCGACTGCCCATCTGACCTCCATAACCCAGTTAGTACTGGGTAATACGATACCCCTTGGTAAGACTGGTTGTCAGTCTTTTTGGGCCACTGACTACCTGTAACGACAGTCAAAGACCTACAAATGACAGCCGGGACCAACAGTTTAACGTGCTTTCCGAGGCACGGACGAAACTCGGTATGTGAGGGTGAGGGTGGTCACCCATCCACAGAACAAACTAGGCAAGCACGGCTTAACCTAAAGATTGTCCCGAATAGCTATTATTATTTTGCCACGAGCAGCTCGAAAAACTATGTACAAGCAGGAAAAGCGAAAATGAGCATGTCGTGCACCCAACCGACACTTGTTTCGCCCCATCCACGTGGAGATGAGAGATGTAAACCCGACAGGCGCGACGCCGACGGACCGCTCGAGCGCGCCCAACTAAAACTAAATATTTTTTGCATAAAATGTTTTAGTCAGGGATTTCTCGCGATTCTTTTCCACGAGGGTCGTGTATCCTGTTGTGTATGTTCCCGGTTATCTTTGAGAGTAGGATCAAAAATATATCAGATAGGCTTCGAATGTATCGTAGTTACTGTGTCCCCGTTAAAAAAATAGATATTTGATTTAGATTGGCTTTAAATTTTTACACAGCGATGACATAAAGCCTTTTTTTTCGGACGGGAAATCATCAAACAACTTCTCCCACTCTGGGCGGAGCGGGAGTGTCAGACTTTTACTGACTAAAACCCATCCATGTTCCTTCCTCGCCCTTTTATGTTTCGGGGCCACGGTATCTCTTTCGAATAGTCCCGCAGCCCCGGCAAGAGGTCATTATGCCTTGCGTCTATCGGTTAGGTTAGGTTGCTATTCCACCAAGCGAACTCAGTACAGATTGATGAATGTTACATAATCGAATATTCAGTTCTAGAATTATGCCAGTTTTCTAACAATAATTTTTAAGTAGGTAGGTACGTGAAGCAGATGATTACCGTAGACTCCGATAGGATGAAATATAGTGGCGGGGTGTGGCGTTAGGAATTTTTATAAACATACATTTGTCGATAGAATTGAGGACATAATATGCCCGGCATGAGTAGGTAGGTATCGGTAACCGGTAGCCAAACACATTGCCTAGTTGTTTATTGGGAAGGCTGAACAAACGAACCGACCAAAATAACCAACTACTTTCTTAGTATAGGCTTCCTTGCTTCTGCTGTTCTGCCACACACGACATCAGTACGTACCTACGATAAAAACAAAATCAAGTTCATGTGTAAGCAACAAACCGAAGACAACCGACGTAGTATTTATTGAAAAACAATTTGTAAATCAATCAATCTGTAAAAAGCTGAAACATGTTATTGATCGTAAATCCGACGTATTGACCTAAAAAAACAATTGTCAAAAATTTTGATCTGTAACCGGTGATAATTCTTCAGGGTTTTTCTCCAAACCTATATTTTTGGTGGACATACCTACACAATCCAACAGACATCGATTTATAATTATATCTTGTATACTTCTAGGTTCTGGACACGCTTCGTGAGACGGACGGTATGAAGTTCATATCTGATGTGTACACCAAGCTGTATGACACCTACTATAAGCTCAAGGAAGACAACCATCACCACTGCGAGGAGAAAGAAGGACTTCGGGTACTTATAGCTCAATAATAACGGAACAATATTTGTAATATCAATTAAATTGACTTTATTATTTTTCTAGTATTAAATGTAGCCTATCTTAACCAGGGATAATGTAGCATTCTTATCGTGAAAGATCTTTTTAAATCAGTCCAGTAGTTTTTGAGTTTATTCGTTACAAACAAACAAATCTTTCCTATAAAGAACATTAGTGTAGAAGTGTACATTTGATTTCCGGTACATAATATGTGCTGGAGCGGCTACTGCCGGGTGCTACAAACCTCAAACGACGTAAATACAATAACCTCATTGGTTGGTATGTGTTTGAGCCGTTTGGAGTGGAAACCCTATGGCCATGGACTATGGAGTCCCCATTTAGTATTTTGGGACATCACCAAGCGGTTGGTCGACTCTTTCCATGACCTGATACTGTATTAGTCTGGAATAGCACATAGGCTACTTTTTCCGTTTTCTTCTCATCCTTCCACATCAAAATTTCCACGTGACAGCTACTATTAAATTATACTAGGTCTAAAAAGACCTTCAACGAAGTAGAAAGTCTCGATCCTGATTTGTCGTTTCCCAGCAATATTGACAGGGTTGCTGTGGCGAGGGATTCATACAACTCGAAACCATACCGGCTTCCCTTCGGAACAACCGCTGTACTGCAGTCTACTATTGCTAAAAGTAAAACAATGTAGATATGCAGTTAGGACATGATTGCCCAAACATGACTAAAACTATAAATGTTGTGATGTATGGTTTTTTCAAAAATTAAAAATATGCACCGGACCGGCTTACCTGTTACAAAAATTTACCCTTCGCTACTGCAGGATTGGTTGACTGTTTCGTGCCGGGTCCGTTTAAACCCTGTATTGTACTATACTCTGTAATAAAGATTTCAGCATTATAATGTTTATTGCAGAACAAACTCAATCGTTTCGACGACACCGTGTCCGACTACATAAATGAATTAGCCGATAACAGCAAACTTATAGATAAACTTCGCCAGGAGATCCGTGAGTAGAGTACCTACTGCTAAATAAAAGAGGTTAGAATTAAATGGCCGGCCTAATCTCCGCCATTTTTTTTAAGCAAAGTATGCGCTAGGCATAGAATAGAATAGAGTAGAGTAGAGTAGAGTAGAGTAGAGTTGAATAGAATAGAATAGAATAGATTAGAATAGAATAGAATAGAATAGAATATAATAGAATAGAATAGAATGGAATGGAATGGAATGGAATAGAATAGAATACAACCTAAAGGGTGTAAAAAACCTCTTAACGCAGCCGAAAGGCACTTGTTCTCCCCTTCATAGTGATCATTTTTTTGTTCTACACCATACCTGAGAACCTTCTAGTTACGGAGATATTGGGGATCGAAGTTCCAACAAGTTTTTTTTTTTAAATACAAGTTTTTAGTGTAAGATAAGAAGATTGATGTACAAAATGCTTGGTTGACGGCTTCGTGATGAGGTTGCTTACACCCTGTATAGGTACGCCGTTAATGTTAGGTCGTTCTCGAACTGTAAGCCATAAACTCGATCATCGAACTCGAAACGATTGTGGACTGTTTTATTTTTCAAATAACTAAAAAAAAAACGTCTTTTAATACGAAAAATTGAAAATACTTTTTTTTTCGTTCTTATTGAGTCCCAATAATACCGAGTTCGATGATCGAGTAAATATAAGCGTGTATTAATCGATAGGTGGTATCAAAACCACCAATTTTTTGTAAGCCTTTATTCACCAGTAACCTATTTGTACTTTGGTATGTCCCGATAGAGGAAGCCCAGGCTCTAGCAGACGCCATGCACGCGCGCGAGCTGCAAAGTGTCGAGACCCTGGAAACCATGCGAAAGACGCTCGTCAAGCTTGAGAAAGAGCTAGACGCCAGGAAACGAGCTGGAGACGATGATGCGTATGTTTTTATTTCATCATCATCATCATTTCAGCCGAAAGACGTCCACTGCTGGACATTGGCCTCCCCCAAATGTCGCCACATGGACCGGTCCTGTTGTTATTTATCCTCAATTTATTGTATTGGTTCACAAACAATTATTGTTGATACTGGTTTTATGCTGGCACTAGCACTTCCGCGAAAATCAATATAATTTATAGCCTACTATGTCACTCTGCAAAGATGTAGCTTTCTAATTGTGAAAGAATTTTTAAAATCGGTTGAGTGGTTCTTGATTTAAATCGTTACAACAAAAAAATCAAATATTTAATTTCTTCTTTAGAACATTTATTACGCTAACATGTATCGGAAATATGATTATTCGTCAATGCAAAAATCACTTACAGATATTGATTAGAAAAGTCTTGCCTTACCTTGCATACTTCTGCGATAACTTGCATAATCTGTAAAATATTCCCACTGCTGGGACAATAGCCTCGTCTGTGTTAGAGGAGTGGGCTGTATTCCACCACGTGGTCCCAGTGCCGGTTGTTAGATAGATGAGACATGTCTTTGAGATTTTGGTTCAAGAACAGGCTGATTTCCATGTGAAACAAAAGAGTAAAGTGCCTGGCTGGATTCAAAATTAACCAACTAAAAACCCGACTAGTTACTAAATAAAATGTAGCCTATGTTACCCGGGCCCTAATAACGTACCGATTGATACCTTACTCATCAAAATCGGATGAAAAGTTTAAGCGCTACGGTGAAACATACTTGAATACAAGCATACATACATACATAGACTGCTATAGTACATTATGGTACAAGTGTGTAATGTTGGTGATTACCGCCGAGGCGCCATTGAGAACCGAGCCGTTAGGCGAGGTTCTTAAGAGAGCCGAGACGGTAATCATCAACACACACGTGTATCATACGACGTTTTTCAACACACTTGAGAATAAAATAATACTAAAAATAACTATAATTTCAACAGTGAAAACGAGTTGTGAATTTTTTTTCGCAATGGCGGGAATAATTCATCAGTTTTCCTATGCGCGCGCATCTAACAATGGCGATCGCCCATAGACTAAAAGAATGAGGTTCCTTTTTTTTTTTTGCTTTTCGCGGATAGCGTTTTAGCCACGTACGAAATGGGGAATTCGAAGTTTTATTATTAAAAAAAAAGTAAAAAAAAAAAGAAAACAAAAGTTGCATTTGAGTGAAAGTTTTATTTACTTATTAAAAACTTATAAGTTGAAATTATCTATGTAGATACGAAGTGGTATGAAATGAGCAAGCAATAGGTACATTAATTTATTTTTAATAATTGAACACGATCTTTTTTGTATCGAAACTTTTTTAAGAACAAAGCAATTCAGCCAATAAAATAAAAAAAAACCCTATAACTCACTTGTGAATAATAGCAATGAAAAAGTCACAGTTTGATTACAGGTGTCATTATGTGCCTAATTGCGGTGAAATTAGAGCCACTTTATGAGCAAGTGTGTTGAAAAAATTATAACCCTTCCTTTTGGCTTTGCCGTAGTCGAGCAAAACAAGTTTTGAGTGATGTCAAATTCAAGCAGTAGATATATATCCACCCATAGATAATCACTACATTTTACTACACCGATTTTCATGCGGTTTTCACCAATAGATAGAGTGGTTCTCAAGGAAGGTTTCAGTATACACCGTGTTCCTGAGGATATACATTAATTTTGAATAATACTTCTATAGCTCTTGTTAAACATATCGTACAAAGGAAGTAGTAGTTTAAATGGCATAGTTTTTAAGTTATTGGTAATTAAGTTTAACCAATTTAATTATGTTGTGCTGTGAGAAAGAGTCTTTATTTGTGAGATGTTGCCACTTTGTGCAACCAAAACTATCAAACTGAATTTAGAAGACTGAAACTGATTTTTGTTTTTTTTTTTAATTTAGAGGCATTTTTGTGTTGTGTTGTGATAAAATGAGTTTGTAATCTAAGATGAACACGATATGTTTTTACTTATTGCCACTGAAAGTGAAAAAAATGGTAAAAAATAAAAAAACAGTAAAAAAAGAGTACTTAGGTACTTAAAAAAAAATGGTAAGTAAAAAAAAAAATTGTAAAAAAATGGTCAATTTTAATGGTCTGAATAACATGCCAAAGTTAATGTATAACCTCAGGAACACGGTGTATAATTTGCACGCAGGCGAAGCCGCGGCCATCAGCTAGTACACTATTATAACACATGATATTCATAACCTTCGTGTAATAATCTTAAGACCTTCATATAAAAACTCAATAACCACATTTTTCAAAAAGCGGGGCAACATCAGCAGCTAAAGAGAAAGAAAAGTTCGAGAAAGAGAAAGCTCGTCTTCAAGGTGAACTGGACGGTGCTAAACAACGGCTAACGAACGCACTGAGCTTCATCGAAGAGTTGGAAGCCAAGGCCCAAACTAACGAGAACACCATCGCCAAGCTTGAGGAGCAGATTGAGGTCAGTACTGGCTGTTCGTACTTCTGGGCGGGGGTAGGGATACCCTATCAAGAACAGGGGGTAAAGTTCTTCATAGTCCATAGAAAAGGGAGGATTCTCCGACCAGGCGGGTGTTGTGTCTGCTGGGCTACTGCCAGACAGTTGTTTTCGGGGTTTTCTATTACAAGATGTAGTTTTGCAACACTTAAAGTACTTACGGGATTATATCCGTGATTTTCTTTGGTTTCTACGAGCACCCAAACACGGGCACGGCACGGGTGCTCGTAGAAACCAAAGAAATTCACGGATATAATCCCGTAAGTACTTTAAGTGTAGTGAAAAACCGTGAAAGTCTAAAACAGTGTAGATCCCAAAATTCAGGAGCATTATCACAAAAGACATAAATAAGGAGTTTTATTTGTGGCACCGACTTCCATGTACTATTTTGCAATCTAATCGTAACACTTTGTTGTTATTTCAGGAAGCTGAAAACAATGCCGTGCGTCAGAATCGACTGGTCGAGCATTTGAACGGAGAGACTGAACAACTAAAGACCGAAGTGGACGCACGAGGGATCAACATTTCTCGCCTCAATGACAAAGTTAGTTTTATAATATCAAAAAAATAATAGGCGAATGAACAAAAAAAAATGAATTAGTCTGACAGATAGATTTACAAAAAATATGGGACACATATTTTTTCTTTATTACCTAAACAATAATTGAAGACGATACAATGCGTCGAAAACTCGTGTCATCGTGTGACATCACATGTATATAGGATGTAAAACACCTCTTAACGAAGCCGAAAGGCACTTGTTCTCCCGTCATTGCGATCATTTTTTTGTTCTACATCATACCCCTGGTACCTGGTAGGTAGGGTAGGCTGGTACCAGGTACCCCCATGATGCGTGAAATGCATGCTCGCTAGAGAGATTACAATCTCACGTGTTTGACAATTTCACGGTGACATATATATTTATAACAAACATGTATTTACAAAAAAACCAGAAATATCTATGTAGTATATCAACTATAGTATGTGTCCACGACACAAGCTTCGTTGCTTAGTGTGGTACTAGATGGTGGTGTGTGTAATATCCAGCGATATTTATTATTTATTGATTAATAAACTATTTTCTATCTCCACAGATAGCTAAATTAGGCGGTCAGATCGAGCGTCGAGACCGCCAGATTCAGAATATGACGCAGAAACTGGAAGCGGCACAAGCAGAAGAGGAGGCTGCGATTCAGAGGGCCGCTAACTTCAGAGAGCAGCTGAGCCGTACCAACGCGGAGTTCGACAAGACCAAGCTAACGCTTCAAAATACTAACAAGGAGTTAAAGGTAAGTATAACCTATGGCATTAAGTCCGCCTCTGTACTTTTGTGCATGAAGTGTTAAAATAACCCAGATATCATTTTTTGGTCGTAAAATATATGTTCAGTAACAAATTGACAAAGTTCCGTACTTAATTGTTTCAAAACAATCGACTGTGTGCGTTTCGGTTAATGTGTCGTAAAAGTGTCTATACTAATGCTAGTATTCAATGAAAGTGTTCTGAAAACATAATACAATTAATTTTACTCGATAAAAAAAAATCACGAACTTGTCTCTAAAAAAATATTTTAACGAGTAAAAACCATACCATTCATGCTATAATTCTGTTTTTTTTTTTCAAATAATTCGCAACATATTAGCATTATAGTGTTTTATTTTTTTAGTCCAATCAATAGATTTTTTATAAATCGATCGAAACCTCTCATTTCGCACTATTCGGCCCGCAGTGACTGACGTAACAACCAAATTGTAGTGCAAGCTGATTAGAACTTTATTCTAACAGTATTTCAAACGAAGTTTGAACCACCACAAATAGAGTTGCTAATTTAGCTCCTGTAGTCCCCCAATGTAGAGAGGGCGAGCCTATTGCCATCAACCGGCCCTAATCACGACTCCGTGGCTGCTACTGAGAAACCTAATAACACTTGGCGGATCCGGCAATTGAACCCAGGTCCTCAAGCTTTACTAACCACAGCATCTCCTGAAACCCAGAATAAACAGTGTAACCAATATAAAAGCGGAATGAAGCTCAATGAGCCCGGGAGAAACAATACATAAAGAGTCCCCCCCGCTCCGCCCAGAGTGGGAGGTCATTTGATGATTTCCCACCCTAAAAAAAAAAAAAAAAAAAAAAGAGGGTGTAGAACACCTCTTAACGAATCCGAAAACCACTAGTTTTCCCCGTCATTGCGATCATTTTTTATTCTACACCATACCTGGGAACCTTCTACACTCGGTTCCAAAAATTACGAGTCAGTCACAAAAATTGAAATACCTCCAGAACTGTAAAAGTTAGATCAATGAAATAAAAAACAGAATAAAGACTTTTTAGTTGCGCTTCTAATAGCATATTATTTAAACTGGTTGATGAAAAAAACTTCGTTAGAAAAACAAATTAAAAAAAAATGACTATTTTTAAAAACAAATTTTTTGTTTCATGTCATTATGGATGCTTTCCATTTCTATTCTATCACAAAAAAAAATATCGTGAACGTCTTCCACGTGCATAATTATTATTCTGTGAGGTGAAGCATGGCAGTCACGCTAGAGGAATGTACCAGAATCCTAACTTTTTTGGAACTTGGGCGGAGCCAGCGTGAAACGGCCAGAAACATTGGTGTATCTTTGTCGACTCTTCAGCGGGTAGTCCAGCGGTACCAAGAGACCGGATCACACCTTAGAAGACCAGGAAATGGCAGACCAAGATGCACAACGGCCAGGGAAGACAGACAACTGGTGGCTACAATGGTCCGAAATCGTTTTCAAACTGCTGTTGGTCTAAAAACTCACTTTATTCGCTTTGGAGGTGGCAATTTAAGCGCTCAAACAGTAAGAAGACGTCTTGCTGAAGCAAATTTGAAACCATTGAGGCCCGCAAATGGCCCCAAACTGGAACGGGGACATCGAATTGCAAGACAGAGATACGTGCGCGAGCACCTAAACTGGACAATAGACGATTGGTCTAGGGTAATGTTCACGGACGAGTCTAAGTTCATGCTTTATAAGCATGATGGTAGGCAGTTGCTGTACAGAAGACCAGGGGAGCGCTTCCATCAAGCGTGTGTGGAGGAAAAAGTGGCGTACGGTGGAGGCTCCGTACAGGTTTGGGGCTGGGATTTCTGCTGAGGTCCGCACCGAGCTGGTACTCATTCAAAATGGAACTCTAAATGCAGAGAGGTACGTGGAAGAGATCCTCAATGAACATGTAGGTCCTTTCATGGCCAGGATGGACCGGCATGGCATATTAATGCATGATAATGCGCGTCCCCATACCGCCAGAATTGTACATGACTACCTTGAAGAGGTCGGTATCGAACTCATGCAGTGGCCAGCGCGAAGCCCGGACTTAAACCCCATCGAGCACGCCTGGGACGAGCTTCAGAGATGCGTGAAAGGTCGAAACCCCCCACCAATCACGCTTCCCGAGCTCAAACAAGCACTGGTGGAGGAATGGGAAGGTATTCCTCAGCACCGGCTCTGAAATTTGGTGTACAGCATGCCTAATCGCCTGGAAGCTGTCAGAAGAGCTCGTAGAGGCAATACAAAGTATTAAATGAAGAAAGTGATGAAAAACAGCAAAAAAACAATCATAAAAAAATGTAATCTTAAGAAAAATATGACTACTTAGTTTTTTTTTAATTTAGAGAGTAATGTTGTGGGTGCAACTAAGTTTTATTTTATTTTTTATCTGTATAATTAAATTCTCAATTTAACAGTCTTCGTTTCATTAGGATGGCATACGTAGTTCGGGTGATATTCGGGTTTATGTGACTGAGCCGTTATTTTTGGAACCGAGTGTAGTTACGGAGATAGAGGGGGTCAAAGTTCCAACTTTTTGACAAGTTTTTTTTTGATGATTTTAACTTTAAACAGCTTTACAACCCCTGCACGAATGGATTGAATACAATCAATCCTTCAGCACAATATTTTAAGTGCGTTACATTGAGTTCTGCAGGCAAACATGATTTTTCACCCCAAAATAAAAGTCGTTTCCCAGCAATATTTTTTGCTTAAAGTTACTTAGTTTATGCTTGGTTGACGGCTTCGTGATGAGGTGTTTTACACCCTGTATACGATACTAAGTTGAGGTCGGCCACAAGTCCGGCCGGATGCAGCTGAATACCAGTACTTCACATGAGTGTCTGTCTGTCTGACTTCTACTACCCAATTTCTGCGTAACATGATCTTATTAAGACTGGTTGTCAGACTATCGGGCAGCAGTCTGACTACGCATATGACTGTCAAAGATCTACGGTTTTTAGAAGGGACCAACGGTTTTACGTGCTTTCCGAAGCAAAGAGGGTCTCAGTAAGAAACAATGGAATTAAATGAACTTAGATATTGATAGTTTTAATAATTATAACTCAATAAAACCATATTTGTTACGATCGAATCATATTTTAGTCAGATTACAACCTGCCAATACTGAGCTGCAAATTGCAAAAAACGTAAGAAAAATTGAATTTCGCGGGCTTTCTTGGCGCTTCTATCTTATATTAATCTCGATCGACCTGTGTGCATTAGTAAGCTGTTCCGTTTTACTTTGTTTTTCTTACTTTTGTCCTTCTAGAATACGATCGCTGACGGCACCAAAATGCGCAATGAAGTGTCGAAGCTAGCGAAGCAGATTGTAATAGAATCTAAGAAATACCAACTTATGGAACAAAGCAAAGCTGGCGTCGAATCTGACCGGTCAGTACTAAGATTTACTTCTTACTTTTTGTAAAATCAGGCGTTACTTTGCGGAAATCTATGACATTATTAGTGTTATGCATAATATGTGGTTTTACATTTGGGATTACGAGACGGATTTGTGACATTTGCGTATGTATTTTAGTCACTACACTAGGAGATGTGGTTTTCTTGAATATTTTTATGTCCAGTTTTCTGTAAAAACATAAGATGACGGTCTGAGTATCTAAAAACAGCTGTTTTAAACACATATTTGTATGGGAACATGTCACAGTGACAGTTGTTTTTAGATAATCAGACCGTTATCTTTTCAGTGAACATGGACCTTAGAAGGTGTCGCTTTGCATCCTGATCAAATTCAAGGGTGTGCTACAGACCATCAAACTGAACAACTTTCTCTATGGACCACCATCGTACTCGCGATAAAATCATCAACGGTCCCATACAAAATTCCAATACCTACTCGACCAAATGTATTTTTTTACGATTACGATAGTGGTCCTATCGAAAAAGTTGTTCATTTTGATGGTCTGTAGCACACCCTTGAATTTGATCAGGATGCAAGGCGACACTTTCTAAGGTGAAAGGCCCATGTTCGCCGAAAAGATAACGGTCTGATTAACTAAAAACAGCTGTCACTGTGACATGTTCCCGTACAAAAATGTGTTTTAAACAGCTGTTTTTAGATAAACAGACCGTCATCTTATTTATGAACATGGACCTAAATCAGTTACCAATGAAAAAATGAATCTGTCAAAAAAAGAGAAAAACGGGCGTTTTTGTATGGACCCCGACCCTCCCCTTGTAGCACTCCCATCTACTACGTATCAAATTAAAGTAAGTACTTAAAAAGTGAATCATTTCAATGTAAGACAGCAAACATGGGGGAAAAAGTTATTGAGACTTAAAAATCAAAATACAAACGGTACATGTTAGGAAGCCGTCATATCCGAGCAACAAAATTCGAAGACATCTACCAACCTGCACTGGGCAAGCGTGGTGGATTATAGTAGCCCATTAATCCCTCATGTAGATAGAAGGCCCGTGTCCCAGCAGTGGTAACATAAGGCTGGTAATGCTATGCTTTCTTTCAGGGCACGTCTTCGCCAGCAAGTGACGGTTATGGAACGCGACTTGATGCTAGGCAAGAAGCAAGCGGAATCCGATCGGAGGGATATCGAGAACCGCAAGAGAGAGAAGGAAATACTCTTAAAGAATTTGCAAAAGATACAGAGTTCGTACACAAACACTTTTTATGTAACCGTTGCTTAAGGTGTATTCCCGTTGACCCCACCGCCCGTGAACTGGGTCAGTGGGAATGGATTAAAATAATTAAAAATTGTTCCCGCTGACCCCACTGTATTTTTTGAGTAAGTAATTAAATATAACAATAACATTGCATGGGCCCGCGTGGTGGATTATAGTCAATACGCAAAATACGCGCTTTGACGGAGGACAGCCCGTTGTACAATACAATACAATACAACATTGCATGGGATCGAGTAGGTAGTGTTAGTAACCTACGTCAAAGTTACTTTACGAATATACTATTCGTCGAATAGTACTAGGCGGGCATGAATCCAAGAAGGTATTTATTACTAAGTAACGTTAAGTAAATAAGCTAAATGCTGGGAAATTATTTTTAGTTGTGGTCAGAAAGATCAATCATTAATACACTCGTCTTAAAAAAAATCAAGTGAATTTATGCATTTGAAACTTGTTGTTACGAAAAAAACGTCAATTAATGTTGGAATTTGAACCTTCAATATTTCCGTGGTCTATTCGGTATTTGCCGACTTTCGCTCTTTGCCGATCCTTATTATTTTGCCGGATTTTTCTGCAGTGCATATTTTTGCATGTATTTTGCCAACTTTGTTTACCGATTTTCGCATATGAATAGCTGAAATTCGTTAAACAGGTACCTATATGTTTTCATATAAAGGGTGTAAAACACCTCTTCACGAAGCCGAAAGGCACTTGTTCTCCCCATCACTGCGATCATTTTTTTGTTCTACACCATACCTGGGAACCTTCTAGTTACGGAGATATGGGGGGTCAGAGTTACAACTTTTTGACAACTTTTTTTTTAAATACAAGTTTGTTTTGTAAGATTTTATCTTTTAACACTTCCACGACCCCCGTACTATTCAATCCATCCAACAGCACAATGTTTTAAGTGCGTTACATTGAGTTCTACCACAAAACATGATTTATAACCTCAAAAAAAGAAGTTGTTTCACAGCAATATTTTTTGCGTAAAGTTACTTAGTTTGATCTCAGAGTTTGATGTACAGAATGCTTGGTTAACCGCTTTGTGATGAGGTGGTTTACACCCTGTATTCCTCATTAAACGACTATTTGTACAGATAACAGAAATGCAGAATCTTCTGAGGTTGTATCATTTCATCGTCATCAACAGCCTAGCCTTTGACGACCCGAATGGCGCAGTGGTAGCGAGGCTGCCTGACGTTCTTAGGGTCCCGGGTTCGAATCCCGGTAGGAGCAATTGTTTATGTGATGAGCATGGACATTTGTTTCCGAGTCATGGATGTTTATATGTATTATAAGTATGTATTTACAAACCAAAAGTATATATGTAGTATATCAACTGTCTGGTGACCACGACACAAGCCTTGCTTAGTGTGGCACTAGATGGCGCTGTGTGTTAATGTCCAGCGATATTTATATTTATTTATTTATTAGCCTTTTCCCAAACATGTTGGAGTCAGCTTCCAGTCTAACCGGCCATTTCCGTAGCCAGAATGTCTCGACTTGTCCTGTCAAAGAAAAATAATTAGTTATTAGTCATCATTTATTATTATTATTTATTTAATTACAACGGTTAAAAAACCAATTACAGTAACTAAAACTAGAACTAAAAGAGTTATAACATAAAATTAAAATATACAAAATAACAAAGTAAAGGTTCACACTTTCATAAATTCCTCTCACAGTACTTCTGACATGCCAATAAAATCTTCGTCCATCCATCCACAAACAGAACAAACTGATCGTCTGTTGGATTAGAATCCAATAGAACACAAAGCGCGGCTAGAGTGCGGGGAATTGTCGATTAAGCACGTGCAACAGTGCGTTATGGATATAATTATCATAAAGGGTGTCAATCACCTCATAACGAAGCCGAAAGGCACTTGTTTTCCCTGTCATTGTGATCATTTTTTTTGTTCTACACCATACCAGGCCCGACAGTCTCGACAGAGATAACGACAAAATCGCTAACTTTCGATCGCTGATTACTAACGAATAAATTCGGTTACAATAATGATGCTCACAAGTAATAAAAGTCTCTACATCCTAGATGCCTTTCTCGTAAGCATAAATTATAGTAACCGAATTTATCGGATCGAAGTTAGCGATTCTGTCGTTATCTCTGTCGAGACTGCTGGCCCTGGGAACCTTCTAGTTACGGAGATATTGAGGGTCAAATTTAAGTTAATACTACTTTTCGACAAGTGTTTTTTTTTTTTAATACAAGTGTTACTTTACAAAACTCCATGATCCCCGTACTATTCAATTTATCCATCAGCACAATGCTTTGAGTGCGTTACATTGAGTTCTACGAGTACCAGAAAACGAAACGAGAATGATTTTTCACCCAAAAAAAAGTTGTTTCCCAGCAATAATTTTTGCGTAAAGTTACTTAGTTTGATGTACTTACAGAATGCTTGGTTGACGGCTTCGTGATGCGGTAGTTTACACCCTGTATTTTGAACTCGCATCACCCTCATCATTTTCCAGATGAAGCTCTCGACAACTTGGCCATGTTGCACCTGCAAGAACAGAGACGCAAGCAGTTGGAACATGAGCTGGAGGTGAGCGCGGCGCAGATCAACAAGCAGAGGCTCATGATACGCAACTTTGAGAAGGAGAAGGACAGGTAAGGGATAGAGGGAAGAGAGTTGCGGATTGCGGGGGAAGTTGCTGTAGAAGAACGAGATTTATTTAGGGCTAGTTAGTGGAGTCAATAGTAGCAATTTCATTAATTTGACGACCCGAATGACACAGTGGAAGTCAGGCTGCCTTACGTTCTTAGGGTTTCGAACCCAGGACCCTAAGAACGTAAGGCAGCCTCACTACCACTACGCCATTCGAGTCGCCGAAGTAAAAAGTATTTCTAGTTTAGAAAAACATGCTTAATTGGAGTGACGTCATTTTATTTCTCGTATTACTTTTTCTCAGCAAACCCTTTCCTTTGATACCCATAACATAGGCAGGCATAAAAAATGTCTAGTCCGCCATCTTTTGGAGTCCACCATATTGTATTGAGAATGACGTCATTTAACTAACCATGTATTGTCAATTTATCATCCAAACTATTGGAAACCGTGAAGTGGGTCAAATTTAACCTATAAGATCTTTTTACATAGTTAATTTGACAGGTGAAGCTATTAAAAGCGTGTTAAAAATAAGGATTTACAAGGTTGTGGCGCAGTTTGGGAAAGGCGTATGCCAGCAGCTGATTGCGACAGGCTCCACCGATTGATTTGAACTAACAGGTGAAAGAAACTGCTGCAACCTTCAAGTGTTGCTGCTAAGCACGCTAGCTTGTTGCTAGCTTGATGTGCTGGCACCTGTCCATAGATCTTATAATAAGTATTAGGTATGATGTTTAATAATTTCCTTCCATCAACAATAAATTGCTTCTTCCTTTCAGGATGTTGGAGGAGACGATCGCTCTAAACGAGAAAATTGATGAAATATCAGGCAAGCGTATTATTTTATTTGTCGGTAGCTCTTCGTATAACCTAATTTATTTATTTGTTTAACGCATTATTAAAATAAGTGAGTACATGACCCTGCTAGGGCGCAAAGAATAATGTTTTTTTTTTAAAATCAATGTGAATTGTAAAGCTGTATCAAATAAAATAAAAACCTAAGCTAAAAAGAGTCTCAAATTCATTTACAGAGGAAGTCCGTCTCCGCACCGCCGACATCCTGGATCTGAAGAAGGCACTTCGTGAGGAGACCATCAACTCGCGCAAACTGTCGGTTGCGCTTGACGCCACCCGAGCCGAGAGGAATATGCTGCATAAGAACTATACTGAAGCCCTAGACGAAATACAGGACTTGAAACAAAAGATGAAGGTCAATGTCTATGTAGTCAAAGTTTCAGGAGCTCTACTCTCTAAGCACGAAATTCGTAGTTTCGGTCGAAGTTACGGTTGTTTCCTTACTCCGTATTACTTACGGACATAAGATTCGTTAGGGGCCCGAGCGAAAAAGGTATGACAACACGATTGGTCATCTGTCTTTACTCCCGATGTGTTTTCGAAACTCATAAATCTGAAAACATTAGGGAGTAGGGTGCATTTCAAAGTATAAACTTATTTTGGACGGGCCTCGTATCTCCGTTGAAGGACTTCGTGAAATCATTGAAGGCTTAGGTCATTCCTGCTTTCTTTTTGTCTTGATCTGAGTAGAGCCCAAGTTACAAACACGACGGACCTTCCATTACAAACGTTCAGGCCCATCATCATCTTTCTCAAATAAAAAAATCCCTCCGGCAAGCCGCAGGAGGAGGTAGATTTCGAAGAAGGTGCTGGAGCGTCCGACTATTGAAAATTTGTATAAAGAGTTGTACTTATGTGTACAATCTACAAAAAAAAAATATGATTTCAAAATCGTTGTCCTGTAATGGAAAGTTTACCCTTTATGAGTTTAGCATGGAAACGCCCTCAAATGTTTAGTTATAATTTTTTATTTCGAAAACTATAAGTTTTTTCGCTAAACTTTGAAGGTAACAATTGTAAAGTAAACAATTTGCTTTCAAAAAAAAATATTTGCGACGTTGATAATGTTTACTGTTTCGGAGATATGATTTTTTTTCGCAAAAAATTTGGAATTTTCAACCCCCTCCCCAATTTAGGGGTTGCATCAAAAAAGTTTTAATTTAAAGATGTCCGTGATTTTATTTTTTTTTTAAAAAAGGAAATCTACCTAAAAAAGTATCGATTTTTCTAATCTTGAATATTCTAGTAACTGTACAAAAGTGATTACATGCTCATTTAAATAGTAAATTAATCTTTTGTCCCGAAATAAGGAGCTGAATGCACCTTGTCAAAGCTTGAACAAAAATATTTTTACTTCAAAATAATGACGTCTTCTAGCCCTTTCTGTTCAATGCTGCCAAGGGGTGACCACTAGCAGAAGACTCACAAAGCTTATTATAACACTTTACTGCTTCCACAGATGCTAGCATACCAAATAGAACAGCTAAAAGAAGACATAAGCGGTAAAGAGCAGGGTTTGAAGTCGTGTGAGGGATACCTCTCGAAGTGCAATAAGAAGAACGAACAGCTTCGCACGGAGATCCAGGCGGGGCTCGTGAAGCTGGCTGAAGCGAGGGCTGATATAGCCGCCTTGAGGCAGGAGGAGGCTAGGCTTAATAGGATCGTGCAGGTAATTAGTCGATGCCATATACGTCATGAGATAAGCATAACATAACTTCACGCCTGGATTTTAAAAATTCGTCACCGTAGTGCACGCACATTTCTATGATACTAAGGGCGTATACACGTAGGACGCTGGCTGCCGGCGCCGAGCTGCCAGCGCTTATCGGTACCGGTCCGCGCAGGTAGTCGTCGGCGCAGGCAATCTCTATACTTTGTGCCGACCCAGCGCCGATAAGCGTGGACAATTTTTGACGACGTAAGCAGGTCGGAACTTGTTGGCGACGTTCGGCGCTTATCGGCACCGGCAGCCAACGTTTTATAAGCTATTTTCCATTTTAGCTACGGAACACAAAAAAAAATAGATTTTGTGCTCTCTTTGATTTAACTGCACTGTCCTACTACTGGGCAGAGTTTTTCTATTATTTATTTTTGGACTTAGATTTTTTTATAAGTCAATCTAACTTTGGTCCGTAGGAAGGTGACGCAGCCCGTGCAAAGCTGATGAAAGAGCTCGAAGGTCTAATGAACGAGCGTGACGTGGTGGGCGCACAGCTAGTGAGGAGGAACGACGAGATCTCCCTGCTGTACGAGAAGATACGCATATTGGAGATCACACTGCAGAGAGGTGAGTGAGTAGGGAGGGACGCTAGGCTGTGCCTTTGGCTGGAAAGACCAACGAACGAGCGCGATGTGGTGAGGAAGGATGACCAAATCTCGATTCTATAGAAACGTATACTGGAGGTCACGCTGCAGGGAGGTAAGTGAGTGGAGGACCAGAAAGAAGAGTTACTATCGTCTAGGCATACGCTGTTGAAAGAGCTTGAAAGACTGATGAGCGTCGCTTGGTAGGTGCACAACTGGTGAGGAGGAACGAGATCTCACTGTTGTACAAGAAGATACGCATGGTGGATCACGTCATAGAGATGTGAGGGTATTGTGCGGTGTGAAGGCATAAATAGGAACGGTGGAAATTTAGGGTCTGAACTAAACTGATAGGTACCTTAAAATCTAACCAACTGAAGGAATTTGAATTATTGGGATTCGCGAATGGGGAATTCGTATTATTGGGAAAACCCAATTAATTTGGGGTCGGCACAGCGTGTCTTCTACTTCCATACTGCTCTATTACTCGCTATCTCAGCAGTCACCTCCTTTCTAGCCATATCAATCATCTTTCATACAGACCATTCATCGTTTCTTTGGTCTTCCTCTACTCATAAAGCCACCTACCACATTCATACTCAACATTTTCCTCACTCCTCCTCGCTGGATGCGGGACAAAATTTCTTCAATTACCAAATAACTTTGCGCAGGAGGGAGAACTGTATCTTGCAGATTTGGAAAAAGAGACGAGTACTTTTGAAACCACACCCTACCTCTTCTCAATGCGTAAACCTTGTGACCTATATCTTGTTCTTGTAAGGTGAGCGTCAGTACGAGCAGCGCGTGGAAGACATCAGGCTCCTTCGGCTGGAGATCATCAGATTGCGCAAGGAGAAGAACTTGCTATCCAAGGGAATTGAGAATATGACTGATTTGAGATTAGAGGTGAGTTTTGCAATCATGTAGTTCTTTTATTTCAGATCAATCGGTAATCAGCTATTAGTTAGGTACACCACATTTACGTCGATGATGTTTTTTTGGCTAGTCAGGGTAAGTGTTGTGTTGATGGCATTGCAGTTGATTGAAATAATTGAGATTTTAATTGAAAATAAAGCATACTTAAAAGTTTCACAAATTTGTTTTAGTACGGGAGGTACCGTTGCAAATAAAAAAGTCATAGTAAGCCGGCTGATATTGTCAGCGAAAGTTGATCTTATATTACCAATAAGTGAACCAGCCGTCAGCTGGTCAAGTAGCGGTGGGTGTAGGATTGGGAGGTTACGGAAGTTGTAAAAAAAATAAGTCTTAGTAAGCCGGCTGAAACTTGTTTCATAAATAGTTTACATCATAATGAGTTTAGAAAAAAACCGTCAGCTGCATGGTGGAGGGGGGATTATCAGCATCAGCGACGCTTGAGCGTTCAGCTGACGCTGAGTTTACTTGTCGGTCATTCGAGATCTATTCAAAAAGATAGCAACCGATCGGCGTAAAAACAGTATCTAAAATGCAACGGTACCTCCCGGACTATTTGGTTGTGGTGTTTTTATTAATTTAATATATTTATCGTCCTCTGATTCGGTTTGATATTTGTTTGAATGCACATTGTGTAGGTAGGTACGTTATAGTGGGTGGATGGAAACGCTGCAGGGGTGCATCAAGACATCAATTTGAAAGGGAGGAAGGGATATAATTTTTCAAGTGGGCGTGGATGGACAAATCCGATGCTATGGGAATAGCATAAAAATTCGATTTTGAAAAATTAATATTTCTAGCTAGGAATTAAACCCGTTGATATTTATTTAGCATTAAAATCCCTTTCAAAGTTTTATCTTGATTCACCTTTGCGTGTATAGTTATCACGTATTCCTGGTACTAACGTCATAATATTCTAATTATAGTTTGCAGGTAACTTTTGTCCTTTACTTAGACATCTCTTCCATCTATCCCCAGGTATTCAACCTAGAACGCGAGTTAGGTCGTGAGCGCCTCCGTGTAAGAGCCCTCGAGGAAGCCCTGGAGACTCCTCTGAACGTGCACAGATGGCGCAAGCTGCAGGGCACCGACCCGGAAAGCGTACGCCTCACGCAGAAACTTAGGTTGACGCAGAAGTAAGTATCTTCATATTACCCTGGTACTTAGACATAACAGTATCTTCTGCCTAGCCTTTTTCCAACTACGATGAGGTCGGCTTCCCGAGTAACCTGCTGAAGATAATTATATTATATCAGTATTTTTAAATAAAGGGACTGGTTATCTGACCGCCACAACCCAGTTACTAAACTGTTCGTAAGAATTTCAAACTTCTGAGTCAGAAGATCTACTAATGACAACAAACGGCGTAAAGAAAGAAACGAAAGATCCATACGAAACGTTGGCGCATGTGCTCTTTGAGTGCACCGGTGTTACCAAAATTCGCGAAGAGACGCTGGGAACACCAAGATCCCTTGCGAATGCCCTAAGAAGACCGCGAAGTTTGATCTGCTGCTGGAGGGAGGTGGGCTGGTTGGAGTAACGGCTCACGGCTCACGCACAATGGTCCACTTTAGGGATTAGGTACGTGCAGAAACCTAAACCCCTTGATAGATAGATAGGTACATACTCGTCACATCAAACAGATAAACACGTTGATTTTCCTATTGTTGCTGACAAGCTGTGTTGCTGGTTTGCAGTTTAAACGATACGGGTGTATGTTTAATTTCATTATTATTATAGCACAGATATTCGAGCATCTATACAACGTTAGACACAAATCAAGGAATAAAAAAAAATGTTTTTCACTTCTCATGCTCTAAAAGTACGCCATTATAACCCTACGAAGCGGGATTAAAGTGACCGTTTATTCCCTAGGGAGTAAAAAGTAATTTAAAAATGGAACGATCTTTTACTCTGAAACATGGTCACAAAATAGTAACTTTTTTTTTTTTAATGGATGAAAGGTATTATTTAAATTTCGAATTGGCTTGCAAATAGAAAAAGGTTTATTGAAAAAAAAAAAACAAATGAACTCTTCAACGCGAGAAAAAATATTGTTGTTTGTGTGCATCGTTGATTTTGAAAAGTATGTGCAATGCCTCTGTTGCTAGCCGCTGCAGTAATGTAGGTACTAATTATCTGTGGAGTGTGGATCATCTTCATTGCGACAATGTTGAGAGTTTGTGTTGTGTTTTAAATTGTTAATCTGTGACTTACCTGATAGAAGAAAAAACTGACCGCTCAGTTCAGAATTTTGGTCGAGCGTAAATTTGTTGGGTTTTAAATGACTATTTTTCTCGCACTCGAAGTGAAAAGTACAGTTTGCACCTCGAGACTAAACGCCAATTTAATATACCCTCGATTTCGTTGCCTCCCTCGCAAGCTCGGGAGTCAAACCACCTCGGGTATATAATGGCTTCGTTTAGTCCCTCGTTATAAAATATACTATTTTTCCTCCTTATTTAGTTTTTTAAAAATGTTTTTTTCCTCCTTATTTAGTTTTTTATTTTTTGTAAGATTTATTTTGTAAATTTGTACGCCTTACGGGTGAAACATGTACGTACAAAATATTCTTAATGTGTCATCCTGCGTGCTTAATTTGCATGTATACGCATGTTTTAACAAATAAAATTATCTTTATCTTTATCCTTGGGTACGGTCCAACAAGCTATTTGGTTTACATTTTACAACGTAATTTTTGGGTTAAACTGTAAACCAAATAGCTTGTTCGACCGTACCTACTGGTTATACAGGATGGGATTTTACAATGCCACCTGGAGGGAAAGTACTTTAAATACTGGAGACAGCAAATTTTACTCAAAGGATACATTCCTTTATTTTTAAAAAGAAACAAATCGGCATTCACAGATTTTCGAAAATTCGTTTGCAACGCTCGGGCATCGATAACATCCTGTACTTTTTTGACATCAATCGATAGGGTCAATCATATGGATCGAATCTCTCTAACAAACATGAAAAATTAAATAAAAGGAAAACTCCATCGGTATTACCGTTGCTAGTGAAATCTATTGAGCACGATGTACGTCACCGATATTACCCGCAAGGACCTCGCTCGTTTTTCTACTGATATTCTTTACGTCATGCTCAAACATTCATTAATCAGTAATCGGTATTGCTCGGTAAGAAATCGCACGCAAATAACTTAAACAAACGATATGGGAAACTGTTCTACAAAAATTTTTGTGTGCGTAATTGATTTTACGAGAATTTCAAGCGGATGTTAGTGCTTTATGCCCGTTTAAATAACATTACGCTACAACTCCATATTTTATATGCCTAATAAAAGCTCAATGTCGGTTTTACTATGCTCGGCTCAGCACTGAAAGTAAAAAGCCCGTCTTTGTGGCATATTGGTTGGTAGTGGTCGTGAAACTGCCATTAAGTATATATTCTTTTAAGAATATTTAAGGATTTTCTGATGCCATTAGCATTTGACATCATACTGAAAAGGGCGTTTTTCGTTGGGAAAATGTACCCATGTCACTAAGATCATCAACAGCTATTTGCTCATTGAATACTCGACTTTTTTTAATGGCATCCCGCAGTTCGCCGGCTTCTTAAACGGACTATCCTGTAAAACATATAAATCATTATTAAGGTGAACGCACATTTATCAGAGCCGAAAGAAGCGAAAGAGCCGAAAGAATCGCATTTTAGAATTACTTGTATGAAATCCTATGAAACCTCGCACACTTAGGGTCGTAGCACACGTATCAACTCGGAAAGGGATCGTCACCGCCTCGCCTTTCCCCTTGGCGTCAAACAGACGTCCAGGTATCGGTAACCACGTAACGTAAGCGGATCAGAAGCTCCGGCACGTCGACTCGGCTACACCTAGGCGACGACGCCGCGCTTACGGCTCGCCGACCGCTGGTTGACGGCTAGGTGGTACTAGTTCAATCATTTTGAATCCGAACGTTAAGTGTAGTGCACGGCGGGTGTGGACGAAGAGACGAAAGCTAGGTTACGGAGAGCCGTAAGCTAGGGTACGGTACGGACAGCCGTAAGCGCGGGACCTGCAAGTCGACCACGCACCGCACCGCGGTTCGTGAGCTTGTACCGAGGCGAGGCGATTACGTTACGATTCCGATTAGTGTGCTTGCAGTAGGGAGTTTCATACAAATTATACTGAACGGCTCGACTTGATACGGTGACGATCCCTTTCAGAGTTGATTCGTGTGCTACGACCTTTATCCGCATCGAACCGGTCGGATAGATGACGTTATAGGTACTGATGAGAAAAAATAAGCATCTTGAACTGATGCCACGACGATTACGACGGTTTTTATTTTTATTGTACTCTATCACAATGCTGTCTATTTGACCCAATGGTTGACTGGTAGAGAATGCCTTGTGGCATTAAGTCCGCCTATGTACCACTATTGTACTTACATGAAGTTTAAATAAATAAATAAATAACAGTGTAGTCACTTTCAAGACCGACTTTTAATTCAATCCAGCTCTCTGGATCTTCGGAAGGCGACCTTGTGACGTCCATTACACAATTAAATCTGTAACTGTTCTATTGAAAGCATTTCATGTTTATACGCAATTCAAACAAATTAATTTGAAGACACTAAGCAGATGCAAGAATGCCACGACGAATTGATGGGGACTTGTCACGCGTTGTGTCGTGTTTTAACAATAATTGTTCTAGTGATTAGTCAATTTAGTTGACAACTATCATCAATGAAGATTATAGTGCTTGTTAGAATTAGTTCCCTATTTCAAAGATGTCCTGTTTGCCACAGCTGCTGCATGATTCTATTGGAGCTTGTTGAATGACACTTGTCAAGAATCTATAAAATATAAAATGAATCGTAAAATGTGTTGGTAAGCGCATAACTCTTCAAGGCTGGACCGATTTCACGAATTCTTTTTTTGTTGTTTGTTATTGTCAGAAGGTTTTTATGAAAAAAAAAATGCAGTAGTAGGTAGGTAGTAGTAGGTGGTAGTAGTAGGTAGGTAGTAGTAGGTAGGTAGTAGTAGGTAGGTAGTGGTAGGTAGGTAGTGGTAGGTAGGTAGTGGTAGGTAGTAGTAGGTAGGTAGTAGTAGGTAAGTAGTAGTAGGTAGGTAGTAGTAGGTAGGTAGTAGTAGGTAGTAGTAGGTAGGTAGTAGTAGGTAGGTAGTAGTAGGTAGGTAGTAGTAGGTAGGTAGTAGTGGGTAGGTAGTAGTGGGTAGGTAGTAGTGGGTAGGTAGTAGTGGGTAGGTAGTAGTGGGTAGGTAGTAGTAGGTAGGTAGTAGTAGGTAGGTAGTAGTAGGTAGGTAGTAGTAGGTAGGTAGTAGTAGGTAGGTAGTAGTAGGTAGGTAGTAGTAGGTAGGTAGAAGTAGGTAGGTAGAAGTAGGTAGGTAGTATTAGGTAGGTAGGTAGTAGTAGGTAGCTTTTTCCCTCTTATGTGACGCAGACGAAGTTGCGTGGGTCAGCTAGTTTGTAATAAAAATATATGGCAGTTATACTCGTAGTAGACTGTGGTTACACTGCAAGCTCATCATGCCGCAGTAAACATACCTACCTAGTTCTGTTGAAGAGATTAAGTCACTTCAAAATAAAAGTCTGCAAAGGTGCAAAAGTAATAAAATTAATTGCATTTCACACCAATAGGAGAAGTTTACGAATTATTAACTGCTGCTCATTGTCTGCTAAAGAAAAAGAACAGGTACCGACTAATTAAAAGTAGGAAATTAGCTGAGCGCGTCAATAATTAAAACTAAATGATCGATTGGTCGTACGTGCCCTTGGCTTTCTATACCACGGTTAAATTAATTTAATAAAACAATAACATTAATGTGACGACATTTTTTATCTGTTAAGTAGACAACTTTAAACAAACATTGACAAGAAGTTGATAAGGTAAAAAAGAACCAAGTCCAAAAAGGTAAGGATTTGTTCACCATAGAACGCAGTTCAATTAAGAGTTAGACAACATTATACACAATGAATCAATGAAATAACCTTCTATTTTGTAAAGAATGTCATACTTAATCCAACAAAAAAATGTACAGGACTTAGGACAGACATTGACCGGATTGCTTCACCCTTGATCCGTCCGGCTATAAGGTGAAAGCATCAGGGCAATAATAATATTTCACCGCGAAATTCTTGTTTACGTTTTTTTTTTTTCAATTTACAGGTTAGTGTCGGGTTGTCTATGTTGATTGTTGATTAAAATATTGTTCTTATTCGCAAATCATATTTTAAACATCCTGACTGACACTTTCCTGCAAATTACTGCAAATTACAAAAAACCAAAGATTTTTTTTTATGTTTGTTCCTGACGGATCAGGCTAAGGTCTGAGACCATGCTGCCTAGTCATCAGTTAGCATTTTTCTTGAAGAATTTTTGAATTTCGCGACCGTAACACAGTCACAGTTTTTATTATGACAGCAGGGCAAAGGCCTCTCATCATACAGAAATGCCAAGGCATGCAAGGCAAGAGCATTTATCACCGCGGTTGCTCAAGGCGGACGAGTGATCTGTATATTTTCTAACATCTTGCTGAAAAAAAATCATAGAAATGAAGACGCACGCGCACGCGGTAGACGTCTTTTGGCTAAATGTATTAAATACTCGTCAGCTTCTGGGTTGTGGAGACCATATTCAAGTTAAATTAGACTGGAAGTCGACCCCAAGACCCCAACAAAGTTCGGGTGAGATGATCTGTCTTTCTTTTTGTTGGCAGATTATAACGATACATATATCATAGCTTTAAGCTCATTGTTAGATCCACACACATTATAGAATGCAAATAAAGATAAGAATATTAATATTTTACAGAAAAGTGCTGGCTCAGAGCGAGATGATTGTCCTCAAAGATCGCGAGTTGAAAGAAACACGGAACTTGTACAACGCCGTCAAGGACATGCTGGCGCTGCAGCCTAGCCCTGAGATACAGGTAATACTCGTATTATTGCATGTACACTGTACAATGCTGCATGCTGCAATTGGTACTTTTGGTCATAGCCGGAAATAATTCCGCCATCTCGTTATTTCAATTCCCATAGACAATTTCAAAATTGTTGAACGTATAGTGTCCTTCTTAAAATGGTATTAGAGAAGACCCTCGTAGCAGTATACTCTACGATCGAATTAAATCTACGCCAAGCAGGTACTAACTGTATGGACATATGGATAAGAAAATACCTACCGTAAAAAAATTCACACTTTTGCAGATCACGCTAAATCGTACGCAACGTGCCTTAACACAGAGGACTACTAAGATGAAGTGTTTGATTGCTGGTATGTGGTTTTAATAGTTCTACAAGAACATTCAAAGTCGAACAATAGTAGAAACGAATCTTTGCAAGCCAGTTAACCCTTATAAATACCTAGGTACATCATTTTTGTCCTTATGACCAATGGAATTGAATGGAAGGGAAAAAAAGTTATTATTGGGTTATATTTGAATTTGTTGTCCGATTCGAGATTTCGGCTTATAAAAGATGTGTTTTCAGTGTATCGGATAGTACGCCAAAAATCAATAAAATACGTATTGTGTAGTACCTAATTACTAAACTGGAATGTTTGATTTGGTTAGTTTAGTATTTTTAGGAGCTTAGGGCTAAATAATAACAGCCGCTCGGGTCGATCTTAGGTTAAGCCGTGTTTGCCTAGGTTGGTCTGTGGATGGGTGACCATTATATACCGAATTACCTCCGTGCCTCGAACAGCACGTTAAGCTATTGTTCCCGGCCGTCCTTTGTAGATCTTTGACAGTGGTTACATACAGGTAGTCAGTGGCCCAAAAAGTCGGACAACCAGTCTCACTAAAGGGTATCGTATTGCCCCAGTACTAACGCGATCGTGTTCCACGCGCGCCTCAAAGAGATGTCAGCAAAAAGAAAGGGGTCCGCAAGGGCCGGTGTCTGCAGGGGCTGCGGGACTGTTCGAATAGAGATACCGCGGCCCTGGAACACAAAGGGCTAAGAAGGAACATGGATGGGTTTTAGTCAGTAAAACTCTGACACTTCCTTCCGCTCGGGCCGTCCCGATCAGGCATTTGATGATTTCACATCCGAAAAAAAAATGTCTATATATTTTATGTACCTTGGAACACTGAAAAGATGTATACTTTTCATTTAATATCTTAATCATTAACATGGGTCAGTAGTTTGAAAAATTTATCAAAAATACTAGATTTTATCACAAAATGATTAAATATTCAAGGTACGCGTACTCCGATCGGACAACTTATCAGGTCAAGCGCCATACCTATTCGTGCTCTATGAGAATATACCTTTCTAACGATATACTATTTATATCTATTGGGTCCAGGACCAGAGTCCATACATTTGTGCCCATAGCCCTTCTAAGTATTTAATAATATCATCATCGTTTTTTCTATACGATTTATTTATCGTCTTTACCTTTTTATTAATTTGGCTATCTATAGCACCCCCTGTGAATGGCAAAGCTAACTGTGAAATTAATCGCGCTTGCATAGCTAGTTTTATATTTCACAATAACCTTATATTCGTCAGATTGAGACTGACCGAACTTCCCTATTTCATTCAAGCGCCAAAAGATCCATGTAGCTCTGTACTTACTAAATAAATCTACCTTTCAGAACTAAACATGCGCGAGCGCCAGGTGACAGACCTGCGTTTAGAATTGGAACGAGTCAACGGCGAGCTGTATTCGTTCAAGCAGAAATACTTCGAAATGAAACGAGCATTAGACGCAGAGGAATCGAGGAGACTCATGGTAGTCACTCCCTGTTCTCCGTGTCCTGTCTCACCGAAAATAACACCGAACTAACGTGATGTAGATTTATGTATTGCTTAGGGCAAGTTGAATGTTTTTTAATCATGTACTCGGAATGGACTCTGGGATTTTTTAATCATGTACTCGGAATGGACTTTACTCTGGGATGGGCTGTTAGCCTTTTGGCTTACACTATCGAGTCAGTTAGGCCCGGACTCCGCCAGTGAAAAGTGGAAGGGAGACGTTCGGTAACTGACCAATCATATTTGTTGACCGTCTCTCGTCTCTCCTGTAATTGGTCGAATTTTAGTGCAGTCCGGGCCTAACAAGAAAGTGACTGTTTGGTCTTTTGGCCAAGATTGTTTGTTGACAATTTTCATAAACCGGGTTTTGCTAACTACTTTCTACCTACTTGGCCAATCTTTTATTTCGTGAAATGTAGTGAAAACATTTTGTGATGTTAGTTCCGATATTGGCCACGCGCCAAGAGATCCCTATACAACTATACTCTGGGATGTTGTTACTTCTCTGTCAAAAAATCACAACAACTGGCATGAGATTTGACAACATTTGGAATTTTGGACAAAGAATTCCATTTTGCGAATTAATGATTTTTTTATAAAGGCGTTATTTAGGTACCAACAAAGTTTCTACATAGTTTGTTATAGCGCCGAAATGTTAATTTATTTGTTAGGAATAATAAAAATAGGTGCCAATTTAAAACTAATGATCTCAGTACTGCATGAAATGTTATATTTGTAAAACATGTGTTTTTAAAGTTGCAAATGTGAAATATAATGCATGAATATTTTATTATAGTAGGCCTTTTCTAACAAAATGTGCTAGCTAAGTATAGAAGACAGTGAACGAGATATTTCTCAATTGTTTTAGTATATATTCATTTGTTGTATGTAGTGGGTCAATCAGAACTGAAGATGCGCGAGGTTGACATTTGTTTGATAGTAAATAAAACACTTTGGTAATTAATCCGAAAACAATAGTTTTATTTAAGAACTTTTCACTTTCTCATAAAATATACACATTGTTTTGTCATTAAACTAAACTGTAAGTAAATACTAATTTTTAAATACCAATTCTCACGATTGTCAAACGGGTGCTCGGCGGGGCGGAGCCCCTCTATTGCGTTTCGGTTCTAAATGTAATATCATGGTGTTCTTTCATGTACAAATTCGTCACTTAAACTCTATTTAAAAAAAATATTCAAATGAAGGATGATTTTGTACATTTTCAAAGTAAAAAAAAAAAGAAACACGATGACATCCGTTTTTCTCGTTAATAAAGTGTGATGATAGAATTCTACAGTCCTTTTGTTGATTACTTAAAAATAACAGTTCGAATGCATGCGCTCGGGCCGGGCCGGACCGGGGCTCGGCCGTGTGGGTACAAACAAATGCGATCAAATGCTTATAGACCGGCTGGGACCATGCATCGAACGTATGCTAGTACACAGTATACTCCAGCGCTTTGATACAACACACACACGGTACGCACGTCTGAATAACGCGATAATATCTAGCTGTGGGATGGGACTGACAATTTTATTTGCATACAACAGTAGCGTTTCTTCGATTTGTACAAGTAGTTTAGCTCTGTGTAAGAGCTATTTATTAAGTCTCTGAACGGATCAGGACATGCGAAGAAACATGCTTTATTCACGTTACACGAATACCAATTACAACTACTACAGCCGTAAATTCCATAAGTTTCACAACTTATATTTTACCCAATCGTTGTTAGGCGTTCTTGTAAACATGAATCTCTTGATTCTACTTTACCTGTTTACTTATTATGCAAGAATAACTTATCAATCAACTAACCTGGACTGACCATTGAATACTCCCGACATTAATAAATTCTCTTGAGCAAAATCTTTCCATTATAAAACGTTGGTTCAAATTCGGCCCTGAACTTATCAATTCCCGCAAATGGGCATTAAGCATTTTTTTTTATTTCTTTCTTTCTGCTTATAAATGATTTGGAGTTGCGAATATGGAAACAGGAGCTAACTATTGACTTATTGAGCTAACAATCTACTCCCAACAGTGGGTCATCGCTTTTGTCATTGGCAGCTTTAAAAAGCAGACTGTAGGAATGTAGGCCCACCTCACCGCAGAATAACCGCGATGCTCGACTGTGTGGAGTAGACCTAACATAGAGACATTTTATCGCATTATTTACACGTAGTACACTCTGAACATGCACGCTTCGGCCCGCGATCAAAACACGCATTTTACCATAACAGTATCTATATATAGCTGTCCCAACTTACCAAATACAAACACAGAATCAACTATTCGCTCATATCGCGCGACGTTTGCATCGAGACGGGCGTGCGTTCCACAAGGAATCTCATAATCACACTGAAATAAAACTGTGTACAGTCACACACAAGCCGTATGCACTAATTACATTATTTGTCTCATTTATCAGACGTTTATATTTATATAAAACATGTTCGAGAATAAAGGTGTCCCGACTCACTGTATAACTTTCAAAAGTTCAGTGCCTTCATATTCAGAAACGCGATAGTGTCGAAATCTTTTGCATAGTCATTTTTATTGTCAGTTAACATGAATTAACTATGAAAACCATGAAGTAGAAAACAAGTGGAGTGCCAATCATGATTGTTTTCCCTATATTCAAATTATTATTGGCTATTTAGCGAGGTGCTCAAAGGGAAGTTTAGAAGACAGTTGCAGTCAGTCATGCACACTCCATTGGTCCCCTACCCCGCGATAGGAACGTATTTCACTATAAAACAAATTGGAAGAGGACAGACAGACTCACTCGCCGCGGATCGTACCGACTATCGACGCACAAAGACTCACTAATTTACTATATTTTTTTTTGTATAATATAAAGCGTTGTGTCGCCTCTATGCAAACGCCGCGACTACATATTATATCACTCGTTGGCTTACGACATAGGTACTTATGACATAATTGCGATGGAATCAATAAAACTATTGTTTGTTTGTATGTTTGTTTAGTCGCTCGGCGTGATCACGGTACTGTAACGTAGCGCATCGTCGTCGCCTAGTGGACGTCGGAGCTCTCCTGCTTGTTCAACTGATGGTTGGCCGGATCCGACGTGTTGATTGGCTGCAACACACGAAAGATACACGTTACTCGATGAACTTCAAAGACACACTACTTCAATAATTTAACTACAATGATTTTGGTAGGACCTTCATTTTCTCTAAAATCGTATTTTTTAATAATGGGGGTTCAGCGATTTGAGTCGTGAATAGTTTCTAAGGTTTGATGGTAAAATATTTAAATGAATAATTATTAAAACATGCACTAGCTAGAGAGTAATCCAGCCTGTAGACGTGAAGGTGCGCCTACAGGTAGGATGTCTGTCGGTGGTGGAGGATGTGGGATGGTGTCGGGGTGGCGGGGTGGTGGTGGTGGTGGTGAGGTGTTGTGTCGGTGTGTCGGTATAGTATTGAGGCGCATTACCACTGGCACTGACCAGGGAGATGGGCGGCTGCGGCGCGTGCGGCGTGTGCGGCGTGTGCGGCGCGTGCGGCGTCAGCGGCGCGTGCGGCGCGGGCGCGGGCGCGGGCGGGGCCGGCGCGTCGTGCACCGCCGTGGTGGAGTGCGCCGCCTGCGCCGCCGCGTAGTAGCCGCCGTTGATGCCCTCGGGGTAGGGCGCGGGCGGCGCGGCCGGCGCGGCGAGCGGCGCGCCCTGCATGACGCCGGCGCCGCCCAGGAAGTAGTCCTTGTTGACGCAGTTGCGCAGGCAGTCGGGGATGCGGCCCACGATGGCGCGCCGGATCTCGGACGCCGCCATCTCGCGCAGCTCCTGCGCCGACGCGTCCGAGTAGAACGCCGCGTGGGGCGTGCACAACACGTTCGGCGCGTCTTTCAGCGGACCCTGTGAGGAAGTCATACCATATTACACGATTCAAATACAAACACGACGGCTGAGTGATTGGCTCCCGCGCTGCGCATCGCGGTTTCATCTTCCGCACCGAACAAATATTTGTTTGACATACAGGCAGTTGTTCCGGGTTTGGCTGTTTGTGTATGTGAGTTTAAATGTTTGCAAACGCACCAACAATAATGCCTAGTGTGGGGCAAGTCTTTATAAAAAAAAAACTGCAATACTAATACATCAAAACATCTATATAGGTACAGCTCACAATTTAGGACCTACTATTATTAGTGATCATTTTTTATTAGTGGTGGGCTGGAAAAAGTTGTAATGTCCATTGGACTGACTCCATTTTTATATGGAGGGGGAAGATCTCCACTATTATTTTTACGCTGTAAGATCCATATCAGTTGAATCGTATTCGTACATGGACTAATTGAACTTCATTGCCTCGGCGCTTTTCTGGTCATCACTGGTGTTGATTGTAACTTTCAGAAGATACAGTGGTTGAGAATATTGTGGCGTGAGTATCCCACATGCGTGGTGCCGGTACGTACTTGGAACACGTTGAAGGGCTCGTTCTCGTGCACGTCGAGCGCGGCGGCGCGGATGCGGCCCTGCTTGAGCGCGGCCGCCAGCCCCTCGTCGTCCACCAGCCCGCCGCGCGCCGTGTTCACCAGGAACGCGCCTGGAAAATAAAAAAAACAACCTTATTCTAAGGACTAAACAACCAGTTACATTTGTAACATATTCAGCTTACAATGTTACTCCACTGCTGAGACACACACAGGACTCCTTTCTTTTAACAGTAGGTAACATTCCTACAGGTATTAGAACTGCGAATTGTATTTTTTGGATTTATCCTTTTTTCACGCGGCACGAGTTTCCTCCGTGCCTCGGAAAACACGTTGATCTCGGCTGTCATTTGTGACAGTCGCTACAGTTACCCAAAAAGTCTGACTACCAGTCTTACCAAGGGTCCAAAGGGTATCGTATTACCAAGTACTAACTGGGTTGTGGAGGTCAGATAGGCAGTCCAGCTCCATGTAAAATACTGGTATAAACTGCATCCGGTTGGACTGGAAGTCAAACCACACATAGTTGGACAAAGGCAAAGTCCTTTTTCACGCAGCAACAGCGAAAAAAGAAAAAATCACGTCTGCTTTTGCACTGTGTGATTGTTTATGGCCTGGAGACTTTGATAGACGGTTTTTTTGCCGATAATATCCACCGCTCGAGTGGTTAAGTAAGCCTCGTACAAAATCTAGTCACGACACATCGATTGAATCTCGAACATTCTTTTCAATTACGCTCGAAATAATTTTAACACGCAGACATGCAGCTTTAATTAAATATCGATATTTTTGTGTAAAACATTCAAGGATGACAGGTACAAGCTGCCTTAAGTGTCACGGCTAAATATTTAACTGATGAAATTGTGATTATTTTATTTTTGATGCCCATCCATTTCAGTGTAGGAAAATGGTTTTTCGCCCTTTATTACTAATAGTGAGTTTAGAACATTTATTTACAAACATATTGGCATACCTTTCTATGTCTTTATCCATCAAACCTGAATGCTACTTCTTCTTCGTCAATTGCTGAATTTGACTGTTCTTAATACAAGTATAATAAACGATTTATATTCACCTGGGCGCATCTGTTTGATAGTGAACTCGTTGATGAGGTGGTGATTGTGTTCGTTTAAGCTGCAGTGCAATGATACACAATCACTCTGGAATAGGAGGTCCTGGAAACGACAAACAAACAACTAGTTCAAATATCGAAATTGTAATCAGGGTTCAAATTAACGATCAGCTCTTTTACATCCACAAATCTTGCTCTTAATTATTCTTATGGAGCATTTTTGATCTGCTATAGGCAACAGGCAGGACTGCCGTGATTTTTGAAGTTGGGAATGAACCCAGTTACGTGTCCTTTGCATGGTTACCTGATGATTTTGTTAAAAAATCAAGGTTAACAGTATCATGTCTGTAACCGACGATATATTTACGAAGAGGCAGCACTACTGGGCGTGATCAATAACACGACTTGCAAGTTTGCCAGTCCGCGCCTTCGTCATAGACATTCTAGTTTTCATAAGGAGCACAAGTCCAGTTGCCGTATAAGTCCGCTTTCACATTAGAACGTTAGTTGCGCGACATTAGCGCGGCAGAAGCACAAATTCCTTCACATTATAAGAACAGTCGCGTGTTTAGGACGAGTAGCGCACTTCATTTCAAAAATGGATTCCGACAAGGAAACGTTGTTTTCTCCAGCGGCCGAGGCGGCAGCGCGTCTTTTGCGCGACTGTCGCGCTGCTAAGATCGCCTAAATGTGAAATCAGTTTTAGTATGATTAGTGTGACAATATTCACCTGAAGCGTGTAGACCCTGGTGAGGCCGAGCGACTTCTCGATGCCGTCGGGCAGGTAGGGGTCGTAGAAGATAACGTTGAAGCCGAACGCCTTGGCGCGCAACGCGACGGCCGAGCCGATACGGCCCAGCCCCACGATGCCCAGCGTGTCACCGCGGATGCGCGCGCACCCCGTCGCCGCCTCGCGCACCTGCTCCGGACCTGCAGCAGGAAACACTGTTAGTAATTCACATACATGTATGTATGATTTCCATTATTATTCAAGTTAAATAAGCTTCGACTAGAATTCGGCATTCTCGACTAGCTTCGGAACGGGAGGGACATTAGCTGTTCTAGGGTTTAAATTCTAGTAAAAGAACAACGCGATTTCCAACATCGAAGACCTTCGTACGTCTTCGGATATCAAGATTTGGAACTCGTTTTATGCCGAGCATGGAACGGAATGCAAGTGGCGTTGGGCGGGACACATAAGGCGCGGGACAAACACGAGTGGCGTATGGCGTATGGCGGTGGCTCGGGAGCGCGGGAGGGCGAGGAAGTGGCGCCACTTCCTCGCCCCCCGCGTACCCGCAGCCGCACCAGCGCCGCGCCACCGCCATACGCCACTTTTATATGACCCGCGCCTAACAAGGCACAGCTATGGCAGTTGGAGCAAAGCTGTGACCGAGTGGCTACCAAGGAATGGCTTGAGAAGTTTTGGCCGTCCGGCAGCGAAATGGGCAGACGACATTGTTGTCATCGCGGATTAAAAACTGGAAGAGGCTGGCACAGGACAGTGGCACAAACAAAGGAGAACATGGGGGGGAGTCGGGCCGTGGATGGATGGAAAAGAACAATTAAAAGCTACTGCTACCACAATTAGATGGAGGAAATCTTGAAACAACAAGCATCGGCTGCCAAATACAATAAAGAAGAGGAACTCAAACAAGGTATAGAAATAAATAAAGATGTCCTGAAAATTTCTCACCAAAAGATTCTTAAACCGCATTTACGTCTATAAAACATTTGGTTTAAATACACTTTGAGAAGGCGGTATGGATGACGAGATAGCTATAAATGAAGTGAATATACTACGTCTGTCAGAGATGTATGAAGTTATTGACAAAGAGTTCATGCTGTGTTATCTTAATAAATTAAGGATATGGCAAGAAGATGATGACTTTGAGCATAACAAGCAACAAGTTTGTAACGATGTCGTTTCATTTACAGTCTCGTGGACGTAAAACCTCCACGACGACTAAAAAACCTCCATAGTACTTACTTGGTACTCAGGAAAGAAATGTAACAGTCCTTTCAAAATTCAAATTTGAAATTGGCTTGTCGCATTGACTGCACAGCCATTTTATCATCAGTCCTACCAAAATTATTGAACGGAATACATCTTCCTAAGTTTCATGTACTTGAGTATTGACTATGTAACAACGGTTTACTCTAACTAGCACAGCTAGATTCCATTTAATAAGAAAGTTCTAAAAAAACCCGACGCACGGGGTAAGTTTGTGATCACAAAATACAGTCTTGTAACTGCGGCTCCTCGCCGCCTATTAAAATTTAGTTTTACTAGGACTCTTTTTAATCATGTATTTTCTATTTATTGTTTCAGTTTTTTATTTTTAACCGTATCCTACACAAATAAACTACAAGTCGCATAAAAAACGTATATTATTTCTTCATCTTCATCCACTACGTCACAAGTTTATATAGAAACTTCTCTATACAACGAGCGTTAACCACATAAAAACAACTTTGGTGTTAAGTATAAAACGTGGCAACATTATCAGTATCATTAATACGTAGAATACAATTTAAAATAGCTTCAAGAATGGCTATATTTATCGCCTGCACGTGTCGCGAACGTAGTAAAGTAATTCATTACAATAACGCTGAGCTTTATTACATCTCAAGGGCATTCTTTCCGTCATATGTTGACGTAAATATCAAGTTTTATGATTTTGAACCACAACAACTTTTGGCCGAATGACTGTTGCTACGGTAGACTTAATCTTTCGGAGATGACATTTAAACGAAAACGCTTTTTAAATACTATCTGCCGTATTTGTGAGATTGGCGTGCTATGTTTGCAAAAACAGGAAAGATAGCTCAGAGTCAGGCAGAGGCAAGTCGGGCGTAGTCGCCGAGGGCGGCCTAGGTAACGCTGGGGCGAGAATTTAGAGGAGTATGCGAGATTGGCCAGAGAAGGCCAAAGGGAAGAGTGGAAGCTGAAGGGTGATCCAAAATCAAAATCAAAGCATTTATTTCAAGTAGGCCAGTGACAGGCACTTTTGAATTGTCGAAACAAAAATGAACATTTAATGTAGCGACAGTCCCAGTCACAAGACATAAAAACTGTGAAAGTACTGATTCCCTAGCGTAGATCTCTATGGAGAAGAACGGGCAAGAAACTCCATGGACACTCTTTTAAATCAAAATATTGTTACAAAATCTTGGTTACATCATTCATGTTGAGATGGTATATTATGTGAGAACAATGTAGCAAGACTTGCGCGTTAAAAGTGTCCATAGCAAAACAAAAACAAAATACAACTCAAAAACTAAATAATTAATTCAAATAAACCATGGCGACTAAGACATGACCAGTCACAACTGACAGCGCCCGTTCACGAACATGACGCATGGATCAGCACCATTCAGCTCAACATTTTGAAGGGAACTAAATGGTCCGACACACGCGCCACCATCAGCGAGACATTTGAGTGAGCATGACATACTCATAACCGCCAGGTGGGTTACCACAACCTCTAAATGCGATTCAATTTAGGTTTGAGCTGTCATTTTCTGACAGTTTTTCTATGGAACTGACAGCTTGCGACTCAGTTTAGGACCTGAATTGAATCGCATTTAGAGGTTGTGGTAACCCAGCAGGGCACATTCAAGTCAAAAAAATAAAAACGTAGGTTTCCAGCAAATCCATCAAGCAGTGGGTATTAAGAAAGATTTAAAAAGAAATTAGAGATAGATGAAGCAGTTCTAGTTCTCCTGGCAAGGGAATGCGACTGATGGGAGTGAAATTGGGGGAAACAGTAATCTACATGTAAAAAAACATAGTGTTGGTATACCTGTGAATTTTTTCCCTTCCCGCACCATATTGGCGAGCCAGTACGTCCGCCGGTACAGGTTCAGTATGAGACACATTGTGGTGTCCGCTACCTCCTCCACGCCGTAGCCGGGCACATTACATACCGCTATGCCTGGAACATTTTAGACATACATGTTATTGAAAATTAATATTAAGGATACAGTTTAAACTCCGTGGTACGAATCTAAATTAGCTATATTTTTTTATTTATCTGCTATTTAAAGTCATCAGTTTTTGACTATGTAATTAATATGCAATTGAATAGCAGTTCAAGATTTGAACATTCAATGAAACCAATTATACAATAGGACCTGCTGAAGTGCTGACCCTCACTCACTTACATCATATCACATCACTTACATGACACCGCTATCATTTCTACGTATCCAGGTGGCAGCAGGTCTGGATAGATTACATCCCTGTTGATTAGGCTTTCGAGTCACTAGGTCCCTACGCTGAGACACACAAATCTCTTCTTTATTGTGTGGTTAGTGCACCTGGTGTCAGAGTTTTTATGACGCCCATGGGCCTCTGACTTGTCATTACATGGCGTCCAGAAATATCTCTCTGGCATGCTGGTTTCCTCACGATTCTTTCCGTCACCGAAACCAGTGATAATTATACAATACGCACACGAATCCCACGAATCCGTAAAATAGAGGTGCGTGTCTTGGGTTCGAAGTTGAGACCTACACTCACACACCTAAGCATCAGTTCACATTCACACTGTTCCCACGCGCCGCTGCGAGACGCATCGCAATTAAATGTGTATCTTCTCACGTAATAAATAGTCATATTTTGAATCGCTCTATTAAAATGTGCGCGCGTCTCGGTGTGAATTGACTCATAATCCATATTGAAATTTGTATGCGGTACATAACAAAGAATATTCCATCAATCTTTAAAAGCAAATAAGACATTATAAAACACAAGCAAATAAGACTCACCTAGTTCCCCAGCAGCTTTGACATCAATATTATCAACACCGGAGCCGATACGGACTATGATCCTTAACGCCTTGAACTTCTCGAGGTCTTCCTTGGTCAGTATGATGGTGTGCCACATAAGAGCGCCCACGGCCTCGTTCAGCACCTTCTCGTGTATCTCCGAGGTGGACTGTGCGTCGCAAAACGCGACTGTGGCCACATCCTTCAGTATCGGCATCTCGACTGTACAGTCGCGTCCGTCTAATAACGCCACTAGGGGCCTGGAAACATACAATAAAGAAGCGTTTATTACAAAAATATGTGTTTCATCACTGGTTTATTCAAGAATATCAGTTAGTCAGTCAGCGACTACATGAGCTAAATTAGCAACTCTATTTGTAGTGATTCAAACTTCGTCTGAAATACTGTTAGAATAAAGTTCTAATCAGCTTGCACTACCAAGTGGTTGGTTGTTACGTCAGTCACTGCGGGCCGAATTGTGCGAAATGAGTGCTTTCGATCGATTTACACCAAATCGAATCTATGGATTGGACTAAAAAAAAACACTATTATGCTAATATGTTGCTTGTAGAATTATTTGCCAAAAAATCTTTTAACGAGTAAGATCCATACTAAAATACATGCGATCAATGTATTTAGTATGGATTTTACTCGTTAACCTCTCGCGTGTCTTAAGTTACACAGTTCGACATAAGCAATTGTCTTTCTATTGTGTCTCTAATTACGGCATTCGATGAGTTAAAAGATTTTTTTAGAGATAAGTTCGTGATTTTTTTATCGAGGAAAATTTATTGTATTATGTTTTCAAAACACTATCATACTAGCATATATCCTGAAGAATATCATATATTTTTCTGGTTTTGTTTATTGCAGTGAATCATATACTTTTAGGCATTATAAAACTCGCGTTTAGCTCTTGTAGTCGTCTTAATGGGAAAAATAAATGTTTATTGATTGCCTCGTCGGTCTAGTGATCGCATGCGCTAACTGCTGATTATGAGATCCTGGGTTTGGGTTTGTTATTAGCATTACTTTTCACCTAGATTCTAGAAATTCTCAGTAGCCGTCCGAAGTCTGTATTTGTGACCTGTTGATAGTAATGGGCTCGCACCTATGTTACCTGTAGAGACAAGAGGCAAAATCCCTCGACGAATCGAATTGAGGGCGTGGGATCTCAATCAACTGATTTCAGGCTACAGAGGAACGTGCACGAAACATCTTAAATTAAAAACTAGTTAACAATTTGAACATTATACAAACTTAGTTCAGTCTTGTTCAAAGATAACATAACGTTCTTGGAATGTTATAAGTTGTATAAAGTTTCCAAGTTTGCTTAACTTCGCAAGCTTATAGTTATAGAAGTTAAAAAATATGCGAGAACTGAAAAGATTTATCATGAGAAGAACCAAAAGACTCAGAAAATGACCTAAAACTTGGTGCGTAAGAAGGTATAGCCAAATGTTAAAGTAAATAATGTATCAGAACTTCGAACTTTGCACATATTTACATGTCAAGCAAGACTGGAGCCCTAAGAAAGTTAGACAAGGTCGAGGTAGACCGAGGAGATGGCGGGACACGCTTTGGACGACTTCCTCATAAATTAGCGAGAAGAAGTACAACATCGAGATGAGAGGAAGTAATGGAAGGACCAGAAATGGGAAAATTAGGCTTACTAAAAAATATTACGTACTGGCAACCTGTGTCACGCAAAACTATTTACCCTCTGGCGCCTTATTTGTTGTACGAAATAAAACCTACCGTGTAAAGAGAGAAAGCACTTTCATATCAACTCATACATTAACATTAAGTGGCAATAAATAACATCGTAAAGCAGTAAATGTGTATGACGCAAACGTTACATAAAACGTAAGTGATAAAGAACGCGTAACGCTTACAGCACATTATCAAAAGACAATAATGTTGGCGACATAACTGCCATATTATTGGAACAACGCGATATATACGAATCGACCATTCATTCGTACTTCCTACCTAACAAAGCAGAAAAGATATTCCTTTATAAACGAACGATCTGATACAAACGTCCAAAACATGACATTATTAACTACCAAGTAATATTAACTCCTATAGATTTTTTTAACCCAAATTCAAACAATCGCCCAGGCTTAGCTTCTACTGATATTCTCCAAGAAATGCTATAAATAATGAAGAAAGCCGAACCAAGTTTGGCCACAAAGCAAACACAGACAATCGATACCGATACCACCGATTTTAATCAAAATATATATTAATAGAGAGATCAATCATGCCACACTAAAACGGTTACGAACACGTGTACGGGTGCTACTTTTCTATTTTCAGCCCGCCTCCATTGGAGCTTGGCCGTCAATTTCACCAACTTTTGCCCGTGCGGTAGTTGAGGAAAACAAACGAAGCTGCTCTCTAGACACGACGGTTTTAAACACTCTGGATTAAGCGGTGTTGTTTTAGGCATTAGGTTAATAGGTTGAATACTTCCGATGGAAACTTCGATGAGTTACACTTTGTATTATTGGTTGATGAAATACGTAGGCAAATTGGTTGATGACTACGTAGGTAAATCACATTGCTTCTACGTATGATAATCGTAGCGCTAGAAAAGATTATGCTGAGCATTTAGATGGAATATTGTTTTGACGAAGTTCAATCTATCAAGAAACATTTACTTGATGCCTAGGGCTCAATTATAACAATATGGAAATTATTATAAACATCGAATCAAACGCATGTTTTTAGGAATACACGCAAATATTGGCCAATAACCGTTTCTTATATCATATATTATATCCCAAGAGCTTATAACGGAACTGAAAAGCTCTGTAGTAATAACACAAAAGATTGTATGTTGATCGTAACTATTCAAAATATATACAGATTAAATAATTTGCAGGCCGCTGGATTCAGGTTAACCGCCACATTGGATATCCGAAATACGTCCGATTACAATATCAATGACACTAGTTAGTTTTGTTTATCATGTATTATAACAATAATGGGGCATAGAACGCGCAAAAGACACGTAACACAATGAATGAAGCGATATGGAACGGCACAGCTATTTCATGTGTAATTACAGTCATTCATTACTGAGTAAAGTACAATTAAGAAACTTCGTTGTGATTCATACTTGTTTCAACATTGTTAAGCCAATAACTGTTTCTTTTCCTTTTCATATTCATTTCTGCAAATTAATCATTTGTTCAAACACGCTGAGTGGTTTTTAAAATGAAAGATCATCAAGTAAGTACTAAAGTCGTTTGTTTCTTCAAAACTAAACATCTTGGCTTTGTCCTAGCATTATTTATGAATTCTGGCCAATATTACTGATATTTAATTTTACTATGACAATTTATTTTTTAATTTTAATCTAAGCATTATTATGCCAATTATGTCCATATCTGGGGATTGAATATTGACAATAAAATCTACATGCAAATCATTTTATTAGCAGTCACATATAATTACAAACTGCTTTTTTATACGTTATTAGTATTCTGATTTCGTTTGTATAATAACTACGACTCTTGATTGACGCACCGGGACTCATGAGGCCACTTTCTCTCTTCATAACACGTAGTTTTATTTGCAACGTAGTTGACTATTGGTGGATAGTGCCAATTCTAAACATGTTCTAAACTGACAATCTAATTTTACAGTTTCAGAAATTCAGATGTGCTACAAACCGTGACTGGCCATTTTTAAACGAAGAGCAACAACAAAGGAACGCTAAAATAGGACACAACACGATAAATCGTAAAGTAACTAGCGAGAATCGCTGCAACACTAAAGGCATTCAAGTTTAGTACTAAATAACTTGGGTACTCCAATTTAGATTAAGAGATACGCCGAACAGCAAAATTACAAGTTTGTAACTGCCAATTAGCTTTGGTAATAGACAAACCAAAATTAATGGACAAATTAAATTTCTAAGCAAACCGACAAATATTGGAAACTAGGAGAGATTGGGGATAGCAGTCGGCAGTCGGGGACAAGTTAGCTAATCACGAGAAGAGGACGTGCCCCGACATCCCTCCCCCCCTCCGCCTCGCCCCGCCGAGAATAATTAAAGCACACCAGTACGATTAAACTAATAATTTAAACTTTCGTCATAGCGGAGCGGAATTATTATTATTGCTGGGGAAAGTTTCGGGCGGCGAAACGGGAAAGTAATTCCGGGCGGGTAAGGAGGGAGTTTTCAGAATTCCAACAAACTTTTCCGGGGGCAGACGAAAACAGATTTTGGTGGCAAACAAAGAGGCCGAGAGCATTGGAGTGGGGCGCGGGGACGCAACCCTTCGGGCAAGTTTTGATGGAAACCAAATAGGATTAGCGCGAGAAAAGAATAAGTGGAGTGAGCCCAATAGACGGCGGACGACGCTTTGTTAACTTGCCACCCGCGTTCACTCGCGACCAGCTTACGAATTAGACGAACGACTCCGCTAGATTCGATCTTTGCTAAACTGTTGGAGTTTCTGATTGTGGATGGTGATTGAATCAAATCAGTGGTGGCTTCGATAATTATGTGATTTCATTATACGGAGTTAGTTTAGTTCGTAAACTAAATTGGTAAGTAATAATTCGAGTAAACAAGCATTGACAACAGTTACTTAGATCAAAGAACTACAACTAGTTTTTCCTAAACGATAAATTAGTGCTCTAAACTTGTTTCGTCTTCTACGCTTTATTTGAACGGGCTCTGCTTACATAATTTTGGTACAAATGTGTATCATATTCACCTCGACTGCAAGGGTCCGTTGGCGATGGGACCCCGCATGCTATCCATACGCGCTCTCTTTGGCAGCATCTTGCGTTTGTCCATTTAAAGCGGCAGAGCCGCTTTAACCACCGCTACGCAGCGCGTCACCTGGAAACATACAATAAAACAATGAGAAAAACTGTATTATTAATGATATTAAACAGCAACCAAGATGTTCAGTGGTCACTACTACTTAGGGATATCTGCACTAGAAACATCCCAGATGCACTGTCATCGTAAAGCCGGGTTGTGTAACGAATTCGCGATACATTACATTACGCGTTACACATGTCTGGACCCGGTTTTAGACACAAGCTTACGTGCCTGTTCTAAGA
This sequence comes from Xestia ashworthii, assembly GCA_950022955.1. NCBI lineage: Eukaryota > Metazoa > Arthropoda > Insecta > Lepidoptera > Noctuidae > Xestia > Xestia ashworthii. Next base: position 6,912,313 of record OX465570.1, on the reverse strand, counting down.
CTCACTGACACCAAGGGTGATAGTACAGTTCTTCACTGGACAAGTGCTTTCAACAGGATTTCCGCTACTACGGAGTAAGCTGACCCTTTGGCGTGTACCGTGTTACTTTGTAAATGAAAAACACCAGGTACAATTTCGTGTTTTTATTTTGTTAGTGTTTCCGCCCACGGCTTTTCGGTAACAGCAAAGGCTGGGTATTATGAAAACTTAGGATTTAATATCGGTGAAAGAAAATAATCTTAATGCTAAAAATAAACAAAGTTGAAGAAGACTTAGAAAGGGGCCGCAGGTGTCGAAATATCGCTGAGTATATTTTGAAAGAAAGTCAATTCATCGCCAGATTACTCTTACTAAATATCATGAAAGGGATGTAGGTTGAAGTTAAGCAACTTGTTTCTTTTAGGCCATAATTATTCTGAAAGTTATTTATACATTATATTAATAAGTTTTCAATAAAGACTCATATAGTATTGAAAGTCATGAACAATTTTAATCAAGAAGGAGGCTCGATAAATATAGATTTAGAGATATTTTGGTAAAGCCGTCAACATTTACTAAACTCATGTTTTCCATATTTTAAGCAAATTAAATTCTAATACATTATCAAGAACTGAACACGTTTCAGTCATTGAACTGTTATGGAAATGGATATGAAAATATAGATTACCACAGCACGTGCAAAGAATAGGTAAGTAAGTAAATAAATAACACAAATAAACACGTTTATAGCTTGTGCACGCATTTCCGAAGTACCGGTACTTTAAACGTCAAAAATAATTAAAATAATTTTATTGATTTGTATGTTTTAATTCAACTTTTTAAGAGGCCTGCGGAGCATGCGAATTTCATACAAACGTAATACCAAAATAATTTGTAGCTGAAACATATTCTTAAGATAGTGAGTATTTATTTCGATAGAGTTACAGAATATCTATGTTCCCAAATGCATATTTTGGAAGGATAATGATATAAAGACGAGATATGAGGAATTTAAAATTCCTATAGAAAATTTCGTTTTCCCATAACCCTTGTTTAAATCAGTTTCCATTCAAAATATATATTTAGGAACCTAGATATTGTGTAATTCAATCGAAATAAACACACAATACCTTAAGAATTTGTTTGATTTTCATATTATTTTGGTATTACGTTTGTATGAAAAACGCATGCTCCGCCGGCCCCTTAAAGTGATATATAAGATTGCGTGTCAAATATTTCCCTCATTATTTTTCTCTCAAAATAAGTGATGAAAAAGAGTGACCTTATAGCATATTTTGTATGGTTTTTTTTTTTATAAAACAGAAAATATTACGTTAAATGCTACCTCCATGCATGGTAACCTGCGAACAAGTTCGCTGTTATTTTGACAACTGATGTCCTGAAAATACTACTTTTTAAGTTTTTAGCAACTAAAAAGCGTATTCCATCGTGTCATTAATTAGGTGACGTTTTCACGATTATGTTTTAATTAGAACTTCCAATTTAACAGTAGGTACCTTAATTATGTTCCAATAACCGACGTTTACCGGAGTCAAGTCCATTAATAAAATTTTAGCATTAACCTTGTCGCCCAAAACATTGAAGCTTGAAAAAACCGTATCCGGTAGAATCTACAAGGTTAAAAGTCATAATTTAAGTATTTTTCAGAAAGATTGAAGATAGAAAACAAAATAAAACCAATAAAGGTAAGTAAAGGCTCAATAACAAATTAAAACTAATAAAACGGAATTCTAAATCATCTCTATTCTTACAATATGAACAATTAATACACAATAATTAAGACAGCATGACAGCGAAATGAAAGCAACCTATCAGCTGTTTATGTTTCAACACAAAGTTAACATAATCACGCTACGTTACGTCACTTCAGCTTCAGGGGAGCGAGCGAACGGATCTTCTCCCCTTCCATACAGATTATTTCAGAGGGATAAACCTCATTTCAATAACAACACGATGAGCGGATAAACCTGTCCATATCTTTAAGAAATGTTATCAACGGTTCATATAATATTCAAGGTCAAGGGCAAGGCAACGAAGCAGGTACATCAATACCGGTATAAAAGGAAGAATACATGTGGAAGAAAATTATAGAGATCGTAGCACATGTTGTTTTGTTATGTCTATATGTATCTACCCCTTGACATAGAAATTGCGTTTATTTGTATTCAAGTTATGTAAAGCGTTTAATGTTATTGTTGCAGCTTTTGTTGAGACTGGTATTCAGACTAGGGCTGTATGGATGGATTATTTAGATTGTTTAGTCGGCCGGCAATCTATTTCTACAAAATTTATTTATACAGATTTGGTTTATTTTAAGTAATACAAACCCTCACAAACAAAGCTACGCTATTTCGCAACGCTCTTAGTAAAGCAATGTAAACTGTCTGGTCGAGTCTTAGGTCGAACCTAGACTAATAAATTAATCTTTAACAAAAACACTTTGGTTACGGTAAATAACTTGCCTAAACATCAAACTACTTTAATACCATTATTAATTGAGGTGAATGAAGAGATTCCAAGGAGCAACTTTATTTATTAGTGTGTACATACTACGGTTTACGGAAATCAACCGTAGCGAGCTACATAGAGCTACGTAATCCTACTAATATTTCGTTTAATATTTAGTTTCTGAGTATTGTTACGAGCTGGGTATGAGATAAATTAATTACTACCGATTAAACAACACAATCACTTTATTAATCACAAAACAATTTAAACTTAATCACAAGTACACTACAGTACACTACTATTCACTATTCACTTAGATATCGCACTTCAAGTTCACTTCGATTCGCTTCGATGGTAGCCAAAACAAGACTGACGCGGCCCTAAGCGGTCTATTTATACTCGCCCACAGACACACCAGAATAACCTCGAATATTCTAGAGGGTCATAAAAAACACTAACAAAAGAGTAGGTAGGTAGGTAGGTAATTATTATTACTAGCTACTTGTACAACACAAACCAATATGAACCGTATGCCCTAAGCGTACGGTTGAAATTCTAATGTCTTTTTATAAAGAGGTCGCGAGTTTGTAGGTACCTACCCAACTTTGAAAGTAATAATAATAGAAATCTCTCGAAATTCCAACGTACACATACTGTAATCACGTGCTTTCTCGAATGTTCTAGTAGGTCCGATGTAACACTGCCCCCTCGTTAGACATGCTCGTCCCGAGCATCATCAATGTTAGTCCCGTAGTATCGCGCCAACCGGTCCACATGCACAATTTTAGGCGCACCTCGTGGACCCTTCTGTATTCGGTAGGTGACATCGTTGATCCTAGTCACGACTCGGTATGGTCCATCCCATTTTGCTTGTAACTTTGGAGACTTCCCCTTGCTCCGCACTGGGTTATGCAACCACACCAGTGAACCCTCGTCGAAACCCCTACCGTTTGCCTTCCGATCATAACGGGTCTTCATCTTCTCTGACATCTGTTGGCCGGATTGTCGGATATGCTCATAAACATCGTTCAACTTATTACGCAAGTCATTCGCGTAATCTGTTACACTACATGGAGCATCAGGGGGAGTTCCAGTGATTAAATCAGCAGGTAACCGTAATTCCCTTCCAAAGTTCGCGAAGGCTGGTGTCACAGTCGTACTTTCATGGACTGCACTTCGATAAGACAGAAGAAACGGCTGTATGTGCTTGTCCCAATCCCTCTGCCGGCTTTCCACAACTTTCGCCAGATATCTCTCCAACGTTTGGTTGAATCGTTCCACCATTCCATCGGATTGTGGGTGGTAAGAGGTGGTTCTGGTTTTATGGGTACCCATCAATCGACAAGTCTCTTGAAATACTTGCGATTCAAAATTCCTTCCTTGATCGCTGTGTATTTCTAAGGGTACCCCAAAACGACAGAAGACTTCCTGAACCAATTTATCTGCGACAGTTGTAGCTTCTTGGTTAGGAATGGCAAAGACTTCTGGCCACTTTGTGAAGTAGTCCATGACCACCAGGAAGTACCTGTTTCCACTCTCACTTACTGGAAATGGTCCCGCAACGTCTAGTGCTATCCGTTCCCAAGGGGCTCCAACGCTGTACACTTTTAATGCACCTCTGCTACGTGTACGGGGTCCCTTCACGGCCGCACAACTGGTACATTTACGGCACCAGTCCTCCACATCATCTCGACAGTGGATCCAGTAGAAGCGTTCTCGAATTTTTAGTAGAGTCCTTTTTACCCCCATATGTCCTCCTGAACATCCATCATGGTAGAGCCGTAGAACATCCGGTACCTTGGCTTTGGGGACAACCATTTGTAGATGACAGCTGTCCCCTCTAGCGTTTTCCCATTTACGGCACAAGACTCCATCCTGGATCACCAAGCTGTTCCATTGCGCCCAATAACTCTTAGTGATGGAACTCATCGCAGCCACATCACTCCACTTGGGTTTAGGAACACCAGCTTTGATCCACTCGAAGATCGGTTTGATGTCCGAGTCATTGTGCTGAGCCTGCTGTATCGTTACCTTCCATTCGTCACTAAGATCCGTTCTTAGCATCCTCACAGGTACCACTTCCTTAGACTCTTGTCTGGAACTGTGCTTACAATCTTCCGGCAATGGTCTTCTTGACAGTTCGTCTGTGTCGTTGTGGTTTCTCCACTGTTGCTGACCAGTCTTCTTAGCCGCTTTTCCCTGCTGAGATTGATCTTCTCTAGGTGCGCTTCGCTTTTTACAGTTCGACCGAAGGTGACCCCTTTCTCCACAAGTGTAACACCTAGGTCTGTACCGTCGCGGACGCTGGCGTTCAGGTGGTGCCACAACTTGCTTTGAACAACTTGGCCGAAGATGATCCCTTTCTCTACAGCTAGGGCTGTAACCTTGCGCACGGTCGTGTACAGGTGATGCCACAATCTCCCTGACGTAGTGTGTTCGGTGGTCTTGCCTCACTGCCTCTACTTCCAAGGCATGGGCTAAGGCGTCCTTCAATGTCTCATGATGCCCAAGTCTCACGGCGGCTCTAACTTCTAAGTCACGTATTCCATCAACGAACGCCTGTACCAGATTTCCATCGATCAGTGCAGGGGCAGACCGGTATGCTTTCCGAACGAGCTTCTCAACTTCCAGAGCCCACTGCTGTAGGTTCTCGGCACTACGTTGAACACGGTCCTTCAACTTGGCACGGAATACGTGCTCCAGGTGCGCGTCGCCGTATCTGGACTCCAACGCCTCCAGCAGCTGCTCGTAGGTTACATCCTTGCCGAGTGCCTCGAGAATAGTCAGGGCCTGGTCTCGGAGGCCCAAGGTGAGCGCGGTCATGGCTTGTGGTTTGGTCCATCCATTCGCCTTCATGACGGCCTCAAACTGGATTCTATAGGCCGACCATGACGATGTTCCGTCGAATGGCGGAACCTTAAAACCACGCGAAGTAGGTGCAGCAACCACTGGAGCTACCGTCCCGCCTTCAACCTTTAGTTCGCCCAAAGCTTTCTTGACCCCAGCAATCTGAACCTCGGCCTCTGAGATGCGGTTCTCGTGCTGGTGGACCTGATCTTTTATCACTTTCAGGTCCTTGCCAAAAGTTGCATGAAGATCCTTTATGAGGATCATCTGCTCGTCTTGGCGGCGGGCTTGCTCCTCTTTGTCTCGCTGCAACTGCTCTTCCAACCGGCGAGCCTGCTCCTCTTGACGGCGAGCCTGCTCCTCCTTGTCTCGTTGCAATTGCTCTTCCAACCGGCGAGCCTGCTCCTCTTGACGGCGAGCCTGCTCCTCTTGACGGCGAGCCTGCTCCTCTTTGTCTCGTTGCAATTGCTCCCGTAACTGGCGAGCCTGCTCCTCTTGACAGCGTGCCTGCTCCTCTTGACGGCGAGCTTGATCCTGCAGCAGTGCCATTAAAGCTGACAAGTCTGGTGCCACTGATGCTGGAGAAACTCCGGATGGGCCAGCGACTGGCTGTGACGTAGGCTGGACACCACCCGGTGTCTGTGTCGGAGAATCCCCAAACCGCCTTTGGTCCATATCCTGCTGTCGCTGACTTCTGGTACGGATACCGTCCGTGTCGTCCTTTGGTAGAATTGGCATAATTTATCTCTCACTTCTGACACCAATTTGTTACGAGCTGGGTATGAGATAAATTAATTACTACCGATTAAACAACACAATCACTTTATTAATCACAAAACAATTTAAACTTAATCACAAGTACACTACAGTACACTACTATTCACTATTCACTTAGATATCGCACTTCAAGTTCACTTCGATTCGCTTCGATGGTAGCCAAAACAAGACTGACGCGGCCCTAAGCGGTCTATTTATACTCGCCCACAGACACACCAGAATAACCTCGAATATTCTAGAGGGTCATAAAAAACACTAACAAAAGAGTAGGTAGGTAGGTAGGTAATTATTATTACTAGCTACTTGTACAACACAAACCAATATGAACCGTATGCCCTAGGCGTACGGTTGAAATTCTAATGTCTTTTTATAAAGAGGTCGCGAGTTTGTAGGTACCTACCCAACTTTGAAAGTAATAATAATAGAAATCTCTCGAAATTCCAACGTACACATACTGTAATCACGTGCTTTCTCGAATGTTCTAGTAGGTCCGATGTAACAGTATGTATGGATGTTTGTTACTCATTCACGCAAAAGCTAGTGAACGGATTTGGATGACTCTCTGCCGACAAATTGCTTTGCAGTTTGGCAGATGTATTGTATTATGGATTAAATAAAAAAAAAAAATAAAAAAAAAAAAAAATGAAATTTTGAACACAGATAGATTATAACCTGGATTAACACATAATTATGATACTTTTTATACCGGCAGTAAGATCCCATGGGACAATTATCAAACTTCACGCAGGCGAAGCCGCCGCCGGCAGAAGCTAGTTCGGGTATATTTTTACGACACAAAATATTCTCGTACCTACAAGAAAATAAAATAATGATTACAAGACTACTAGTAGGTACTGCGTGAGTGTTTGACCAGATGGTCACTGATAATCATACATCGGAATAGGTAGAGCTGTTTTATGTACTTGCCATAGGTTAGAATAAATTATGGATATTCCCCGAGTCCCGGGATTTGGTTTTTAAGTAGGTAGGTAGTAAAATCATAAAAAAACTATTCTCGCCCTCGGGACTAATGATTGATTACACTTCCTTACTGACGGGTAAATAATATAAGAAGGACGGGATTAAGGATAGTATAATAAAAAGATAAACTTGATTCATTAAACCACAAAAATGTTTTTTACGTAACAATTTCATATTCAAGAATCAACAATCATTTAAACATTTTTATTCTTTGCAGGTACAAAAATTGATATTTTTTCCTCAGAATCAAAACATTATCAAATAGAACAATTTGTATTTACAATCAATTCTTAATTAAAATAATCAACATGGTTCAACAATAATTACTTATTTAAACAAATAATATAACAATAAAATCCCGTAGTATCAGTCGGAATCCCGTGGAATATCAATATAAACATCAATGTTTGCGGTCAATGAACCTAAATAGCTCTACTTATTCCGATCACTGCTGATAATGAACGAAGCCTTATAGGAGTATGTCAATGTATGGATCGTAGCAGATATTCCGTTGCTACTGCCTACCCCACGGAAAAGGGACCTTAGTTTATCTATGTACGTATGTTTTATTAGTAGACACACAATATTTGAGTAGTAAAGTAATAAAAAATAGGCAACCTGTCGGATGAGTACCGTGTTGAGTGATAAACGAATCTAATGATGGGTTCAACGCATAGAATCATAGTGCTAGTGTGTTAGGCAGTCGTTAAGTGATGTATTTAATAATATGTTACTTAATAACAGTGTTTCATCGTAATTTCTGCCTTGATAGCTGCTGAATTGGACGTAACAGGATGGGTCATACTAAGGTTCAAAATTTCGTTAGCGCAGACGATAAAGAGACGCTGTTTTTATGATTCTGGACTACAACAAACACGGCAACCAGCGTGATAATATGAAAATCTAATAAAGCCCTTATTAGCCGATCAATAGGACAGCTTAGACTCATGTAAGTATAACACTGACAGAGACAGTAAAGTTCACTTAGGATCAAAATGTATAATCTTAAAATCAAGAACATATACTTTTGTTTGGACCACATAGATTTGAACAAAACAAGACAATATTCGACATACATTCCAAATACTAGCAATAACTTGCATAATATCTTCAATAGCAACAAAAGCATCTAAGCCACGCTAAATGGCTTGCCTGTATTGCAAATACAATATGTATATTATTGGCAGCCGTTTGGCTTATGCATTTTGTTTTATCTTGAATGTCTGACATTAGAATATAAAGACACAATGCGCTGTGGTAAAAACTGGCATAATAGTTTTATGTGTGAACTGTACAGTCGTTGAATATTCTCTATCGTAAAGGGATAATACTCGTAGCAACAGTTTGATAGACAGAGATTATTTTTTACGGGAGTTGTAAGATAATCTTTTTAATTGTCATTTATTTTGTCATCATTGCACATGACGGTAAAGAAAAACATCATGAGAGTAAACTTATACAGGGTGACTGGCTCGGGACCCGCCATAGCAAATTCGCTTAAAGAGGAGGTCATTTGCTAATTACTGAACCTTACTTTCCCTAGCCAAAGTTTTATATGTAGTTTAGGAGATATGTCAATTTTTATACTTTATTGAATTTTTTCCAAAATTTGCCCTTCAAGCAACCATACCTTTTTTTTTACTTGATTTTTGTGGGTTTTTTTACTATTTGTTGGTAGCCATAAACATTGGTGATTAAAATACCTCTGAACTTCCCCAACCTAGGGAAAAAAAATTAGATAGTACGCTTTTTAAAGAAAATAATGAGAAATCCAAATCACTACGATCAAATTCAACCTCAAATAAAAAAAAAAAGCTGCGGTGTTTCAATAATTATTTTTTATCAAAATTTGTTCTCTAGTTTAAAAAAACACAATTCAGTATAGGTTTGTTGAAGCTAATTGTGCAAAGATTTTTTGCAAATTTATAACTAGGTAGGTAGAAATTCTTAGTGGATTTACATTTTTATTATTTAAAATAATACTTTTACAATGTAAAACAGAAAAGTACCTATAGGAAATGATACCGGGAATTTAAAATCCTTTGTCCTTATTTTTTCATTGCAGGCAACTCTTTGGCCCGGCCCCAGACGTAAAAGAATCAAATGCAATGAATAAAATTAAATAAGGACACAAGAAGAGTTTATTAAAAAAAAACAACAATAAAGAATTATTGTGTTCAGTTATTTATTAAGATATTAAGCTTGTCTTACCATTACGGAAATGAGGAAAAGATATCAGGCATGTTTCAGAAATCGCGGGCAGCAATTCCAGCAAAATCTTAAATTTTTGCTTTTGCTTTCCGATATCTTTTCCTTTTTTTCTGTTATAGGTACATTGTTAAAGTATTTTTTTGAATGATAAAAAATGTAATTCCACTAATAATTTCTACCTTCCTAGTCATACATTTGCAAAAAATACTTTGCTTTTAAATAATTTATTTTTTTATAACTAGCAACTTTTTAAATACAATTTTGGTACCGTTAGAAAGGCTATAAACTAGAGATTTTTTTTTTATTTGAGGTTGAATTTGATCGTAATGATTTTGATTTGGCATTATTTTTTTTAAAAAGCGTACTATCTTATTTTTTACCCCAGTTTGAGGGAAGTTCCGAGGTATTTTAATCGCCACTGTTTATGACTACCAACAAATAGTAAAAAAAAACCACAAAAAAAAGCAAAAAAAAGTTATGAATGCTTGAAGGTCAAGTTTTGGAAAATTTTCAATAAAGTATAAAAATTGACATATCTCCTAAACTATAAAACTTTGGCAAGGGAAAGTAAGGTTCAGTAATTAGCAAATGACCTCCTCTATATGCGAATTTGATATGGCGGGTCCCGAGCCAGTCACCCTGTATTATCACTTACGGGATATCTTCCGTAATTATTATTTTGAGCTCCCGACAAAATATACCTAAGTTTAGTTTTAAACCGTGAAAGCTTAAAACAGGATCATGAGAGTAAACCCTAGACATGTCCTAGAACCACCGCGTGGTGGATTATTGCCCGCTTCGTCTCACGAAGATGAGGTATGTATCATGTGTCCCAGCAGTGAGAACTTTGTCATCTTTGCTTTCTGCCTGTAGCATCTGATGATTTATCATTCAATAGTGTAGTACACAGTGTACAAAAAGCCGTTTGTAACGTTGTATTTATTGTTTGAAGTTTTAACGTAGCTATGTAATCTAATGGGGACGCCTTAATAGTACTATGTGAAAGTGTGACGTGAATGATTAAGCACAAAATTAAATATTAAATACCCGATTAGCACAGCGGCTAAGTGCTTCGCTGTCTGCACTAACGGTCGCCGTATAAACACCTTCTTACTTAACCCCGATGACGTACTCTTCTGGTTCAGTAATGTCGTTAACCAACATCATCTGCCTACCTTTTCTCAACTATGTTGGGGTCGGCTTCCACTCTAAATACCAGTATTTTACATGGAGCGACTGCCTATCTGACCTCCACAACCCAGTTAATACTGGGAAACACGATACCATTTGGTCATACCACCTGACTAAAGACTGTCAAAGATGGAAAAATGACAGCCGGGACCAACAGCTTAACGTGCTTTCCGAGGCACGGAGGAGACTCGGTATGTAAGGATGGTCACCCATCCACCCGTCCGATCCGAGCGGCTATTATTATTTTGCCACGACCTCCTCAATGACGTTAACCAACGAGTCTACAACACTTGATAAGAAACAGACTGATTGACCTATATTACAAATGGCCAGAGTTCTGGACTTTCAGCGGAGAATAGAATAAAGACAACGTAAGGGCTTCAGAGTTGCCGAATCAGTTTTTTATTAACTTATAATACTGAAAAGACTATAAATTCTTTGAACATGAAAAAAATATCACTCATAAGAAGTTATTCATGATGATTATTTATCCGCAACATCGATTGCGGATGCGATAACAAGAAAATGCGTTTTTATCGGTTCTTCGACTCAATAAAAATATGCTTGGTAACTTATTCTAAGACCCTAGTACTGTTTCATCATCAGCCTATAATGTTCCCACTGCTGGGACACGGCCTCCTCTCAATGAGAGGGAATGGGCTATAATCTACCACGCGGGCCCAGTACTGTTTATTATATTTAAATTTTGTATTATTCCAAAACGCATGCACAAGCAAACGCTAGTATCGAGAGCGCGTGAGTCTCATAGTGTGCCGCTCAAGGTTAGCAGCACGTAAAAAGCCTTAAAGATAGAAAACATTAAATTTTATTGCGTAACTTTCTATCTTCATTTCACTAAGCATCTCGAAGTTCACCAATTAAAACTAACACCTGCTTTGAATGTTCAGAAAAACTCGTCAAACTTAGAATTACTGAGTTTAGAATTACCGGGTGTATTCTTAGGTCCATGTTCAGAAAAGATAACGATCCGATTATCTAAAAACAGCTGTTAGTGTGACATGTTCCCAAACAAAGATGTGTTCTATACAGCTGGTTTTAGATAATCAGACCGTCATCTTTTTGGTGAACAAGGACCTTAATATGACAAAACGCGTAACATACCTCTGCCAAACTTTCATCTTTATCCTGTCACCATATTTTTGTCTATCGTCCGTCACGCAATCATTTACTCTTTTTTCTTTCATATAATTCGTCACAAAATCCATCCATCTTTTCTGTACACCTCAGCGTAACCATTCAGGGAAAAAGTCTAGAAGCTATAATGCAATATTACTGCAAAGCAAAATATAAAGCGCATAGAAGAACAGAACCCCATCAATATGCGGAAGGTGATCTGAATGCCAAAGGATCGAAACGACTTTGTTTAGTATACAAAACAGCTGTTTACGTTTTGTATACAGCATCGTTCGTTGCTTATAAATATAATATGTTGTTGTTGTTGGCGTTACATAAGCGTTGTTACTCCGTTGAATATACGATTGTATTATTGGTGTAGTGGTCGCAAGCGCTACATACGCGACATGGTGACTTCGTTTCTATGAAGCCCTGAAAATAAAGAGAATTGCTTAACCTATCCACATGAATGGTAGCAAGAGGTCCCATCGATTGTTACATCAATCAATAAATCAAGTCAGTCTACGGACAGTACTAGGTATATGGGTCCACATACATATTTATAGCGTTTAAGTCGCTCAATGGCATAAGAAGAATAATCAGCTTATAATGTATAATGTAAGAATTAAAATTTAGTTTAAGATACATACTAACACTCATAATAACATAACTTTTCATTTTCTTTCTGAGCTGTAAAACACAAAGCATGCGGTGTTTACCTTTAATTAGGTGTGCAGTATTGTTTATTCTAAGCTTACCAAACATGTCATGATTAGCTGTAACATCTGTTGGTAAACCATAAATAAATAAATAAATAAATGTCCCTACTGCACACAGCCTCCTCTATGAGAGGGAATGGGTGATAATCAAACACGCGGGCCCAGTAGTGGCGGCCCCGACTTACGAACAATAAGTCGCGGGTCCGAACCCCCAGGCAGGTGCATTACTTTGTGTAATTTATTTCTTCACAACTGCTCTCAAAGCAGTGAAGGAAAACATCGTAAGGAAACCGGCATGTCATATAACAAAAAAAATCGAAGACATGTGACATCTACAAATAGCATTTGTAAGCTAATTTAAGAAGTTAGGAAATTATGAGATCTGCTTTACAAACATTTTTCAAGTGCAAATCTCATTAACCTCCACCAACAACGATCGCCTCCCAATCGATCGCATTTCAGCACATTCCCTGGCTGCGTTACAACAAACAATGTAACTTAAACTAAAGGAAAACTATCGTATATCCCGGCACAAGGTTAGTTGATCTCGAAGCCGCCCGCTAAGTGCTCCCAGCCGTCGGGGGCCGGGGAGCTTGGGGGCTTGGGGCCAGGCCACATACGGCAATAAGTTACATTTAACGATCGCAATACCACATATGTAGTAGCTGGATGGTCTGGCTATGTACTGAGAGCAAGCACTGTAGCTACCCGGCCTGGATTGATTTTATTACACGAACGAGATGGTAGCGATAATTCTTTGCGGGGTCAGCGGACAGGTAGTTGGATTAGTTGATTAAACGACGATATTTCATTGCTAGATTACTGAGATAGGCTCTGACTAGCATTCCTCTCAAATAAAACCGCAAGTCGCCTGCATCTCCGAAGGGGACGAGATGTTTACGAGTAGTACTCCAACATCTCGCTAAGTATGTTAAAATAACTAGGCCTAAATAATAGAACCTGGCCTACTTCTAAGTAAATGGTAGTTCTACCCTCGGGCCTTGTAACAACAGAATTCTCCACAAGTACTACAAATAATGAAATAACCCTTTGCCTTGACTAGACCTTGACACCTATAAAATAGCACATCTAATAACGTACGATCTGCAGCATCTTACAAAAGAATACATCTTGGGACATAGACAACATACTGTATATTTTCAGTTACAAACGATGCTAATGAGACCAGCTTCATAAGTAACTGATAAAATTATAATGTGGTTTGTTATAATATGCTCAGAAACGTTGAAAAGATTCCATTGCACAGGTGTGACTAATCTATGCTTCAATAACATCAACATAATTATTTCATTGAGACGTAGTTGAGTTTGTTATGTAAATATAGTTTACAATTAATCTTCACTCGACTGACCTTTAAGGTCGGTTCAAGATTAATCGTAAATGACTTATGATGAGTGTGCAAGCTCTGTCGTATGATGCGAAAATCTTAGTCGACTAAGATATTAATTAACTAGTTAGCAGATAATTCTAGTTTAGTACGTTGTACGTACCAACGGCAGCTAGTTGCAAGTTTGATTATTGGTGGCCTTCTCACTGCATTCAATATTTTGCTTCTGATTCTCTCTATGAAAACTCCTAACGTCGAAAAGCTTATCATTTAAAAAGACCTTAAACACCTCTAACTAACCGTAAGCGTAGAAAAACAACACTAGTTTTTCAACCGACTGTGCGAATAAGACGGGTTATATTTTTACTATAGTAAATACTTGTCTAGTCTAGATGGTCTAGTAACCCGTAGCGCAGTCATGTTATGTATGACTCGACCTTCGAGGTAATTGCGTAAATCGATGCGTGGCTAATGCGCCGGACGACAGACACTTGCCTATAGTTCAGAGCTACAAATGTTTTTTCTTGACAAGGCATAATGTAATAATGTATGAGAAGATGTTATAAATATGATGCGGCAACTTTCAAAGAACAGCAGACGTATACGGATGGATTAAGAGGCTAAACTAACGCTTTAAGAGCCCCCACAGACTGCAGGCTTTCTAACGGCCGATAGTTTAGTCGAGTTGGACTGCTAGCACACTGAGCCAACTAAACGGTCTTGGTGACGAATGCGCAAACCAGACCAACAATCAGTCGATTGCGCTTGAACAATTTGCTTAGGCGGCTTTTGAAGAGAGCGCTTGCAAAGGCAGCCGATGAAACAATCTGCAAGCGTGCGCGCGGTATAAGGGCGCTACTGATCTAGCAGTTGACCGATAATATAGTTTGTCGGCAATTGTGTAGCTATTGCCCATTAAAACTGATTTATCGGCCGATACTGAAGAGTTGTAATACGCGCACTAGTGTACATGTTCTCTGACATACTGATTAAGAGCCCGACTAAACTATCGGCCGATAGAAAGTCTATACTCTACAGTCTGCGGGGACTCGACTGACTGAAACTGCGTCCACGAGTCAGTTTAACCTGTTTCTTCTCTGAGCTAAAAAATGAAAATGCTGGAATTACGGAACATAGAAGCTAGCACTTATGAGCGAACGTCATATCTCATCCCAACTCGTTGCTCTACACCGCTTTGAGGTGCCGACATTACACGGAGCTTTAATTTAATTTCAACAAGCGATAAAGCGAAGTTATCATGCTGTTACATGCATGGGGCTTTATCGTCGACGAATGAACGACGATGAGTCAGACTCAGTGGTAATAAAGACCTGCTTGAGTCTTCGGAGAAACAGGCGTGACGTGTGTCTGGAACTCTGGATGTGAAAATTAAGGATTTAAATGTATTTGTAAATGATCTCTTTCATTTATAACGCGCCCGTGGCTTTACGTGCATGTGGCATAAGGATTATATCGTCATCGGGAATGTAATAACCTTAATTGAAAGATTTTTGGGATCCGGTTAAGTCGTTGACTTGAAAATAACCCAAACTTATGTCTATCGAAGTATCGAATGAATGCTAACGCGTAACGCTTCCAACTCTCCATACAAACCGACATATTCTTATCGGAAACAGTATCAGCATTATGTGTAAACAATACCAGTGAAACGGTAACACACGGCAGCAGAATTCATGTCAATAAGGAAGTGTTGGAAGAGCTTCCCTATTGTCATGGGAAAGATAGAAATTGTGTCAGCTGCTTTTTCCTCTGAGTTGCGATTGCGAATCAACAAAGGAAATAAATTGGATTAGTTTAGTTACTTTTTTTCGTTGGAGATGTTATGCGGTAACATTATTGCAAGGATTTGTGAGGTTTGTACAGTTCAGATATTGGATTACTAAACCAAAACTCAATAATTTTCTTTCTCTCGTTCAGCCATCTTCCACGAGGTTTGCCGAAACGCCTTCTGGCTCTGCCAAGGCTCAAGAGAGTGGCTACTTTTTCCCACAACTCATTGAGCATGCGGCAGACGACCAGTGTGGTCCACATTAGCCATGGGTAGAAACAACTGGAAGTCGTGGGGAGATGCCTTTGCCCAGCAGTGGGATGACGCACGCTAACAGTATCAGTATATAATAATCTTGACGCGTCAATAATTTTCTTTCCAAAAACCGGGCATATGTTCTGCTATTAGAAGTCGCAGAGTCATTACCATTGAACTAGTGTTCGATCTTTACTGCAAGGGTTTAAAATGGGTCAAGGTCAAAGAAATGCCTTTTTCAATAAAAATAACCCTTTACCTACCTCGGCAATCATCTCCGCATAAGGGGTAGCTATACTAGGTAGCACTTAACTAGGTCAAGGTCAATCGAATGCATTTTTAAAAAGGTATGAACAGCAACATTACCTTTATAATAATGTTTTATCCGCTGAGCCCTTTGTTAAGGGGTCAAGGCGAACAGGATGCATTGAAAAAAAAAAACAGCTTTTACGTTGTCCCCTCGGTATGAAACCATCGTAATTGATGCCATTCTTTGCACATGCCATTAAGATTTACTTGAAAAAATATTAACATCAACTTAGCATGCCGCATGATTAATTTTCGATACGATTTCGAATAAAACTAATTGAGATTATTTTAATTACGCAGCATAGTAGTTCCACAACATTTTCAAAGCCCAAAAATCGTGATTGACAGTTTTTTTCACGACAAGGTAGCTTTGGCCTTGGAAAGTACTAAAACTATAATTATACAGTCTCACAAAAAAAATATAATACAGCAATTTGACGTTTTTATAGTTGCCGTGAACTCGACCTTAAACATTGGGCAGGCTGGTAGGCGAAAAGTTCTACAACTAACAAAATAAAACTACACACACACGCAAACATTTCTCCGATTTCTGCGTGGCTTTTACACACGTTAAATTAATCAGTCCAAGCTCTAAATGAATATAGGTCAACAAATATTTGTCTCGAAGCCGAACGAAACGGTATAGAATGGGGACGCTCTAAAACTAGTTCGAGTAGACCAAAGTTTACATTCGTACCATTTTCAGTCAGGATGTTTGAGTTTCGACCTAAAGTTACGACAAATGGAATAACTGATTTAGGTTTATTTAGTGCTTTTTTGTTTCGTTGGGATGAAATGAAACTGGTATAGTTGTTTCCAAAGAAAGACGATTTATGAAGTTCCGAATTAGCAATATATATTTGTTCAGTTACAGAAATTACCTTTGTAAGTGTGCCTTTTGTTGACGAAGCTCTATCGTTTCTAACTTCAATTCATTTAAAACAGATTTTTCTCCGAGAAAGGGTCTAATTCATATTCTCTCTTCTGCACTCCTAAAATGCTGCAGGAAATCTTTCGTGCTTCACTATCAAAAATATAAAGATACTCTTTGAACGTGAAGTATTCTTATAAAAGACCTGCCAAAGGCTCTTTGATGGTTTATACGGGAGATATTTTATCCCCCGTGGTCAAGAACGCCGCGTGCCGTATAGCAGAGATTTTTCTCTTGTATCTCGTAAAACACGCTGTCCTTGTATGTGAAATATTTAGAGAGCGTGGAACTCGAATGAATTCAGGAGAAGCGAATAGCGACGAGAAAATGTAGACTGCGATATACGATAGGTTGGCTGGGATATTTTATTTGCTTTCAACTTTAACCTTTATTTATACCGAATACGGTTTTGGATTGTGCCTACTGTTTGCCAATTAAATACAGTTACTGAATGATGTGTGACTGCGATCATGGACTGATATTGGTATTTAGTTAATTGCAACATTTATACGAGCATTAATAGACCAACAAATTAATTATTTTGCCTTGCTAGATTGACATGATATAGATCTTGTTGCATAGAACTGAGAATGGCCACAGGTGCAAAGACTTTGTGCTACTTAAAACAGTGTATCCTATCATTATACTTGTGTGTTTTACACTACGCCTGTAATCCCTGAATGTTTAGGCAGATAGTAGTTTAAGTAGTATAATTATTTACTAGGATTACAATGACAATAATTTGAGATGAAAGTGAAAACGTGTCTACAGACTGCATGCGCTTCAACGATTTCAATGAGAGCTGCCAAGTTGTATTTGGCACGTGCTGTATAATAACGGTATTAATTGGAATTTAATGAACGTAATAACGCTAGGAGGGTGTGCTATTATAATATTATTCAGCCATTCATAGCGATGACACCACATTTGTGCATAAAGTACTTACGGAACTTTCAAGTATTATTGAAAGATCCTAATTATTTCTGGCTAAATTCCGAACCATTATAATTCAACGGTTTAGTCCCATCTCGGCACCTTCCCATCTCGGCACCCATGAATTAATTTATCATCTTTACGAAAAATTCCCATCTCGGCACTCCGTCATTAGTCGTTGCTAAGTACACAGTCATCAAAAAATGGATACACTGTATCAGTATATTGAGTAAATCAAATTTACTCAAAACTAAAAAATGTAAAAAAAGTACCTTTAAAATAAGTTTAATTTTATTTTTTTTGTGTTTAGTGGACAAAGTAAAATATATTTTCATGGGACTTAAAAAAAATACGCAAGTAATAAGTAAGCAAGTAAGTGTCATATTTTCTAGCTATCTCTTTCGCCTCGGTTAAGACAGTCAAACCAAAGTAAACCTAACGACTGCTCATTATGGTTCATTTTTGTGTAATACTAAATTAGAAGTGCTCAGTCCAGATAGTATAATAAGACAATAGCGCAAACTAACAAAAGAAAGAGCGAGATGAATTCCGATTTATGTGATAATTAAGACTGAAAATGAATGTACAGCGAGTTATAGCAATTAGCTGACCCCCTTTGCAATTATTTTATATTTTATTTATTTGAGCGAAGTAAATAAAATATAAAAGAATTGCAAAGGGGGATCAGTTAAGGGGCCGGCGGAGCATGCGTATTTCATACAAACGTAATACCAAAATTATTTGTAAATCAAACATGTTCTTAGGGTAGTATGTATTTATTTTGATTGGATTACAGAAGATCTATGTTCCCAAATATACTTTTTGAGACGATAATGTTACAATCACGAGATATGAGGAATTTAAAATTTCTATAGAAAACTTATTTTTCGTATAACTCTTGTTAAAATCAGTGCCCAATCAAAATGTTTATTTGGGAACCTAGATATTCTGTAATTCAATCGAAATAAATACACACTACCTTAAGAATATGTTTAATTTACAAATTATTTTGGTATTACGTTTGTATGAAAAACGCATGCTCCGCAGGCGTCTTAATTGCTATGACTGTACAGTGAACGCGTAATCAAGCCTACTCGTATCATTTAGTACTAGTATGAAAATCCTCAAAGTATGGACGCCCTTTTGCCTACGTCCCGGTTAAACTGATTAAACGTTAATTGTACATAATAACTGTTGATTTTTGTAATATGTTTTTACATAATTGCTGGAAAGATTTTAAAACAATTATTCCTACGAACCGTGAATTTTTCATATATTTTAAAATATGTTATGTTACTGCCAAGGGAGAGATAATGGAGCCTCTAAAAAGCGATTCAAGGGCTTGTCTGTGAAAAAGGTAATTTAAAAAGAAACAAAAATTATTTAATAAATAATAAAGTTGATTTACTTACTATACTGATACTGTGTTTCCGTTTCTTTTTGTGTACCTTAAAATGATTTATGAGAGGGTGCCGAAATGGGAATTTTTCGTAGACAAGATAAATAAATTCATGGGTGCCGAGATGGGAAGGTGCCGAGATGGGAATAAACCAATTCAACATACTCCTACATTTTTTCAATTTACTTAGAGTTGGCGCAGCATGTTTTTGTTCTTCCATGTTCCTCTATTATTAAAATAGTGAATAAATACTCAGTCGTCACCCCCTTTCTAAGCATATCATTCACACAGTCCAT
Source organism: Xestia ashworthii (assembly GCA_950022955.1). NCBI lineage: Eukaryota > Metazoa > Arthropoda > Insecta > Lepidoptera > Noctuidae > Xestia > Xestia ashworthii. The sequence goes on along the minus strand of OX465570.1, from coordinate 6,892,745 downwards.
TCATTGTTTATTTGAAGGTCGTCCCCTATTCTTATAGCCATTTCTCATTAGCACACTTATTTATTATAATTATACGTAACGAAAATACAATTCCGTTTATTACTTCGTAGTTTTTCTGAATTTATTCCAAACCACTATGTTCGTTTTTGTAAGTGATGATTACTTTCCAATTGCAATGAAATCGGTGCAATACTTTCCAAGACGACTTTCTCTCAATAATTGCGATAGAATGGATCAAAAATTAAATTAAATCTACGTCTCAAGTCCACTATTCACACGTAATAGGAGACTACTGTAGGTATTTTAGCTAGCTATCTTATCTTGACCCAATATTTATAGACGTGAACGGTCGTTAAATTGCACCTGTGTCACTACAAACAAGACGTTTTAATATTTATTATAGAAAGGTCTAGTCGTAGTAGTTACGTGTCTTTGTTACAGGACTCGTTAAAAATATATTTAAAAGTAAAACTCCACTTTGTCTATTTATTTGTGTATTACATCAATTATTCAAATAAGTTTGAGTGATTGAGGATCAATACAAGTTATCTTTACATACGACACAAGTATATTTATAAAATGATTTAGCTGAAGAAAGATAGTGCAATAGCATTGGTGGTGATATTTTTTTTGCAACATGTTGGTCTTGGTTGTTTTAGATGAGGATTAAGATCTTATACTGCGGTTGCAAATTAGCTGTCAAAAAACGTATGTACTTTCCCAACTGTCTAAACATTTGTATAAGTTCTTCAATAGCCATTTTGAAATCAACTACATACAATTGATAATTTTCATTTGGGGTCGGCGCAGCATGTCTTCTTCTTCCATACTCCTCTATTTTTCGTCATCTCATACCAATCAGTTGACATGCTTTTTAAGAGCTGTCAAAACGCGGTTCACTCATATATTTTATATGGCAATAGCAAGCTGTGACGTAACTGTTTTGTCTCAATGACTCAACTATTTATTGATTTCAATGCAACTAAAAATCGAATTATGACAATTAATTGAAAATAAATCGGGTTTTACAGCTCATACTTAAGTTTTTTTTTTAGGAGATTAGTGTCTTGGAATTATTGTATTATGGTGTCATCTAGGTACCTTATTGATATTAAGCAGACGAAACAGCAACGGGAAAGATTTAGTAACCAGATTAGCTTAGGTACTCTGTTCCAAAGTCAGTCTGTTGCAACCACCACATAAATAGTAATAGTAATAATAATATCGCTGGACAATACACACAGCGCCGTCTAGTGCCACACTAAGCAAGGCTTGTGTCGTGGTCACCAGACAGTTGATATAATACATATATACTTTTTGTTTGTAAATACATACTTATTATACATATAAACATCCATGACTCGGAAACAAATGTCCATGCTCATCACACAAACATTTGCTCCTACCGGGATTCGAACCCAGGACCCTAAGAACGTAAGGCAGCCTCACTACCGCTGCGCCATTCGGGTCGTCAAATAGACCTGCATCACATTAGACCTAACGACACAGAAGTGACTACGAACATAGCACGTACGTACCCGTACTAATTAATGCATTTATCACTTTATGAAACTTCAAAGATAAGACGGCTACAATGTAGTATGCATTTACACAGAAATAAGATAATAAGCTCATAACAGCGATGACAGAATATAAACAAGGTTTATAATGAAAAACATAATGAATAATAACACGTTTTTTTATCGTCTGTGGTGAGCAATTGCTTCATTCAATATTTATTATCTGTGTGGAACGTACCTTGTAGCTATGAGTTTTATCTTAACGTTGGGCTTATGAACGAGCGGATAAAACCAGGATTGCCAGGTGGAGAATTCTGAACTCGACAATCCTGTTTTCACAGGACGTGCGTCCGTGTAAAGAATGTCGTATTATGGGATAATTGTTTTTCTAAATGCTGTTGCAGAAAACTTATATGCATTATGATTGACTAGATAGATATAGCTATTTTATGGTTCAGCTTCTTTAAGTTTGCATTTTACTAATTATGTATTCTTACCCATTAAAAACCACTTTATTTCACGTTCAAATCATCACTACAGTCAAAACTTATCTGAACACTGCCAAAACTATGAAACTTGAACTAACAACAGACACCCAAGAAATGTAGGTCTGCTAAGTTAGTTTCACGCCACAGCCATGCCATCTAATTTAGGAGGGCCGGTCCAATCTAAAACTAAAGCGACCGAGCCCTAGCATTAGACTGTGGGAAAGGCTGGAAAGCTCGCCTATCTAAAATACTGCCTGTCGAACGCAAACTGTTGTAGTACAAGGTATAAAAAGTTAGAGCGCTTGAACAAACTATTTATCTCAACGGCTGTCACAATTTAGTACTGGTTGATTAGAATGAACATAATTTATTTTTATCTGAGATTACATATTTTTAGTTTGGACAGTTCATGGACATATTTTTCTAACAGTCTTCTGGGCAGATTTGTGTGAACGAAATTGTGCACTCCATAAAAATGACTGGTACGTCAGATGCATTTGTCTGGGCGGGAAGTGCTGAAAGCTGACCCCAAAATAGTTGAAAGCGCAGACACAATCTCATCAATTTAAAGCTAAGCAATGATTCGCTTCAGAGAGTATAGCTCCGGCAATGATCGTGGATGCGTAAATCTAGAGGCCGTCACAGTCGTTACAAATTTTGATGAGCTCACTGATCTGTAGGTAGTCAAGCTGACACCGGTAGCCTTTAGCCTTGAGAGTGACACAGAAGGAACTCGTTTTCGTTGATGGGGTAACTAATATTTTAGCTGTTTTTATAGACGCTAATATAATTGATACAGGCGCCTTCCGTTATCAAGACGTAATGTGTCAATTACCAGTGATTGAACGCCTACATCCCTAATCTGTTTGGAAAACGAGTTTAGCTTTTTTTTGCATCTTAATGATCAAGTTGTAGAACGATTTGCAGAGTAATTGAGGATAATGGAGTCTTTTAGCAACTTATCTCTTCTTAAGTAATTATTATTTTGTCTCATTTTTATGAACGACATGATTTATAAATAAAGACCTCTTATTAGATGTCACTTTTTTGGATTGCTTAATCTTAAGTAGTATTTAAATTAAGTACGTCAAGGTCTTTCATAAATTCCGAGTATCCGATTTACACGTGCCAAAGCGTTAGCAATAAAAAAAATTATTCCATTGTAAATTCGTGACCTAATAAGTTTTTTTTTTAATTTCTCTTCGTCGATTTGATCACGAATTCGGCCTAATCAGTTTAGCGCAAACACTCTAAATCTCTTGACTTTCTTGAAAAGTTTATAACTAATTTGATGTTTCCTACACTTTGTTTTTTTGACTACTTTTGTAAAGTTTGGCGCTGTATTCATACCCTGACGGTGACGCTGCCGAGCACACGGTTAAATGTTTTGGCAAACCGGTACGGGAGATTTGCGGTCCGACTGCGAACTTTGGACACTGACACATATTTCAGTACATTATTTGCCAGTGTGGAAGGAGAATACATGCTGCGCCGACACCAAATGAATTGGGATGATGAAAGAATGATGATTGTATCTGTCAGTGTACGATGTCCGCAATTTGACAGACTGAACCTCTGTAGAGGCGACCACTCATACGTTCACAAAGTTTGAACTAACCAGCGCTGCTCTTGTGATGTAGTCAGGCCGCGATCACCGCTCCATCGGCACACCGGCATTGACTTGACGCCGGCGTCGGCGCCACTGCGGACGCACACACGCACACACACACACTGGCACTGTCACTGGCACTCGCAGCCAACACTAGCACTCACTGGCACCACACTGTATGGCACGACACGACGTACGGCGGCGTGGCCGTCCGAAACTTCACTGATCACTGCGTCCGAATGCTTTCACTGCACCTGTAACAAAGATAAGATTATGTTAGATTTTATTCTGGTAAACGCTATCGGCGATAAAATGTTAAAATATTGTAAAATACTTATTTAGAAAGTCAAGTAAACTTTATCAGCCTTATTACAAAAAGCGGTTTAACTAAAAAACCTGGTTTAAACTTCTATAAACTATGGTCTAAACAAAAATGGTATTACAAATCGTGGTTTTGCGATAAAACATAGACTATATCATGGTCTAACGCTAAACCTTGGCGACCCCTAGTTTAACGAAGGTCTAAACTACAAAATCGGCTCTGTCAAAGTTTCCCTTCTAGGTTATATCATCTTTTGAATTATGTTTTCTTATTTAAACTCGAAAATCGATTTAATTGATATTATGGATATTGAAGACACACACACAGCAGAAATTTAATCGTGTTTTCAGATCGTTTTTTTTTTTGTCAATCCATTTCACATTAAATTATTAAAATTACTTAAGATGGTAAACAATGGGGCAATTGTTCTACTATAGACCTAAATTGTAAAGCTAAATGAACTTTGTTCAACCAACCGATTTGTTTAATGTTAAGGATAGTTTCATATAACGCGCAAGAATGTTACGTTTCGATCCACGTGCATAAAAATTTTAGAAAATAAATATGACATTAAGGAATATTTTTTAACTGAAACAAAACTGCAATCGACGAAATAGCTAAATAATGTTTAAATAACCAGGTTTCAATATTTTTAGCATTCCTAAACATCATCTAATCATTAACGTATTATCAAAACGTTTTTTTTTTTCTGGGAATACGGAACGTTGCAATTGAATGATATCATGGTGAACGAATGATTTTTGTGTTAATCTGTGGTTGATGGTTCAAATGACAGTACTAAGAAGACCAAGGTTTTTTTAAGTTTTGTAATACGAAATAATTTAGACCATCGTTCTGCAGATAAGCCTGGACTTTATAGTCCAGGTTTAAAACAAGGTTTATTTAGTTTTTTGTAATAAGACTGTATGAGTATACTCTAACTTTCTTACTATTAATTTGGGACTCTACGACTTCAGGCAAAACTAGAAGAATCGAGAAGACCTCTAGCTGTGGATCTGAAATTATTCTAAATCCAGATGGCTCCCGGAATGCAGATTAGGACAAAATTTAATAAAATTGCATCACAGCACAATTTTTCCAAGAGTTTAATAACCCTGCAACCCCTAAGTAAAACTATTTTATAATGGAGACAAAACTCTTTTCAAAGATTAACCTGTAACGTCGGTGCTTATAAAAGGAGTTTCATGCGTCGCTTCATATCCCTAGATTACAACAGGTTGCAAGGGGTCAAAGTTCGTCGACCCTTCTGAAAGAAGTTTGTGCCAATCTGGGCAAACCTGTTCCATTGAATGGTTATAAACCTGAATAGCGCAACGCATCACCTGCAAAATTGTTTGAGTGTATTAGTAGTAAGTTGTTAAAAATTCCAACTTGAATATAGGAAGTAAAGATAAATCTCGTCGTAAATGGATACATAATATAACATTAGCTACATCTCGGTGGTCTAAAGTCGTTATTTAGTTTTACGCGGCTACGTCTGGTCGTAGCGTCGACGTAATATTTTACGGTCTATAAACGGACGGAACAACATTGTTGCTTTAGAGCCGTGGGTATTACCTGCATTGTTTCCATACAAACTAACACGTACGATACTATGGTATGAATGCCAGTATGTAAACATGGTAAGCGATTTTGTGTGCTATTGATGGTTCGCCGACAAACGCGAGAGGAAATGCTTTGTCATTAAAATAAGTCCTTTCATATGTGCCGTCTTTAAAGTTTATGTTGATACTTCCACTGTAGCAGTTTATTAACAGGTTATGGGAAATGTTAGTTCCTCCTGTCGCTAATGTGCCATGTTCATTTATACAAGAAGTTACTCTTCGGAAAGTCATATTGATACATGGCAGAAAAACTACACACATCAATTAAATTTAGTTTAATTTATTAAACTTCATATAAAAGGTGACACTCGTAGAATATTGTGACAGTTATTTGAATTGATATTTGGTTCACCAACATCGTTCACTTACAAAATTGAACACCTACGCTTCGTCAATTTCGAAATTGAGTGACTATTTGAAGAGTTACATACATAAAATAAAAGATAAATACGAGCGCCATATGGAAGCATAAATCAACCACGAACTACTAAATTAATCAGGTCAGAAAACCAATCAAAGAGATCACTTCCTCTTTATAATCCCTTTTAAACGTTGCACCAACTTTGTTGTAGAACTAAAAGTTGTGAGCGCGACTGCACAAACTTTAAAAGCCGGTTGCAACTAAGTAAGCTAAAGTAATATGCTTAAATAGCATCCGTGTGTAGTCTTCCATACGCAAACAAGTAAAAACTACAAGACTAAGCAGGTCAGACGAGCAAGCAAAGCAAACTGCCAACAGATCGCCGATTCATATAATCCCTTGTGAAGTTCGCATCAACTTCGTCGCAACTAAAAGTTGGGAGCGCGAGTGTACAGCTATGGAGGCGTGTAGAACTACGCCAAGTGTGCCGTTGTAATTTCCGTAAAAAGCATCTGTCGAGAGGAGGAACAACTCGGCCGAACATTGCAGGCAAAACTATACGACAAACTTTTAATTGAAAGGAGCATTGATCGCGTCCGACAGCTGCGACAAATCATTGCGTTTAATTAGTAAGAATTGGGATGATAAAAACTGAGTTATAGACAAAACAAACGTGGTTATACTACGTCGTCTACTAATTCCGACGACAACTGAAAGACATACAATTTAATCATCGTATTACAAACAATCTCTGTTGTTTGTTTCAATGTCTGCAGACTGCAGCACACCTAGATCACTTCGTATATTCATAGAATTGGCTCTTTTATACTCATTCGAAATTCAGAATTCAGCGTTGTCTAAACGCGGATCGGTTCCAGATGAAAATAAAACGGAATCTAGTATAAAAGTTGAGAGTTTTATGGACTTTTTATTCAGTTGGATGTTATCATAGTTTCTCAAACAATAGGAGAATATCAACGTCTTAAGAGCATTAGCATACAGACACACGAGCATCGTACAATCCTTTAAAAAAAATTGAGCATACAGTAAAGTAGATTTGATTCGTTCATGGTTCATCACTGTTTTTCTAAAGAAATCTATTTCAAACCGTCAACGTCAGTGACATAGAAACTACTAATCCTGTCGTTTATAGCAACTCATGTTAGCTGGAGTCATTAGTCGAACAAGACAAGTCTTCGACAGGCGACAGAGTTGATAAATCAAAACCGTGGGCCATATGCGGAGTATTGGGGAGTAATTGTACGTTCCGTTCCCAAGATTTTCAACAGTTATGTCTGTTAACTGTAAAAACATTTCGTTCAATTATAAAGATAAGTGCTATTGATAATGATATTGAGCTGTCAGTGAAGCCAGCTGGTTGAGTAATGACGGCGGTTATTTTCCAATTTTACAATGAATCAGTTTGAGTGGCCACTTCTTTGTTAGATGCGAAGATAATGTTACTTCCGCATGTCGGTCGTAAGAGACTGGTTTTCTCAATTTCCGTATTGTAATCGTACTTTCAATTATCGCTTTAATTGTTGCGTTTGAAGTTACTTTCTTTTCTTGTCCGAATGGGTGTATAAAAGTATAAAATAAAAGTAATGTTTCTTTAGTTGCGATGTTACTGGAGTAAGATTGCCAGTGGTTTTATTTGAGCTCGCCGCCTTGTGCTGCAATTTACGTTTACTTTGTGTACGTTTATAAGCTTTCACGTATCTTTGTAAAAACCGCAACGAGTGCGGTGTTCTCAATGCTAACCGAATTATTTCAAAGCAAAAGAAATCGGCTTCAGAACTCAAAGCAGCCACTTTTAATTCCTTACAGCGTGCCTGCCGGTTCCGAGTGAGACGGTCGCATAAAGAACACTGCTTGCATCTCAAACCGTGGAATCCACTCCGGCAATTGGGCCGAATTGCTGTTCCGACAGATAGATGTGTGCAATCCACAACGCTATCTGTTTAATTAACGTTCGGGAAACGTTTTCTTATCGACGAATGGCGATGGTTACTTGAAACCGATAAATTGTTATTGCAGCTCGGGTCGTTGGACTATCGATTGCTGAGGTTGCCTCAGTGAACTTACTGTTCCAAGGAGACAACGCCGACTGGTTTTGGCAAGCCTTTCTTTGCGACTTACTGGTTTCTTTTTTCGGCATGAAACTCAACTTATCTTTGAAGATGGAACTCCCACTGCTTCATGATTAAAAGAACACGAACAGAACAATGCATCACCTACCAAACCAGCACAAAAACAATTAAAACTCTTCATTAATACTTACTATCCAATACCTCAAAATAGAAATCGGTTATTAAATAAATGAAACACAGCAAGCCAAACAAACGACCCACTGAGCAAAATTCAAGCTCTAATTCACAACGCTTTCAGAATCGATCATTTTAAACGAACCCAGTTCCCCATACACGTCAAATGGAACCCCTTTCACCGCCAACACAGGAGATATAGGACCGCTTTGTTCGACCACAGAACTAGTCAGCGATATTATCAGACGAGAAAGACACAGACCCGTTTCCGAAGTAGACACACTGATTCACCGTGTACAAACTGATAGCATTTCGAGGGTACACCGTACGCCTCAGTTCGTTAATTGGAAAGCGATGTTTAATTACAGATATCTGTGTTCGTCCTTCCGAGGGTAGTTGCACAAACATGATAATTTACTGGCCCAGGATAATCTTTGACAAGCGATCCCTTTGAGACGGTATTGATTGCTTTGCTCCCAAGAGTAATGTAGGCGGATAAGACAATGACCAATTAACATTTGATTAATTACGCTAGACAAGCCTACGTGCTGGGATTTTATTGATTCTCTCCACGATAGGTGATTGACTGTACTCATGAAAATGTACGCTTTTTCTTGGTAAATCGCGCATAATGTTTATGTACAAACATCGTAGTAATTAAGTACGTTAATGGAATGGTAACCAAATGAAACGATTTCATGGAAATCCTTAATTACATTACAAAATATCGTGGAGCGAATGTTCGTTCTGAATTACACACTTTAATGGGCACAATCATCCTCCACTTCTGGCCACGTTCGTACGACAGTTCACAATGAAACGAATTAAATGTTGCAGAATATTTCAGAAATTGTTCCTTTAAAGTCACACTTTGAACGATAACTTCGACCAAATCTAGTTCAATAAAGTTCTCGGAATGCGCACATGGTTTCCCTTGACACAAAAACATGACAGCCGAAAAGTAGGACGAACTCCAACGCCCAAAACAGAAATAACTTTGCACGTATAAGAAATCAAGAGTGACAGCATCCAGAATGTTTTGCTATTCTTCCAAGAGTTTTTTAGATTTATCATCTAACTGTAGAAGTGACATAATGCCTTGCCTTTTGAAAATCTTTTCTTTTTGGTGCCGTAAACCATATTTTGTAATGTTTTAAATTCGAAGTGCACGAATAAAATGTTTGATGGCAACTCATAAATAAACCCATCACATCGGTATTCCGTTCATCATCAAGTTCCCAAATTGAACACACACAAAATACTTTGATTACCGATCCAAACAGTTTCATCAAATTCTTGTAACACACCTCCTTTGATGAATGGAACATAATTTCTCACGACAGAAGATTAGACTGAGGGACTGCGACCTATTTCCGAAGTTCCGAATTTCACTCCATCACGGTAGGAGGATACAAGACGGATCAATTTGAATATTCAACGGTTAGCGAACAAGAGTTTGATAGTCTGGAAGCTTTCTGCTACAGACCAAGCAAAGATACAGGCAAACTTGCGCCTTAGCTTGTTAGTGGGTGCAGAACTGCAGACGAGGTAATTTTACAGTTTGGCAGTTTGCGGCGCGCATGAAGTTCGATATTGATGCATTAAACGAGGAAAGTTGAAATAGTTTTACCCATTGTGCTTACTTTCGATCCAAGAGTCGAACACGAGACAATGAGTCTCGTGAGGTAAGAAATTTTGTTACGTTGTAGTAAGTACTTAAGTAATAAAATTTTTAAAACTAATTGTTGAACAGTGGAAAGTTACGTCGATTGATGTTGCTAAGTCTTTTGAGTAATTGTATTGTATCAAAGCAAACCGAATTTGTAAAGAGAGAAACAAAATTTTCGAAAAGAAAAAAACTTTTCCTTTGAAAATCCGAACAAGAAAAAGTTGGTACAATACGAATTAATTACAATAATCATTCATAATGTACAAAAACCTCGGAACAAAACTAAAGTACCGACAACTTTTCGTTTACCGAAGACGTAACAAGAAAAAAGTTGTTTACTCGCTTGTTTGTGTAGGTCCGAAAGTCTCAAAACTTGGGGGTAGTCGGAGCAAGAGTCGACACGCGGGGCGATAACATTATTTCCCCTTTACATTTACCATTCGCCTCCACGAGTTGAAACGGTAGTTCGATAGTTACACAGCGACCGACTAACTTGAAGAAGACTATGAATAAAAAATGTGCTAGAAGCGACAATACACGATGTGTTTTTAGGTAACATTTTCTATCGTAAAACTTCGATAGATCTATTAGTTTTTGTGTTCAAGATCGTATCAACTAAAGCCTAATTCGTTATGAGAGAAAGATATACTGGAAAATACAATCTTAAAATAATTTGTAGTTGTAAATAACTTTGTTGAAAGTTTTAATTTCTGATTTAGTACGCAGTTTGGTTTTTGGCAAAAAATATATCCCTATTTCCATGAGAACCGTAAAAATGGAGATATTTAGATACTGTACAGCAGTACCTAGACATACGAGTTGATGCATACTGACTGATGATGATTAACTGAAATACACTTCTATCGACAATGCCAGTTCAATAATTGAACATGAACAAACCCTCAATACAAACAAAGTGTATCTCATCTAGCAACACAACACCACAGAATCTAGTTTGCCGAGTACGGGGCGGGCGAACTTGCAAACTGCGCAGACTGTAGGGCGTATGGGAGGGGAAGGAGAGAACAAACTCGCCCGAGTAAACTTTCTCCTGGAGGCCAACGGGTAACTTGTGACGTGTCATAATCTTGCTGCTACTACCATACCGCGTCCGTTGCCCGGAGATAGTGGAAAAACTGTGCATTTCCATCTCTGAATGTTCTGATGTTGGTATTAGTATTTCAGCTTTGCGAAATAAGTTTCATTTTTGTATTTTAAAGTTGGACTTTCTGTACTGACATAACCCGTAATTGAGAAGACCAAACTTGGGAAGGATCTGAACAGAGGGGAACTTAAAGACTACAAACAAACGACCAATAAACATATATCATAACGAAGCTAACACGTCATAATAGAATCCTAAAACCCATCCACATGTACTGCTAGCGATGTTACGCTCTATCGACTCTCAACGGGGACATTGAAGCGACTTTTTTTTTATCAGGAACCGATTGTATAGGTGCTCCAATGGCATCGGGAAGAGCTCTTAGATTTGGCGGCGATCCAGAAACACTTAAACCCTAGATAGAAGTTAGACCATGGATAAAACTAGACCAGATTAAGCCAACGACGGCTGAGGGACGTATAACTTGGTTGATTGGCTTTCTGGAGAACCTCTTTGATTAGCATTGTCCTAGTTATCGATACACGTTAATGCGCCTCAATGATTCTCAAGATAGAACTATCGAATATACAGTTGAGTGGAATCAAACACAGAATATTGGATATACAATGTTGCGATGCGGACGGTATATCTTACTCGATCTCGAGTACGGATATTGATTTAAGGTCGCTTTCGTACTTTGCCATTCTGAACAGATGTTTCGATTTAATGGGGAACTCGATATTTAGCAGAAGGCTACATTCTGTAAAATTCAGAGGTGCAGTCAACAACCGAATAACTTTCATAATGCTCAGCTTTTATTCCATAACTGCTCTGAACTATTGGAGAATCGCAAATACATTTCACATTTGTAACAAATTGTAGTTCGCAACTCCAAGACGGTTTAACTTTCAAGTGTTCTTACAAGGAAGGAAGCGGGCAATAAATTCTCTATATTCTTGTTAGCCGTATGAATGGTGACATCAGTCGTGTCACACGTTCATATTATGTGCATATACCGCTCGATAATGGGACTGAATAAAAAGCCCAGTCATTCCAGATACCGTATGATTCACGATGCGATTATGCTAATTCTAATCTCAAATAGCTTCAATGGGTCTTTTATGTCTGTGTAGTTCATGTGAAGAATGGGGTGATTTCGAGAAACTTTAACACAATGTTATGTTAGGGACCTTTAGATGTTATGCTTCCTTATGATCATTGACAGCAAGTTTTCCGAACCAATGAGTCAAATAACAGGATCTTGAACTTTGGACATAATGAATGGTACTTATCATTCACATTTTCCTTGCTCCAACGCTTGTCCATTCACGTGAAAGTAAGGTGACATTTTTCTTGATGTTTTTCTAGAAAAATGTCACCTTCGTCCTCGAGGGTACAAAATCCTGAGGTGTGTTCCAGTCACTCGACCAAATGCTCTAAAGGGCGTTCAAACACCTCCGAAGGTTCAATGTATGGGGAGAACTCCTTGCTTGGTTTTCTCCTAAAATATGTAGACACAATCAAATTACAGCACAACCATAAGCATAGCTCACATGTACGTGTTCTCATAACATCCAAGTCGGAGTCCCGTGAGGAAAATTCGACATAATTCGTACAAATTAGACAACAATCCTCGTTTAAAGGCATTAAGAGAAGAGAGAGCTTCGCAAAGTTATAATGAAATTCACGAGCAATAAAACTTCCCTTTTGACTAACCCCTAGATATACATTTGAGAGCAGGGTTGTCGCTTGGTGAAAGATGTCGCTAATTTAGTTAGCAAAATTGTATTATTCAGCTAATTTTATAGGAATTATTTTTAGATATATTATCTAGAGTAGATAAAATGTTATGATATTAGAAGAGTGAAGCCATTTCTAGAACACTATGTTTTGGTATTACTAGCGAGAAGATTGTCTGACGTAGAAACTACAATAGCCAACTCAAACCAACCCAACTCATAAACCGCATACACGCCATGAAACATTGCAACAAACAAGAACAAATATGACAAAAGAGAAGTACTATTACGTATTGTCCAGCAACCCTGAATCCGCGTCAAGTTATGAAACGGGAGCGAGGCGACCAGACGAGTGCCAAACTTAGACAAAGAGAGACTAACTTCCATTAAATCTTTTGCAACAAAGTTTACCGTCCCCGCTGACTCTTGTACGAGTATGTACCCTACCTATCTATGTACTCACTAATAACATATAATACAGCAATTTCGTGAACTTTCCAGTAGTTAAGAACAAGTTTCTCATAAGGTTTGGAACAACTTCGTGTGTTTTCAAATGTATTATTTAGTAGCTTAAAAGTGTAGATAACTGGAAAGTAACCCTTTTGAACATTATTGGGTATTAAACTGTCACGAAAGGTTATATTATTGCCAATTTCGATATCTAAATTGGAACAGTAAAGGGTTAAATGGTTTTACATTTGCATATTTCAGCAGTCATTTCCGTCTGCGTCCTGAATCATTGGTAGGTACTGCAAATAAGTAATTGATAGGAATGGTTAACCCTATATTCGTGAAAAGAATGTGGCTATCAAATTAATTTTAATAACCAAATATTGCGCTACCTGAGGTAAATACAAATTAAACCAGTTGTCGTTGACAGAAGTTTTCACTCAACGCGTTAGACTTGGACAACTAAATGGCCAGCCATTCCTGGGAATAATTTTTCGTGGATTCTTGTATTCATTCATATTATTACGAAAGATTACTCAATATTTCATAGCATAAACATAAAATCGGTAACCGATGTAAGAAAACTTCGATACCCCGCGTACGGCGTAATTTAAGCGAATTAATTATGTAATATTCAATTTATACGCTGCTGATAAAGTGCGATAAAGCGGATGATTGGATGACTGTTCGCCTAACAAGCGCTTCAATATAAAGTGTTTATCTACTTATGACGTAAATAAAACAATAAGGAAAACTGGGGGAGCCCCTTGAATATTGGCACTAGCAGTCACGTATTTTATGCAGCCGATAAGCGTTACTAAAATATTGATTTTGCATGTCCTTAGGAAAATGTACATAACACATGTCATGAATTAAATGCCAAGGCAAACTATTGTACGCATTGCAATTTAATGCTTCAGAGATTATTTATAGTAAGCGGTTTAGTGTTATTAATATTGAGACAAACGTTTTCTGCTACTACAAATTACTAGACTGCAAATATTTTTTAAATATTTGCAGTCTTTTTAAATATTTGCAGTCTATTCATGAGGATAATCATGTGAGCCTCTAATTTGCTCAGCTGTCCACTCAGCACCCTAGAATCCGCAATGACGTCATCCAACTACAAACTCACTCCCAATATTTACCCCACAAACTTCATGAATATTTCACTTACCAAACAGAGAAACTGTGGAATCAAAACACATATGTGTGTGTATAGTAAACTCTGCATACAAATTCAGTGCAAAGACTTAGCTGTAGTATAGGGGGTGGTACGGGGTTGAAATTTGGCCAAAACTAAAGTAGTTTAAGTTAGTTAAAACTGTTGGATACGTGTACCATGTTTTTGACGGATTACTTGTTCGCCGGAGTTTCATAAAGTCGACTTTGAACTGACGAAGTTGGGTAGTTGGCGGTGGAGTAATGTGTGTATTCTTTGTGGTTTGGTAATAGTGTTTGTATGTTAATAGTGTTTGATTAAAGGTAAATTAACCTCAAAGAACTGAAGAGTGTGAAAAAGGTAGAGTGAGATATTTTTCCTCACAGGGTTGGCGACTAGCGAAAAAGAAATATCTCCTATCCGTGAAATATTGAAAAATACACTGAATAACCCGTTCCATCTTTTTACGATAAATTTTTGATTCATTGCGGCTAAAAGCCACCTGGTTTCGACGCTGCCCGGTGAACTAGTTTGAATATTCGTGGCCAACTAGATATACCGTCCCATATACATGATAACAAAATATTTCTAGACCAGAATAGACCGAATAAATGTTTCACAAAAGCTTTTCATTATAGACAACAATCATTTACTTGAACAATGCGCAACAAATCTTCGAAACGAGTTCAATACTCCGCGCACACGTACCGAATGAGAAGTACAGAGTATCTATTATTACGTCGTTTATACAAGCGAAGCAAGCACTACTTCAGATAGCTACGAGCGACCAACTGTCTGCCTCGCTTATCAAACACCACATGTTACAAGATGGGGGAATTATTTGAATGGGTTACCGATATAACGATTTGTTTCTGCCCGTGTGAATACACGAAGGATATCGTTGGACGTAGGCGTTCCACCTTTACACCTAGATGTGCTATTTGTGGTCTTGCGAATTATATCTGATATTATTTTATAGAAGCCTGAAAAGATATTTTTGCAATAGGAATCATTCGGTTATTGTCAGCCAAATTATATTTAAATTCTCTACAAAATCACAATTATCCATTATGTAATTAGTTTATAGCTGAAATGACCAAAAACACCTACGTCTAATCGTTCAAGTTTTTGCGTTAAATTAATTGAAGAGCATGCTTCTAAAAGCTCACCTTTACAAAATTTCGCTAACGCAACATGCGACAAAACTGCACAACACGAATAAACAGTTTGCACAAACTTCACTGTAACTTTGATTAATGAATTCGAAATATTTTGCACGGATTTATGCGGTGCAGTGCAGTTTCCTAGTAATTTTACTTTTTTTTTGCTTGGATCCGAGTCAAAATTGGGATCTAGTTGTTTTTCCTTTGAGATTTATTTCAGAGAAGTGTTGCGAGTTCGCTGTAACAAAGTTTTATTGCCGTTCAAGTTCGTAAGCGGTTGTTTTCGTGTCAACTTCGACGACAATAGTCTTGAATCTGGGTAGATTTTTGAAAGTTGACGAAAAAAAGGTAATTACGGTAAAAAGTGGTGAAACAATCGTTGTATTTGTGCGAGTCGAGTCGGGTACAGTAATTTGTCGTGTAAAGTAGGACAGGGCGCTGGGCGATTCGAGCGGTGGCGTGGCGAGCGAGCGGTGAGCGTTCGATCGCGGGGACGCGCTGAGGTCGTTCACCCCGCACGCTCGGACCCGACGGCCACGTTGCCGGTTGCACTGCATTTAAAACGCGCTTCATTACTTTCCGATCGTGCTAGCAGATCAATAATGGTATTGTTATCATTATCACCTCGACTCGGCACCCACTATTGTAGTCAAGTAGGTACCTATGTGTTTGATAAAGCGCTTGTGTAAGGCATGTTACGAGCGAATTATCATATTAACGACCTTTGTAGTCGGTTATTCCACCTATATTTTAGCGCGTAGCCAGCAGAAATGCCACGTATATGTTTAAAGTGTGATTAAAATAGTCATCTATTTTAAAATGTGCGCAAAATATTATATTTTTAGCTTGGGAAAACGAACCTGTGAAAAACTCTTGATAAAATTAAAATTCTGTGCAAAAGGTAAGTGTACACGAGCGAGCAACTTTGATAAACTATTCAAGCGTAACTTTCGACTGTACAAATACGTTTTACGCGTGTCACACTCACGTAATAGTAAGCTGGTGATAAAAAAACTGTTCGCCAACGATTTTTCCTCATGGTTTATTTGCACGTGGAGCCAATTACTGTGGACGATTTAATTGTACTGCGGGCAAGTAGAAGCGTTACGGAGATATGGTAATGAATGTTGGCGTAAATGTGTACGTTCTACTTTGGCACGTGATTGGGGAGAAGTAGACATGACTCAAATTCACGTCGATGGATCTTGAATGTGGATGCTAAAAGACTGCTTACTAATTTATGTATTAAACTGTATTTACAAGTAAAAATAAACTTTTGGTGGCATTCAAGTCTTTGTCAATACTTTCTTATCAGTAGCGTTCGCATTAAAATGCGTGTACCTACTGTTTATCAATCTTTCATTATTACAGAACATTTTACAATATCAATGCCAAAGCAAAACGATCCTGAAACAGCCACTGTATAGAAATTCGATCAATTCTCCACCCTTCCTATTATCGAGCACAGCAACAGCACATTTAATACATAAAGACCCCACAAACCCATTGATTCTGTAAACAATAGGTAATAATGAAAAGCGGGTCAGAGTCAGACAGGTGGGCGAGGGGGTGATCTCTTCCCCATCAATTCGACGAAGAACGCACGTGTACTCTCCGCCCTATTTCAACTCCCGATTATGTGAACATATTTGTAAGTTTGACATGATGCCTTGACTGTTTTATTAGTATTTAGGTTTTTTCTTTCTAATTGTTTGAATGCTTTTGTACTTCCGAATCCGATTAGATTGGAAGTCGTCTCTAAAATATTTGGAAACGGCTAGACGAGATGATGATGTTTAAATAATTTAAATTACTAGCTGCACTGAGTACAGAACAATCAGATGCACTACGATCTGCGATATTCGCATAGGGATAGGTGTGATCGAAATTTAAAACACGCACGGAACGGTCACAAGCCTAAAACATTCTGAATCAATACAGCAAAAACCCGAATGCGTTTCGGCTAGCAACAACAACTGCCTATATAGATTCGTACAATATAATAACTCTCTATCCTTGCTAATAACGTGTCCAATTTTGCGCAATCAATGAGTCAATTCGAAATACGTTCGTACGTGCCTATCGACGGACATTGCCCCAGTTGGCCCCGTTCGAAAGGCTTTGTGCTGGCGTAAAAGTTTTTTACTTTACAGAGATCCGCGCGTGAAAGCAGCCGACCTGTTATTAAGGGTCCACTAAAGCAGAGATGAATAGACCGGAAGGGGACGTGCAAAAAATCTACCAATAGAAACGGTTAATCGATTTTAAACCGCTAACACTTTTTCGCTTGGCTTACTTTGCGTTTTTTTAGACTTCGTTCTTTGATAAACTGATCATGTGATCAGTAAGTTGGTTTGATATCAATATCAGCTAAGTGATTTATGTCCGTTCATGAAAAAAACGCTTCATAACTACCAGAAAGAAGCAGAACACCAAAAACCTCAGCAAAATTAACATCTACTCATCAACCAAAATAAAACAACTAAAATTACCATTTTAAAAGTTCCAAAATAAAATACAAAATGGAACTCAAAACAACGACATCCCAAAAAATATATTTATATTCCGCATCCGTATCTGTCTCTATACGTAATACGTGCAGCATGGGGCGGACTGACACGGTCTCGTGCGTTTTTTTTCCCGTGCCGTGTTCCGGCCAAACAAAACGAAGCCAGTGAATCCGGTGATTCCGTCCGCACGTTGGACCGCACAAAGGAGGCACTAGGCAACGCTGCCGGCCATTGTTTGAAATTGACCAATTTTTTGTATCAATGCCGATTAGAGATAAATTCTGTGCTTCTGTGTTCTGTCTAATGGCACAATAAATTCGTGGCTAACAATTGCGTTGTATATTCTGTTGGATAGAGGCGTCCCTTTGTTCATTCCATAAGAGGAGAGATAACAAACGTTTATAGTAGGAAATATACTGACACTACATCTTACTGAGAAATTAAATCATTTTCAGCTGGCTCTAGCAAGGTGATACCGATAAGTGATAACATTATACAAATAGCTTCGATGCAACGCCCATCTTTCCAATCAACAAATATAGATAGAATGCTTTTAGACCTCGTTAAACCTCAATGGCCGCAATATTTCCACAATTTACACGTTCAAGTCCATTCCTAAGTGTATTTATACAGAATATAAACCGTAAACGACACAATACCTTCTAAGTGGTCCTGTTTTGCTAGTCGTACAGCTTTTTGCACTAATTGCCAATGTTTACTACATAAAAGGCGTTGTAATGACATGCCTGAGAATCTTTTGTCTTCATGTATAATTCTCACGTTTGTTATAGATCGCAGCGTGTAGCAAATTTAAGTGAACTAATTTAGTTACAGTTACTTACAAATGTTAATCTTGTTATGTTCGGTGTAAGGTTCCAAATTGGTTGCTGATGAATTTTCAGCGGCACGAAAGCGTGCGTGTAAGCAGAATTCGTTGGAAACGTATTTTTTAAAGGGGTATACTGTTACAGAAATGGCTACGCAGACATGAATGCTGGCTCAGCTTATGGCGTTCGTAAACAGTTATGGCCCTATCGGTTGCAAGGCCGGTTTTAGGGCGCACGTACACGTTCAATCTTATGGCTGTGGCGTCACATCAATATTATGTTATTGCACCCGTGGGTGCGATCTAGTTTGGACGCAGCGCTGCTCGTAAAAAGAGTAACTGTCTTTGTTTCTATGCAAGTTTTAGACAAACTGCGTGTTGTTGGCACTGTGGGGAAATAGCTTCAACGAGACAGCGCTGATACATTAATATTATGACGAAATAACGTGCTTCACATTTCCGAACAATCAATAACTGCCGGCCGATTAAATTTTAATCGACTGAGCTGCAGAGAAAATGTCAACCTAAATGGTTTTAGATTGCTTTGAAATTGCATTGGGTCAAAGAGTAATCAGAACCTGTTAGCAATTATAGAGATTAATTTGAAATTGCTACATCCGTATTTCGCATTTCCAGTTATTTGCCATTTCGTACCTATTTCTGAACCGTCGTCTGCAAACTACAAAGTATAAAGTTTTATTGCGGAAAGCAGCCATTCACCTATTTCCTCCAACTTTACTAGCATCAGTCTAAAATGAGTGTGTGTAAGTGTCCTAAAGAGAGTTTCATGCCCGCGGGCTGTATCAGCATTCCTCCCGAGCGAGCTAAGCGGAAGCGGGCGGGCTGTCTTTCAATATTATTATTGCTTGGAAACTGACTGCGTTCGAGCCGCACTATGAATAGCTGAACGATTTGCAACGCGACTGAAATATGGGTAAAATGTTCCACCGTTATGCGGACTGCGCGTTTTTATTGATAGTTTGCAATAATGTACGTCCGAGTTGGAAGAAATGTTCTTTTCGTTTTACATAACAATGTATTACCTCCCATTGTTACAGAGAACCATATTTCTAATCTTTTTGCGTGAAAAGAGAAAGGTTTTCTTTTTATTTTATTTATTTATTTAAACTTTATGCACAAAATGTACAAAGGCGGACTTAATTGCCTTGGGCATTTTCTACCAGTCTACCTTAGGGTGATGCAGAGATAAAACAGTAGGTGCAATAGTACTTTTTCAACGTCAGTAATTTGTAAAGTGTTGTGTATGGAGTGTTTTTCATGATAATAAAGACAAGTGGGCGACACAGGAAGCCTTCTAAAGGTGTTCGATCAAACACGCTTTCTCTTTGAAAGTACGAAATAATCACTTTCTAGTTGACAGCGTATTTGAAATACACAAGTTGGTATCGCACTTTCGTAAATTGCCGTTTAAGATTACAATATCAGTAAACGGTTTAGACGTAAAAGCTGTTTAAACACTTATCGTGAATTAACTTTATAGGCGCGGTTAAATGCATATTTGCCACCTGTCCCCGGTCATTTACCTATGACCTGCTAGTTGGTTATGTACTGTACAATATTAAGTCTAATACAAACTAAGTTCGACATTCGTTACTGGAGATAACTAGAATACATTTTTTTCCTGTCGGAGAAACTTCGTCGACCCCGATTCCGATGAAGCGTCTGCGTTTCCGTGCAAAGGTCATGATCACGGGCACCTCGGCCCACGGTTCCACGAACTAGCGTAGGCAGGGCTAGCGTCGAGAAGTAGTATTATTTAACTTGTATCTCGCTATGAAGTTTTATAGACGTAATATTGATGCTTACAACGGTAGCTGTGTTAGGTACTTCTCTTCGTGTCTATAAAACTCCAATTTTATCAGATCAGTAAGAAGCACCTGAACAGCTGTAATCTAACATTGGCTTCGTTTAATTTAATCCTGGAAGGAAGGCACCAGGGGGTTTGATTTACTAAGCTAACAGAAAGTTATGCGTATTCTAAATGCTATGAACTATTTTCAAGACCAATTTCAGTATAAAGAAATAAGTTATTTCTCAATTCAATTACTACAAAACGCAAATTTTGTAGACGGCCGACGACGGCGTCTGCGCTCCTTCAATTCATCACACGCCTGTATCAACATTGTATCAGGGGTTCATAGTCCGTGATCTCATTTCACACACACACACACACACACACTTGCATAATGCTGTGACACACACATTGACGGTAAATCACGTGGTTATAAGTGGCGTGAATTATTATACAAGGCGTTTATCACTGGGTGTGTGAGTGAGAGAACTTGTGTGGAAGATCAAAGGAGGCTAGTTAACGTACTTGCAGATTGTGTGATGTGGGTTTTTACTGGAGTGCGAGGTGTGAATAAAATGCACGGTTGATGCTTCAATGATAAACGCTAGACTATCCCAGCATGTTTTTTTTTAAGTTTTTCTCTATTATTATACATGCATATTTAAATGGCTAGACAGGAGGTGACTGCTGAGATGCCGAGTAATAGAGAATTATGGATGAAGAAGACATACTGCGCTGACCCCAAATAATTTGGGATAAGGGCACAATAATGATGATGACTCTATTATACACACCCGTTTAAACATTTAAAAACTCATGAGATAGTTTAGAAACGTGAAAGAGCACGCAGAACAAAGCCAAACACTGATTTACATTTCTTAGGTCCATGTTCACCGAAAAGATAATGGTCTGTTTGTCTAAAAATAGCTCCCCTACAAAAATGTGTTTTAAAAACAGCTGTTTTTAGATAATCAGACTGTCATCTTTTTGGTGAACATGGACCTTAATGTGCTTCTATATTTTCACCTCCCAAAACCTGAAAAACTAACCTAGTTTTCTCGAAAATAAACCATTCAATCATACAACTGTGAAAGTGGCATAGTAACGCCACCAAATTAAACACAACGCGACGACGACCTTATAAATACTACGAGTTCTTCTTATGATATGAATTTCACCCTACTTCTAACCCAGTTCCACCCCTAATAATAAAACCCGCATACTGCTAACATCTCTAGTACTATACAGTAACAAGTGCTGCGAGTGCAAAGATCGCATTTGTGGCACCGGCGCCGGCAGAGGGCGCGACTACGGGTCAACGCACAGGTCACGCAACACCAGACGTCTAGTGCTAAGAGTACGACGAAATAACATGAAAGTACTGTAACACTATGAGAATGTACGCTCGTTAATTTTAAGTTCTTTTGTGGTGAAGGTTTTGTTAAAAGTCGGTGAAAGGTTGATGATAATTATTGTGAAGTTCGATCGAAATGATAAGGCATTAGAGACATATTTTTTGGAGTTTGAAATAAAAGTCTATAAAGCAAGATATTACTAGTATACCTGAATCGACTGCCCACACAAATGATTGAGGTTTGGTTTACCTAAAGGTACAATTTTGAACGCATGGATTTTTAAATAACAGATTGTACATTGTCATTTCCTCTAGAGTCTACACTCAACTGCACCTGATCAAACTGACACAAAAGCAAAAACGACAAAAAAATTACCATTTTACGTAAAAAAAACTCGTAATCGCATTTTAAAACCGTCTGATGTACGGGAAATGACTAATAACTTAATGACAGCCAATGGTGTCGCAACATCTTGCTGTCTTGCTTGCGGTACCTACTGTCGGAACTCGTAATTCGACCAATGGTGTGCGTCCACGGTTGCCGCGTGCTGTCTAGCGGTTGCTAGGCAGGCCTGCTCATTCGTATGAGAAAGCCAACGAAAGCGGATCGCTTTCCAGCTGAGTTTGTTTGTGATGCAACGGTTGGTGGTCCGTTGTTAAAGGTAGCAAAGAAACTTGAGTACTTTTGTGTGCTGAGCAACTCACAAAACCACTATTTGTGTACGACATTGAAATGCGATAAGCTGAAATGATCAATTAGTTGACGACAAGTTATTTCTATTATGATTTATGTATCTATTCGTGTTTTATTTTATCTTTATGTTTATGTTTAGATCTAACAGGACTAGATTAACACCTGGCAATGACGATGTTTCTTCGAAAACTACATTAGGATTAAGGAAAACAAACATTGTAACCCCCTACACGCTACGGACTAACAAGTCATCACTATTCAGTATACAGTGTTAATGTTTAATGGCTAAAGGCATACGTGGCTACGACTACCAAAGGCATCGACGCCGCTTGGGATTTTCCTAATTCTCATTACAAAAACACGAACAGTAACGAAGATCATTAATTCATCTTAAATAACAAAGTCTCTTTTGTGTTACAAAAAATGTGTAAATGACATGCAAAGCCTTTATTTACATCGGCGTTAGTTACAGTAATCCTACGTTTATTAATGGTGTTCTAAAATATATGAATATCTACTGACACTTAAAACAACAATTAAGAAAACTAGTTTTCGATTGACGTCATTGGTCCAAGTACAAACTGTTCAAAGAACAATAGAGATGACACATTAAAACTAATATTATTTCTGACGGAGCTAATGTAATTACTTATGTACATTTTGCATAATTCATTAGGCGATCGATTGCCAAGAATATTAATTTATTCATGTTTTGTTTCTTTCACTTAGAAATCAGGTATATATTATGCTGCCTCTCCATATCGCGACTTAAGTTTCGTACTAGCTACTTGGAAACGACCCTTTAAACTACAATTATACGAGAGAAGGGAACGAAATAGGTAATTCATTTCAGTCATCCTGAATTCACAAAACCCGGAAATGCTTTTAATGCAAGTAAAATGTAACAAAGACGCAAACGTCCTCGTAACACGGTTTTCCGTTCAAATATTCGCGTCTTCAACAAAAGCCACTTCAAATAACCCCGAAATATTCCATTCAACGTGCTACCTCTGTAAGCTGGGTCAGTTTCAGCATAATCTCATCGCAAAGGTAAACGGCCCCGGCGAGCTCTCGGCACGGCGAATTATTTTACATATTCCAATCCGACGTGTCCCGGGCACAGGCGTCGCGTAGCCTTGTTCAATCGCAAGGAAAGCCGGCGCAAACGACCGGCCATTGGACTCGTTCGCGTTTTAGGGTTATGTCAAAATTTAAACCCCATTAGCGAGGGCCTTTTCCGCGATTCAAGCATCACTCCAACTACTGAAACGTTATGAGCTTTGAGCATTACAACGAATTTGGTGCAGGGCACGTGAACGTGAATTTGCGATACGAGTGTGCCGACACTGTAATTGCCAATTTCTCTGCCTGTACCATAAAATCGGGTGAATTTATGACTGAACGTAACAATTTTGTAGTTGAGTCGATGGAAAAGTCACAGATTGTTTCAGGGTAACATTTTATGCAATGAAAAATTCTCAGACTGGTCGTCGCCGGCGTACATTTGCAACGGCAAGATGTAACCGATGTTGCCGAGCTCGTAAACTGGGTTTATCCGAGGCGACCGTCGGAATACACAATGCGGACACATCTCGTGCACAGAAATCATTCGGACAAACAACGGTCAATATGTAAAGAGAATATAAGCACGCGCTTAGCAATAGCGTCAAGTCTTGATAATTAAGTTAGCACCGTTCTGTTACAAGCTGACTCAACATCGGTGACTTGAATTGATAATCAGGGATGTATCGGGAACAGATTGTGTAGGACGTTCGCAATTAAGGACGAGTTAGGTAAGCGAACCGGAGCGTAAATTAACGTGCGTCAAAGAAAACTCTTTGATCCTTGTGATCATACAAAATGTTCGTTCAATCAGTTAATAGAGGTGATTTGTAAGACCTGGCCCAACTTTTGGATAATTTATGATCGCAGTGTGTTGGCTCCCTTAAAGTTTTTTGTCGTTGGAGAGATTGACAAATGTGTATAATTTATGGAATATATTAACGCACACAAGACCTCAAGCTGTGAACCGCTGAATTTATTAGTTTCTCGCTTGTAAATTAGGATGACGAATGTTCATACGGTGTTGGAAACTCTGTCCAAACGCGTTCCAACGTCCAGTCACCCCAGCAAGCATTCGTGAAAAAAGGCCATGACATTAAAATTATAAGTAGTCTGTTTCTCCTTGTGAAAACTGGTTTTGGTGGTATGTTTAATCAGAAAGCCTCTAATCTGGTTTATGAATGTAATTGGAATTGTTTACTACGAGAACCGACGGGAACATCCGTACATTCCACGTCGACTTCTCAGAAATTACCTGTTTGCGACGATAACAATGGATAACAGATGAATATTAAAACGGCTGCCTTTTAATGGGCACGCTCCCATTTTGCGTTCGTTATAATCTGTCGAAAATATCGGTCGTTGTTACAAAATGGAGTTCAAATAGTATTCATTCATATCCATTGTGTCAGATTTTAATAAATACGAAATCCAATTATACGACACGCGTTGCATAAATATTCATTGAGTTTTTTCCTTGAAACGAACCGGCGAGCGGACAGGAAAACATCAACATACGGTGGTAAAACTTCCTCCAGTACTATGCTAGTCAGTTTGCCAACATCCGTCGCAGAGTATTATGAGTTACTTATTATTATTGTTCGGATAACGAGAGTTACAAGAGTTACAACTAGCAGGTACACTTGCAGAGAGTGAAGAGCAAGTTCTTCGACAGCAATTTAAGTGACTACTAGCTTCTGCCAGCGGCTTCGCCCGCGTGAAGTTTGATTATTGTCCCATGGAATCTTACTGCCGGGATAAAAAGTATCCTATGTTTTAATCCAGGTTATAAACTATCTGTGTGCAAAATTTCATCCAAATCCGTTCAGTAGTTGTCGCGTGAAAGCGCAACAAACAAACTTACATTCACATTTATTCTCCGAACTGCTAAGCTATCGGGAGTTACACGTGTTATTGTGAGTCAACTATAAAAGATAGACATATGCTGTCTTGGGATATTTTTTATATAATTTTATGTGGAATATTTCCGTTATACATGATTTCTATGTAGCTTTAACCATTAAGGCTGCACACGCGACGGAAGCTAAAAAAACCAAGTAACTTCTCCCGTTTTCCCAACATTTCCTTTCACTGCTCTGCTCCTATTAATGGTAGCGTGATGAAAAGTATACTATTACCTGCTCAGGAGTATGTAGAATAATTGTACCAAGTTTCGTTGAAATCCGTCGAGTAGTTTTTTTTTTCTATAAATAACATACAGACAGACAGACAGACAGACAAAAATTTTACTGATTGCATTTTTGGCATCAGTATCGATCACTAATCACCCCCCGATAGTTATTTTGTAAATATATTTCATGTACAGAATTGACCTCTCTACAGATTTATTATAAGTATATAGATAGATTTAGATCAATCAAAAAACCAAGCGGAATTATTCCCTTGACGTTTATTCGGTTTCATGACCCCGACGTCAAATACATGATGCAGCGTCTTTTGGCTTTCAGAAGTGAGGTTTTCGAATCAAAACTGATATTTCTCGTTTGGATGAATCCACGTGCCGCAGATGGTTTCCAAGAACCCGCTCTGATTATAATGCAAATGTTAACGCCAGTTATTATCTCTAGTTTCTGTATATTTATAAAGCGCTTGTCTGCTAAACGACGTAAAAAGATTGTCTGAGGAGATTCAGTGGCACTTTTTGCAGCTATTTGAAGAAAATTCTCTCTCTTAAGAAAACTCTCAAAAAAACTTTTTTGCAAAAAATATATAACCGACTTCACACAAAAAAGTGAAAAATAACTTTAGCTTCAGAAGTCGGTGACCTTTGTTTGATTGATTTAGTTTTTTTGTCACCGACTTCTGAAACTAAAGTTATTTTTCACTTTTTTGTGTGAAGTCGGTTATATATTTTTTGCAAAAAAGTTTTTATTTTTCACTTTTTAGTGGTGCACAGGTGCTTACCCTTTCACAGCGTATCGGTGTGATTTTTTGTTATGAACTGGTGTAAACAAAAGACAGACATCTTTATCAAATCGAAATGGGATCACTCCGAGATTGTACTCTGCCGCTGATTTGCTGATTGTAAAACTACCCAAACCGCTTCTGGTGTGCCTATAAAGTTAAGGAGTTACCTCTATTTCTCCGGGATCCCATTGAATGGAACTTTACACGTCTAACTGTCGAAATCTGGGTGTATTGTATACTTCTGCGTACTCCCTCAGAGCATACAGGTGTGATGTTACGTCATGATGTAGTATAAACAATGAACCTACAAGCGGATGCAGCAATCACTGCAGATTTGCCGTCTATTTTTGAAGAGTTCCATTGTATATCTCCGAAGATCAGCATCAGATCTTCAACAAATTAAAATGGGATCCAACGGAAAGCACCAGCTTTCAAATAAAAAAAGAATCATCAAAATCGGTTCACCCAGTCGAAAGTTCTGAGGTAACAAACACAAAAAAAAAATTGAGAACCTCCTCTTTTTAGAAGTCGGTTGAAAAGGAAGATTTCTAAGAAATAGAATTAAGATGCTTTTAGACGTACTTGTGCTTATAACATTTTATAAGGCTAAGATTTATAGTAATTTATTACATGGCAACAAGTACCTCTACTACATAGCAGAAATAAACAGCTTCACACTTTACCTCTTAGATTAGGTGATTTAAATTAGAAACGTTTATTTATTTTCCTATAATGAGTTACTACATAAAATGTATTTTAGGCTCGTCGTACGAACATAATAATTATTGCCCATGCAATACCACAACTTCGTTCAGTATTACTAAAATTAATTATATTTCAATTGCCTACGGGCATGCGTCGTATGACCAGATGTATGAACGTGTACGACATAAAAGGCGTACTTATGTTATAAATTATAGCAGGTGGCATACTGTAGTTGATGTTTAACACGCATACAAAAAAGTGTGAGTTTTATGTATGTCAGGTTAGAGTATTTCTTTCTAATCCTTGTCGCTAGCCATACTAGTTATTACTTTCAGTATGACTCATTCCATAATTCTTTATCAAAATTTTATTAGTCACACCTTTCTTCTGTTATCGACAACAACTGTAATTTCATTTCGCACTATCGGCCAGCGACGTCAAAGTATGACATGAGCAACGTTTAGAAAGTACGTTCTGACACGTTTTGATCGACATGCGATACTAAAACCGCGTTGTTTAAACAAAGGTTTATTGAATTGTGTTGACGGGCTACAAACAATGAATGATAAGATGTGTGAAAGTAAGTAAAAACTTTTGACTACCTACTTGACCTGTTCCAGAGGAGGTCGGGGATTTTGTATACAGGATGTAAACAGACTCTTCACGAAGCCGTCAACCAAGCATTCTGTACATCAAACTTAGTGTACACCCCACGCAAAAAAATTGCTGAAACAAAAAGTTTATTTTGGGATGAAAAAATCACGTTTTTCGATAGGACTCAACGTAACGCAACTAAAACATTGTGCTGATGGATGGATTGAATAGTACGGGGGTCGTGAAGGTGTAAAATAAACTTATTAGGAAGTAGGAACTAGAAGGTTCCCAGGTATGGTCTAGGACAAAAATATGATGGCAAGGACGGGGAGAGCCTGTGCCTTTCGGCTTCGTTAGGAGTCTTTTAAACCCTTTATAAGCTTGGGCGATTTAAACAACCCGAACGTTAAATATATATCACACTTGTAATCCCACTTGTAATCCCCTATTGGTTATGCAGATATCCAAATACTTATTATACTAGTAATTAGTGCCGGTATACATTTACATTTGTACCGAAATTTAGCCAGTAGTTTAATTGAAATTAAGGCTGTTTGTTAAAGATGGGCTCTCAAACTACGGTATAAGGTTATTAGTGCGTCAGCAATTAATTGCCTTAGCAACTACAGTTTAAAGAAAATCTCAAGGAAAAATTGCAATTGATCCAGTGTTTGATTTCCCTGAACCGACTGTGAGTCAATGGGGAGAAAATAGTTGACTATGATTCATTCATTGTACACTAACATAAACACTTCTGTTGCTACTCGGGCCGTTATCTCTGAGATTGAATATACTTCAGTTAGTACTTAGTTACAAGGGTACCTAAAGGTGCGCAGTTTTAGTTACCGACTCAGTTTTAATTATCAAACTAAAGTTACAAACTAGAAGTGTGTTTCACAAACGACTGCTTAGGTATTTTCTCTCAGATAAATGTAGATAGAAATGTATAAATCTGTCCAATATATTAAATAATTTGGTAACCTGGTTCTTATTCAGGGATAGTGAAATAGGTCTACGAGTTGCAGTCATAATTATAAAGAACTATGGAAGAAGAAGGTGAAGGTTGCGGGAATCCTTTGGATGCGAGTCACGCAAGTGAGATGCACGCAAGGGACCGGTCAATGTCCGACATCCGAATGTGCGACACTTGGGGGAGGCCTATGTCCAGCAGTGGACGTCTTTCGGCTGAAATGATGATGATGATGATGATGGAAGAAGAAGACATAGTGCGCCTACCCCAAATAATTTGGGAGAATGGAAAGAGAATGATGATGGTGAGTGTTGCTGTCATCATTTGAAAGAGCACTTTTACCACTTACGAAAAATAATTTCAGTACTTACCATCATATAAAATTACTGCAAACATTAGCCTCGTCAGCGTAAAAGACCCGCCCTCACAAGAAGCATCACATTTATTTAAAAAAGCATAAATGCACTAAGTGGTAGAAAAAGTGGCAACTTTTTGTAAGTACTTATATAAATGCACTACGTCACAAGCTCGATGGTATCATCAAGAGAACTCTCATTTACATGCGTTCCCGCCCGTCGTCGGGACACGGTCATTCACTCTGCAACGCTACAAGCACCGCAGTGTAATTAATAAAAAAATAAACAGTAGTACAAAAAAATAGACAACATAATATGTTTAAGTTATATGTTAAGCACTTATTTATTAAGCTTATGCCAGTCTAGTGTATGTATTTATTTAATTTCCAGATTTAATGACATATTTTAACTTAACTTACTGCTAATTTGATGTCAGCCATTATTTAAAGATGTTGCGTCTGCATTAGCTTGGCTTGGCTAAAGCGCGTTTAGAATACGTGTAACGAATGGCAACAAAGTTAATTTATTCAAAACTAGCGGACGTCCCGCGGTTTCACCCGCATAGTTCCCGTTCCCGTGGGAGTACGGGGATAAAATATATCCTATGTTACTCGTGGATAATGTAGCTTTCGAATGGTGAAAGAATTTTTAAAAACGGTCCAGTAGTTTTTAAGCCTATTCATTACAACCAAACAAACAAAGTTTTCCTCTTTATAATATTAGTGTAGACAAAATTAATTAATTAAAATTTGAATGATTAAACGACGCTGCCCCAAAATTGGATATCAATTTAATGCGTTCTGACGTATTTGCGGATAACTGTGCCTGTAAGCTACCGTCTGTCGAAGTGTTGAGTGGTTACCACGCAAAAATATAAAACCGCAACGATGCTAGGGTTTTAATTAACTTGCCAAAAACATTTTTAAAGGTCAACACTTTACTGTTTAACGAATCGCAGGCGCGTCATTGATTTGCTTGACGACGCATAGCGAAAGAACCGTTAGTCTAGACTTTGTTCCGACTCGCACTACGGTTCTCTTTGTGCTGTGTCAGTGAACTACAGCTATACTATTTCGTTAGAGCTAGTTCGTATGTCAATCGGCATGACCTAGTTTCGAATACACATGTAAGTATCTAGCCATTTGCTTCAAAACTATAAGACAAACCCCGCAGCTAAGAGAATGTTTAGTAGTAAAAACAATTTGATACTCATTATTATGGAAAAAAGTCGTTGTAAAAGTATTAAAACAAAGTGAAAGCTAATTAAAAGTTATAAATTCTTTTTAACAAGAACATAAATTGTGGTGTACTTTTTTGTTCTTTAATTTTGATTTTATACTTGTTCTTTGTTTTGCAAAATAATGATCATGTTTGGGAAGCATTCCCTTAACGGAAACTTTCATCGTAATCAGGAAGTCAAGTCCTAAAAACATTAGAAAGTAAAAGATACTACACAACACTGAGGGGATTCAATCTAAAACTTAGAAGAAACAACTAAAAATAACATGTGCGAAGTTAAATCTTCGGACGACCTTTAAACATGACATTGGTGTGATGACGCAGGTCATATCAATAAAAATCAATAGGGACACAAAAGGTCGGTCTTCATAGATCGTTAAACAAGTGATCAACGCGTTCAGCGTCACACATAATGGAATATGTTTTTTATCATACTGAGAAAATATTTTTTTACAGGAAATATAATTTCGCCGCGAAGACTTATTTATGTCAGACTATGAAAGATCCCTTATGCAACGCAAATGAATAGTTATTAAAACGTAATATATGCGCTCTCACTAAGTAATAATTATTATCGTATAACCCTTGGAGAATCAACTTGATTAGAGATATGTAATAAACTTTACTGAAGCCAACATGCGGCGTCTATATTTGTATAATTTATTTAAATTATCATTATAATTACTTTTTAATGGACAACATTATTATGCAGTGCAATTCTATATGCATATGACTTGTAGATATAATTAGAAATGATCGTATATGCATAAACATTTTTATGTCAAGGTAATTGGTTTGCGATAAAACTCGGTTTACTTCTGAATGTTCCATTACCAACGACTAGAATTACTTACATGAATCTCTTGTTTGGATACCAACGAGTCAATGAACGTAATTTCCTACGTGTGGTAGCGTTTGCAGACCAACTTCGGCAGAGTTTAATAGAACGGATTCTGATATCATGGTTCGAGATCACCAATATAACTTTTCGATATGAAAATTATGTGTATCAGTTTATCTAGATATGTTGGATAAAGTCGACAAAACTAAACACAAATACTAAAATAAATAAAACCTATAAGAGATAATATGAGATATATGAACAGTTTCGTAAGATATCGAAAACACACCATCTTGCAGTCTTATACAAATAATGCCTACAAAAAACCGTGTTATAGAAATGTACTTATTTCTCGAATATAGACGTCGCGGCATACAAGAAAGTAGAAAATAAACGGAGATGTTATCTTCAAGGTACGAAGCACGTGTAACATCAATAATATACGTCATCCGGCTCGAAGGACGTGAGCACGAATTTACCTGACAACTCCCATCCCATACTCTTATAACACTGTGTTTACACTCACACACATATTCGTCATAAATTGAGACGCTTTCGCGATGTTTCACTCTGTAATTTACAACTCACATATTAGACGAACGGCTTTTCAGCATTTGAAATCCGATTATGTGATTTGGGAATTCAAGACGTTTGGAATGTCTTGTATATTCGCGTCGTGATATTTATGCCGATCGTCTTTCGGATATAAATCACTTGAGTAATTCAGCAGGGATTTGGTAAAAATATATTTTTCGTATATGATATTAATATCAGATACGAGTAATATTTTATTACAAACTCGAGACCACCCACAGATTGTGTGGAAGGGATAATAAACCAAAATCTCTGATAATTACTTTGGAAAACACTAACTACAAATTTAAATGTGTGTCAGGAAAAAAAAAGTCTTTAAATCTCGCCTGTCATTATAATTTTCTTTAGAAAACAAGTCTACATTTTTAGTTCCAGGCATGAAAGAAAACAACTCGTAGCTATATTTTTTAATTACGAAAAATGTGGGTCAGCTACATTAACAGAATCCAAACTATCCTACGTTAGTCTACGTACATTCCGGTATGCGAAAGACAAAACTTGCAAAAACTTTATACAGGCAGAGAGCCGCAAAACAACGCAATTTTGTAACACCTAAGCGCGTAAATCACACAGACTGTAGACCCCGGACCGGGGGAAACTTTACTTGGAGAGTTTTTAATTGATTCGCTCAGTTATTACATCCAGTTTGGAACTGCGAGTTGGCCCACAGTGCGGGCGTCGCCTTGTGTTAGTACGGCTTGATATTATTTATTCGACAGTTTTTGTTTCATGATTTGGTTATTTGTTTCGAAAGCGATTCATACAGAATGCTGCGATAAATTGATTTTGGTTTGTTAAACTGAACTTTTACAATTTGCTGAAACTGCGATCAAACAAAATGTAACTCCACTGAATACTTCCTTGTTAGTCTTATCGTTCTTTTCAGATCGATAAACCTAACAAGGTATTTTAGAAACTAGTACATTTATATTGCGATTTAACAATAATATGCTGAAATTCTGAATCAAACCAATAGCGCCTTTGTTTTCAAAGTACTTAAGATGCCATCTAATAAATATGAACTAATCAAAAATGTAGATAAGGGAGAAATTGGAAATGCGGAAACATTTACAATAAGAACGCCGCAGGAAAACAAATTAATTCTCGAAATAGGAAAGCCCAAGTTCCCTGTTCCGTTAAATGTAATTCCGCTTTGAAACGGGCGTCGAAAGCTTCTTGTTTAGACGTCAAAAATCAAACGATTCCGCAAACGCCCCGAATTATTTCTCGCAATTTCGTACCGAGTTGGTATCAAACGGTAATTTATCTGACTGCCTAGAAATGGACGCGTCATCTGCGTTCGTAATGGAAATTAATTCCGTTGGCATAAAGTTTAAATTCCATTATGGAGAGTGTTATCTGAGGTATGGAGTGTTATACACTTATACGTAGCTAGCCGTGAGCATTTTCCTGTTTATCACATTTCTGTCTTACAAAGGGCCCTTGGTAACACGACACCGCGTGAATCGAGGCGTAAGGGCGCGCCACATCCCACCCAGCGCCCTACGTGTTACTATATTATACTACTAAGGGACTACGCTCCAATAAAACTGCCGTGAATATTGGAGATTTGCTCAAAAGGAAAGCGTGGTTATTTTTTATGGGCTCGTAAATGATTCCAAGTGGCTTAGTACGCTGTTTCGACAAGATTTAGAAGTTTGAAGCTTTAGAAACTTACTGTATTAGATAGATTAGACGTGGTTGTGGTACTCTGTGTCAATGTTACACTTGCGATGGCTTGAATGCATATTTCAATTGAATGATAGTTAGTATCACACTTGAGTTGAAAGTCAAATAACCGAGGGGCGGTGGAGTGAGTCAACGAAGCGACACGTGCGTTGAAAAATGACATTCTAAAAACATGCTTTAAGTGAGACTGAACATTAGTGAACATGTTTTTTACTTTGTAATCTTTCACTACGGAAAGAGAGACAGAAAGCTTATAAAAAGGTGTTCATTAAAAAAGAAGATAAACTAGCTTTGTTGAGGGGGTAGAGGTAGAGACCTGGTCAAAATTCGGATGAATTAGAATCTGACTAACAATTCATCCTGCCTATAAATATAACAATGCATACTAACATTGCATCTTTAATTATTTTCCCTACTAATTTTCATTTCATCCTGTATTTGTGAACAACGCTATATCCTGAACACGAAATGATTTTCACAATATACTCAAATCGGCAATGTTCGTAATAACGCGCCGCAAAACCGATTTTCCACGAACGATGACCTATTTCCCTGGTCGTTAACACATTGTGCGTCATTAGAATTAGACAAGAGCCGATATGAAGCCTTTTACATACAAAATCCAACGTCCGATTAATGGTTTTAGTGTTCGCAGTCTAATTCTATTCAAACTAAATTGGATTGGATTAGGTTTTGTTGAAAACCGAAGTTTGACGTGGCTTTTGATGAAGAAATAATTTGCTGGGGAATTTGTGTTGGTAAGTTAGGGAGACTTTTGAATAAAAACAACAGTGGGGCCTCGTCAACGAGGACGGGTTAGAAAGTTATTAGAAGGAACACGTTTTAGGGTGCGAAACCCAGATAAACCTCGTTTACGTACAGTGAAATAAAACTTGAAATGTTTTGTTTATTTTTAAACTAATTCTGTTACGTTCACCATTTTGTTATTTTTTTTTGTTTGTTTCTAATTCTCGACTTAATGCAGTTTAACTTGTTTTTTTTTATGATCAACCTATAACTTGTACTAAAACGTGGTGCAAACTGTTAATATGAGGTGGTTATAATAAATGCAACAATAAACATGATCCTTTTGGACTCTGTCGCGATCGGGTAGAAAGAAAGCCTATTTAAAATGGCCGAAAACCGCTCCCAAAACGTTTTACGTCAATAGAACTAATAGCATCAAACGATTACAAGCAATCAACAAGCTGATACCGTTATCACTTACCTATCAACAAAAAAAAAAGTTACCAAATGCGAACGGCCATTAGATTAATCGATGAAACAAGTCACACATGTGGCTTTTCAAATTGATAATTTGACTCGATGAGGGGTGCTACACAGGGGTATGGACAGTATTTGACTCCTACATACGATTCGGCAGTATCTTTTAAACATCGCATCGCCGACCCGAAGCAACATGGCTTTAATTTGGTTCGTGCCGATCGGTTCACGTTGAGTGCACAATTAGAGCTAAACTGTGTTTCCCGAACGTTTATCTCCAAAGCGATTTGCCGTTCGAATCATGCCGAGCCGAACACGTGTGTGCACAATAAAGAATCGAATTCCTTTAGCCTTGCTAAGTATTATCGGCTTGCGCATAACGATATTAGTGCCCATTACTCGGCAGACGACACCTGGACATAAAGCTCGGGGTGCATCGGAATTTAAACGAATCAATCGGTTTCAACTGTTTCAAAGAACGTCTGCATAGTTTCATTAGGTGAAATGTAAGATTGTAAGCAATGAGTTTCGGCTTTAGATGTTTCTCTTTATGCACCTTTGATCATTTAAACTTTATTAGAGCACTGAAAATAAAGTGTGTTAGAATTACCGTCCACATCATGCGCCTGTGTTTAGAAACGGTGTAATCTACTAAGTGGCTAAATGTGAAAAGAGCAAGATTTATGTGCTATTTCTAAGTTAAATAATAAGCTATCTAGGTTCAGAATGTCCAAATTCACGGTTTCAAAAAGTCTCCTTCCCAAAACGTCCGTTTCCCAGAAAGACCATTTCCCAAAAAGTCCAATTCCAACAATTGCAGTTTTAGCTAGGTCAAAAATGCTTATGTCTCAAAGAACTACAAAAAAAGGCATGCTATGCTGACAACGAATTAGGATGAAGGCAGGAGAATGATAATTATGGCGATAATGTACAATTCGTTGCCTAGTTTAGCCGAACAAGGCCGTCACACATACAGACACTAAAAGTAACGTTAATTGATAAATTAGTACATAATTAAGTATAGATATCACCCGCAGGCAATAGTATTAACTTCAAGGTATTTCCAGTCGCTAACTGTAAACGGTTAGACGTAAAAACAGTCGCCTATGATTTCATGCGGGGAGGATGATTTGCAATCGATGCAGTAATTCATTTGACAACAACATGACAATCATACCGTCCTACGAGCGTGCACATGCAGTCAACAAATATTACATAACACGAGGTTACACCCGTCGAAGCGCTATATCTTGTTACATTTTGCATTGTCTACAAAGTACAATATTCTACACAAGTGCAATAACGCGCTGAGAACGTTTGTCGAAAATATTGATATAAGGAAACAGCAAACGGGTCAGCAAGATATGCGATGACGTAAATGCATTCACAACTGGACGAATAGAATGGAAAGTTTACCTATTGTCGCGACAAAAACTGCTAGCACAAACACTTGACTGTGTTGAATTAAGAATGCTTCGTTTACTTTTTGTTATTAGTGCACAAGTGCACACTGTATAAAATTACTCTGCCAAAGGTGACTAACATTTTCATTCTTCGACTGTAATAATTGAAAGTGTTATTGACATAATTAAACGTCATCCTTTGCCCTTGTCCAAATTCATTTAGGGGCGTCGCAGCTTGTCTTCTTCTTCCATACTATTACTAGTCATCTCGGCAGCAACCTCGTTTCGTGCCATACCAACCTTCACACAGTCCATCCGCATTGACACAGTTAATGAGTTAACCAAATCATAAAGCCTCTGAAACCCAAACTACAAGAGTCAGCGCCTCATCCCAATATCATTGTTACTTCTTTTTATGCCAAACAATGCTTCTCTTAGTACATATACATGTGTCATACTGTTTCCTTTACATGGTTCGTTGAGTTGTTGGGAAGTATCGTGGACGCGAAGTGCAATGACACCAAAGTACTAAGCTTCGAAAGTCGCAACGGTGCATGAGTAATGGCAGATACTTAACCTATTGTGAAGACCCATGGTGAAACTTGTTTGGTTAAGCCTGTGTGAGATATCATTCGTGAAGGCATTAATACTTGTGGTCTTTAAATCTTCTTGCTCTGTCAAATATTAAATCTACACTTACGTGTTTCCAAGGGGATTTAAATTGTCAAAATGCAAATATTAATTAAAAGTACTAGTAATCGATTACGTTTAGGAGTCAAAGAGTAATGAAATCAACAAAAAGTTGTTAATTTACTGTGAAGAATTGCATACGTACGAGTATCTCAAAAGCTTTTTATTGGCTATTGTTTTATGCCTATACAGTATACAGGGTCAAACTTTACCGACAAGACATTTATGGGCGATATCAGTCATAAAAACCGTCTAAAACAGCCAACCAAGGTTGCATTTCTCTCACGTCTCGCACAATACGTTATCAAAGTAACGAAGAACATTTTTCTTCTCACACATGTATAGCATGTACCTATGTAGTACCTACAACAGTTATTAGCGAGTCGGGGAGCGTCGCAGGCCTCGCAAGAGATCACGTAGGGACCGGTCGTGTGAGCCCGACGGGCTTCGGACTCCACTGTGTTAAGATCAGCGCACACCGGGGACGGCAGGGAAGAGCATTTTATCTTAACCCAACGTAAATTCCAATGTAACTAGTGGGAACAAGATACAGATTCCAATGATCAATGCCGCGAAGGGAAATCATCTTTGATGCCTTGTGGTTCATCTTTAAACAGGTGGAGATTCATTAATAACTTTACCCCGGAGTGTAAATGTGGTGTTGTTCTAAAAACGATGGGGCACTTAATATCGTGTCCTGCGTGTCCCGTTGATTGTTCACTACAGGAATTAATGGACGCTACGCGCTACCGAAAGCGTCAAACAAGTAGCTCAGTTCAGGGCCGACACAATTTAGATTTCCATCGATATGCTAATGCTGGGGCTACACTATCGCGATAACGCGAAGATTTGCGTTGTCGCGACACGTCTGGCCAAAGAATTCGTCCTATCGCGATAAACTTCGCGAATACGAAAGCCCTTCGCGCCGCTGTCGGTAAATTGTTGCACATCAAAGGGTTTTGTCGCGACAAAGTTCGTGCGTTTGGCTACACTTCGCGCGCTCTAGTTGACTGCGATACTCCGAGAGGTTTGAACGTGTTTGATTGAACTTGTTAATCACGGATTGGAATAATGAGAGGATAAGGAAAGATGCAGTAAATAATTTTTACCCGAGTGCAACCGCCTCTTCCATTTTTTCCCACAAATGAATTATCGCGACGTTCTAGATTATCGCGACAGTAGCAAGGTTTTTTCAAGTGTGGCCAAGCACTTCGTCATAGAGCGAACACGAACTTTATCGCGACAACGCGAACACGAATCTTCGCCTGCAAGTCTGGCCGTAGCATAAGAAGATGTAGATTGGAATCTGTATCTTGTTACCACTAGCTAGAGCTACATATGAATTTACGTTTTCCGTTGGGTAGAGATAAAATGCTCTGCCCTGCAGTCCCCAGTGTACGCTGGCCTTTAAACTACGGTCCTAGCCGCATCGAGATCGTAAAAATGTGCAAGCTAACGGAAAAAAACTGTAACATGTGCTTTATAATGCCTCGTAAAGTGCTAGCTTGTGACTTATTGGGTATAAAAGGTGAAAATTGTAGGCCAACGTCTCTAAATGGTCTGCGAAAGATCGTTGAGTAAAGTTCGCATTTTCCTTTTCGTGTCTTTTGAACGTAAAATC
This sequence comes from Xestia ashworthii, assembly GCA_950022955.1. Lineage (NCBI taxonomy): Eukaryota > Metazoa > Arthropoda > Insecta > Lepidoptera > Noctuidae > Xestia > Xestia ashworthii. The sequence goes on along the minus strand of OX465570.1, from coordinate 6,854,155 downwards.
TTGCCTTATTTTCCTCGTACTTGTTACGTAGAATTTGGGCAAAAGCAACTTCTGAGAATCACATATTATGATAGTATTATTCTAAACTCACTCTCGTAGCGAAAGGTAAACATTGACGGTATTACTTAGCAGCTTAGTATTTCATGTAATTCCTAATTCGGGTTAGGGAAACAAACTAATGTTATTTTAATTTTACCCTTTGAGCTTAAAACGCTTTTTTTTCTAAATATAGTGAGTCAAACCGACTTTATTCATATAACAAATTGGGTTAATACGAGTAACACTCACTCTATCAAAAGTCTTGTCATGAGTTCATGACAATGAGAGTTTATAGGGTGTTTTGTGTCAAGGGTTAAGAGTTATGGGAGTGTGTATAATAATGACAATTCATAGCCGATTTTGCGAATACAAAAATAAACGATAAGTATTTTGAATAATTTGCAATTTTACATAGCTTTACGGTAATAATCTGTTTAGTTTTACGATAACATGTTTATTTTCGGGCAGGGTCACGGTCATATTTCGGCACGTTATATGCGGATGGAAAGAACTACGTGTTCTGTGTATAAATGGCGATTGTTTGTAGAGACGTGAGGTTGACTTCTATGCCTCAATAGAGAAGTTTAAATTGAATATTGAATGTCACATTCAGACTACGAACGTCTAACGACATTTTCATAGTCATGTGAAAATACATCATGTATAGTTTAATGCATGTATTCATACATTCAATACACACACGTATTCGCGAAACCGGGCGCCCATTCAACCGTCACAAAACGAAACTGAATGCCATTTCATCTCAAGATGCGCCGCTCGCCGCAGATCTGAGGGGTGACTGTGGTGGCGATGCGGGGGGAGGGGTGGGAGGGGGGGGGGACTCGCAAACCGCCCGGCAACTGCGCCATAACTCGGCGCGCACGTACAACCAGACAATCGCAATTATTATTAACAGATATACGTTTAATGATCGTGTGTGCCGCGCACAACAACGGCCCAATGTAAGTCTAACATTGGCTGGCGCAAGCGACTATGGAGTTTACGTCATTGCGGCGTTCGTGTGATATTCGTCCGGTGCGCGGCGGTGAATGTATCGTTTCGGGGTGAGAATTTGTGGGAAGACGTCGCCGAGGTCGGCGGGCGTCGCGGGGGCCAGGGCGACGTTCTTGCGGAGTGAGTTAGCAGAGCCGATGATTTGTGGCGCGGTTAGCGTTCATCTAGCGGACCGGCGGGACACAGGGCATAACTCATCGGAACAAAGATGGATCGGCATGTCATGCGATATGAAAGCTATGTGTCACTCCGCGTGTGACACGAAGCGTTTGCATTTTACGACTCTGCTTGAAGCGCGCGCCACCCGCGCAAGAGTCAACGGACGCAGGAATTCTCGAGTTCAAATTCCGCAAACAGGCTCAAAGGAGGATAAAATTAGAAATACGGAGAATTTTTGGATCTGCACAGGTTGCGATTCCAGGCATATTGCGATAGCGCTAAGAATCTTCGTTATCAAATCGGAATCAAAGTGGGAGCCGAACTTAAACAAACGTCAAAGATTTGACATGCTCGTAACGTTATTAACGTAATAGGTACACGGTTTACTTAGTGCGGCGAATTAGTAATTATCAAAAATACCAGTTTGACGTCGCACACAGAACAAATTACGTGGGTGCTGAGTTGCTGACTGCCTGGCAGACATTAAATTATTATTACTAGTCAATATTTGAATTTCGCAAACTCGTAAACTGTTCGAGTACAGAATACGCAATCGATGGGTCATTGTGTAACTGCAAAGCTTTAAAGAATAATACAACAGGTGTGTTCATTACTTTGCACGCCACTGCTGATTTAATAACATTGAACACTGAATGTGTACGCGTGTGCACCTTGCGAATTAGAATGACATGGTATAAATTCCGTCAAGTTAACATTCGGTGCAGTAGATAACAACGACATTCAGACAAAGATATCTAGCGCCTCGGTTATTCTTATAATAACAATGCGTAATTAGTTGATTAGAAATATCAACTTTTTTGAGTCAATGTGATCGGAAAGTAAAAATATCGGAATTGGTAATCGCATTTCTTTAGTTGGGAGCCTGAACATAACTTCAACGTACTTAACATCCCTGACTGAGCATTCAAAGAATTTTGCAAAACAAAAGGACAATCCATAATTACTTAACAAATTGCAAAAACTTACTTTTATTGTATAAAGTAGTTAGCTAGGTGATCTGGTTGTCCACACAGTTTACAATCTGAAACAACAAAATACATGGCATTAGTGGCATTATCATGACATCGATATATCAGGAACATTGAGATTTTTCGAAGTTGACGCTGCAAAAACTTCGAGTAAAACTAAGTAAAGTGGGACGAACTGGTGCTGTTTTGTCAGTTCAGCAAGTTCATTAATATTATTGAGGTCTGCTATGTAAATAATAATTATCATGATTCGGTTGCTACTAAATTCTGTGTAAAAACGTTTAATTACATACATTACTAATCGGATATTATACGGGTTTAACGCCTACAGATATTTTCCAATACCGTCTATGAGTAACCGTGCAAGTAATTGTAGTATTTTAGTAAAAAAATATCGGAAGACTGAAGATAAAATATCCGCATAATCTGAAGGTCTCCTTTATACTTCGTCTACTTTTACGAGTGGAACCGAAGTCGTAAACGACTTTTCCAGTTCTAGTAAAAGCTAATACATATAACTACGGACACACTACGCTACGTTTTAGTTTAGTTACGCCCGCGACGCCAATATGACAAAACATAAGTTAACGTTTACAGTTTATATCTCAACAAATATAAAACTTTGTCGTTTTTGTTTCACCTTAGCACATAAATGGGCGATGTTATAGGTACGCGTATTTTGAACAAAGTGTTTCAATAATCGCGTTACTATATTATGTATTTGTGAAAGCAAAGCGTAGATAATTTGATATTGTGTTTAATACCATACCGTGTTCTAATATCGTCCTAATGATAAAATGTGTTAGTGGCATTGTAATTACGTGTGGCAAATATAGCGTTCGCAATTCGTCGCTGTAGTGGCCCAGAGCGGGCGGGCGCCAGGCGGGGGCGTAGGTACGAACGAAATGGACAATGCGTATAAAAAATCAATAAAAGCCGGGCACGGCCTTCGTGGAGGTCGAGTGACGCTCACGGATCACCGGCCGACCTCTCGCCACATTATAAAATATTGAACGACGAGATGTAACTAACTTACCAACTCGATTCCACTTCCAAAAGTTCGCCAAAGTGGATTTTTCAAGTTCTCGTTTAATTTTAAAGGGATTTTAGGGGAGTGAGATGCGGTACGCGGTAGTTTGCTTCTTCAAACTTTTGTCAAAGGACAGAAACGATTACGTTTTGGACAATTCACGAATTGAAAGTTGTGAAGTGTTTTCAGTTTGAAAGTGGATGGAGAATAAAATAAATGACAAAGAAAATTCTAGTTCACGAAACAAAAAGGAAGATTGGTTGACCTGCTATTCAAACATGCTTCGACAGTCGGTGCGATGGAGAAGAAATTTTACCTACGTATAGCTAAACGCCCCAGATCATTGTCTACTTTTTTGCTCAATCAAGAAAAATGTATCGAAATCCAAAAAATATAGAGCGCAAACATATTCGAACGAACTAATTTGATTTATTGCTCGAGTGGCTTAGAAACAAGAAATGTGAGGAAAATGAACGTGCTGTTAGCGACCGCCTATCAAAAACTGCAAAACACGCTGCTTATCAATGATACGCAATCTAAGTAAATACACCGTATCAGGGCCCCTGATAACGCTGTACAATTACAACTAACAGTATTACAACTTGGCCATAGTTCAAAGAGTTAACGCCGTTTAATTCAGTGCCAAGTACAATATTTTTAGATAGAGATTAGTGACAGGGTGTGTTTTGAAACGTGTAATCACTAAATCCGGCTCGAATGTAAATACTTTTTGAAATAAACAACATCTATTTCAAATTATCGCATTGATATTTGGTTGCGTCAACTATTTGGCATGCTTTGTTCGTGCGTTCAGACTGTGACGTGGACTTTGCAAGAGGCCTCTAGACGGTTATTTAGATTGTTCGTAATGATGATGCATCAGTTAGTTATTACGAGTTGTTAATTGGCAACGCTTAGGAATTGTCACCTCGGTAGCAAGCATGGTACTCCCACAACTCCACAAGCTTACGTCTTTGGTATTTGCTACACAGTTATAGAACGCATTTGAAAATATGTGAAACCCACTCAGTCCGCCTGCCTTTTTGTCGTATTAATGGAGTGCTAAAAATGGAGCACTTTCATCGTCTCTTTAAATGTGTGAGAACGGTTGGCTAACAGTTTAGGGCCACGTCCTTGCCACATTTCTTGTGCACGCATGAAAGCGTCAAATGATTTGGAAGTCGGCCACAACGGCTTGCGTTTCGTCAAAAGAGAGACAACTTTGGCCATTTGTTATTCTGACAACTGACATGTAACTAAGTGGGTTGGAGTATTGAACGGTTCACAATAACAGTTTGCGGAACCCTATACTTATGTACGCATTGTAGCGAAGACATGAGGTTTACTGTTGTGTATCTCATTTAGAAAGTTCTGACTATTTTAAATTGTAAGGGCGGGACCAATCTACTATAGAAAATTACTTAAAAAGTTTGTAAACTGATCCCGCGGGGCACAAATGAGCGGGATCGATTTACTAAAGAGCGCCGCGAAGCTGATTTATGGTAACTACATAAAAAGATGGCCGTGTCCTTAAAAATAGTAATTATTTCTTTTAAAAAATATGTGTGATTGATTAATACTACAATCATTATTCTTTATCCCACACATTTATAGACACAAAAATAAACAAATGGCTTAGATTCCAGGCATTAACAGAGTGATGTATGGACAATATTCCTCAAATAATAAAACGAATATCGCATAAACATTCAGGGAAACGGATAGTTCCGCAGAAACCCAAATTAAACTCGAGATTTAACATTATTTAAACTTAATGTACAAAAGTGATATAGGTGGACATAATGCCAGAAGGCATTCTCTACCAGTCAACCACTTGGATAAATAGAAACTAATAGTTGCGATTGACAATTTAGCTTGATCCTGAAAGAAAATAATTCGCTTTTCTTTGATTGGAAGATTTTGGCCTGTATACAGACGTCCGTATTCCATTAGTATAAGTTCGTTGGTGAGATTACAGTTCAACCACGCGTAACCATAGTCGACGTGACCGCAGGCCCATGTCACTATTAATCATTCCCGAGCCTTTTCCCGTGGACAGAAAAATATATGTGATGGGATTATTGTTTTGGGGCAAGCCGTAATATTTCATGGGTGTATGTGAGGGTTAATGTGTATGGATTGTGTCCGTGTTATTGATGGCGATTTTGCAATAAATAGTAATGTTTTTGGCATAGGGAATTTACGACTCGTGCTTTTAATTCCCCGAATTGTATTACACCCGAACACACGAAGTGAACCTACTAGATACTGGTTATCACGGGCTTAGCTAGGATTTTGTTAAAGGGGAGGGGGGCGCAGGCTTAGACAAAGAAAAAATATTCTAAGGTAGGTAAATGCTGCATGACTCATGACCATGATGGGACAGATTACGTTAAAAATGAAAAACAAATGTTGATTCAACCATTCATAGTACAATGTTATAATATTCACCTGTAGATAGAATCAAATTTGTTTTTGTAATAGGCTACCTACGTAATATTACTTTAAGGTTTGTGAGCATTTCTGCATAGTCTAGCCCCCTGCTCGTACAGTCGTACCTCGCTACGACATTGCTGGTCATAGATAAAATTATAATATCTACCCTTAACAGTTGAGTATACTCAAAAATACCTCCCTCACGAACTGATTTAAAACCAAAGAAAAGTAACGAAGGACATACTTCGACCTTGTTCGGGAGGTTCTTCAGAAAAGCCGGGTGCGAAGTCCTCACAAATGCGTGTATGACCAGATGTACTCGTATGAACGTAAAAGAGGCAAAAGTAGTATGTAAAGATCGTAGTCTGCCTACCTCTATGGGAAAAAGGCATGAATTTATGTATGTCATAAGTAAACGTTTCTTTAAATCATTTCCCACAATTTATCCAGCAAAACAAAAAACGCAACAATTACAGCAGTCGCCTAGAGGAACCTAGCCAGAACAAATTGTTGAACAGAACCACAAGTTAGTTGCGAAGCAACGATCACTTTCCCACGTAGAATCTTCTCAAAGTAAAAGCCAGACTAGATTCAGTACATCCAAATGTCACAGGGGCATAGGTTAACTGCGTCTAGTGTTTACCTGTGAGTCTGGGAAGCAGGGATTAATGTTCGAGTAGTATGCTGGTATGAATCAAGTTTTATGTCCGTCGTTTGTTCATCAAATAGAAAATGCTTTAGCAGACAAGTGTATACTGTCTATTAAACCTACAATAGGCCCTTTTTTTTCGAATGGAAAATCATCAAATGACTCCTAACCACTCTGGGCGGAGCGGGAGGGAGTGTCAGACTTTTACTGACTAAAACCCATTCATGTTCCCTCCTCGCCCTTTACGTTCCGGGGCCACGGTATCTCTTTCGAACAGTCCCGCAGCCCCGGCAGGCATCGGCCCTTGCGGACCCCTTCCTTATGCTAACATCTCTTTGAGGCGCGCATGGAACTCGAACGCGCCGTCGACACGGCCTGTCGTTATAAGACGGACAGACGGCGAGCTAGCCCATAGCTCACCGTCCACAAGCCTACGCATACGGTGGCCACCACGTGGCCCCCGACGCCCGGTGCCTCTCCCGCGACGGCTGGGACGAGAGACTCTCGCGTTCCGCCACCTCCTTCGCTAGTATGATTGCAGGAGGTGACGGCTTCCCATTTCGTCTCGCTCCGGACCATGGATTGAACCGGGGCCCGACGCCAGAGGTCGCCGCCGAAACCTACAATACCTGCTACATGATTTAGGGTAAAATCAGGATGTTGAATTTGTATTACTTATATTGATACTCGATGATTCAGTCAATAAAGTATCTAGGTAATTGTGAATATTTTTAGTCTACCCATGAAGTTATATGCTAGACATGGACATTAGCGCCAATGCTATATTCATCGTGTTCTTTAACTACATTATTATTTTCTTCATACAAGTTAATTCCACAATTTCAGTAAGTTATTACTTGACAGTTTTACTCATACTATGCAATATGACTGTGTACTCATAACATAAGTACGTGTTGAGAACTAAGGTGCGAAGCAGTGCGGAAGCAACGGTTACTGCATGCGATCTAATTTTACACATTTCCGTAGACGACATCACACAGACAGAATATTATACGAAAAAGCAAATCAACTTGTTCTCGTTAAATATTTGGACTGTAATTTAGTTTTAAAGAGGACCTAAGGACTTTACCACTACTATAAGGACCAGCACCATATGTGCCCTCGGTATCTTAAAAATTGGAAATTCGTTTTTTTTTATTTTGTACAGCTTGAAATATTATCTCGCATCTGATGGCCTTCTTACTAATATTCGTCTTTACAACACTTTACATTAAAAAAAAACCAACCCGATAATATATTATTGTACTGAATAAGAGAAACCTATTTTCACCTAAACTTATTTTCTCGAAAGTTTTTTTTGCTTTTTGGCTGATGCAAAATAGGATGTGGTCGTTTGGGAGACTAAGGACTAAGTTTACATGTTGGAAGCCTTTTTTGTCGAAATCTGTACATTATTGTATACCGTAATCACGATTCCGTGACAAAACAATTTCAGCAATAAAACCAACAGCGACAAGTCAGCTATAAAAATAAGGCATATAATCCAAACAACAATAAACTTATTCCTGACACGAGACCTTATTTCAGTAACAGGACCATAAAATATTTCGCTACAAACGAAGATCGTAAGAAAGTGAACAGTTTGTTTTTCTTTTCGTGGCGACTGTTGCGAGCCTACTTGGAAACCGGTTGGCCTGCCCACAGCATACCCAAACAAGTCTAGAAACTGCTATAGAATATAGATAGGAGTTTGTAGTGTACGTTGGTCAGAGTTTAAAGAAAGTTGCAGTGGCGTAGGTCGAGATGAATGCTAGCCAGTTACACAAGAATGAAATAGTTTATTCTAAACTGCCGAGTTCTGCGCGAATAAATTTGCACATTTTAGTTTTGATTCGTTCTGTGAGAAAAGTTATATTTTGATGTGATCAACTTTCGCAGCAGTGTTCGTTTCTATTGTGTGTGCTGAAAGATGAGTGACGCCTTCCGATACACTCTTACTACTACTGTTTACTTTACCGAGTGCAATTAGACAAAAAATACTCAAAAGCCGGATTAGGTATAGTGGTCAGATTTCATGGGAAACCTATTTCCTATTAAGATTCTGGAGGTATTGAGAAGTTTAGTTATAGAATAGTGATTAAATGGCCATTATAACATATCACACAATATTCTAAAGTAATAGATATACAATAGACTAATAAATTTGTATACAGAACTTAAGGATTATCGAGAGCAACTTATAATATCAATCAACGCCAGAGATTGCCTCACATAATCACATTGCAATTACGGCAGAGATATTGCACACTGCCAGGTGCTACAATATTCAAATCTTACAGCCAAAATTACTCACAAACTTAAGTCATCATAAGCAAGTGTTACTGTGGTGTTGTTGCACAAACGATAGGGCACTTAATATCGTGTCCTGTTGTCTACACCACAGGATCTGATGGACGCTACTGGAGACTCTTAACTCGAGACTCCATGTCGAGTCCTGCTGCTTGCTGGTAACAGGAACTGATGGATACTGCTGAATGTATGTGAAACTCTTGGCTGAATTCAGGGTCGATACAATTTATATATCTATCGACACGAGTCCAATAATTAAGTACTTAAAATATGGAATGATTGTTCAATAATCCTACATGATTGTTAGGCTTACACAGAGCGATTAATGCGCCTGTCTGTACACTGCGCTGACATTTTCACTCGTTAAGCCGATTGCGGCCGCACTGATTAGCCAATCGGCCGTATGTTGACATTATTCGAATAATAAATTACGGAATTTGAGCTTATGGAATATGTAATGCTAATATATAATAACGAATGTGTGCTCTGTATGGCATTATGAGACCACGATTGGAAATTAGAACATGGGTTATTGATTAAATAGAGGTGTTAGCCCCTTTGTAAATAATTGTATTGTTACTAACGAGCCTTTCGACAAATCATAATATCGGACTAAAAGACCAATCTATTGAGATTTCCCATGAGGCCGAATGGCCCCGCGCGTCCTGCTGCTCCTGCCTTTTTTTTTTTGCCTGTGTGGGATAAGTTTACTAAAGAGCCATAGTGTTGGTGTACAATAAACACTAAAATTGTTGTACAACTGGTATTATCAAATAAACCAATGCTATAATTATATCCTTATACGCGATATCTCGATATATATTTACAACAACACACGACAATCTTTATGATATAATTTAATTCAGAAATATTTATTTGTGTGTTCAGTCTTCTACTAATCCAAAACTAAACCACGTTTCTACTTACCGTACCCAGTCAAACCCGTTGCAATTGCAATACATCAGACATATTTATAGTGCACCATTAAAGTGTGTAGCAAACATGAAAATAAAACGTCAACAACATACATTCCGCGAACCGTACGCTGCGAAATTATATTTATCTAGTTGCCATTCTGTGATATAATATTTATCAAAAAAAAAACCGCCGTCGCTTTCGCGAATAAAACCGCACACGACATGGATGACATCAGCGTTGAAATATGCACGATTATATTATGAACACGTCGGCGAATTAATTGTAATAAGAATCACGTTTCGAAATAGTCATTTTCACACAGTGTAAGCGTTTCTACCTCTGCTTTTCCGCATACCGGTTCTGTTTTACTTTACTTTCTTTGAATTACAGCGTTGCAGTTTTAGTTCGTGTTGTTGCTATGTGCTTCGCTGTGAAAGTTATTCGTGTTACGATTACGTTTTTGCTAACGAGGTCAGTACAGACTACCTGTTTTGAATTAAAATGTAATATGACATTGAAACGGGATTTTGGTTCTGAGATAGCATCGGTGTGGGTTTAGGCGAATTTTAGCTTTGAATAGGTATAATTACTAGATACGTAAACAATGATTTGACATCAAATTTACATAATTTAGATTAGGATATTTACAAATGTGATGAAGTCTCCGATTGTTATCGCTAATCGCCGATTGCGTTTTCTTTTTATATTCTTGTTGATAGCAACAATTTAATTAAGCAAATACAACTAATCCAATAGATAGATACCTACGTTTAACAAACAAATCGATAGAACGGAAACACCCACAGATTCATACAAACAAAACTACATAGTACAACTCGGATACCACCTGTCAAGAATGCCCGGATTTAAAAACGTTTTTTTTTAAGCAAGTAAGAGTTGAGGAAACCCAAAGACAATGGATGGGCTGTGTGAAGGATGACGTGGCTTGAAAAGAAGTGACTGCTGAGATGCCGAGTAGCATTGGAAGAAGAAGACATGCTGCGCCGACCCCAAATAACTTGGGATAAGGGAAGGAGAATAATGATTTTTGAAGAAAGTGAATTTCTAACGTGATTCTTATTACAGTACGCGTAGCATGGCGCCGTAGAAACGGGGTTTGTCGACGGGAGAATAGACAAAATGACAGAACGTAAAAGATTTTTATCGATTTAAGCATAGCAATGTTTAAAATACAGAAGAGATGTTTCTATTCCATAATAGTGTAAAAATGGTGTCATACCTGTGCAAAAAAACAGTCGATTTGTATAGAAATAACGATGAAATAACTTTGTCTTTTCTAGGTAGAATAGAGATAGAATCGCCATGCTACGCGTGCTGTTCGCTATTTAGACTTCCTTTTTATTGCGGCCACTCAAACTTATAGTAGGTAGGTACTTGGCGTCAATACAAACAAAAATTTCTCGAAGCAAATTTTTCTTAAGGCGAGGATTTACTAATTTTGAACTTTTTTGAACATCTGTAACGTTTCAACCATAAAACAGAACCCAATGAAAAATTATTTTATTATAATTGAACATATGACCAAGCGCCGGGCAAAAGCCAAAACATGATATCAATAAGTTGGCTCGATAGAAAAAAATCACAAACCTGACTCTAATTTGTGACTTCAAACGTATTTTTTTATATGAGATTATGTCTCAAAAAGTATTGAAAATTACATTAAACAATCAAACATCGTTTATAGAAGGGACTCGCAAAAAAAAAATTGGAAAAAGTGCCATATTTTTTTTAATAAAAATAAAATTGCTTTTGCGGGTCGCGAAAGTCGAGAAATACACCAGCCAGTGCTCGCCGAGGCGTGACCGAGAGCGGACGCATGTCGCTTTTTTCACAGAGCTACCCCTCATAATTGTTACGCAACGTTTTCGTATCTTTTTATTATCTTTTAGCTAAGTTTATTTTGAAATAGTTTTTTTATTAGTTATAGGACTTATAGGTACCTACATTATTAGTTTTAAGAATTTGTTTATTTTATTTAAATTTCCCCGAAAACAGGATGGGTAATAAAAAAAATAAAAGATCTTATAAAAAATTAAAACAAAGGGAATATCGAAAAATGTTACTCGAAAACTGGTAAGTACCTATCTATGTATTTTTTATTATTTTCATATTTTAATTTAGATGTACCTACCTAATGTGTTTAATTACTAATTATAAATCACGGATTTGATTTATGAAACGCTAAGCTAATTTTTCCCGCGCGGTGATATCCCATGTCAAGTGCGTGGACCAAGGGCAACCGACGACGATCTCTCGCGCCGGGCCTCGGTTCAGGCCATGGTCCGGAGCAAGGAAGGGTGGCAGGCGGTCGCGGTGCCTTCTGCGATGCAGTAATGCTCGTAAAGGAGGAAGGCATAAAGCAACAGCGCTAACGTGTCAGGGTTGGCTTGCGGACGGAGAGCAATGGGTAGCTCGCCGTCCGACCGTCCGGTAACCGTCCGGACTGAGCCCAAGTCGCCAACGGCGCGCAGCGTTCTCGCTGTAAGCAATCCAATAGGGGCCCAGCAAGGTCGAAGCCTACTGGGGCTGGACTTGGTTAGAAAATAAGGCCTGGTCCCGGTACGAAAGGCCACGAAGGAACGGGGTGGGTTGTTTAGTCAGTAAGAGTCTGACACGCCCTCTCGACCCGCCTAAGAGCGGGCGAAGTCATGTTGATTACTTTTACCCGACGAAAAAAAAAACCTATAAGATGTAGATATGTATCTCAGGGATTATGTCACTTTCTACTAGTGAGAGAATTATAAAAAAATCACTTCTGTAAGTAGTTCCTGAGATTAGCCCCTACAAACCTACAAACAAACTCACAACTCTACTTTTTTATCAGATTAGTGTAAATGAAGTATGTAGAAGTGTAGATACCTATACTCGTTCAACCCAACATCGCGCGTAATTATTTTTCTTGCGTTCGTCACAGTGCAGTAAGGATTCAGTAAGTATAGTATCATAAATTGATTTGCTAACGTAGAATAGATACGGAATAAAGATATAATTGCCTTTGTGTTTATCTATACTAAATTTGTTTGTTTGGTTGAATGTGCTAATTTCAGGATCTACTGGTCCGATTGTACCGGAGCTGGACTTGGTTACGAAAGTAAGGCCTGGTCCCGGTACGAAAGGTAACGAAGGAACGGGGTGGTTTTTTATTTAGTCAGTAAGGGTATGACACACCCTCGCGCTTTACCCAAGAGCGGGAGAAGCCATAATGATTATTTTAGCCCACCGAAAAAAAAACTGGTCTGATTAGAAAAAATCTTTCACTGTTAGATAGCCCATCTATAGAGGAATGTTATAAACTGTATAAAACCAGGCTACGACTAATAGGTACGTAAGACTAACCAAAGATGATAAGTCCTTTCATTTATGCATGTATTTTTTTTTTGCAGTATTTCAATGAGGGAAAAAAAACCACTAAGACTCTCACAAATTTGAACTCTAGTATTCCTAATTCCACGTAAGTAAAATTATGATAATTGTGCATATATTATAGTTTTTATTCTTTTATTGTGTCTATATTCATCCTAACTGATAAAATGGTATTATGATAGTATCTAGTCTGTGGAATGTATTGCTTGTGACAATAAAAGTTGCGTAAATACTGCCTGCTTTTACAAGGTGTGCTAAGGAACATTACATGTCACAGTGATTCAGTATCATCACTTATTCTCTTGCCTATATATATATTTTATGTGAGGTTTGGGATATGTATCTACATATTTTAATGTTTGTTTACATTTTTATTTGCGCAAAGTGCAACCCCAGTTTGTGTCCTGACAATCCCTATCCATTCTAAGTTACTATACCTTCGACTTCTTCCACAATTGCTTCAAATATAGCGAACGCTGAGTCTAGTGTTATAAGATTTGAAAATTTTTAATTTTTTTTTTAGTTTTTTTTATACGTGTTTTTCTTGTATACCACAACTCTAAAGCATGAATGAGGCCATATCAAAGAATCAACTGGCATGTGAATTATTTTTTAATTTCTATTTTTTTTATTAATTTTTCATACAAAATCGTGAATTTATCGAATTATTTTGTATAAAAAGTAAAAAAAAATAGTAATTGAAAAATAATTTATATGCCAGTTATATAATTTTTGTCTGTATATTTTTTTTGTTTTATAATTTTTGTAAACGATAATACCAATTATAACATTTTATTATACGTTTTAAACATGAAGTGAACTGTTATTTTTCTTCCCTACCCAAAAATAATGAAGTTATACCATACTGCATTACACTACACTGTGACGCTAGGCAAACGCAGACTAAGTACATTCGCCGAAAAAAAATTATGTCGCCGCCCGCCGGCGCCGCAACAAGCCGACTCGCCTTCCCGCGCAATCGACCGCTCGCCCGCTACTCGTCTGCGAAAACGAACTGGCGGGGAACGCGGTACCAAATTCATACCAGCATGCAGCACTACAAGCGCGCCTTAAGCGTCACGTACCCGAGATACACTAACAAAGTTGTGCTTTCATACAGACCCCTCGAAAAGCTAACCCTAGCACATAGCTAGGTTCACGCGCACCATCACAAAGAGCGGTTTCATAAATTGCGTTCAGTTCACATGGACGTTTTTATTCGTCGCGGCGGCCAGGGCGCTAGGGTTACATCCGTCAGGATTTCTAGGAGCGATCAGCCGCATCAATTGTGGACGTGAGCCGTTCGCGAGGCGTGATGGTATTTATATTAATGTATATGTTATAGGCAATGTGTATAATGCAGGCATTCTATACATTTCCTAGGTATTGTATAGAATGCCGGGGTCGTCCAGGCAATGTGTGAAATGATATTGAATGTTCAAACTATTTTACACTTTACCTAGGAAATGTATGGAATACCTACCTAGGCATTGTATAGAATGCCGGTTGACGCATAGGTAATGTATGTAACGTGTTTTTTTTGCGTAGACAGCGTTTCTCACATAGCAGTTCCCTTCGGATAAAATTTACATTTACAACGTACAGTCAAGTGCACGTAGAGCTTTACATTTTGACATTTCCACCTCTCTTATCTTCTGCGATATTAGGACAAATACGTCTGCATAAAACAAAGGAGTGCTGCGTACTAACACAACGAACGAGTTGCAACTTGTTTACGGGGTAGTCCCGCATGCCGCGCACTCGCCTCCTTCCCGTGGTCGTTCATTATACACATTGCCTGATGCGCTTCGGGCATTTTATACAATACCTAGGCAATGTATGAAATGAATCGTATTATACACATTGCCTGAACGTTTTAGGCAATGTATACAATGCCGAGGCATTCTATACAATGCCGGATTATACACATTGCCTATAACATATACTTGCACTTAAGAAGTCAGGGTGGACTGGTGAGGAACTTTTTTTACTTGAATTTACAGTTGTTTTGTAGCTATTTGAGAGAGCTACGAAGTCTCTGGTGGAGGTGAGATGGGGACTGTTCACACGCTGGAGGTTGAGGATATTTATCAAAATAATTACTCAGGGCTTTGTCTCTCCCCAACTATGTTTCGGTTGGCTTCCAGAACCAGCTGAACTAACTCCATTTAACATGGAGCGACTGCATATCTGACCTCCACAAGTCAAAATCAATTAGCATCAGATGTATTGGCTCTCATCTCGGATTTATGGCTTCTAATCAGAATAGAACCAAGGATAGGAGAAACATCAAAAACCATTCCAGAATTTTCAGCTTTTTTTTTATACCTATTCAAAATTTCTGCCAGCCCTGATCCGTTTCCAGATTTACGTTAGTCGCGTTTCTGGATGCACCGCATCGATCACGGAGCCTGGCACGTGCCACGCATTCGATATCCGTTCGGGAGCACATTTTAAACTTGCTGTTTGATAAAGTAAACCAACATTTTGGGCGCATATTTGGTAAACTGTTTTGTGATTCTAAATGTGAAATGAAAGAGCTCTTAGAAAGATGGTAGAGGTTGAGAAAATTTAAAGGAAGTAAGTAATAACATGCTTGTCTAATTTACCTGTTTTATTACAGAAGTGAAAAAACCCTGGATTTTTGGCGGGAGTGAGGGAGTACTTTCCTTAAAGTTTACGCAAATATAGGTAGGTACTCTACCTCTACGATGAATTGCCAAACTTAAGTGGCAGTGTGCAGGTCACATTGCTCGCAGAACGGATGGCCGATGTTCCCAAAAAGTTCTGGCGTAGCGACCGCAAACCGGAAGACGTTGCGTTGGAAGACCTCCCACTAGGTGGACCGATGACCTGGTGAAGGTTGCGGGAATCCGCTGGATGAGGGTCGCACGGGACCGGGTAATGTGGCGACACTTGGGGAGGCCTATGTCCAGCAGTGGACGTCTTTCGGCTGAAATGATAATGACTCTACCTATTCCGATCTCTGGTATTAAACCATCAATCGCTAGATTGTGCCTCAAATGATGAATCACAGCATTTATAGATGAAGAATGTATCACAAAATGAAAGGAGACAGAAAAAGTCATAGACATGGCCATGTTTAATAATACCGCTCTACCTATTAGATGCAGAGGTTGGAAACCTTTCGCATAGTAACAGTTACCCTTTCCTTCTCTCCGTCTGATAACAATCTGTGTTTGTCTTCCATGTCTGCGTGTATAATCTGTCTCACAACCTACTAATTAAACTGAGCATTGTTATAAACTATAATGTCGAAACAAACCCACGAAACAATCCGGAATTAATGTTAATATGAATAGAAAATGGCGGCCGATTAGATAACGCCACAAAAATATTTTATTCAGCTGATAAACGGCTTTGTTGTGTCAAAACTTATCTGACTAACGTAAGCAAAGGATATAATTTGTAGGTAAATATTTGTGGATAAGTGCTATGTTAAACATTAGTACATATATTTCAAACGAACCTGAAGCCGCATTGGGCCAGGAAGGGGGTTAACAAACCATGATTGTGAAACACAAAAGAATATTATCAACAATCAACATAACAAAGGTACAACGTTTTAGTTAGAAGTACTTAAAATATCTGTAAAATAATCCAGGCTAAACAATTTCCAATGACGCTATCAGAGAATCTCACGAGCATCTTACATTCCACAAACTGCTGAAGTTAATGTCATCAACACAATCAATTTCCAATCCGTGATGAATTAATTCCAAATTCTATGTTTGATAGAACTTGCCAACGATGCCACTTATCATGTTTTCGGAACTAAATTGGCTAGAAACAACGCTATTGATGTTAGTTTACTACCAATGACCTCTTACTGAGCGGCAAAAAGTAACAAGTCGCGTGTAACATCGTCACAAGGTCACTGAACGAGCGCTTCGCCCTACAAACCCTCTGGAGACGGCCACTCTACGCAGCCGGCTTTGTGTACACGCTTAACAGAAATCGCGTCCTTTGTTTACGATACAAGTAAAGTTTACACTGCAAACGTACCTGATAGAACGGTCCGGTGGTATCGAGTCAAACAATCCAGCGGCTACAATCCGGTAGTCAGATATTAGGTACACAAAACAACACAAAGGGAACTACTTCTCCTTTTCCGGCGACAATGGCAACAATGGCTGCGAGCACGACACGAGAATCGGACGCAACGTCTGGTCGCGCGCAGCGGTTATCCGTCGGTGACAGCGAGCGCCGTCGCCTCCAATAACAATAATGAGGCGGCTAATTATTATTATTACCGCTGAGCGGACGCACTCGCGCTCGCTGCCTGTACGTAGCTCGTAGGTAGGTGGCGTAATCGCTGAATTCCATATAATCGTGTGGCGCGCACACACACAGGCGCGCGTCCCCGCCGCGCCACGTGTGGTGACGTCGTCGGCTAGGCGCAGGTAAGTGTATCTGTATACATAGCGCGTTGGCGGGTATGCGCGCGTATCGATCTCGCGATAAATTCGATACGGTGAGCGGTGAATGCACCGGCCGGCTGGCAACCGCGGTCGCCTTTCACGCTGGCGAAAACGCAATTTACGACCGGTGCACGCCGCTGTGAGTCTCGACTCTCGACCGCCAATATACGAAACGTGTCTCAGCGAGCTCAGTTCGCCGGAGTCGCTAGTACTATCGGGCGCGGGCGCAATGCCACGCGGACGCACGAACATTCTCGAACACCGAGATTACACGTGTATTTATTAATGGCGCGAATTGCGCAACAAAATTGTATAGTGATAAAGTGGAACGCCAAACCTCGTGTCCGTTACACCTTAGCGGAGGTGACATGAGGTCGCATGCCGAGGGACCATAGAGTTTCACGAGCACATAATCCAATTTGGCGTCGACCGCGCCATTTCTAATCGCCCTAATTGGGGAACGCCCCAGCTCAAATGACCGCTATCGTCACTTGTTTTGCCAACCCACGCATAGTAGAAAAACATAAACAATTAAACGACAAGATAATCACACCACTTCAACATAATTGACCAAAAGCAAATGACTCATGACTCTGCTTACGCAAGAAAACAGCAACAAACGATTTACAAACTCAAACGACCGGAACCTTCTCACTAGTTCTCGTTATAGAAGCGAAAATTGAACGACTTGTCTAAATTGGCTCTCGTCTGAGGACGCCGAGAGCGGCTGTCATCTCGTACGCAACATGAATAGGCAAACCATTAAACTGTAACGTGAGGAAACAACGTGATTGAGAGTCGCGACGTGTATCCCACCTAGCGCGGAACAGCGCGGCGCGGCGCCTTTACGACACAATACACAGTTTAGAGCTCCAAACAGACGGTGAAATTAGCCATTTGACTTTATAAATGAGAGAAAAATAACGCTTCCATTTACGAAGTACACGCGCAAACAAGAGCGTTCATTTGATTGGCTTTTTTATAGTTAGGGCAGCGGACTGTAACTAGCACGGAAATCGTAGTGGTCGCTCAAAAATGACAAAGCGTCTGGCTGTACCGAACCGAGAGGCACAAAAACGTCAACGTCAACAACAGAAGTCGAGTCGTCTGTCGAACGCTAGCACTCGCTGCAAAAAGTGAATAATGGCGAACGTCGACGAGCTAGTCGCACAATTGCGCTATTTCGAGATGTTTTCCTCTTAGCAATAATACCTACGGTTACTAATAATAATACGAGTCAAACGTCCCGTACAAATAACTACATAATAATGATTGCTCTACAAAAACAGCTCTAGGTCCAAACAAGCGCGATCGGCGTTGAGATAAAATTTATTGAAGGAGCGACACGTGGCACCTCCGGCGCGCAAGGTGAACGACTCGCCATGCTAATGTGGGGGAATAGCAAACAAAAAGCTCGCAGCGAAATATGGAAACACACAAAAGGCGAGGGTGTAACGCAAATTAGAGCGGCATTAGCGACAACTCCAAGTGACATTAAAGGAGTTTCTGTTATTACCGCACGCGACAATGTGAGCGACTCGATGGTCCAACTTAGAGTTGGGAAAGCGCGGAAGATTACATAATACACCCGACTTCGAAACGCGAGTTAACGCGAACTTGTGTTTTATGTGCACACATGCATACTGTTTGATATACGTTGTGTTATGAGAACTGTTCTAAACTAGAGTGGCTGGGGGTGGGGCTCAAGTTGTGCGTCAACTTTCCGGGAGCAATTCGCCCGAGTGTGCACTAAAATATAGTTCAAAGTAAGTTGGAGCGAGCGGAACAGAGATGCAACTAGCAGCTGTGCTGTGCGGGACTAGCCATGAAACTTGTATTAATCCGGGAACTTTTTATATCTAAACTCACGTCTTAGAAAATTAATCGTTGGTATTTAAAGGCTGAATGTATAGACTCCATAACTTGCGATATCAGAACGAGCAACAGGAAAGTTTAATTGTAAAATGAAATGTAGTACAGTCGAACAAGCTATTTGGTTTACATTTTAAGTTGTAATTCATGGGTTAAACTGTAAACCAAATAGTTTGTTCGACCGTACATATTAGAGGTCACGCCACTGCCACGGAGTCTGCGTTTGTGCCCGGTTGATGGCAATAGGCTCGCCTCCCTAGCGAAATGTGGGTGTACTATTAGATCCCTTAGCGGATCACAGGCGTGATGTTGTGTCAGTAATTAAGTAGAGGTGAAACTTATTATTGATTAACAATTTCTGGGTATCCACGATATTCTTAAGAATCCATGAGAATTCAAGATAAGTCTACGGGTTCTGTTCAGACCAAGCATTTCTCACACACGTTTCGTCCTTTCATAAAACATGAGTGGCCCCAGAAACAGCAACTCGGTTAACAATTCGTGATATTCACAAGTAATTAAACTAAGTGCAATCAAATCTGTAAGTTTAGTACGTGTACGGTTGCTGGTAACGCGGCTTTGCGGGATATTACACAATTACTGCAGCGAGCTAGGACCTACGTGCCGCGCAATCATACAAATTGCAGCGGATTCAATGGGATTGTGTGAAAATTAACCGAAAATTGTAATTAAGCATTGTTTTCTATTATATACTCGTGTTTCTGTGTGAATTGGATATTACATGCATTTGTACGTATTTTATCTCATTGAATGATGATGATGCACGTGCATTTATGTAAGAAGTAGTCTGGAAATCAAGACAGCAAGATTTGTTTGGTACACATAAATATGCCTGTATTAAATGAAATCTATATTGATGCATTAAAATCACAATAGAAGAGCAATTGTGTTCAAATAAACCCAAGATCAATTTTCTAAAACGTTATACGAAGAGTACAAATAAAATGTTTCAATTTCAATATCAACTGAACTCTAACCCGATTCTATTAGATTTTAGAGTAGAATAAATGATATAAATCTAATGGAATAATACATTAAATATTCGTGGGTTCGAAACTGATGAACCATTATAAATGTAGACGGTATCAGATAATCTTATTTGGTAAGATAAACCGACGAAGTTTGAACAATACAGTTAATTAAGATCTTTTAAAATGTGATGGAATCTTTTTGGCTTAGCGTGGGCTTATTATGGAGCTTTTTAATCATCATTCTATCACCGACGAAATGGATTGATTGCTTTATATTTCTCTATTGGCTTTAATGAAGCTGCTACCACTATATTGACATAATCCCCAGAGCTTTTTAAATAACTACAATCAAAATGTCGAGTCACTGCATAGCCCGTATCATTGAATTGATTGACTGTTAGGGCGTGCAAACACAACTGCCATTAAAAATAAAGTATTTCATTACTTTAAAATGCCAAAATGAGTCACTGGGTTTTGAACCGAGAGCCGAGGTCTGTTTGAATTAGTAAGCGGGTCGGCTTGTACGATTTTTTACTGCCTAACCATTCCATGTTATCTTTTTTGATGTCTTGTAATCATAGCGATAAGAATAACGGGGGCACAAACTTTTTATAAAGAAAAAAGTATTTTTGAATTTAAATTGGTTCTAGAAACTTGAATAATTCAAAAACTGGCTTGCCCTTGGAATTAATATAGGTGCCTAGACGGTAATGAATGGTTGGTACTCTGAACTCCTAAAAAAATCCTCGAAACGTCACAAACGATTCGGCGAATCGTTTTGTTGGAGTTTTGTCCCATTACCATCCCCAAAACAACTCTAATGTGATGTTAAAATGTATAATATTATGTATGAGTGACACATCAACACATAAACATAACGAAGTACGTAAAGACTATCGATATACATATTGTTGCGTAGATTGAACATGTAACCGCCATCACAAAAAGCAATAACGCGCTGGATAAAACTAGTCACGTAATTCTAAACTCTATAGTAAGTGTTACTAGAATATATAAAAACATTTGCGTGGATGGAAAAACAGGGGAGTAAATACCTCTCAGCTCAGTCTACTTGGAAAAATAAGTAATTCGAGCCATGTAAATAAATGAATCACTCAAAGTATTAGCATTCTGCTCTTGTGCGATGAGTGTTTAGCTAATTTATGCTGTTTGTGTGGTCTTAAGATAATACTAGGTCAGCTCAGTCTAATTTGTGAGCGCAGTTTGAGAAGGTAGAGAGCAAAATCTCCAATCCTACTCTAATATTTTAAATGCGAAAGTTTGTAGGTGTGTATAGATGTATGTTACTCTTTCACGGAAAAAATACTGAACGGATTTGGATGAAATTTTGCACACAGATAGCTTATAAACTGGATAAAAACATGGGATACTATTTTATCCCGTCAGTAAGATCCCATGGGATAATTTTCAAACTTCTCACGGGCGAAGCCGCTGGCAGAAGCTAGTCTAAATATATTTTTGACTGTTCATGGTTTGGAATTTTCCTTCGTTGAGCACGTGTCGATTATGTTCAGGCGTTTGACCGACCTCGCTCGCTCTGAACTTCATACTCTTTTCTACTTACGATAACTCAATAACTGGCACACGTTCTAACAGAGAAATTCCCCTACCTGCAACAAAAGAAAATCAGCCATTAGAACCAAGAAAATAATTTCAAGTCATAACAAAGTCAGCGTTTATACAATGTTACAAGCTGAAAAGAGAACCGAAATCTCATCGATTCTTCTAGAACCAATACATGTATAGATGATAGGTGCTTGGTAACAGTCAAAGGAGTAGGTTCTCAAAAGTCAGCTCACATCTCGTCCCGGGAGGGTGCACGAGGGTTGTAGGCGGAGGGAGGGAAGGCACGCAGGGAGGGGGTGAGGAGGTTCCAAGGTCGCCGCCCTTGTCTACGTAACCTAACTGCGACCTAGCTGTGTCGCCCGGTCTCAATTCGCTTTAACGATTAATATTGAATGATTCCAGTTCTCTTTGTTCGAAAAAAATAAGATTTTATATGAATGAATGAAATAATTTTATAAGTGTACGTTTAGTTTAGATTTATGTTTATTGGTGATTTACTTTAGTGTTTAATACGAGTGGGTGTGAATGGAAATAGTTTTATAAACGTTTCGATACACAGCGTGAGCGCGAACAAGAAGACTACATCAATATTTCACGCTTCGTGATCAACTATACAAAATGGAATATATGATAGGAATTTTAATACCATTTTGTACACAAAACAAGCCTGAAAGTTTAAAAAAATGTCGGACTTGTGTAGAATAACAACTAGCCAAGAAAGTTGTCGAAGATGTTTTGCTATTATGTAAAATGAATAAACAGTAACGGTACAAGGGATATAATGAAGACGGCGCCAAGATACACAGTACATAAACAGATGTACATAAATACACGTAATACATAGACTACGTATCGCATAGAAATCTGCCACATAAGTGAAGCTGATTCCGTTCTTACACGTAAATGCATTGATGACATATTTCTTTACATTATGACATTTCCAGTTTATATTCAGTTCATCTACTGGATATAATGTTTCACAAGATGAGTAAGTACTATTTAAATGAGAATGACATTGAGGGAGACGAGAGTATAATGGGAGTATTTCCAACCTCGTGGTGGCTATTGTCAATTTTATAATTGGCTTGGGAACGGGGGAAGCTACAATAGCCGTTAACAGGGCACAGCAACCGAGGGGATGTTCTTGCTCTATTCATTATTTTAGAAATACTCACGTGTATAGAAGTGACAAACGTCCAATAACGCATGCATGTAGACTATCTTATACGAAATCCTCAGGCAGTAAATTACTGCCTAACCACTGGGTTTTGAAGCCTACCATTTTGTATTAGAGAGAAAGCTTATAAAGAGCTCCTTTTATGACAAAAAGAAACACTAAGGAGTAATTTTTCATTCTCTAAAAGGATGAAAGACTGAAGTTAGGGACGGTCGACATTCTCGTCAATGAGAAACACCATCGGGGATGTTAATTTAGAAATACATGCGCATAAAAGTGAGAAATAGACAAAAAACATGCAACAAACACAGGAACGTGCGGAAAACTGACGAAGCGTCATAAAAGTGCTACCAAAGCGGATCTATACACGTTCAAATTTACACGTGCAGAAATAAATAATGACTCATTTCTTCAGAAAGACTACCAATACCTAATATCTAAGCGAATCAAATCAACACGGGTTAAAAATCCAAATGAAATAACAATTTCCCCGTTAAATAATCCTTATCGTGAATGTTATCACATATTTTATGTGTGTATAATAAAACACATAAACGGTATGACGTTTGTATGTAAGTGGTAACAACGAACAATACTTTCGCCCCTCGTGTTATAATTTCTGACGTGAAGTTCAGTCAATAATAGTAGGAATGGTTAAACGTAGGGGGAAAGTTTCCAGCTTACGATACGACCTGCAAAAAATGTAGAGCACGTGTTGTCTTTTTGTGGTTAGACCGCCGACCGTGCTTAGTTTGCAAGGGTAATATTATACACGAAGGCAACTGAAAATATTTTGGTGAAAAAGTTTATTGGTATTGTAATTAACAAGTAAATTTTAAAGCAAATAAGACGAAATAGAGAATATCGATATTTCATCAAAGTTGAAAGCATTTCATAATCATTACTTCGTGTAGCTGTCTTAATTACTGTCTGACCTCTGCGAAGTCGCCGAATGTTTTTCAAACTCTTAGGTAATAATTAAATACTAAAACTACTCACATTTACCAATACTTTTAGTGAGTAAAAGTTAGCATTTGCTGATTTTTTTTGTGTACCAGTGTACGTAACTTCATAAAATACTGAGTATCAACTTTTTAGTAGGTACTCATTCAGTCTTTGGCGACAAAAATAATTTTATCCCGAGGAAATATGTTACAAAGTTTGAAATAGATACAATAATACTTGAAGAATCAAATAATTACTGATATCCGTCGTTAATCTAGAAAGCAAACGCAGCTGATGGTTTTACTTAGAACTGAACGAAAATTGACGCAACAATTCGCGGAATTCCAGTTTTTTACATCGCCTTAAAATTCTTCTACAAACAGAGGATGCGACCGTTTCATTCGCAAGTCTCATGACTGGTTCCGAGCCAGGTGGTTTTATAATTACCGTCTGTGGATCTCGTCAATGTCAGCCGCGAGAAAAAAGTCTAGCACAGAGGATTCATTAACATAGTTAGGGCCGATTTTTCAATGGTCAGATAAAACGTCAAGTAGCTAACAGTTCAATATCTTTATCTGATTCTTTAACGAACCAATAAAGAGTTTCAATTTTTCAAGGCATAGTTACCATTCCGTTTACTACCTGACCAATTTTTGTGACTAGCTTCACACTACATCTGTGTGAGCGAGACGCGCTTATGAACATTTACAGATCTAAGAAAGAGACAGACAACTTTCAACTTAATACCAGCGGCTGTCACATTTTAGAGGGAATCTTAACCTTAAACTTTGACGACTTGTCTTCGTGTTAGTATTTTGTTTCCGTTCGAATTTCTTCTATTTGTGTGTTGTGTGTATGTCCTGTGTTTTAATTATGGAAAATATCGTAAAACGTGAACGTTCCACGAATTTTAAAAAAAGCGAAGTAAGATTTTCCAATAAACCGAATTGGTGGCAAAACATCGTACGGTAATCGAAAATAAACAGACCGACGCCGTAACCAATAGGTAAAGAAAAGGAAGCAGCGTGGATGAAAATCACTTCACTATTTAATGCGGCTACAGGATTACTTTCAATGAGTGTTAATAAAAATTGCACAGTACTTTTCGAGACAAAATCTCCTGTGAAATTTCTTATCATCCCATAGAGACCTCTCTAATAACTCTTTCTCTTCTCTCTGAATCTAAATAATTTAGCACTATATAATCTTCTTCGATTGGTTCGGTGTCGATAGAATCAAAAATATCCATAATGTTATAATTTAGGAAGCAAAAACACAAATATAACCTACAAAAACTGACGCGCGTAATGGCAGAAATATCAAATATCTGACGGTTAACGTGCTACCGGGTCTGTAAAGGGGCAGATAAGTTTATTGACTGGATAGAGAGGTTACCTGACCGTTAGACCCTATCTGTCAGTTGAAAAATTGAGATTCTCGCTAACTGTGGAATTAACCTTATCTTGCCCTTTATCTGACCATTGAAAAATCGGCCCTTAATATAATTTACACGGCTTTATATAGGTACTTTGAGATAAAACTGTATAGTGAATGTTGGTTATGTTTTTTTTTGAAGCTCGCGTACGGTTAACTGAATTATATGTTTTTGCTTTTCAGTTTTCAGCGCTGTTTTTTATATTACTTTGAAGTTATTTTTACCGTACCGTAGTTAAATTTTATTGTAACTTGGAGTTCATTTAACACTCGTGCCGAGTTTAAGGATAAAAATAAACCAGTTATTAGAATTATTTATAAAAATCGATGAATCATACCAAAATAGAAAATACATAAAGTAGAGCTTGACGACATAATTTATAAATACAAAGTTATCCTGATAAAGACCAGTTTTTTTACTTTAAAATATACAATACAAATCTACATGGCCACGTATTCCAATGAAAAATTGACAACACTTATTCAGTTCGATTAACATAAGTATCGTTCTAAAACGGAATCATTAATTACGTCTCACATAGCTAATCTATACACATGCGACTTTTTTGCCGACGCTAGTAAACCGGATCGGTAAGTCAGCTACTTTTTACTGTCGCGTCGAGGCACGATCTTCCACATAAAAGAAACGCCATCTTAGCAAGATTTCCGATGACGCCGCAACTCTGTTTTATCGGCTTTCAGACGTTTTAATTTTCCAATATTGGCTACGGATGTTTTTGTCGTCGTAGAAGAAATTAGTGTCAGTTTTCGTTTCTGCCTGATAAAATTTTAACTGTGATTAGGAAATAGGTCGCTTTTTAATTTTTGAACCAAGCTGATTTTGCGAAAAATTTGCTCTATTATCTAAGCTCGGTTTAATCGATTATTATTATTATAATCGGAAATTCGTTTAGTTTTTTATAGGTAGCTAAGTGTGCTAACCTTTGAAACATAAAAGATTGGGATCGAACGTGAGAAATCGCCATTTGCCTACAAAACCACGCATAAGGTCACCCGGAAATTGAACGTGTTATTTGTGACAACATCGCCGTTTCCTGTTGCTACTCAATTTATATTGTATTGAAAAGTTTATTACGAATTTACATAAGATCCAATTAAAATATGAAATCGAACTTTTACTTACGAAAGGAAAACCCTTAATGAATTTGAAAGACCAAAAAATGAGATTTTCGCTAAGACATTCGAGGAGGACCTCTTTGGAAAACAATCTCCGATAGAGAATTGGTATCGTTTAGTTTACGTCAGCCAGCGATGGGGAAGCTACTGGCCCCTCCAAACACGTAAGCAGAAGTGAAGAATAGGACACGATTTATTTATCTGGGCCATATATTCACGTGACAGCGACCATAGAATATTAATTATTTCCAATCTTCGAAAGAAACTAGTTTTACACGATGAAGTCACGACGTCATGAGCTCGTAGACAATAAATAAAATTAGTAACCGAACAATCTGTCATTAAAGTTAGGTTATCGTAGTTTAAGTCGTGAGTCCGTCGCATTTGGTTAGTATTATTACTAGCTAACATTAAAATGTCTGATACATAACATTTTAATTGCCCGTTAAAGTGGTTATGATAACAGTTATAGCAAGGAGGCCGTCATTTTGTGGACGAAAACAAAGAGAATCTTGTTTGAGGACGTGAGTTGTCAAATCGCCCTGTCAAAGTCGCCAATTACATACGTCGGGTGATCTTGTCTAGACGGTGGCATTCGAGAGAATGATTGATAAGAGTGATGGTTGACTTAAAGCCTAGAAGAGTGATTGAAAACTTTGGTTGTTTGAATTCATCTACCGGGAGACAGATTCACACGTGTTTCAAGGTCTATCGCTTTATAAAATCAGTCACAAACAAAAAACGTCGCTCTGCATCCGGCCCAAATATACATAATTAATTTAATTGTCATCAGACAAATACAATGTTATAAATATTCAATAATGAAGGCGTGAGAACAGCAGAGTTGTGACATTTAACTCTAATCAAGTTCAATTTATTCACGACGACGCAATAAAAATGATTTACATATTCATACCTCTGTAGTAGAAAAACTCTTGCGTTTACGTAAGAAAATTATGCGATTAAAGCATGGATTTTTATAACGACGCGACGTAGTGTTTCGAAACTAATTAAATTGTATACAATGTGTTTCAAAGTACCTATCATAATTATATGATGATAAGTTTTATTACGGCGTACGCTATCATCGGTTTCCAAGTTTATTTTTCTCTCAGCTATTTCATTTGAACAATGATAACCCGGTGACATCAATTGCCAGTACATACTGGTCTTGTTATTTTATCTGCATTATGTGAAACTGTGACTAGCAATATAAACAGAATTGCGGCGACTCTGTGCTAACTAATTAAATACACAAATTATGTTGCTGACTAATTTAATGTTAGAATCACAAATGTTTCCCTGTTGGGAATAGGCGGTTACAGAATTGCAAATAATGGTCATTAGTAAATTGGCGAAATATGTTTTTATTGCAGACTTTGTATAAATAGTTGACGTTCAAACATTATAAATAAACATAGAAAGGATTTGCCAGCTAACAACGTAATGCAATTTGAACCGTTATTTGATTAATTGAAACCACAGGAAAATCGACCGAAATACGAAATGTTTATAAAGCTTAAAGAAACGATAAATTTTTGCTCGAAATATTCATTAAAAGAAATGCAAACTGAAGTAAAGCAAGGAAACGTCTATAGGCACAAAAAAGCGACCAAAAGGAAAGTGCGAACAAATAACACAAAAATGTAATTCGGCACAAACAAACACTGAAACAAATGTTAGCGAGAACGATGGAAAGAAAAATTGTCCAAACAGTCGGCAAGAGCCCCCCAGTCGAGTCGTGGCAACTTGCGGACTAAGTAATTGCCATTTACAGTTCGTCGCGAGAAAACTTCCCAACTGACTCATCTTGCATCTTTCAAAACGACTTTTCCCCACCTTACTACTACTAATAAAATTTACGCTCAACGTTGTTTAATTAAATAATGTCTACTTTTTTCATTTTTACATCGCATTGAACGGAACCTGAGTTCATAACAACATCTCTACGATCGTTGTTAGAAGTGTTCCAACAATTTTCTTTTTTGTTCCTTTTAAGAAGACGAGAGCTCTCAAAGGATAGTCTTTGTAAACGGAGTCTTATTAATTATGAAATCTATTTGTAGCTAGGGTGGGTTTGTTTTCAACGTTTGCGTTGTCTTAGCTTGAGGCTTGGGGTCGTTTTGAAACCTTATAGTTCTGTTAGACAAAAGCGAACATCGTTCACTTGCAGAATGTCATCAACAAAGCGACCGCATAAATTGTCTAGCTAGACCTTTTGAAACGAGTTGCGTTCTCGTTCAAGCCTAGTTCGCCACGGCCACATCGGCTTACGTCCTGTCGCTGACACACCATTCTCCGCAAAAACAACGTGCCTCCACAATACTACAATAGGTGGCTGAGCTGAGCGGTTTCCTCCCCTCCCAAACACCGCCCTACCCCCGACAGTCGCCACTTGTATGACTCAGCAGCAAGCCTTAGATCAAATTCGACGTCGCACAATTCTAGTGGCATGTTTTTCGCTGTAAATACCCGTTTTTTTGTCGATAAAGCATCGGTAATGGCGATACCGGCGAAGATAAAGATGAGACGCGCTTGAGAATAAATTATAGACGAGTAGCTGGGGAAAGTTATTTTATTGTTTTAATAAAAGTTAGGGAAAGACTCCGAGGAATGCTCTCGGCATTCACGGGAAAGTTTCCTGAGGTTACATCCGAACGTATCTATCCGAGAATTGTTTCACCAAGTATAATAAAAACGGTATATTGTTAAAAGGAAGTCGGAGGTAAGGTTTGCCTGTGAAAACAAAACTTGATAGAGAAATAAAATGGCAAAACTGCGGCCGAGTCGATCTATTCGATTGCCGCTAAAGCGCGTCATTTTGTTTCTAAAAAATTACCATGACAAAGAACTCGAAAGGTGAATAACACCGCTCGGAACGGAAACGCAGCCGCGCCGCTGGCTTCCGATACAAAACGGAATCCAATTAGCCATCCCATCTCGTCGGCTTTCATTAACCGGCCGAATAACCGGGCACTGCAAAAAAAAAACACCCGGGAATGTGCTTTGCGAAAACAGCTTACACAAGACGCCATTAAATACATTTTAATGATCACCGCATGGTGTAAACCGTGTGTTTAATTACTTAAAGTGTACGATAAAACACGTATATAATGCCAACCTGAAAATGGTTATTTCCAACTGTGAGAAAAGTGGCGAACGGACGGGGTAGGAATTCAAGTGCGGTCGTCTTTGACGTTTAATTCTTATTTTTAATGGCTTTTTTGTAATTAAACGCTTACTTCTGACCTAAGAAAGAGTGTTAATGATAGCACTGAAAGCAAAAATATCAATTCGTTTTTATTTCGAACAATGGCAAAGTAAATTCTGTCTTAATAAGCGGCGGCGTCATCCCTGTTAAATATTTGCTCAGACGTAAATGTATAGCAACCGCTATCTACGTATAGGATTCGCAATATCGTAACAATATAAAGCACTATATATAACCTTCAGTTTCGCACGAGTAGTTTTTATTTGTCGATTACCTAATGGGTTTACGTGAGAATTCAAGCTTTTCATCTGTGATGGTATATTTTTAAATGAATTCGTGAATACTCGTTAATCCAGCTTCGTTAGGAATGTTACAACAGGAGGCATTGATAAAAAAAACACACTACTTTGAATATAAAACTGTGAGGTATGGGAACAGTAAATTGAGCTATAAATCCAGTATTATGGGCGCGCGTTCGGTTGCAATAAACAACGGTATGATCGCATCCAAATGGATAATACTCAATGTTTATATCGCTTTGGGAACACCTATCATATTGTTCGTGTAGACTGCTCAACGCCCACGTCTAGTTTTTTGATGCAGACGTAATGCGCCAGAATTTGATGGCTCTTGAATGAGCCAATCACCCAGAGCGCTAATTTACGAATGGAAAGGCATCTGACAATCAATTTTTCTGTACATTTATGAGCAAATTGGCTGGGTCATGTGTGAAAATAGCAATCAATGATGTTCCCGTAAGACGATACCCACTTAGCCAAAAATATAACCAATCATATAGGTACTCAAAATAATCCAACTGACCTGGATAATTATTAAGTTTTATTTTAGACTGGCTGTTCACCGCGACTTGATGTGTATGGATAGATGAGAAGAAAAATAAAAAGTAGCCTAGATGGGGTATTCCATACTATAATTTAGCTCTGTGCCAAACATCCAGATCCGTTCAGTCGTACTGACGTGATTGAGTAACAAAAATCCATTCTCCCAAATTTTCGCATTTCTAAAAAATAGGTGGTATACGTATTAGTAACATGAAATTAGTGGATTTAATGATGAAGATAAGATATATCATTTTTTTAGATGTTCCTTGACAATATGTAAAGCCAAGCCAAGTCAGAGGCTCATTAAAAACACTGACACAAGGTTAAGCACTAAACACACGATAAAATAAGATGACTAAGGTCCATGTTCACCAAAAAGATGACAGTCTGATTATCTAAAACAGCTGTTTAAAACACATTTTTGTATGGTAATATGTCACAGTGACAGCTGTTTTTAGCTAATCAGACTGTTATCTTTTCGGTGAACATGGACCTAAGGTCCATGTTCACCGAAAAGATAACGGTCTGATTATCTACCGTACATTCCGAGATACGATATTATCACTCACAGCGCTCACAGCAATATTTTGCGTTCCGTTTTAGTTTTCACGATTATGACAGCTAAGATCTGTCATTAGGTCATTTGACAGCGCTCACGGTGATATTTCTTTGGGGCATGGTCGGTGTAATCGCAAGATGGCGCGTGTCATGACGTCATCTATGACGACACAAGGAACATCGATATCGCGCTTATGATCGCGCTCACGGTATCTCGGAACGGGTTTATGGACGCTCATAGCGTTTATAGTCTATCTCGGAACGCACTGTTAAAAAGAGCTGTCACTGTGACATGTTCCTATACAAAAATGTGTTTTTTAAACAGCTGTTTTTAGATAATTAGACCGTCATCTTTTTGATGAACATGGACCTAAGATGTTTTCAACAGCTCCAGTTACATTTTTTACCAAACCAAGTAATACGGGTGTTGTGCAAAATTCTATTCATACGTAGATTCACGCAATAATATATTTTTAGATGTGTTTAAATCTACCACTCGCGCCCACGACCAGCGAAGCGACGAATAGAACATGCTGTAAATACATTTTTGCACTATACTTTACTGAGCAACTATTAATATAAATATTCTGTTCGTAAAGACTTGTTTTTTCACTTTCGTGGACGTCATGTGTAAAGAAACTTAGTATTTGAGAGATGATGAAATCGATCACGGAGTCGGCGTTTATTTATTCGTGACTTGATATGAATTAGTTTAGCTTGCCAGATATTAAAGATATGAATTTACTGCGTGCTTCTCATAATACGCCTGTATTTACATGTATTTGAATAGGTAAAGCGGTATAACTGATGTAATATCGAGAGTGTCAAACATGAAATTCTCCAATACATACATACAGCTCAAGTTATAGAAATATAATCAATATTTCGTAACACATCAAACCTTCGTCAAACGAGACCTTCAAGTCGGAAGCCCAACAATGAAATGAATGACAGGCAGCGCCTCAATTTTCTCGAATACTCCAGCGAATCCAACTTCCACGAATAAAAAAATTTTTGCTCCAGAGCGTAATCAAACTCAGTTAAAATTCTGTGATATCATATTATTTGCGACTTCAATTTTGGGCACTCGTGCACTCGCAATAACATCAAAGCCACAAAGAATAAAGAGGCCTTGATAAGTGAGTTACTATCGGAGGGGACACGACAAGGTCATATCTCAAATCTTGGGATGTGCCTGAGAGACGGAGGGAAGCGTCCCTCGGACGAGCTCCCTCGCCTTTGTGTCAAAATCACATTAACTATTGTTCGATAAGGCCTTGTCGACGTTGTATGAGAAATTAACTGTACTGTACTCTGAAATTAAGTGAATATAATATTCTTAGAAGGTTACACGTTTAAGAAATGTGTGGTTTATGATTAGGATTACATTTTCCTCTTTCGTTTGTAAATTAGAGGAGTTTAAAGCTTCTTCGGGCTCACTGTTTGGTCTTCTGCATTCAACCACATGCAATCTTCAAGAAGACTTTTTAAGTCGGCATAGCGTTTCTCCTATTTCATCATCATACCACAGAATAACTTGTTTTTATGTCATTCTGTGATGTACGATGGTTTCGTCGACCAACGAAGGCGACTATAACCACGTATAGTTATCTCAGCTTAATACTACTCGACTAACTAGTTTGAAAAGCTATAGCCGTTTCCTGTGTACATTAAAACTTTTTTATCTGCTCGAGTCCTTTTGTAAAGTTTTCGAGTATGAATGAAGTTCTTATTTGCTAGGTTTTTGAAGATAAGCCAAAACTACTTCAAGCATACGTTTTGTCCATTTGGCACATCGTTGGATTTGGAGCGCTTTTTAGTGAAGCTGCAAAAACACTTTTGGAAAAACAAATGGACATTTTTCCTTTTTTATTTTTCGGATTGGAAATTATAAATAACACCTCCCGCTCTAGGCAGGGAACAAAAGACCAACAATTTCCCCCAATAATGAAATTCGAACTATCTTCTCAATAAAATCGATTGCTTCATTAATATTATTACCGCAAACGTGGGTACGTTCCGTGGAATCAATATGACGTCTTTTCGGCAATAACATACAAAGCCGGTCGGTAATTACAATTTTAATAGGTCGGTCAACGAATGGGGGGTCTACCCCACTCCCCGCCTCGCCCCTGTGGACGGGGGAGGGAGAATTAACGACCCGTTGTACAATAGAACTGTACGTAAGTTAAATTATACAGTTTTTGACAATGCTACTGAACGAATGTTTTAATTTATCTTGCGGGAGTTTGGTTCTCGGTAGCCGCTAACTTTTTGTGGGGAATTAAATAATTGGATAGAAAGAAACACTTGGACCAACAGTTGGGAGTTTTACTACTATAATATGGGTAGCTGAAAGAGGTAAGTTGGAATGCCGAGTGGAAGCCCTTGGACGGAGGCATACTCTGACTTCATTGCTCTTGTCCTCAAAGTTCTGTTGCGTGCTCTCAATCTACGTGTGTGTATGACTGTGGAAGAAGCAGAAGGGGGTGGTTGCAGGTGGCTTTCTGTAGTTTGTGTCTGCTCGTCAAAGAAAACAAACAGTAACTGGGTCCTACTGCTGCATATACAGTTCTTTCAATTAAACACATATTCGTTAACAGCTTAGTATTATTAATAAGCGTAATTGATTAACAATCATTGTAGATAATGTAAGCGTAGCGTGATCATGTCATGGAAATATCGTAGTTTCTAGTTCAAGGCAGATAACAAATTAATAGGACAATGTGAATGCATAAAAATATTACATCGTGTGTGTGATATAATGTGTTCCATGATCTTAAAATTATACTGTTACTAAGGTTACTTTGTTATTCTGTTTTGCATTAGGTTTAGGTTGTTACGGGGTGTCAGTTGCTCCGTGTAAATACCGGTATTCATATTCAGCTGCATCAGGTTAAAACTGGAAGCCGACCCCAACATAGTCGGGAAAAGTCAATGCAGATGATCTATTGTTACAAATTCGACGGTTCTTCTGTTAACCCTTAATTACTCGCGTCCATATAGTTACACTTACGCTCGCGTGGGGAATATATACTTAACCCCAATTTTAAAGGTACAATAAAACATATTTTTAATGACATAAGCTTTTATTTTTATTATAAAAATTAGAAACAGACAACATTGTTCTAAATTATATTAGTATCCTTAATCAACATTGTTATAAACTTTTAAAGATATGAAACTTTAAATTTAGGAACTTTTTAATCAATACATTTATCACGTATCATAGTAGAATGGTCGTGACAAACTTACTGGTGGCATTTGGCACACATAAATCTTATTTTTTATCCTTCGACCTTGGACAGATATGGCACCCTTTATAAGTTGTCGATGGACCACCACTGGAAGTGGGGCTTAGGATCCTCAATAGTACTCAGTCGTCCAAAAAAAGTTGCACGAATACTCGCGTGGGGCAATATATACCCCAGACGCGATCTCCTGACACAACCACATGACACGAAGAGGCGCTCACGACTGATTCGCGGCGGGGGAAGGTATTTAGGCAGCTACTAAGAACGGCATGGAGGTAGCTTTAAAAATGGCGGAGATACGACACTTCAAATACGCCGTGGGGTTAAATATACCCCACGCGAGTAATTAAGGGTTAATGCATGAAATTTTCAGATTTTTCCCCATCTTTACAAATGGGGCTGGCTGGTCTTTGCGGAGTTTTATTTAATTGCGTTTTGCACCACAACATTTTTGTTACATTTCTGTATGTAGGAACCATAAACACACGACGAAATAGTGTCATGGCTTGTATAGAAAAATGTGTTACTTCATCACAAATTAATCTTATTTATTCCATTCCTCACAATAGATTACATAAGCGACTAATAGCCACAAATGCTCTTATGAGTCGCCTAGCATTATCTGCAATAACGCCTAACACAGACGCTTATTATTCAAGAAACATCACGTGCTTATGATTGTGTCATAGGGAAAATTACTTATTGCTATTACGCATAAGTTGGAAGAAGGCAGAAGTTACTGACGACCCTCCTATGAAAGTAATTGGACAATAAGATGTTGAAGAACCATCGATGAGTTTCTCTTTTTAATTTTATCGGCAAAAATATCAAGATTAATGCTTTATCAGAAAAGAAAGGAAGATTAAGTGTAATGTTTCAAATAATAAAATACTTAAACACAAACTAATCTGACATACATCTGAATAAGGAAAAGACTACATAAAATATTTAGGTGTCATGATAAAATTAGATGGTACCTATATTATGTTGTAAGTAGGTATATCACTGCAAAACGTCCGTACCTGCATGCTAAACCAGTGGCATTACACGTATTCAGCAATAAAACTACTTGCAATAAAAACGTTGGCCCAGCAACAAGACTTTATTTTCTCGTAATTGTGATCTTGAAACCCAACGCGATACTGCTGCAACTGCATTCGTAATCTTGCATAAACAGCGACGCATCGTTGGATTATAAGCACCGTGACCTATATGCTTCATCAAATGGTAAAAAGACTCTAGTATCCAGTTTTTCTTCTTAGCGTGTCGTATGATGAGTCTGTCCAGAACATAGCTACAAGTATGGCGCTATGACTAGCGTCCATCTATTCCTGTCCTGCAGTATGCAAAGCAAGTCACGATATGTGACCCATTCTTTATTTGTTAGTAACCTATTGAAGTTGAAAAAAGAAATGCCGAAAGTCGTGCTGAAAGGCCACCGACCAGATGACCTCGATTGGAACGCCGGAAAGACCTATATTCGATCGAGTAAGAACAAAGAATGGAATAAAACAAAACTTGCATTAACTGAGAATCAAAAGACCTGTTTTAAAAGGATGCAGATAAACTTATTTCTTCAACTCTCGTTTGTAATTTGCCTTCACTTCATGAGAATACTTCACATGTTACTGTAAACAAATTAACAAATACCTAAGTACATTAGACTCGTTTGGAAAAACCCAGATGTCATCTCCACAGGAAATCTAAGTCTACAGTTGTAAATAGAAAAAAAGAACTGCAAGCTTCTAGTGTATAATTATGCGCATATCATAACTTGGGTGACAAGGCATCGAGTTTGGGATAAAATGGTGATACGTTCAAAAGATTTGATGAATACTTCAGAACCGCTATATAATCTATTTTGCGGTAGCTATCTAGCTACATAGAATAATAGGTTAGGCCGTTTTAATTTACGATCCCAATAAATCAACTCAGGTTTTATCTGTCTAGTGCTGGATTTAGTAATGGCTCCATAATATCCAGATCTTTTTTGCAAGAGGTGAAAGTCGTTAAAATGACAACTACGCGGCGACATGTTTCAATATTTTATTACGGAAAAGCACCTGGGACTTTTTATTCAAATATATTTATGGCCGTTCTTTTATAAATTCTAGGTGTGAATTCTGTTTAGCGTAAAAATGTTTTGGGTATGTGATAGCGAGATTGCGTTATGTGGTTTTAGTTCAAGCGATATTTACAATCGTACGTATAGAAACCCCTCAACAAATTATTTGGTTAGAGGGGATAACACTGGGATTCAGAAGTAGGGCAGTTTGGTCACCCGCTAGCACTTTTTAGGGAAGTTAAATTGATTTATCTACCCTCGGGATACATTGTGATAAATTTTGGAGAGGTTCACGTTTAGAAAAGGCACGTAGTAAAAGAAAATGTAGAAAAATACTCCTCTTAAGAAAACCAAAATAATTCCCTAACACGCGTCGGAGAATAATACATGCATGTATAAATAAATATTTTCTCAACATTACCATACATTATTGCAACTGATTAACATATTACAGACAGAAATAATACCTTGTAATAAAAAAATTGGTAATTAAACTCGTTTAATTCCTACAAAAATAGTGCCGCATCTAAATGTTTGATAAACATTTGTATAGACTTCAATTTACGTGCAGTATATTACATTTCCTACTTTCGACACTAAGTAATTAATTAATCAGAAAAGCCTTGCTGGTTTTTACCAGTTCCAAATTAACTAATTCGACAGATACAGAATAAATTAAAGACTTAATGATAA
The DNA here is from genome assembly GCA_950022955.1 of Xestia ashworthii. Taxonomy (NCBI): domain Eukaryota; kingdom Metazoa; phylum Arthropoda; class Insecta; order Lepidoptera; family Noctuidae; genus Xestia; species Xestia ashworthii. Next base: position 6,817,018 of record OX465570.1, on the reverse strand, counting down.
CAATACATTTATTACCAGATATAAAAATAACTAAAATCATCCCAACGCTATCAAAACCATAAAAGTTGCCAGCCGCAATATAAAGGCGAACATCGGAAGAAAAAAAAAATAACACATTATACTGCGAAGACACCTTTCCACGGCCTCGAGCAAGAAAACAAAGCTAAATAAAATCGTGGCGATGATTGTAGGCGAGTATTTAAAAGGAGCGCGCAATCGATTGCCGATCGACAACCCGCCTGGCCGGTCGAGAACGCGTGTGTGTGTGAGGCGTTCACACACGTGCACAATCACACACCGCCACTAACGGATGTGGTCTGTCCGTCCGTCTATTTACCGAGAAGTATATAAGCGAGTTCCATGGATGTCACATAAACGATTTATAATATACGGACGTTGAAAAATGAGTGGGAAAAGTCAAGTGTAACGGTAGGATAGGCACGCGCGAAAGAGCATGCGTTGTGAGGCTGAGGCTACATTAGGCCGCGACGCGACCTGCGACACATGAGCGATTGAAACAAGTAAATGAATGCTCACGTGTATGGCTACACTGTACATCAAATATTCTAGCGATCTTTGATTTCTTTATGCGATCGGAACAACATTACTGTAATCACGGTATCGGCTACATCAACATAGCGAAATAGAAGCGAATTTACATGACCATACCATGTTTTTCTCGTTTCGCTCTTCCACTCGCATCGCAAATCGCTGCCTAGTGTAGCCTCAGCCTGAGCGTTACAACTTATCGTCACTAGAATGTTATCTAAAATGGAATGTTACGACCATTTAAGGGAATTTTAATGATGCAGTTTTCATTAATCCAATTCTAATTTAAAATAATAACACGGCGTGGAAAAATCTTTTTATATCCTATCTCTGGGCAAAGGCCTCGCCTTTCTCCTTTCAAACCTCTCGAACAAGATACGATAACACATTTCCAAAGAATTATTGTAAGTAATCGACAACCCTAGAGCCGAAGGCGAGCCAAGCGGAGTTACTCTATCGTTATCTGCAATAGCTAGTTAGATATAGACTAGACTCGACTATACCTACTTACTTCTTGACATAGCGTGTAAAGATAGGTCGAGGCGAACCGATGCGCTACACTACACGTCCTCTTTGTTTACGCCACAGCACATATGTATAGCTATGTGTTGCTATGCTATAACTAAGTAGCTAGACGCGTCGTTTCGAACCAACGATAAATGCTTACATGTGGTTCAAGAACCGCACATGAGAACTACGCAGTCTTAATTTGCGTGGTAACTTTTTTTTGTACGAATTTAGTCTTGGTTAGACCTATGTTTACCAGAGGATTATGATCAGAGGAAAATAGAAATGTATTCTTTCGTATAGCGTGAACTTCGTTGCTATGAGCGTTAAATACACGTGAATATACTGAATATGTTTGGGCAACAAGACCCAACGTTCTAGACGGCGCACATTATTCATGTAGGTACCTATTTGTACATGTTTGTAGACATACGAATGGTCGGGTAGAATATAGATGTGTCATTTTTGGGAATTCGTCGCTGGGAGCGATTGGGTTATTTTGGACTGCATCGTTGCATAAACGTTTGGCTAACGGATATGACGCGTTCATTGCCGTGATTTGCTGAAATACAAGGACGTTGATTGAAATTGTGGGAAAAACAACGATTTTTTTTATGAGGGCGTCTTTTAGATACCTACGTTTGTTATTTAATTTTTCCTAATATAGAAAAAACCACAACTTATAGATAAGATAAAGGATTACTGACGAACGTGTTACGTCATCCGCCGCTGGCATACCTACAAACTTTTATTGGAAACACCAATAAAACTTTTAGCTGAAAACGAAATAGCAATAAATCGACGAAAAAACTTCTTTCATCAAAATTATCAAAACAGGAGCTTATAAAACACGATACGAAAACGTTTTCATATCGTGTACCTACTTTTATTAAAAAAAAACTTCGACAAACAAATTAATAAAACTTGTAAAAGTATTCAAACAAGAACAAAACCGAACAAATGAAAAAGCTAAATAGGCAAAATAATGAAAGGTGGAAAGTTTCAAATGAAATTCATTCAAACTTATTGGCTATCAACTTTTGAGAGAGAGAATTGTTGGGTAGGTTTAACCTACATCATTCTAATAAGTTTACTGTTGTTGAGGATTCAAACAATGTTTATGATTAAAACATTAATTGTCTTATTACTTGATAACTTAAAACATAACATCAAGTGTATGTAACATTTCATTGATCTACAGAGAAAAAAGTCAAGTACCTATGATTGTGATTGTGCAAGTACCTATTGTGTGGATTCATAACAATTGAGTAATTTGATAGAAACACTGTCTAATTAATTATCTTATTGCAAAATTAACACCTGTTTTCTTGAAAGAAATGATGCATTAGATTCATATTAGAAAATAATGTTAAGCTTTTGCATGACACTGAAAGAGGTCACCAAACAGAAATAAAACTGCACCTAAAATGACACTTGTGAGTTGATTCGTTTGATAAAAAGTCATTGTATCTTCACTACATTAAAAAACGTAGACGAGTGTCGTCCTTATCATGGTTCAGCTTTATCTATTGAACAGGTCATCAATAACACACTTTTTGTACTATCAGTAGTAGGCTGAGAAGCCATTATAAGGAAATTATACAGTCAGTATTTACAGAATGCAGTTTAATTTAGTTTTTTTTTTCTTTTTTCTGATTCAAGAAACAGGTGGCTTGTTACTTTGTCGTATTGATTTTTTTTCAGTCTGTACAATTTTTTTTTTTTAAATAGTTTAAATACTAATGTACTCACCTGGACAAAGGAGCTTTCAGAAATCCACAATTACCTACAGCACATTGGTTATTCAGATTTTAGAGAAAACTCATTGGAACGCACCTCCCACAATTTTACGGAATTAGGGTCATAACCGTTACGAGCACATGTTGGTAACTTTTCAAAAACTCGGAAACTTACGGCCCAAACTATTTTTGCCGAATTTTGGATTAGTCCATAGAGATTTCTAGAAAACCAATTCACCAGTAACACGTTTTCTCACGCGATCAAGAGGTGACGCGTCGGCGTCGCCGCGAGAATAATGTCGTCGGCCGCCAGCCACCGCCACAGCAAAGCAATCACCGCGCCGCTAGAACCGCATCAATGACGCCAACACATTCTTGCTAATATCTCTCTCACAATACATTTTTCGCCACTAAAACTTCTTCGAGGTACTTGTAGTTCACTGAAACTACTTTGTTATTAGTAAATATAAAGAAACTCACCGTAAATAAGCCGATTCCAACAACAAAGAGTAACCAGCCACGCGCTCCAATTATAGGGCACACACAAATCACGAAAGCACAAGAAGTTGAAGCTATGTTACTTCACAAAAATGTTAGTAATATTCACAGTCAGTTTACAAAGTCAAATTAAACAAAGTTTCCCAATTTTTCGTGGATATAATCACTGAACCGAGAAAGTATACCGTGAAGCACCGCCAGCTACATACAAAATGGCGGATTTGCGTAATGAAAGTGACGCGCTGACGCGCCGAAAACGCATGGACTAAATTGTTGTCTATGCTCAACGTAGAAATATTGTCAATGAGAATCCAATAACAATAGAATGAAAATTGTATTGGATTGACGGGATTACTTTTGTGGATTGAGATTGATCATTAAAATTATTTACCAAATGAATATTGTATTATAAAGCAAAATGAGAGACTCTATGGCGGCATCCGTTCAAAAACTGCGAATAAAAATTTGAAAAGTCATCGTGGATTTTCCAATTATTTTATTTTTATTATTTTATCACGTAATATTTATACTACAGTTATCTTTAGATCCATATGCTTGTATGTAATTTATGTTGTAACAAGCTGGTCTTTTCATTCCAAAATTCCGATAAAGTTATGTTAATGTAGATACTAAACGTACTTTTAAAATTCTACAAACACATTTTTATCTCACTCTTTTCTATACAATGAAACAGAGACAAACCAATGTTTCTTGAATATTGTTCTGTCTTGTCTCGAAAATACGTGTTCGTCACAAAAAGGTTTAGTACATTTTTTTGCACTTACATCGTGAAATTATTGTTGCTGTTACCATGATTAGATAATACTGTTAGCACTTCATGCAGTTCAATAATTTATTTCCTAAAATTGATGTCTCAAACTGAAATTTTGGTTGATTTGTGAAACGTATGTCTCGCTCAGTAATCCATTGATCAATCAGCTGAGTTTTGTTTTCATTCCTAAGGTTTGAAGGAGAGTTCTTCCAACTACTTTGAGAGAATTTTAGTGTATTTGAGGACAAAATACAAGTTTATTTATCTATTCGAGCAACAAGATGAATGAGTTAAAGTCTTTGGAGCACGCAACATTGAAGGTAAAGTTAACCATGTTACTTTTCACATTCTGCACAAGATCGTCCAAGTACAGCCATTAATTAATTTTTTTGCTGAAAATGTTGTTACTAATTCATGATACATTTTATTTGTATTTGTGTTGCTTATTATTTACTTTGCAAATAATATGCAACAGGTTTGCAAGTTAGCTCACATTATAATTCAACTAATCTTGATTGAAAATTATTCATTAAACACAATAACATAAACTAAGTATTCATCAGTTCAATAAGTACTCCTGAAAAGTGTTTTTTGACTTACAACCCATTATGATAAGCCTTATAAATAGGTCATCAGAATAACATCATAAGCATCAACTAATGAGACATAAAAATGTATTGTCTATTGTTCTGTGAGTTCTAAGACTCCCCAGTCTTGCTCGCTCAATGCATTAATGATATGATTCCATGGCATATGAACCATACTTTAAAACCAATAAAATAGATTGATAGTGCTCATGCATGGACATCCAATAACTTTTAATTTCATTTGTTTTAAATTTATAGTTTTCTTCAAAATTATTATTTAGTAAAACTTTTTCTGTACTTTAGAGCAAATTGAAATCTCTCGTGAAATCTGCCTTTCGTGCTTAGGGTGGGCCTAGCAAGGCCACATATTATATAATTATTCCTAACCATTTTCTAGGTACCGTATGAGGTATTTAACAAACGCTACCGCAATGCCCAGCGTGTGTTAGATGTTGAAGCCCGCCAAGTGGGCAGTGGTGCCAGTGAGCTTGACACAGCCACAAGGAAGCAACCGGTTACCACCGGAGAGATAGATTCACTGCTTGGTGGAATGGTGAGATACAAAATGATTCTTTACCCTGCAGATCTCAAACTTCAAAACAATATTGTTATGGACATGTAAAAGTAACAGGCAGGCTACAGTTGACACTTACTTTCCTATCTACCGTTCTTATATCCCTCATAAATTAAATATTAATAATAGATTTACTTGAGTTAGCTTAATTACATGTGGATTAGGCAACATGTACCTAATTGAATTAGAAACAAACCTTACGTCTCTACTTATAGATTAGTTCTGTGTAGACCAAAACCATTATGTTGTAGGTTATTAACTTATTATAAATGCTTGTGAACTTTTTAAATCCGAGGTAGACTTCACTACATATTATAAAACTAAGTCGCCCGCCGCGTCTTTCTGTCCATATGTATGCTTTGATCTTCAAAACTGCAACGGATTTTGATGCAGTTTATAGAGGATAGAGTGATTCAAGAGGAGGGTTTTAGTATATGATTTGCAGGCTGACAAAGCCGCGGGCATCAGCTAGTCAACTATAATAAAAAAATTTAGTGTAAAAAAAAGCAGTGACACCCAAGTGCTGTGATTGCCAAGTCATAGGTGTCAAGTTCAAACCCAACGCACCAGACGTAATTCTGCTTTTTCTGATTCAGTGAAAGAAAATATACTTAGTGAAGAAACCAGCATTCCTGAGAGATATTTTTCAATGGCATATAAAGTCAATCCAAATCTACCAATCTGCACTGGGCACGCATGGTGGATTATAGCCCATTCCCTCTTATAGAGAGGAGGCTTTGTTCCAGCAGTGGGAACATTAATAGGCTGACGATGAAGATGTAAAGCCAAGTCAGACGCTCATGGGTGTTAAAAAACTGACACCAGGTTAGGTACTAACCACAGGATAAAGAAAAACAAAAGACTAGGTATATTTGTATAACATGGAACATGAGTAATTTTGCCATCAAGATTTTAAATGAAAAGCCAAGAACATAACACCACAACTGTATATCCAGTAGGGTTAGGCAGAAGTGTACCTCTATTGGTACACCCACATTATGCCAGTTATGTTTATGTCCCATCCATTAAGAGGCCTGCGGAGCATGCGAATCTTATACAAACGTAATACCAAAATAATTTGTAAATCAAACATATTCTTAAGGTAGTGTGTATTTGTTTTGATTGGATTACAGAATATGTAGGTTCCCAAAAACATATGTTAAATGTACACCGACTTAAACAAGAGTTATGAGAAAAATAAATTTTCTATAGAAATTTTAAATTCCTCATAACTCGTGTTTTTATCATTGTCCTTTCAAAATATTTATTTAGGAACATAGATATTCTATAATACAATCGAAATATGTACACACTACCTTAAGAAATTCTCTATTCACTACAATATTAGTACAGAATCAAACAGTGACTGTACAAAAAGGTACCTAACATTCAACAGATTCCGTCTCAATATCAATCCAAAAACCCTTGACAGCCCTCAATCTGAGACCTCAGTACTTGGTAACAGGTAGAAAAGCTGACGACAATGAAGCGCAAGGCCTCCGAAGCGATCACAGAAGAGGTGCAGGCCGCTTACGTTTGTAAGAAGAGGTTGGAGCACCTGAAGGAACAGGCCGCCGCCCTGGCTGAGCCCAGCTCGCCACAGGTTAAGGTAGTAGTTTGGTTCTGTCTTAGAATATAAAAACTTGTAGAAAGCGGCCATGATACTGGGACGGACTGTTTGGGTTAAATCATATTAGGGTAAACTTTACATGAGTAAAATGTTGCATAGCTTTTCAAATTATTTTGTTTCACTAGTGTGAAATTATTATAAAAATATTTCACTTTTCTATTTGAATCTGATTTTGTTAACAGTTTCATGGGTCATTTTTAGGGTTCCGTAGCCAAATGGCAAAAAACGGAACCCTTATAGTTTCGCCATGTCTGTCTGTCTGTCTGTCTGTCTGTCTGTCTGTCTGTCCGCGGATAATCTCAGTGACCGTTAGCACCAGAAAGCTGAAATTTGGTACCAATATGTATATCAATCATGCCGACAAAGTGCAAAAATAAAAATTTAAAAAAACATTTTTATTAGGGTACCTCCCCCAGACGTAAAGTGGGGAGCGATTTTTTTTTTAATGTTGACCCTGACGTGTGATATATTGTTGGATAGGTATTTAAAAATGAATAGGGGTTTTCTAAAATCATTTTTTGATAATATTAATATTTTAGGAAATAATCGCTCCGAAAGTCAAAAACAATGTGTCCCCCCCCCCTCTAACTTTTGAACCATAAGTTTAAAACATATGAAAAAAATCACAGAAGTAGACCTTTATATGAACTTTCTAGGAAAATTATTTTCAACTTGATGAGTTGAATAGTTTTTGAGTTATATAGCACTTTTTCAAAAAAACGCAAATGATAACTTTGTTTTTCATACAAATACTATCAAAAACAAAGTTATTTTTGCTGACGAAAAATGTTGGTATTTTTAATGGTCTGGGAAGCTACGGAACCCTACAGTGAGCGTGGCCCGACACGCTCTTGGCCGGCTTTTTTTTACGCGGAACATAAAGCTTTTTCTAAGCCTAAGTTACACTCCTGATAACACCAGCTATCTGCCATTAAAAGTCCCGTCAAAATCGGTCCACCTGTTTCGGAGATTAGCTAGAACACAAAAAATTAAAAAAATTAACAGTCAGACCAGACACAAAAATTTAGAAAGTTTTTTTAAATGTTACTCTTTCACGCAAAAACTACTGAACGGATTTGGATGAAATATAGCACACAGATAGTTTATGACATGGATTAACACGTAGGATACTTTCTATACCAGTAAAATGATCCCCTAGTACAATTATCGAACTCCACGCGGGCGAAGCCGCGGGCATAGACTAGTACAATTTTAATTATTTATTGTTTGTTATTTATTAGACACTTCTGTTGTCTATTACACAAAATGCTGCTCCCAACATAGATAGTAGTAAAAACCTAGGCGATGATGATCACGGACTTTGAGTTGACGATTTGTCAGGCGCAATATCATATTAGTGATGTCATTATTTGGGCCTATCACAATTATTCGTTTAGTGTTTGAAGAGTCAAACACTTTAAACTGTGTGTTTTGATGTGTGATTATGGTTTGAAAGGAAATGGAAAGTTTGATTATTTCTCTCGGGAGTGTTCTAAAAAGATATCACAATTTTCCTTGTAAACTCTTCAAACACAAGAAAAATTGTGATGGCCCTCGTAACAACTTTTTTCTGTCCCAATAAAGGCAATGTCATACACATCGCAGACGACCTTGAACCAGTGGCGTAAGGTCCGCCTGGACCGCATGCTGGTGGACTACTTCCTACGTAACGGTTACTACGACTCGGCTAATAAGCTCGCTGATGCTAGGGGGTTGCGGGACCTTACTAATGTCGGTAAGTAACTTCTTTCTTCTGACCTGAGCCAAACTCAAACCACTTATATCAATTAGACCATTACGGCACTTTTGAATGTCAAAAATACAAAATAGCAAAGCTACAGTCGCAGTCACAAGGCAATAATAACTTGAGAAAGTACTGTAGTTGCCCATTCCCTGGCGTAGATCTCTATGGAGAAGAACGGACAAGAAACTCCATGGACACTCTTTTTAACCGACTTCTAAAAAAGGAGGAGGTTCTCAATTCGGATGTTTCTATTTATTTTTATGTCTGTTCGCGCATAACTCCGTCGCTTGCCAACCGATTTGAAAAAATCTTTTTTTGTTGGAAAGGGTATACATACTTTCCAAATGGTCTCATAGTCACAAAGTCGGGATCTTATGGTGGAATCTTGGCGAAATCGAGGGAACTCTTCAATTTTTTAGGACAACGTACAGCGATTTTGGTATTTTCTACAACTAGTGAAGCATTTGCGTTCATTATGAACCATTCTACCATCAGATCTGATGATAAAGCCAAGAGTCAGGCACCGGAACTCCATAATAACAATGGACAATGTATCCTAGTCGTGTTTGGGCTTATTATAATTGTAACGGTGTACATGTGAACCACTAAAAAGTAAATAAAAGGAGTTTTGTATTTCTTGCAAATTCACTATTACCAATTTGCAAAAAATATCGTTCGCGACTGTAAGACCGTATGTAGTTACAGAATTATAATCATCGTACGCCTTACAGTCGCGAACGATATTTTAATCAACAATTAACCTAGCACTGGCCTGAAAATTGCAAAAAACGTAAGAAAATTTGAATTTGGCGGGCTACCCTGGAGCATCAGCCTTAATAATTCATGACAACAATACTTTTTGCTCTATTATTTTATTTGTTCGAAAGCGTATTCAAAAACGTCGTTTGATACTCGTGGGTATTTGTTACTGTAGTTCTCGCCTATACAACACCATCGCCTGCGGCTCGGGCGTGGTTCCACCTCGGCTGCAATAACAAAGTTTCCCCACTTTTATCAAAATGTACTTTTTTGGCACAGTCCTCGGCATTGCTTCTTGAAACTAACTTTTTCAGCCTTTAAGATCTCTTCATTTTTTTTTCTTATTCGTTTCATACCCATAACTGCTGCAAACCTTAAGGGGCCGGCGGAGGATGCGTTTTTCATACAAACGTAATACCAAAATAATATGAAAATCAAACATATTCTTAAGGTAGTGTGTATTTATTTCGATTGGATTAAAGAATATCTATGTTCCCAAACAAATATTTTGAAAGGAAAATGATATAAAGGCGAGATATAAGGAATTTAAAATTTCTATAGAAAACTTATTTTGCTCATAACTCTTGTTTAAATCAGTGTCCATTCAAAATATGTGTTTGGAAACATATATATTCTGTAATGCAATCGAAATAAATACAGACTACCTTAAGAATATGTTTGATTTACAAATGATTTTGGTATTACGTTTGTATGAAAAACGCATGCTCCGCAGGCCTCTTAACACATCTTCTCATATTCCAGACATATACGCCGTGGCGGCCGAAGTGGAAGCCGAGTTGTACTCTCAACGCACTGCGCGCTGCCTGCAGTGGTGCGCCGACAATAAGTCCAAGCTCAGGAAACTTAATTCCAACATGGAGTTTAAGATACGGATACAGGTATTTTACACTATTTGTACCGAAAAAGTTGAAATTTAACTAAGTAGGGTTTGGGATGTGTAATTGGGTTTTTGATTCTGGAATTTGTCAATAGCAGCCCAGACGTTGAATTCATAGCCGTTTGATGGCAAAAGGGTAGACGACAAAAAAAAAATAGTCAGTCATTTAAATAATCAAAAATTATTTGACCCGTATTTTTTCTCTTCTACTCTTGTTAACGAAGTAATCAATAGAATAAATAATAAAATGAGAGTGGCTGGTGTATTTTTAGATTTGAGCTCAGCTTTTGATACTGTTGATCACCACTTACATAAAGCTAAATTAAATCACTACGGAGCGAGAGGCAAAGCCTCTCAACTTCTACCTAAAACAGAGAAAAATGTTTGTAGAAATCAGTGAGATGCAAGATGGACATAAGCAAATTTATACATCATCTTTTTTTTGATATATGTGCTGGTGTGCCGCAAGGATCGATATTGGGGCCCAAATTATTTATTTTATTTACTAATGATTTAATAAATTATATAAACAAAATTCTACCAGACATACAACTTTTCGTTTTTGCAGATGACACAAATTCCATTATTGGGGCAAATGACACAAAAGAACTCCAAATAAAAGTGAATGAAGCCATAAGTTATCTTTATTTATGGTTTACAGCAAATAAGCTAAAAATGAATAGCACAAAAACAAAGGTTATTTTATTCAAAAAAACTGCTCGAAATAAAGACACCATGGAAATAACCCTAAACGACGACAATATTGAACTAAATTCCATTCAATTGGAAAAAAGGAATCTGGTACAGAGTTAGGGTTTAATGGCCACATAAAGGGAAAACTATAAAAACTAGGATAATCGAAGATCTAGAGTACCTGGTGACCCTGATTAGAAAACACAAGAGCCCAACCAAACTATTAGAGGGATCGACATACCGCCTTTACAAAAAATATTCAACTTGGTTGGCCGCTTCATTTGATGTCAAAAATCGAAGGTCTGAAGTATCTGATGAAGAACCCTCAGCTGGTCTCAGCTGTATTAGAGACTAGCTTCTGCCCGCGACTTCGTTCGCGTGAATTTCCCGCTTGCAACATTTCTTATTACTGCGCTCCTATTGGTCACAGCGTGATGTTATATAGCCTTCCTCGATAAATGGACTATCCAACGCAAAAATAATTTTTCAATTCGAGCTGGTAGTTCCTGAGATTAGCGCGTTCAACCAAACAAACAAACAAACTCTTCTGCTTTATAATATTAAGTACAGATATGGTAATGCCCTCTTCTACTATTGGTACATAAAAATAAAAGACTGTCATTGCAAAAATCCAGCGTAGTGGGACACATCTTCTAATTTAATCTAGCCTATAGCGTCCCACTGCTGGGCGAATGCCTCCCCTTCTGCTTTTAATACGCATATAAATAAAATTGAAGGAAAACTCTGGATAAGACTAGACTGGCTTTTATACTTATAAGTTTACAAGAAGAAATAGTCGAACGATTAACTTTATTCTACTCGAACATTACACAAATTAAATAAACAAATTACACTAAAATATTAATTTCGCATAGAGAGGAGGCCTGTGTCCCAGCTGTGGGAATATTAATAGGCTGATGATGATGATTAAATTCGCTCAAAATTTTGTCAAAATATAATGCATTGGACTAAGAGTGGCGGTGATACCCGCAAACGTCGCTAGATGGCGCTGACTGTATTTTAAAACGCGCTTACGTTTGTTTTTCCGATAACCTTATATGGCGAAGTGGCTACCGGCCGCGTTACAGTCGTTTACGACATTCTCCTACTGCGCTTGAAAACGTTTACTAGGGATTAGGAGGGATTATTTGCATTTCGTTGATTTCGCTTATTATTTCGTGAGGTTTGCTAAGGTTAGCAGGTTGTTATTATAACAATTCGAAGATTTGAATAGGTTAGGAATTTTATGAAGAAACAGTACTTCGAAAATTCGCTAGTAATTTGACTCACGAATTATTGCCTATTAAGTCAAAATTTGAGATCATACCCCGGGCATACGTGTACAGAGAACAATTCCCAAGCTGTGTGGCGTATGCCCTAACAATTCACAAGGTCTAAGTCTAAAAAATGCCCTCATGGACATTGGCACCTCCATATTCTCTTGTGGCTAAGCCTACGTGGTGCTTTCACGAGTAACCAATATCTTCATGTGGTGCACCTCATAAATGTTGACTTCAAGAGTATAAAAGCTCAAGCTTCAGCGATCACTGAATACAACCGGCTTAGGCGTAAATACCGCGCCGATCTTTCAGAAATTAAACCGTCTAAAAGAATAAATAATGAACGCGAATGGGCCATACGAAAAACTGTTGCTACTGTATACAATAATCTGAACCGGAAAAAAAGAAAAGAAAGATTTGTAATAATAAAAAAAACTACTCCTAAAAAGAAAAAAAAACTGTGTCAAATAAGAAAATCTAATAAAATAAATCAATATGCCCCACGTTTCTACAAAAAGAAGTGAAATCCCACCAAAAACATTCTGTAAAAAACTAGCCAAGTCTCGATGGAGCTGCTTGTTTATCTCTAAAAAGTAATGAAATCTAGACAAAGTCGTGCCAAGGCTAAGGTTCCTTAATGCAATTTCTTTATTATTTATAGTTAATGTTGTGTGACTTGGCCGTTGAACATTCTTTATACGTTAGTGGGTATCTACAAGTCAATTTTGTAGTTACAATAGATATGACATTACGCGAAAAATAAATTAATTTTCTTAAATTTTTTTTTAAATCTCTTTTTAGGAGTAGTTTTTTTTATTATTACAAATCTTTCTTTTCTTTTTTTCCGGTTCAGATTATTGTATACAGTAGCAACAGTTTTTCGTATGGCCCATTCGCGTTCATTATTTATTCTTTTAGACGGTTTAATTTCTGAAAGATCGGCGCGGTATTTACGCCTAAGCCGGTTGTATTCAGTGATCGCTGAAGCTTGAGCTTTTATACTCTTGAAGTCAACATTTATGAGGTGCACCACATGAAGATATTGGTTACTCGTGAAAGCACCACGTAGGCTTAGCCACAAGAGAATATGGAGGTGCCAATGTCCATGAGGGCATTTTTTAGACTTAGACCTTGTGAATTGTTAGGGCATACGCCACACAGCTTGGGAATTGTTCTCTGTACACGTATGCCCGGGGTATGATCTCAAATTTTGACTTAATAGGCAATAATTCGTGAGTCAAATTACTAGCGAATTTTCGAAGTACTGTTTCTTCATAAAATTCCTAACCTATTCAAATCTTCGAATTGTTATAATAACAACCTGCTAACCTTAGCAAACCTCACGAAATAATAAGCGAAATCAACGAAATGCAAATAATCCCTCCTAATCCCTAGTAAACGTTTTCAAGCGCAGTAGGAGAATGTCGTAAACGACTGTAACGCGGCCGGTAGCCACTTCGCCATATAAGGTTATCGGAAAAACAAACGTAAGCGCGTTTTAAAATACAGTCAGCGCCATCTAGCGACGTTTGCGGGTATCACCGCCACTCTTAGTCCAATGCATTATATTTTGACAAAATTTTGAGCGAATTTAATCATCATCATCAGCCTATTAATATTCCCACAGCTGGGACACAGGCCTCCTCTCTATGCGAAATTAATATTTTAGTGTAATTTGTTTATTTAATTTGTGTAATGTTCGAGTAGAATAAAGTTAATCGTTCGACTATTTCTTCTTGTAAACTTATAAGTATAAAAGCCAGTCTAGTCTTATCCAGAGTTTTCCTTCAATTTTATTTATATGCGTATTAAAAGCAGAAGGGGAGGCATTCGCCCAGCAGTGGGACGCTATAGGCTAGATTAAATTAGAAGATGTGTCCCACTACGCTGGATTTTTGCAATGACAGTCTTTTATTTTTATGTACCAATAGTAGAAGGGGGCATTACCATATCTGTACTTATCTGTACTTAATATTATAAAGCAGAAGAGTTTGTTTGTTTGTTTGGTTGAACGCGCTAATCTCAGGAACTACCAGCTCGAATTGAAAAATTATTTTTGCGTTGGATAGTCCATTTATCGAGGAAGGCTATATAACATCACGCTGTGACCAATAGGAGCGCAGTAATAAGAAATGTTGCAAGCGGGAAATTCACGCGAACGAAGTCGCGGGCAGAAGCTAGTCTCTAATACAGCTGAGACCAGCTGAGGGTTCTTCATCAGATACTTCAGACCTTCGATTTTTGACATCAAATGAAGCGGCCAACCAAGTTGAATATTTTTTGTAAAGGCGGTATGTCGATCCCTCTAATAGTTTGGTTGGGCTCTTGTGTTTTCTAATCAGGGTCACCAGGTACTCTAGATCTTCGATTATCCTAGTTTTTATAGTTTTCCCTTTATGTGGCCATTAAACCCTAACTCTGTACCAAATTTCAGCTCTCTGAGTTTATGGGATGCACTAGTTCTATTTTGATGATCATGAGTGAGTGAGTGAGTGTCATAAATGCGAAACTTTGCTTTCGCTTAACTTCGGAACTAAATGACCTACAGACTTGAAATTTTGGATTTTAAGTATGTGATTATAGCTTACTGGATGACGAAAATTTCTGCGTTCTGGTCTTATCCAGAGGTTCTCAAATAGGGGCCTGAAAATGCGGCGAAATGGTTCCAGTAAAGGATGGTACGGCAGTGTTTGCTTCGCGCTCGACTTGGCGGGGGCACTGCCGTGCCCCCAGACTAGCCGCTATTGATGCATCTATATCATCCGCGTGTTACGCGTTAAGAACTCTTAGAGACGAAATTGACGTTAAACATTTAAAAATTGTATACCACGCGCTAATTGAGTCTAAATTAAGATACAGTATACAATTTTGGGGGACAGCTATAATTATAACTGCCAACGAGGTTTTGTCCATTATTTTCCAATACTCTAACTGACGGACTAAATAGATTTGTAATTTTTTGATACTGTCGTCATGCCTATTGTTCGCCCGCCAATTACTATGTCCCCAAAAGGATGGAGCGCCAGAGGGTAGCCCGTTAAATTCAAATTTCCTTAAGTTTTTTGCAACAGCTGGCGACGCTTCATCGCATCATTCATAGCGAAATGTAGGTGTACCATAGATGCACACCTGATCTTATGCAATGTTACGTATGGAAACATATTTATGTCGTATGCCATTTATTTTATACTTTATTTTATAATAAACAAATACCGAGGTCCCACCGCTGCGACATACGTTCATAGTTCAGTAGTTCACCATAAATGAACGGGTTCACTTGCGCGATGTTCATTCGCGCGCCCGCCTCGATCGACTAATCGATCGCTTCAGTTCGTCTTCCGCCACCAAATCGAGCGCACATATCGATGCGCACCGCGAGCGCCGCCGCAGGACCTCGGACTATCAACTACGAAATAACTCGTTTTACTTAAACACCCAACTAAAATCACGTACTGCGTTCTGTGCGCAACATTAAGTGGTCCTTTCGAGCCGGATTTTGAATCTCGGCCACGTGTTTTAGTTGGACTCAAAACCTGTGTGCAGGGATGTCTCTGCTTCGCACACCCCCGAAGGGTGTTGTAACACGTAGCAAACGTGCCACGGAGCAGCCGACTACTAGTAAAAGTGAACAGTTATTCAAAAACTCAGTGAAAAGTGATAAAACCACGTGTTCGTCAGCGGCGGCCCGTAAAAGGCTTGAGTATGAAGCGGCTCAAAAGTTAGCTCAAATAGAGAAAGATCTCATCGAGAAGAAGCTAGAAGTAGACATAGCCGAGTTGGAGCAGGAATCTCGTGGACCTGTTTCTACGTGTTCGAAATCGAAAGTCGACACGTGGCTAGATAGTCAAGATGGCGTCGCACCGATCGCGCAAAATTGCGACACAAATGTTTGCAGCGACGACCCATTCAAATCAACCACGATCAACAACCCGTGGTACAGCAATCGTCAGCACGACCTGGAAAACGAGCGCCCGCCGCCCCAAGGCGTCAGCGTGAAACAGTTGACGGATGCGTTGGACCTTATTACGAAAAATAACGATCGTGATAATAATAATAAAGAACTACTTGCTCGTTTAGCAACATCAAAGGATCTGCCCATATTTGACGGTGATCCTATGCAGTGGCTGCAGTTTAAGGAATCTTATCGTGAATCGTCACACCTGTGTAATTACAGTGATGCGGAGAACATTTGGCGATTACGCAAGTGCCTACGCGGTGAAGCTAAAGAGGCCGTATCATCGCTACTTATAGGCAATACATCACCGCAAGATATTATTGACATACTGGAACTACGCTTCGGCAGGCCGGAGTGTATCATCCATAAAACATTCACGCAACTAAAGAAGATTCAGCCCCTTCCAACTGCATACCACACAGAGATAGTAAACTTCGCGATTAAGGTTAAAAATTACGTTACAGCTGTGAAAGCTATCAAGCTATCGGAATACCTACACAGTCCGGAAACAACCACGATAATACTCGCGAAACTACCGCCCGCAGTTATTACCAAGTGGGCCGAATACTACACCTGTAATCAAACTAGCTCCATATCTAAACTGGAGTTATTATCAAATTTCCTATACAGAGAAGCAACTATTGTCGCAACTTCAGGTGTTAGTTACATTCATAGTCAGAATGACTTGAAGAAAAAATACGAACATACGAAAACTCATTCGTCTCATTCAGTGTTAGCATCACAGTTAGCATGCACAACTACAATGGAAACTAAGTGTATGTTTTGTCGTGCCAATCCGCCACATGCTTTAGAAAAATGTGGACAATTTAAGAGCGCAATGAGACGTGATCGCTGGCAATTTGTACGCACTAAACATCTGTGCTACAAATGCTTAGGTGCGCGGCACACTGAACCTGCCACGTGCACCGCACCCGACTGCAGCGAGTGTGGGCATCCACATCATCATCTCCTTCACTGGACGAAGACCGTGGCTACGTCACCATCAGTCGCGCGACCGCTGGCGCAGGCATCAACCGCCGCGCAACCAGAGACGGCGCGCCCCGCAGAGCATGCGACCCGCGCGCACCCATCGACGCCCGACGAGTCAGGCCGCGAGGCTACCGTTGCCCACGCCCACACCAGTGCATCCGCTAGTGTTAGTGAATCTTTAGTGCCTAAAGTGTTGTTAAAAATAGTGCCCGTAACCGTTCATGGACCTAAAAACAATATCCACACACACGCGTTGCTCGACGACGGTGCCACCGTGACCCTGATATCTGCTGATCTCGCTGATGAGGTGGGACTCCACGGTAAGATAGTCACCATGCGCGCCCGTAGTGCATGGGACAGTGGTGAGCTTGTGTGCCAAACGGAAAACGTAAGTTTTGACATTACTAACAATTCAGGTGAACGTTTTAATTTGTGTGCACGTAAAATGAAAGAGCTTAATTTACCTACTCAACGTATATCTTGTATGGACTTTAGTAATTATTCAAACTATATTAACTATGACTTGTGCAAATGTGACGCACAACCTAAATTATTAATTGGACAGGATAATTACGATCTCATTGCTCCTATCTTGTGTATAAAAGGTAATAGGAAAAATGAACCTTATGTTACAAAGACACCGCTAGGGTGGTGTGTACATGGAGTTGTAAACAACATAACTTTGTTAAACATGTCAGCTGATCGTAATAGTAATGGCGACAGCGCGCAAGATTCCGATTTGAACGAATTTGTAAAAAAATCATTTGCATTAGAAACAATAGGCATATCCACACAGCCGCGACAAAATGCGGACGAGTTGCGTGCTATCACCATACTAAATAACACTTGTGAATTAATTGATAATCAATGGCATGTGGAACTGCCGTGGAAACAGGATAACTTTGTCATGCCTGACTCTTATCAAAATGCCTATAATCGTTTAAAATCTGTGGATAGAAAAATGTCAGCCGACAACACTTACGCGTCACGTTATCGCGAACGTATTCAGCATTTATTTTCAAATAATTATGCCAGGAGGCTAAACGAGGGGGAGACTAGCGACCACGTTTGGTACCTACCTACCGCATTTCGGGGTCGATAACCCCAATAAGAAGAAGTTACGTTTAGTCTTCGACGCGTCTGCGAAAACACAGGGATGTTCGCTCAATGATTATTTATTGACAGGCCCGGACCTGTTGCAATCGTTGTTTGGAATTATGTTTAGGTTTAGAGAAAATCGAATTGGTATTATTGGAGATATTAAAGATATGTTTCTTAGAATTAAAATTAAGGAAAAGGATCAACATGCATTAAGGTTTTTATTTACAGATGAAACCACGAAGGACGTAAATAAATATGCTATGACGTCATTAATATTTGGCGCGAACTGTTCGCCTTTTATCGCGCAACATATTAAAAACAAAAATGCGTTACGTTTTACGGCAACGTATCCGACTGCTGTCGACGCTATATGCAAGCAACATTATATGGACGACTATATCGACAGTTTACCCGATGTCGACCATACGAAAGATATGATTAAGGAAATTTCATTTATTCACCAGGAGGGTGGGTTTGAAATACGCTACTGGGCTAGCAACGTACCAGATGTTTTGGAAAGCGTACCGAAGGAAGCTTTGAGCGATAGTTTCTATTGTGCCTTCAACAAAGATCAATCGGAAAGAACACTCGGTTTATTATGGTACCCTGCTAGCGACGAGTTAGGATTCGATTTGACTTTGAAGCGTATACCTGTTGTTTTAAATTTAAAAAGAAGACCAACGAAGCGCGAACTCTTGTGTGTTGTTATGTCTATTTTTGACATCCATGGTTATCTGATACCATTTACAATTAAAGGAAAAATAATAATGCGCGAAACTTGGAAAACAAATATAAAGTGGGACGAAGAATTGAGTGATGAGTTAAATAATTTATTTCAAAGTTGGATAATTCAAGCTAAACAGATTAATAATATTAGGATCCCGCGTTGGTATTTTCGTAATATTGAAAAGAGCGCGACTTACGAAAACTTAGAACTACACGTACCTATTTTGCGATGCGTCGCCGAGCGCCTATGCGACTGTCGCGTATTGGCGCATGGAAACGAGCAGTGGACGTATCATTGTAGCGTTTATCGCTAGTAAATCTAAAGTTACACCTACGAAATCGGTTTCTATACCGCGATTGGAGCTACAGGGTGCTTTACTAGGATGTAAACTAGCAAATAATATTAAAAAGGAACATCGTTTAAAAACAAGTTCAGTTTATTATTGGACAGATTCAACTACTGTTTTACACTGGATAAGAAACAATTGTAGGACATTTAAAGTGTTTATAGCTAATCGTCTAGGAGAAATTGACGAGCTAAGTAAGGCTGACGAGTGGCACTATGTGCCGACTGACGTCAACGTAGCAGATTTAGGAACTAAAAGTACCGATTACGTACTTAGTAGCAACTCGTCGTGGTTTACCGGTCCGTCATTTTTACATAAATCACGCTCTAGCTGGCCTCAGGAACCTGAAAATAAAATAAAAATTAATGCAGAAATATTAGAACAGATAAATATAGTAAATGAAAATAATAGTGTAAATGACTTACCTGTACCGGAACCGACCCGCTTCTCCAGTTGGTTGCGCTTGCTTCGAACTGCTGCAACTGTCTTGTTGTTCATAGATAAATGCAAGAAGATAAAAACAAATGGGCTTACCGACGAGTTGATGAAACGAGCTGAAACATTATTACTTCAGCATACGCAAGCCACAGCTTTCTCCAGTGACATCTCGCTGTTGAAACAAAATAAAGGAATAAAACGCGATAGTAGACTATGCGCTTTGACACCTATATTGGATGATATGGGACTACTACGTGTTGGTGGGAGAATTGGAGCAGCTAAGGAAGTAGCGATGGACACAAAATCACCAGTGATCCTGGATGGAAATGACCACATGGCTCGACTCATTGTCAAGTATTATCACATCCGCGCAGCGCAGGCCACGGATGCAACGAGTCGGTGGTAAATGAACTGCGTCAAAAATATTGGTTGTTACGTTTACGTCCTACGGTCCGTACAATTGCGACGCAGTGCTTGTTCTGTCGCATCAGGAAAGCTAATCCAAAGCCGCCACGACTTGGTGACTTGCCCGAAGGTAGACTTACGCATCACCAAAGACCGTTTACGGTCACCGGAGTTGACTTATTTGGACCAATAGAGGTCACCGTTGGAAGATCAAGACCAAAACGCTATGGTGTCTTATTTACGTGCTTGACTGTACGCGCCGTACATATTGAGATTGTGCCATCTCTTACTGCAGATTCATTGATAATGGCTTTACGTAGAATGGCCGCACGTAGAGGTTGGCCAACGAAGATTTATTCTGATAACGGGACCAATATGCGCGGCGCAGAAATTGAACTGAAGAAAGCCTACGACGCCATAGACAAAAGTACCGTCATGAACGAAGCTCTGAACAATGGAGTTTCCTGGAGCTTCATTCCACCAGCTAGTCCGCACATGGGAGGATCTTGGGAGCGTCTTGTACGCAGTGTCAAGACTGCCCTCAAAGTAGTACTAAAAGAGAGAGCTCCGCACGAAGAGACTCTGATTACTCTCCTAGCTGAAGTGGAGAATATTATTAACAGCCGGCCCCTTGGTCATGTTTCCGTGGACCCTCGGGACGACGAGACATTAACGCCGAACCACTTTCTCATTGGTTCGTCGTCTAATTTACCTATCGCAGGAGTGTTTACAGACAAAGATTTATGTCTCCGTAAGCAATGGCGCATATCCCAGCGCCTGGCTGACCAATTTTGGGCCAGATGGGTGAAGGAAGTTCTCCCCGATCTAGTGCCGCGCCGAAAATGGAGAGAAGAGGGCGCACAATTGAAGATCGGTGATGTGGTAGTGATAGTTGACCCCAACTCCCCCCGTAACTGCTGGCCTAAAGGTATCGTACAATCCGTGTACCCCGGTGCTGACGGACGCGTAAGAGTTGTTGACGTAAAAACAAAAAATGGTTTATTTAAACGCTCTGCGGCTAGGTTAGCTATGTTTTAGAATTTGTTCTTTATTTTGTTACTCATTTATTACAATTTTATTTAGATAATAGATTTTAATTTAGTTTATCTTTATACAAACATTTTAATTAAGGTTATCGTTTTGAGTGTCGTGTCGACACTGAGGGGGAGAATGTTACGTATGGAAACATATTTATGTCGTATGCCATTTATTTTATACTTCATTTTATAATAAACAAATACCGAGGTCCCACCGCTGCGACATACGTTCATAGTTCAGTAGTTCACCATAAATGAACGGGTTCACTTGCGCGATGTTCATTCGCGCGCCCGCCTCGATCGACTAATCGATCGCTTCAGTTCGTCTTCCGCCACCAAATCGAGCGCACATATCGATGCGCACCGCGAGCGCCGCCGCAGGACCTCGGACTATCAACTACGAAATAACTCGTTTTACTTAAACACCCAACTAAAATCACGTACTGCGTTCTGTGCGCAACATGCAACATTATTTTGCTGATACACTGCGAGGCAAATTAAATTGAATAAACTTTACTTCTGGCTTTCGAAGAGCAGAGTTTAGAAAAGTTATCAATCCAAGATACCTGACCCATCAATATCCTTGATTGCAGGAGTTCATAGAACTAGTTCGTGAAGACAAACGCTTGGAAGCAGTCCGCTACGCTAAGAAGCACTTCTCGACCTACGAGGAGGATCAGCTCAAGGACATCCAGCACTGTATGGGGATGCTCGCGTTCCCTAAGGACACAGGTACGCCGTGACACCTTCCTGAATTAGGCTTAACTTATGCCTTGAATGAAGGAGCTCGTGGCTAAATAATACCTGCTTAAATCGATTCTGGTATCAATAATAAACAAGTTTTTATTGGGCAAAATGTTCTAAAGTGTCACGTTTCCGAGATATATGAGCTATCAAAGTTAAAAGTCCATTCACTAATGGAATCTTCAGCACAACTTTGATTTGATCGGACACGCAAGAAACGTGTATCAGTATCACAGTACGCCGTGACACCTTCCTGGATTAGGCTTAACTTATGCCTTGAATGAAGGAGCTCGTGGCTAAATAATACCTGTATAAATCGATAGCTGGCATCAATACAAACAAGTTTTATAGGAAACAATACGTTAGAAGTGTCACGTTTCCGAGATCTGAGCTGTATCTCGGAAACGTGACACTTTAGAACATTTTGTCTCTAAAAACATGTTTGTATTGATTCCAGCTATCGATTTATATGGGTCTCTAACGTGGCCGCTACTACAAAAAAAAATCAAAATGGCGGAAAAAAACCGGCCACGCTTCATACAAAAATGTTCCAAGCCCTTTGGTATCTCTTGTGTACCTGCAGAAATACATATTTAATAATCAAAATACTGTAAGTTTGTTGCTAAAAGTGAAATAACGATTAACTTGGTTTATCGTTTCTCACTATTTTTAACCGACTTCCAAAAAGAGGAGGTTATCAATTCGTCTGTATGTTTTTTTTTTTTTGTGTTTGTTACCTCATAACTTTCGACTGAATGAACCGATTTTGATCATTCTTTTTTTATTTGAAAGCTAGTGCTTCCCATGTGGTCCCATTTTAATTTGCTAAAGATCTGATGCTGGTCTTCGGAGATATACAATGGAACTCTTCAAAAATGTACGGCAAATCTGCAGTAACAGCTGCAATCGCTTGAATGTTTATAATAATAAATAATAAATAAATCAATTTATTGACACACACAAGTTACAAATTATACAAGCAAGATAACAATGAAAATACTTAGAGGAGTTCAAAAGTAGAAGAATCCGTGGGCCCCAAACTAGGCACAGCCTGTATCTTGGTGGCCCAATACAGACAGTAAAGGCAGATTGTATAACTGACTCTTCAGCGTGACGCAGCACAACAGAACACAGGTAACAGTTAATTTGAAAATTATAAATAAATAAAGAAAATATATATTTAAGTACCTAAAAATAACAATTTTATAATATCAACCAATCTAAATCAATAAATGAATATAAAATAAAATAAAAGCGAAGATAACATACAAAATGATCTAAAGTCATAAATTCAAATCAATCACCATTATTAATTCAAATTAAAATTCATCATTCAGAAAAAAAAAAAAATAACAAAACATTAAAATCATAATTTCATTCAATAAATCAAATTAAAACTAAAATCATCAAAATCACAAATTCAAATCAATCATCATTGCAAACATGATGGATGGCAAGTATGTGTGCAAGATTGAGCGTGCGTGTGTGGGTGTGCGTGAGTGCACGTGTGTGTGTTAGTTTGTGTGTGTGTGTGTGTGTGTGTTTGTTGGACAGTTTAAAACAAGGCAGGGAAAGGTCTTGACTATGTGAGTGTCGTTTGAGTGCTAGTTATTTCAAGGGGCACAAGAGATTTTCTGTCTCATCATAGGTCAGGTCCTGAAGCCATGTCTTTATAATAATCTTGGCTTCGAGTATATTCCCAGGGATCTTTAGTGTGGATTTATTGACTGAGTTAAATACTCGAATAGGGAGAAAGAGTGAAAATCGCGAGGCAAATACCGTTCTAACTCTTGGGATTGGTAGTCTATCAGCTCCTATCCTACCTCTTTGGAAGTATGTGAGTTGTCTTCCCGACGCAGCAATCAGTTTAAGAAGAGACTTTTGGATATAAAGCTGTCGAACACGCAAGACACCTGCCTCTTTGTATAGGTCATCTGTTGAATAGCGACGCGGTTTTCCAAGGAAAACTTTAAGAACAGCCCGTTGAGCACGTTCGAGTTCAAGCAAATAGGACTTGGCCGCGCTACCCCATACGCCTACACAGTACTGCAGCAGCGATTGACAAAGTGCTAGGTAAACTTTTCTGCATATGTCTTTAGGGGCACTGGCACGTAGGGATTTAAATATATAAATAAACTTACGGATTTTTTTAGAGAGTGACGAGATATGTTCTTTAAAAGACAAATTCTGGTCAATAGTGACACCTAGATATTTCGTTGATTTGACTCTGGCTATATCATTACAGCAGCAATTTGTGGCATGACAGTGGATGTTATGGATTTTGATATGATCGATCTCCGGACTGCAAGAACGACTGGTGGAAAACGTTATAAAATTAGTTTTTTCGACGTTTAGGGTTAAGAGGTTTCTATCGAGCCAGTCAGATATAGCACGCATGCCATTTTCTACAGCATCTGTGGCGTCCGCCCATGTGTCTCCGTGAAATATGATTGCTGTGTCATCTGCATAACAGATCATATCTGACCGTGGGATCGTTAACCTCAATATGTCATCCATGTACATGGTGAACAATGTCGGCCCGAGGACACTTCCCTGTGGGACCCCAAAAGTGACAGGAAGGCTTTCACTGACATTGTCCCCGATCACAACATACTGCTGTCTATCCATTAAATAGCTTCTAAACCAGTCCCAAGCGACGCCTCTTACGCCAAGGCGATCTAGCTTTTTTAATAGTATTTGAATGGAAACTGTGTCAAATGCCTTGGCTAGGTCAAGAAAGACACCAATAGCCCGTTTCCCCCCATCAACCTTTGAAGAGACAATGTCAGTTAAAAGCCCTACAGCTTGCTCTGTGGACTTCCCGCGTCTAAAGCCGTACTGGCGTCCGGACAATAGGTCGTGTTTTTCGAGAAAACTGATAACACGGTTGTTAACGAGCTTCTCTAAGATCTTTGACAGTACACAAAGTAGAGAGATAGGCCTGTAGTTGTCAGGACAGTCTTTTCCGCCCTTCTTGTGAATCGGCGTTACAGCGGCGACCTTCCAGGACTTAGGAAATATACCCGTTGACATGCTTAAGTTACAAATATGCGTTAGGGGGTTTAGAATAAATGGTTTGATGTGCTTGAGAAGGAGTGGACGGATCCCGTCAGATCCAGGTGCACTGTCGTCTTTTAAATCGGAAATGAGACTGTCAATTTCATAGTTATCTGTTGGGTGAAAAAACAGGGAGTCCCTGGATCGGTCTGCAAGAGTGGCATCATTGCGGAGTTTGCTCTCTGTAGTATGGAGTTTGTTTAAGATATTGAGTGCCAAACGCTTACCTACCGATACGAAATAACTGTTGCAAAAGTTAATGGATGATGTGCTATTCCCTGCAGACTTTAAGAGTTCCTGATTATCGTTAATTTTTTTAGGAAATTCGCAAATGTCTTTAATTACTCGCCAGAGCTTTTTGGGTTGGGCACTGTGATTCTCTAACTCTTTACCCTCATGCTCTACCCTGCGTTTGTGAAGGATATCGTTACAGTGGTTTCTATATCGTGTATAAACGGCGTTTAACTGTAGGTTTGATGGTTGCGCCTTCACTTGAGCATGCAGCGTGTCTCGATGGCGCATGCACCGAATCAAGCCGGGAGTGACCCACGGCTTCAAGTTAAACTTAGTGCGGCTAATTTTGATTTTTTCCGTGTGTTTGTTTATAGTGTCCGTTAATATTTTGTTGAACAGAAACACCGCGTCATTTACATCTGTTATGGACGTCACTTCGGCCCAATCGCGTTTACTAATATCCTCGGCAATTTTAGCATAATCTGTTTTTATTTTAAATCTGTTGCGCGGTGGATTTCTAGCTTTTAGCAGGTTAGTGCCTAAGATGACAAGGTCATGGTCTGTTATCGAGGATTTACAGACTAAACCTTGAGTTGAGCCTTTGCTTCTGATAAACGCGTGATCTAAACAAGCTTCGCCTCTTGTTGGTTTAGTGATTGTAGGAAGGAGCCCGTGCTCCGACAGTAGACACTGATAGGCGATGCAGGTGGCATTGGGATTATTATCAAGGAGATTTATATTCATGTCACCTGTGACAATCACGCATGGACTATTCAGACCGGTTAGCGAGTTTTCCAGTGAGTTTAGAAATCTATCCGTATTACTAAATGAAGGTGAGCGGTAGATCCCCAGTAGTGTAGTATTTGTGTCAATTTTGACAGCAAGACAATTGGCGTCATCAAAATTCGGCTCGCTAACTGTAACTGGCCAAGTATCTCTAACGTATACAGTCACTCCACCACTTTTATTGATAACTTTCCGAGTGTGAAAGCAGTTGTACCCTGGCAACTGATTGACTACAGAGTTGTCGTTAAGCCAGCACTCTGTTAACACTATTACATCGAATTGGCAGTCAAAGCGATGGAGTACCGTCATGAGTTCAGGAAAGTTCTTCTGTAAGCTTCTTATATTGCAAGTTAGCACTTTAAAATCGTGCTCCACTAATATATCCCGGCACAACTCTGGTCCATCAATGGTGCGGCAGGCTAACGTAAGCGTTTCGTCGATTTCGTCCGATAGATCAACTTTATCCATTATCTAGGATCATTGTAAAAATACTATAAGATCGTTTAAACGAGCTTTTTGCCGCTTTTGTGCCAGAGAGAAGGGATTGTTCGCGTTGACCAGTGTGTTTGGGGAGGAGTTTGCTATGTGTCTGATGTGAGTGAGCGTATGACTGGGTGAATGTTTTGTAGATATGTAGTAACAGGAAGTGTGAGAATTCGTTACTTAAATGTAACACTTGATTTTTGGAGGTGAGTGTAGTGATTAGCTTTGTGAGTGTGGAGAGTTCGTAGTAAGTGTTTAGGCGAACATAATCATTATTAACTAAAATACATCGTAAATTATAGCAATTCGTAAAGCGAGTCATTAAGTAATACTTATAATAAATATTTTTTAATGAAACAGGGATATGAGAAATTCTGAAAAACATAACACAAAAGTATCGGGATTTTATACATACACAGAGTTCAATTCGAGACATCTGGAAAGGGAGGTGAAGTTGAGGGGATTGTGCCAAGAAAGTGGTCCAGGTCTCTATTGTTTTTGATTTGTATTGCTGTCTTCCCTTCTGTTTGACGAACAAGTACTTGGCCTCTGCTCGTCCAGCAAAACTTAAATCCAGCGTTCTTAGCCCGGACTCTGGCTTCCCGAAATAAAATACGATTTTCTTTAGTGAGGTGTTCGTTAATGAATATCTTCCTGACAGGGCCCTGAATCTCAATATCCTGGGATGAAAGATTGCGCCTTGTTTTGAATGCTTTTATAATTTCGTCCTTTTTGGCTCGGCGCAGAAGTTTGACTATGACCGGCCGGGGGAAATTAGACTCAGGGGTGGTCGCTGGGCCTTTCTTCTTCAAGCCGGCACGAGCGGTCCAGTCGATGTCCTCTATAGCTAAATTGACCCCTATCTTAGTTGCAGCAACCATAGCAATATGATGAAGATTTTCATTGGTAGTTTCTTCCACTCCTATGATCTCAATTTCATTTCTCATACCCGCCTGCGACTGCTGGTTCAGTTGGTCTTTTAATGAGCACATCGCGGCATTCATGTCAGCCACTTGAGATGAGTTTTGTTCCAGCGCAGCGATGCGCTCCTCAAAAAGGTCTAAACGGGCATTACATTTGTCCATTCCGTCAAACAGTTTTTCCAGAGTGAGTTTGACCTCTGCCATGTCCGAGCGCATAAGGCGAATTTCTGTAACCAGCTCAGAATAAGAGACGGAACCTTCAAGGCCATCCCGGCTGGGAGAACCCATAGCCATGCGTTTGTAAGCGCGAGATTGCGTGTTGACGCGCGAGACGACCTGCTCAGCAGGTGTAGCAGATGGGCAGGCAGGCATGTTGCTGTTGTCAGTCCGTGGTGTTTTAGAGCGGCAAGAAGGACATACCCAGTTATCATTTTGCCTTGTGGAGTCAAGTGTTACATTTACACAGATCGGGTGGTAGTTTTTCTCACACAAGGTACAATTAATCGATCTGTTCGAAGTAATATCTTGTTTACAAGCATCACAAATTGTATTCATTTTAGCAGAAAGCAAAATAAAGTTCTCGCTCGAAAACAAAGGCGGTGAGTCAGCTAGCTAGAGTGCCGAGCAGTACACGCGTAGAGTGCGTGGAGGTGCGTGATACGTGTGCGAGTAGCGTAGCAATAGTCCGCACGCACAGAAGTGGCTGCGACAGCGATAATGTGACGGGTGGACCGGTCGGCGCATGCGGTGACTCACCCGTGACAAGCAGCTGATCAGTGTTTACTGACTAAGATTTCACTTATTACTGTGATATCTTCGGTAATATTGGTCTGATTTAGATGTTCACTATCACAGAGCACATAACTTTTCTTGAGCTTCACACTGATAGAACTTCTGACTCTATATGTACACTATTTAATACTTTTTATGAATATTAAACACGGAGAACGTTATTTGTGCTGCGCACGCGAACGAGTCGAGCGGCGGAATGATGTTTATTGTTTATACAACATCATGACGTAACACCACGCCTGTATGCTCTGAGGGGGTACGCAGATGTGTACAATATTCCCAGATTTCGACAGTTAGGTGTATTAAGTTCCATTTATTGGGGATAAGCCTATTACCTTGACATGTATTGTTTTTTTTTTATTGGCAAGGGTACTTCAAGGGTAGTTTGATGAGAATTTGGTAAGGTTCTGATTATGGGATCCATGACAAAGGAACGGAACTCTTCAATTCTTAGAAGCAAATTAACGATACTCGGCCAAATCTTTTAAAGGCTATCCGGTTATTTGAGTCACGTACCATAACGTCGTTATTAACCGACTTCAAAAAGAAGGAGGTTCTCAATTCAATGTTCCCCGATTACTCGAAGATGACTGGACCGAATTTGTTTTTTAATTGTTTGAAAGGGTATACTTCCCAGAAGGCCCCATAATCATCAAGTCAGGATCCTGATAATGGGATCCTGGAGAAATTGAAAGAACTCTTCAAATTTTATAGGCACACCAGAAGCGATTTGGGTAGTTATAGAAAGAGTACTTTCTCGGAGTAATCCTGCTTAAATTTGGTAAAGATTAGATGAAGAACTTCGGAGAAAGGCAACGGAACTACTCATTAAATGTAGCAAATGTCTCTTACTGGGATTGCTGAAATCTCATGTCTGTCTATTGTTTACACCAGTTCATAAAAAAAAATCACGCTGGTACGCTGTGAAAGGGTATGCACATGTGAAGCACTAAAAAGTGAAAAATAAAAACTTTTTTGCAATAAATAAAACCGACTTCACACAAAAAAGTGAAAAATAACTTTAGCTTCAGAAGTCGGTGACAAAAAAACTAAATCAATCAAATAAAGGTCACCGACTTCTGAAGCTAAAGTTATTTTTCACTTTTTTGTGTGAAGTCGGTTTTATTTTTTGCAAAAAAGTTTTTATAATGCAGGCTGGTAGACGTAAACATAATATATCACACCTACCCTAAAAAAACAAATTAAGGACTTCAAAGAAAGAAAATCGTTTTTTTTTACTTTTCGCAGTAAACTTACAGTATTTTGTTTATTAAATACATGTCTCTGCAGGTACACAAAAGGTACCAAATTTACTTATACAGTTCAGTTAGCTACATAATTATATTGGTTAGCAATACACCCGTGGTTCTGACATCAGGATGGCGGGTGTACCTAATTTTAAAATATCTATATAATTCAGGAGAGGTGCGTAAAGGTACACAGAAGGTACCAAATAACTGCAATAAATTTAGGCACATCGGAAAATTACACCCGCGATTCTGACGAACATCCCATAACATACAGAGTTTTCTCCATGCCTCGGAAAGTACGTTAAGTCGTTTGGTTCTTGCTGTCATTTGTAGATCTTTGACAGTCGTTAGAGGTAGTCAGTGGTGGTGGTCATTACCCAGTACTAACTGGGTTGTGGAGGTTAGCTAGGCAGTCGCTCCATGTAAATGTCAACATCCCCCAGAGGTGGAGCCGTACCGGTCGCTGCTGCAGGCGCCGCGCTGGCACGCGCTGGTGCTGCAGTTCCGCTGGGAGCACGCGCGGCTGCTGCACCCGGCGCGCGTGGCGGCGCTGCCGGTGTCGCTGCAGCTGGGGCTGGCGGCGCTGAACACTCCGCAGTGCTACAGCGACAGCACGCGCGTGTCCACGTGCCCCGCGTGCCAGCCGCCGCTCAACGCGCTCGCCCGGTGTCTCCCGCACGCGCACGTCTCGCACTCGCGCCTGCTGTGTCGCATCTCGCAGGCGCCGCTCAACGAGCACAACCATCCCATGGTGCTGCCCAACGGACAGGTCTACGGGGAGAAGGTAACACCACACACTTTTAGGGACTACTCACACATATTCAGCTCTATTCAGCTTATGCCCATAGAAAACAACGATTTTGTATGAGACGCTTACGCATAGGAGTCCCTTAGACTGACAGAGAATCTTTATCATTACTTTACAGAGCACAGAAATCGGTAATAGGTCCCAAACCTTCGAGACTTATAAGCGTCATGTTATTTATACTTTTTTATCTAGAACAGCAGCTGTACGGTTCTAAGATTAAGGGGCCGGCGGAGCATGCGTCTTTCATACTAACGTAATACCAAAATAATTTGTAAATCAAACATATACTTAAGGTAGTGTGTACTTATTGAGATTGAGTTACAGAATGTCTATGTTCCCAAATATATATTTTGAAAGGATAATGATATAAAAACGAGATTTGAAGAATTTACAATTTCAATAAAAAATGTATTTTTCCCATAACTCTTGTTTAAATCAGTGTCCATTCAAAATATATATTTGGAAACCTAGATATTGTGTAATTCAATCGAAATAAACACACAATAGCTTAAGAATATGTTTGATTTACAAATTATTTTGGTATTAAGTTTGTATGAACGACGCATGCTCCGCCGGCCCCTTAAGATACGCATACCTAGGTCTGTCCATAGATAGGTGGTGACTACTGGTGACCATTCCATTTGTCCTGGTTGTCAAATTTAGATTTTTAGCTGTTGTTACAGGTAGTAAGTGGCCCGAAGGCATTAACTATCATCTTAAATGTTTTGTCAGTGATCTCTCACAGATTGGAAATGATGGCCACTTGTAAATATAAAGAAAAAAAGTATAATTTAATAATCAGAAGTAATTATTACTTCGGGTGACCATTCACAATAATCTAAAAGCGATTAAAGCCTATTTCAACAAGCAATCTGTGTCTACAAACCACTTTTCTCCTTCACCAGGCTCTCAAAGAAATGATGAAGGAACACGGCTCCATCATCTGCCCGAAGACCAAGGAGGTGTTCTGTATGAAACGCGTGGAGAAGGTGTATGTCATGTAATGCGACACTTGTCACTGTATATACGACATGTGTCATGCTGTACATACTTGCCTTTATATACCTACCAGCATTTATCACGCTCGGATACTTTGTTTTTGGTAATATATGATTATAAATTAACTTGTGATTTTTGGTGTAGCTAGGGTAAGTAAGATTATAATAATAATCATAGAAAAGTTGTATTAAAAATTCTGTGGCTTATTTAATTAAATATTTCTTGTAAGCAGTCGAGTGCAATTAGACAATAAGGTGGAACGAAGTTTATAGTGGGCGGATTTTCATGGAACTTTTTTTGTTGAGTTCCTAGAAAAGTGGAGAAGAAAGTTAAAAAAAAATCGCCTCTCGCGACTTCAAATTCGACGTAGGTATTCATATTGTAGCGTAATAGAGTGACCTACAAGTTGTAGTTGTACTATGCATTAAACGCTAATTTGCCCTGTTTCTTTGTTCAATGTTGTCGTTGCATTGCATATTTCAAGTATTTTTTGAAAATTTCCTTCATATATTTCTGTAATATCGGAATTTAAGACTAAGATTTCTTTTGAAATAGGGAGCTGATGCTTTAATAAAAAAGTCCCACGAAAATCCGACCACTATAAACTTCCACCTCTTGAGTATTTTTTGTCAATTGCACTTGACTAAAACATCAAGTTCAAGTTTTACATAGATTACGTGTCAGGATGATCTTCGGGTGTAACTTTTAATTTTATTTAAACAATGCAATATTCTGTCTCCTAGCTACGCCTCCTATATTATTATTTTAGTATTATTATATTGCTTACTTTGAAGGGAATAAAATATTGTGTGGTTAGAAGGTAATCATTTAAATTAACAAGGGTGTTTTGGCCATACCATAGTGCCAAGTCTTATTTTTTCATTCATATTTAACAAAATATTGATTAAAAGATTTAAATACAGACTTGGTTAATTGGAAATCTTCGGAATCTCTAATTGAAGTTTTTTAGTATGCATGTAATGAGGATACTTGAGTATCAACTTTTATTTGAAAAAGATGGTCCATCACTAAAAAAAAATAACGATTATAACTATTGTGTCGGACGGAACTATCTAAATTTTTGTTTTTAAGTTAAAAAAAACTGTCTATATAAAAAAAAAACACGTTAAATGTAAATATCAATTGAAAAATTAGAAATATTATTTGTATGGTGATTTAAAAACGCCATCATTTTGTGCCATTTTCCCGTACAACCCTGGCACATTATTATGTCAATAGAATTCAAGCACATTTTAATAACTTTACAATAAAATAGACAGTTTGCAATTTGAGTTGCTTTATGCTTTCCAAAAAGAAGTAAAAGAGTGTCCATTTTGAAATACAAACTTGTGTAGATATCATTATCTTATAATATTCAGTAACAATATCCTTCGTTATTAATATAAGTATGATTAACATCATCAGCCTAATTAAGCCAACATCACTATGTCTTAGAACCAAAAAATCGAAAACAGTTGAGCATTGATATAATTATGGGGTTTTTAATATATCAACATAATCATTAAGGTTGATTATATTTTGTTTTTTAAACCGTAAATATCGTAAACAAATGTGATTCTCTCTACATGACGCTGGAGCGAAACTTGAGATATTATAGCGAACTATGTTATTTAAGTTTTTCATAGCATGTGTAAATTATATTAATAGCTCATTGTATCATAAATATCCTTTCTTTGTTACATTGAGAAATAAACGAAAATCGAAATTGTGTTGTTTTATTTGAAAAAGAATTAAAATAAATCATCATCTTCCTAGCCTTTTCCCAACTATGTTGGTGTCGGCTTCCAGTCTAACCGGATGCAGCTGAATACCAGTATTTTACATGGAGCGACTGCCTATCTGACTTCCACAACCCAGTTAATACTGGGAAATACGATACCACTTGGCAAGACTGATGTCAGACTTTTTGGACCACTGACTATCTGTAACGACTGTCAAAGATGGACAAATGACAGCCGGGACCAACAGCTAACGTGCTTTCCGTGGCACGGAGGAAACTCGGTATGTATGATGGATGGTCTGTGGATGGATGAACCTAGGCAAGCATGGCTTAACCTAAAGATCGACCCAAGCGGCTGATATTATTGAGCCACGAGCTCCTCAGAAAAATAATTAAAATAAACTAAAAGAATTAGAAAATAAATCATCATCCTGCCCTTGTCCCATTTTATTTGTGGTCGGCGCAACACGTTTTATTCTTCCATTCTCCCCTGTTAGACGTCACAGCATCATTTACTTCTTTCTCTTTCATATCAGTCTTCACACAATCCATCCATCTTCTATTTGGCCTTCCTCTCTCTCCCCATCCATCAACATTCATATCCATCACTCTTTTAGTCACATGCGTTTCATCCCTCCTCATTAAGAATTAAAATAAATAATGGGGGTTTAAATTTTTTGGCCAGATTTTCTTCCGCCGCCATTTAGTTTTTTTTTCAAAGTAGCGCCCACTCTTAACACCTTTGTATGAAGAAAACGTTCTAAAGTGTCACGTTTCCGGAAATATGAGCTATCAAAGTTAGAATCCGTTCACTGATAGCATCTTCAGCACAACTTTGACTTGATCAGAAACGCATAAAATCAACCTATAGCTGGCATCAATAGGTACATACAAGTTTTTTTGAGCCACAATCTTCTACTAAAGCGTCAAGTTTCCGAAATTTATGGCGTTGTGATCGCTACCTGGCACAACTTTAATAGCTTAAATCTCTCGGAAACTTGACGCTTTAGAACAGCGGTCGGCTACCTTTTGGCAGGCAAGGGCCACAAGGTGGCAAAATAAACTAGAGGTGGTCCGCACTTGTGATAATAACCCTAGAAGCCCAATATACCTACGGATGGAATATGACCCATAGACAAATTGAAAACCTCGTTCGTAACAACACGAAAAGGCCTTTTGAAAATAGAATTTAATGAGAAAAACACTGCATAAATCAATTACAAATTAAATTTTATTGAATTCTTCGATAATTGTGCTTTGTCGGTACCGACTTAGTTTTGGTGTGACACTTCTCTTTTTACTAAATAACTGACCCACGCAACTACGTCTGCGTCACATAAAATAGATAATGACCTTTGTTTGATTCATCATCATCTTCGGCCCTTGTTCCATGTTACTTGGAGTCGGCGCAACACGTTTTCTTCTTCCTTTCTTCTCTGTCAACCGCCATGCTATCATTTACTCCTTTGTTTGATTGATTTAGTTTTTTTATCACCGACTTCTGAAGCTAGTTATTTTTCAATTTTTTGTGTGACGATGGTTTTATTTGTTGCAAAAGAGTTTTTATTTTTCACTTTTTAGTGGTTCACATGTTCTCACCCTAAGCGTACCGGCGTGATTTTTTGTTATGAACTGGTGTAAACAATAGACAGACATGAGATTTCAGCAATCCCACATTTGCTATCATTTATTGAAGAGTTCCGTTGCCTATCTCTGAAGTTCTTCATCAGATCTGTACCAAATTGAAACGGGATCACTCCAAGAAAGTACTCTTCCTAAAACTACCCAAATCGCTCCTTGTGTGCCTATAAAATTTGAAGAGTAGGTACCCCCTTATTTTGTCAGGATCCCATCATCAGTATCCGGACTTGATGATTATGGGACCACCTGGGAAGTATACCCTTTCAAACAATAAAAAAAACAAACTCGGTCCAACCATCTTCGAGTAATCGGGGAACATTGAATTGAAAACCTCCTTTTTGAAGTCGGTTAAAACGACGTTATGGTAGGTGACTCAAATATCCCCGGATATTTGAGTTACCTACCATAACGTCGCTTCCAGGGTACTAATTTTCTATGTAGGTGTGAGGAAAGCGACAAGTGCCTGAAACTAGGAATTAACATTCTTTGTGGTCCTGCTGAACGAGCGCACGAAGTTATCATCGTTGATTTTTCGGTACTTAAATACAAATGTTTCAGTTGCAGTTCTGTTTTTTTTTTTACGAAATGAATCACAGGGTACTAATTATTAACCGACTTCCAAAAAGGAGGAGGTTCTCTATTCGCCTTTTTTCTTTTTTTTTTATGTATGTTCACCGATTACTCGAAGACGCCTGAACCGATTTGAAAAATTATTTTTTTGTTTGAAAGGGTATACTTCCAAGTTGGTCCCATAGAAATATTGTCATGATCTGATCACGAACTTCGGAGATATGGAACGGAACTCCTCAATAAATGATAGCAAATGGACTGGGATTGCTGAAATCTATTGTCTGTCTATTGTTTACACCAGTTCATAACATAACATCACGCCACCGCACCGGTAGGCTGTGAAGGGGTAAGTACAAGTGAACCACTAAAAAGTGAAAAATAAAAACTTTTTTGCAAAAAAATAGAACCGACTTCAAAAAAGTGAAAAATAACTTTAGCTTCAGATGTCGGTGACAAAAAAACTTAATAAATCGATCAAACAATGGTCACCGACTTCTGAAGCTAAAGTTATTTTTCACTTTTTTGAAGTCGGTTCTATTTTTTTGCAAAAAAGTTTTTTTCATACTTAGAATAGCTGTTGAATGCCCCCTTTTTCGGCGCTCATGGTGGTCCTGCTGAAGGGATCGTGACTACCGCCGGACTACCTTCAAAGTCGATTTTCTCGAAAACTGCTAAGGTTTTGACCAATTGAGTACAAATTATTGACCAAATATGCAAGCGATTGGCGTTCGTGGTCGCCGGCGGTAGTCATGGACATGTCAATTAGATATTATTATTAGAATTTATAAAGTGAGAACTTTTCAAACCCTACTCTAGTCTATTCCTTTTAATATCGTACCTATGTATTTTACGACGGTGTTTGTTCTCAACTCTACATTTTCAATAGAAACGGGATGTAAAACGATTCTTCTTTCCGTTATCTTCTGAATGAAACAAAACATTGATTCTGATACTTTTTATTGACTTTTTAACACTTTTCTTAATAATAACGTCGCGCGTCGTTGCACACGACAAAAATACTCGTAAATGGCATTATTTATCACATTATATTGTAATGGCTACTCATTGTAGATACATAATTATTTATTATATAAAAGGTGCAGTTAGCGACCAAATCGAAAATTACAAAATCTCTCATACGTATACAACTTGTGTACTTACGTACAAAAAGACAAAATTGACATTGAATTGATTTTTTTCTACTAAAAATATACGTATCTAAATGCACTCGCTACAAAACACATTAAAAACTCGCTAAAATGCATTGTAAGAAACACATGATAATGTTTGTAATTAAATATTTATAATATTAAAAACAGAAACAGAATAACAAGACCAGTACATGTTGATAATAAAAAAACTATTTGAATAACTAGAAAACAATCACAATATTAGAAGTGGAGTTCATTCTATTCGCTAAGGGGACTAATATTATACCGTATTTAATCGTACCACCGGAGACTTATTGATTGCATTTTGAGTTATAAGCTCGATATTTTTAGACAGGCAACTGGCGACATTTACATAAATGAGTAAGTGTGAAATCACGTTTACACACACAGACCAGCGTTTTCTTGCAGATTTTTCCATTATAATTGGAACTCACTAAGTAAGAATTCTAATCGCGCAATAAAGTGCTTCCGATGCGAATGCTTGCGAGCGACCGAACTTCTCGCTCCACCAAATGATGCCTTTACTTGACAGAATGAGATAGGTTTACTCGAGAATGCTGATCTGAGGGCCTAAAATGGCCGCTTCAGAATTATAAATATAGGATGATAATAATAATGTCAAGTCTCGATGCTGAGCAGAGGGTTGAAAATCTCGCAATGTTCATCTTGGCGTCGTCCAATGCTAGTAAAAACGGGAGTAAGGTTTAAGCGTGGTCATAGTTTATTTCGCAATGGATTCCAATCAATTAACACTAATGCATTTTCATGCCTCCGACAGTTTCAAGTTCTTAATTCCGTAATATTTACAATAATTTACATTATCATTTACGTTTTAAGGTTACAATTAAAATCTAATTTCAAAGTTGCTTGATTTCTTTATTTTTAAAAGACTTCCAAAAAGCCCGGTTTTCAATTCGTTTAAATGTATTTTTTTTAACATTTTTTTTCTTTTTACAATATTATTATTGTGTTTTTTATTATTAAATAATAAAATGTATTTTGGGTAAAGTAGTGGACATCGCAAAAAGATATTGTGTATCTCCTAAAACTAGAGATTACCTATAATAAAAATTAAAGCTTAAAACTACATAACATAGTGTGTTTTGGTTTAATAAGTGATTAATATCTAATATTGTTTGTACATTTATTTAGTGGAGTACATTTTTATATAGCCTGCTATTATCATTAGCAACCTTTATATTGAATAAAACATATATTTTTCTTACATTTTGGGTCATAAATAACATAAATTCCATGTAAATGGGTAAACAATGATTGATTTTACATAAGTATTGCTGAAAAAAGGCGACAGAAGCGAGCAACACTGGGAGTGTTTCAATATTAACAACAAAAAAAAAAACTTTGAAAATTATACGTATTCTTAACATACGTTCTGGAGTATCATTTACTTAAAGAACTATAGTTTAGCTTAATTTCGAAAAGTTCCTACAATTCACAGTCTAAGTTTAATTCAAAAATATTAATACTCATTTAGTGTCCTTGGCGGACGTTGATTTAATCTTAAGAATATAAAAATATATGATTCTTAAGTTATAGCCACTAATGACATTATTTACAACATAACTAGGGCTTCTGGGTGAGGGGTGTGAAGTATTCCATATCGATTTGTTGTGACGATTTAGCTGTCACTGATTCTGAAGTTTTTATTTTAAAGTTCTTGTTGGATCATTATGAACTCTATCTACTTTGATTTGAAGATTTTGTGATGAATACAATATATATCAATGTATAGTCACATCTTCTCCAAATGATTTTAAACCAAAAAATGTTGACGGGACGAGTGCGGGCAGCGAGTTCGCGGAGTGCCATCCGTCGATTGTCCAATCATTCATTTGTTTTTCTTCGTCGCGCACACATTGCGAACTCGCGGCGAGCTCGCTGCGTACTCGCCCCGCTTTCAATTCGTTCGCAACTCGCTACTGTGATAAGGCTGTAAGGCTGATGCTCCAAAGTAGCCCGCGAAATTCAAATTTTCTTACGTTTTTTTCCATTTGTATGCCAGTGTTAGGTTTTAAAAGTCGAGGAACGACTTTTAAAGGCCAAAGACTTTTCCTCGACCTTCATGGCCTTAGAGGGTTGTATTGATGATTTTGATGATTATGATTCTGTACTTAACTACATACGTCTTGCAGTCGCGAACGATATTTTCATCAACATACAACCTAGCACTGGCCTACAAATTGCAAAAAACGTAAGAAAATTTGAATTTAGCAGGCTACTCTGTAGCATCCACCTTTAGTTCAAAATCGAATGAAAAAACATTGACAGTTTGTCGTAACTAGATGGAGTGGCACCTATATTCTGTACCTGTCACCGTAAAATTGTCAAACACGTTATATTGTAATCTCTCTAGCGATATTGTAAACTCTCGAAATATTGTCAAACGAACATACTGCTTACAATAAAACGCATTATTTTTCGTGAAATGCTTGCGATGGTAGTCAACTCACGCGGTGTGGAGGGAAGGAGGGGTCCCCTTGCCCAGTGGTACCACTCTCATGAAAAGATAATGTACCATTCCTGAGAAATACCGATTAATATAACCTAACCTTAAAACACTTTATATTCCCCTAAAAAGCGTAGTCAACGGAGCCCCGCTTCGCGGGGCCCCTATTTCCGAGTGCAGGGTTTAAAGGAACCTAACTAACCTAACGGGGGGGTCCCGATTATGGGGGCAGAGATACTTCCGTATGTTCAGTTGACAATAATTCGAGAGTTTACAATATCGCTAGAGAGAAACACGTTATATTGTAATATAAAGTGTTTGAAAATTTTACGGTGACATACCCATATTTTGCCACCCGGCTTAATCGAATCGTACCGACCTGACGTGTATAGCAAATTTTACTTTTAAAGCCACCATATCCAACCATTAACTTCTGCATCTTCAACCTCAAACTCAAAAGCCCCTACATTCACACACACACGCCACATACTATCTGTCTACCCGAAGTAGTAGGTCATGAATGCCATGATAACGATCCCAGAGACCAGCGCTCCGAGGTGCTTCAGTGACTGTATCTTGTCAGGCTCACGGAGCAGGTCAGGTAGTACGGTGACGAGGGCGATGTGGAGGAATCCGCCCGCTGTGAACGGTACTATCCAGGACGTTTTGGCCTCTGGAAAGGGGGAAACAGATTACGGATTAGAACTGATGATTTGGTTATTGAAGGTTAAGTTATACCTGGTGTATCATTCATCGTCTGCTTGCCTTTTCAGTACTTTGTTGGGGTCGGTTTCCAGTCTTAACTGGATGCAGCTGAATACCAGTATTTTACATGGAGCGACTGCCTATCTGACCTCCACAACCCAGTTAGTACTGGGTAATACGATACCCCTTTGTTGTTAACTTTCGGGCCACAGACTATCTGTAACGACTGTCAAAGATCTACAAATGACAGCCGCGACTAACGGCCTAACTTACTTTCACTTTTTGGGTGGTCAACTATCCATGGATCAACCTAGGCAAGCGCGGCTTAATCTTAAGGTCGACCCGAACGGCTGTTATTAATTAGCCACGCGCAGTTACCACGAATATAGAACATGATTATAGCCCTCAGCATTTTTTCGTCTTAATAAATTTGTTGTTAACAGTTTAGTACGAAAACGATGGTAAAAAAACAACTTTTATATGGTTGTGTAGGGTTTAAAATCATGTGCTCCATTTTCGATTCCACCCTGTATTATTAATTGATTAGAATTGAAGTAAATAGAGTGCTTACCAATAGAGTTCCTGGCTCCGCTGAAAATAACAGCCGTCATGGCGCCGATCAGACCAGCTGCCGCCGTTGCCTGCACGAGATAACATGCGTAAAGCTTTAGTATTGTATTATGTGTATGGTTTTTTGTAGGTGAATATGTATCTACTCTTGCTAACCTTGTTCTTACCAATTTAGGGCACACTTTCATGAAGAAGAAGCAGTCACACAACAGTATCATAACACCGTTGTACGTTAATGTACCTACTTCTTACGGACAACTTAATGTTGGCTGGTAACCAACAATAAGTCACTATAACTTGAGATAGTCACTATAATTTGAGATAGTCACTCTAACTTTAGATAGTCACTACAACTACAGATAGTCACTATCACTTGAGATAGTCACTATAACTTGAGATATTCTGGCTTCTGTAACTTAACAACTGAGGAAATAAAGGCTCGAGATGGACAAATAGCAGTCTGTAGACTGTGGATGGTCCATTGCCATTCTTACCAGTTGTGCCTTAGCTGCCTCCCACCGCGAGAATCCGCTCTTGAGCAGGATCGCGAAATCGCCAACTTCGTGAGGAATCTCGTGCACTGGAAGAAAATTGAGACATTTTGTAAATTATTAGCATCGCACTAAGGGTTTTATTTCGAAAAGTTTAAACAAGTACAGTCGTTGGTAGGATAAAAATGTGCGCATCAGGAACAGACTTTTTTATATGTTTTTTATAAGTTGGAGAATTGTAACATTGTAAGTGTTATTGGGTGTTTCCATCAGGAATTTCTCAGTAGCAGCCACGGAGTCTGGATTTGTGACCGATTGATGGCAATAGGCTCGCTCTTTATTCATATTTGCATGCTATTTTTATGGCGAAATGTGTCATCGCACTACAAGTTTTTTACCACCTTTTGTACCACATTTGCTGCAAATAAATTATTTTGACTTTTGACTTTGAAATGTGAGTGCACTATAAGGATCAATTTCAGGATTTACAGGTGTGATGGTATGTGTGTGTAATGGGGGCTATCGCGCATGAATTCGCCGCTAGAGGCGTTCGTGTAGAGTAAGGTCTTCCGAAATGTCAGATATCATAGTGTTCCTGCTTTATTTTTACGACTTTTTACTCACTTTCACGATTGTGGTCAAGATTGAGCCATTCCTGATTATTTATGTCTTGAAGATTTTAAGTAGCAAGTTAGAACTAATTTGGTTGTTCTTGGAGGAAGAATAATTTTGAAATATTTCATACTTGCTAACTTTACAATAATACAACATACAATACGGACAATATTCTATGTATCTGAAGTGTACACTAAGTTGTTATACGTAATAAAATCAACTGTTTATGGAGTTATAAGTACTTAAAAGTATAAAATAGTATATATGACTACTTATACTCGCCAGTGGCGCCATCTGGTGAGCTCAAAAACGATAGGCTTCATTGTACCAAGCTGATATCTATTATTATACACACCCAAACAAAACAATTGCCAAACTTAAGTGGCAGTGGG
This sequence comes from Xestia ashworthii, assembly GCA_950022955.1. NCBI lineage: Eukaryota > Metazoa > Arthropoda > Insecta > Lepidoptera > Noctuidae > Xestia > Xestia ashworthii. Next base: position 6,775,349 of record OX465570.1, on the reverse strand, counting down.
CAGGGCACATTTCTCGCAGAACGGATGGCCGATGGGGCCGAAAACTTCTGGAGTGGCGACCGCGAACCGGAAGACGTTGCATTGGAAGACCTCCCACTAGGTGGACCGATGACATGGTGAAGGTTGCGGGAATACGCTGGATGAGAGTCGCACGAGACCAGTCAATGTGGCGACACATGGAGGAGGCCTATGTATGTCCAGCAGTGAACGTCTTTCGGCTGAAATGATGATGATGATGATACATACCTAGTATAGCAAATGTAGTGAGCACGCCCACCCTGAAGCCGACGAGGAAGGATCCCCCCACCGCCAGACCGTGAGTGAAGTTATCGATGGAGTTCGCCATCAGGTTCAAGTACCCTGCCACCTGGAACGTTACAAAGATCAGGTAAAATTTTGACAATGTAATTTTCGATAGGTAAATAAGATGGTATAGCTCTTACACTAAGATATTCAGTCTTTAGAATCAATGATAAAATCACCCCACTTTCAAAATAGGGGCTCAAATAATATGAGCAATTTCTATCGCGCGTCTCTTGTTTTCTCTCGTGGCGCCCGGCGTCGCGCCCGCGCCGCGCCCCGCCCGTGCCTCGTCTATGTGCCGACACCCCATCTGTGCCTTGTCCGCGCCCCGTCCTCGTCTTACGTCTTTTCTGTGTGCCCTGCGCCTAATGCTGTTTTACACGACCGGTTTTTCCAATAACAGCTTGTCCTTCGACAAAAGCCTCCTCCAAAAACTTCCACTATCTCTGTCTCTTGCAATTCTGATCCATTCTGGACCGGCAACTCTTTTGAGGAGATCATCTTTCCAGCGTTTCATTTGTCGACCTTTACTTCCTTTACCATCCCTATGCCACTGTGATATGATTCTAGTGTATTATAAAAAGTCCCTCAATAAAGAAAATAAACAGTGAGGATGATAATACAATGTATTGTTTTGCGCCCTGGTCAAATTTAAGGGTTTTGTATGGGTCAGATCATGGAGAAAGTTGTTCAGTTTGATGGTCTGTAGCACACCCTTGAATTTGACTAGGATGTAAAGAGCACCTTGTATAAGGCGTAGTGCTAGTGAAATGCTATGTTCTGCGACTAAGATGGAAGTTACATTTAAGTCAAGTTATCAAGATCGTAGGCTAACATCTTTCTTGTTGCTCTTCTCCTTGGTTGCCTTGAGCGCCTGTTCCCTCGCCTCGCGCAGCAGACAGCGCCCCATCCACCGGTTGCCCTTGCCCGTGCTGTTGCAGGCGCGCGCTGTGCCGTTCGGACTGCCCACCGTGTTGCAGCATACACCTGGAATATGACGTACGAATTATTAACACATTTTAAGAGGATTCTTACATATGAGCGGCATGCTGCCAAGGGCAGATAAACTGCTATTGCAGTCGGGGTCGACTGCAAGCGTCGCCACCCGTCGACGGCAGTCGTCGACAGGTTTGCGACGGCTGCTGTTTGCTGCTTTGTTGCCGCTCGTCTGTAAGGACCTTAACTATAGGCGGACTTACGGTTCTTACAGACAAGCGGCACACTGGTAATAATATACATAAAAAAATAAAATAAAAAAAACACTGGCATTGTACATTAATTTTAAATAAATTACCAAACAAAACAGAAAGAAAAGCAAAAACGCAAAGTTTATAGTCGCCTCTAAGGTCCAAAACTTGAAATCTTATTTAAGTTAATAAAAATACAGAACAAGACAGGCAATAATTTTGCAGCTCTTATTGCAGTATTTTCTTTTTTTCATAAACAAAGAACTTTGACTTAATTTTGCCTATACAAACCTACATTTTATGCTTTTAACTTCGAGCGATCTTATTCTATGACGTCAATTCCAACTCTATTTAAAGAACAGACATTAGTCAAAACAACATAAAATCGATATTCTGTTCTATAAATATTTTAACCTTTCTAACAACCAACGCTAGTTATTTATATGCTATTTGTGTCTTTTACTTTGTTCTCAACAATAAACAAATTATTTACTTATTTACATCTTTTATTTTATATTCACTGCTTGGCCAAAAAGTGTTATTAGAACATAGTACTAAAAAGGCGATGTCTGCCATTGCATTGCAATTTGGCATAGAGTACATTTTCATGTTTCAGTTTATTTCATTTGAGTAAAAATGTTCTTCATTTTCATGTTTTGTTGTTAATTTCCATGCTTAACGACAATAAACTAATAACTAACCTTTAGTATTATTATTGAAGACACAAGTATCATACAGCTGCTTCGCTGTCACAGTTCCATTCCCATCACAGATCCCATCACCGATGCTCTTCCCCCTCTGCCGCCTCTCAACCGCTAACAACTTCTCTATTTCTTCTATCTCTATCTGCTTTATCTTCGTAGAACCGTTCTGTTTGACAACTTCAGGTTCCTCCTGGGTTTCTTCTTCTTTTTCCTCGTGCTCGGCGGCGAATAGTTTCTCTACTACGATGAAGACTAGCATGCCGCAGAGGCACCATAGACCGCTTTTTAGGGAAACGTGTTCGCCCGCTGTGGAGAGAGAATGTTGGGTTAGAGGTTTGGAAAACAAACATTAATACTAATAAGAGTAGGGCTGGCCAGAGAGACAATGCTTAGATTATACAAGGTAAAATAAGACATGCTGCGTATCATCATCATCAGCCTATAATGTTCCCACTGCTGGGACACGGTCTCCTCTCAATGAGAGGGAATGCTCAGTGGGGGGTGTGTGGGGGTTGTGGAGCTGTTTAAAGTTAAGTGCTTACATTAAAAATATGTATTTAAAAACTTGTAAATAAGTGGAACTTGGACCCCCAATATCTCCGTCCAGCCCGTTGTACAATACAATACAATACAAACTAGAAGGTTCCCACAGGTATGGTCTATACTTAACTAAAACAAATATCGCAATGATGGCGTTGACGCTTTAGAATAACTAAATAAATGACATAATTTATCGACTTTACAGTAATGACGAAGATTTGTGTTGGTCGGGGGGTAAACATTGTGAAATTGTGTGATAAACGCTGCTATAACTTGTTCTGGACATGAGCAATTACTATTGTATTCATTTACACATTGTTGTCAACTGATTATTTTGTGATTTTTACAAATTACGATTAATTTCACCATATTAATGATTATGTAGACCATGTGACATCTACCAATTCGCACTGGGCCCGCGTGGTGGATTATAGCCTATACCTCTCATTTGGAGGAAGCCGTGACCCAGCAGTGGGAACATTCAAGGTTGACGATGATGATGTAGACTTGTTGAGAATCTTATAAGCAACAAGTTCGTGGGAACGAACTCGAGCAACCACTTTACGTAAATTATTTTAAAACGGTGAAGGAAACATCCTGAGGACGCCTCACCGAACCAAAGCAGCAGTAGCAGCTCTGTGCTCGCGTGGTACACTATTATACTACATTATCAATTAACATACTCCCAAATTGTGTCCCCGAAATGGGAACATTACGTATGGTTGATTCTGCTATGTAGTAGGTAGTGAGTTAAATTTTATGCAGCATTCTTAATAAAATAATTAGAAATTGTAGTAAACCAATTATTAACGTAATTTTCCTGCTTCCTGCATCAACTTATATGTTTGTTTTCCTCAGAGATTAGCTTAATTAAACTCTTGCCATCACATTCTTGTAATTTATACTTGTTTACAGTACTTCTTTATTTATAGGCGAAACTTTGAGTTACGAGCTGTTGATGTATACAAGGTGTGTAAACAGACCGTTCACGAAACATTCAACCAAGCATTCTGTACATCAAACTACGAAAAAATGTGACTGTACCGGGTAATAGGTAGTAGTATGGTGGTTGTTATAAGTTATAATAATAGCTCTATCTAGTGTGATATTATGTCCTATTATTATTACCGCCGATAAGCAAGTTTTATAGAGCACATGAGACATCGAACCTTGTCTAAGGTCAGTAACGCAGCTGTAACCTTCGATTGTTTCAGCGGACCTAAGCAAAGCAACAAGCACTATCAAAGCTTTTCGTATTTTTTCAATGAATTACAACAGGACATTGGATATTATTTCAGTAGCAAGAACCATTCAGTTTTGATTTTTTCATCTTTTCTTTAGCACTTTCAAGCTTCAAATCCTATAAGAATTTGTACTGCATTACTCGAATCTCATGACAAACTCGCCTCCAAGTCATACAAGCGAAAACATAATTACAATCGTAACGCATAGTTACCATGATTGATCGAGCATAGTCTGACTCACATATGTTTACTTTTTACTACCAACTACATAGCGTTACTATCAGTTGGAACACAAAACTTCCTAACAAGTAACACATTCAAACGATTTTAAACTTTATAATGTTGATTGGAGAGTGTGTTTTATATTGCCAGGTGTCTGTTGATACAAAACCTCAACCTCTGAATGTAAATGAGTGCGCATGCGACGTTTGTCATTGTTATATCACAAATTAGTTGAATGTCCACTTTATAATGTGATTATGATATGTCTAGTCATCATCAAGTTTATGCACTCGTATGGAGCTACTGATTTACAAAAAGTTTTTCCGAAAATATATAACCGGGGAGGGGGAGGATATAACTGAGAACTCAATCTGATCTAAACCGCGCCTATATTATATTATTATAGCTAGCCTGTATTGTGCCACTGCCCCTCCGTCCATTATTTCCAACGATCACGATTCTGTGCCATTTTTGTCTATAATATTTATTTCGTAAATAGGAAACAGGAGTCTCAGAAATCACTGGGTATAAGCCGTCTTGAAAAACTTCATAGCATTGTCTGAATATTCCCCTAGAACCTTCATTTTTTCTGTCTTTATCAACCTTAAATATAAAAATGTGTATCAAAATGCAGAAGTGCTTTCTACCGGGCTGATAACACTTCAAGTTCAACCACTTACTAGCAATAAAAATAGCCTATTATCGGAAACGATTGCACCAAATCTTTATTAGGAAATATTGTGGAATTAGCCATTTATGTAATTTATATGTTTCATAAACATGTTGTTGTTGATAAACTTTTATGAAATGAGTCATGTTTTTTTAGTTAAACATAGGATTCACATATTTTAGAATTTGTATTTCATACAATGATTTAATCATTGTTTGGCGATGAAAATTGTTTTTGTTGATGCCTCGTCATCGTTCTCTTGCGGCTTGCCGTTATGTTAAATTATTTGGGGTCAACGGAGCATATCTTTTTCCATACTTCTGTATTAGTCGGCATCCTACAGTAACCCCCTTTCTAGCCATTTTGTCTTTCACACAGTATTCCGTTTCTATGTCTTCTACGCTTCTTCGTGACACATTCCTGCTCAAAACTTTCTTCACGTCATTTTTCATTTATGGAGACACTAGCCGATGCCCGCGGCTTCGCCCGCGTAAAATTATATTCTTAAACCTTCCTCTTGAATCACTCTATCTATTAATAAAACCCGCATTAAAATCCGTTGCGTAGTTTTAAAGATTTAAGCATACATAGGGACAGACAGACGCGGCGGGAGACTTTGTTTAATAATATGTAGTGATAGTGATACTAATAAATGTCGTGAGTTCACACTTCACACTTCATCTGGTTCATCTAGTTACTCATAATTTGGTGGTTTTATTCTAAACCCTAAGTAGTGTTTCTAGTGAACACCACAGAGAGTCTATTATCGACAACCGGGCTTTTTTTCTTCTTCTTTGTTCATCCCCGTCTCTTATACAACATGTTTCTTGTTCTGTCAGCTCTAAGGAGGGCTAATGAAGACTGACTAACAAGCTGTCGACCTCGACGCAAACTATTTGATTGGCTATGCAGTCCCCTCAAATTTTGTTGTCACCTCTAGTGGTTGAGTGTCGTTTACAATAAATTGATTTAGTTAACATGCAGTGCAGAACAGTCGTGAGCAATATTTATGCATTTTCATGGATAAATACAGACCAGTTTAAGAAAACATTGAAAAAAATAATGACAGGAAAAGCCTACCTACTATGATGTCAATGAATTTTTATATGACAAATCGCTCTGACATACTGACTGAATGTATTATATTTTATTTTGAATCGCACGAATATTTAAAAATGTTTAATTTTTTTCATATTCAATATTAATAATGTTAATTTTTTAGAATTAATTGACTTTGTATCTTTGTTTTTCTGAAATCTTATGGTCTTCTGACCTAATTTGTACACCAGCCATGGTCAAACATGTTGTGCCAAAGAATATCCTGTACCACCTATAATAAGCATCATTCCATGAATATTATCTACACATGTTTTTGCAAATAAATGAATCTTTATCTTTATAGTATTTCTATACTTTTATATGCATTTCATCTTGCGCCGCATACCCTGACACCTCCGCACTTGATGATCTTATGACTGCATCAGTGAGTGGAGCCCGCACAGCTGACTTTTGATGCAAAAATATTTGAAGCTTTTACCATCTAATCTACACGCTAAAAAGATGAAGATTTGAAGTGCACAGGCGTAAATTACACTGCCGTGTCCAGTGGAATTAATGGACGATAATGATGGTGCTAAAATATTGCCTAGGTTCTGGCTGGTTGATAATTCCTGTCGATATGCTAAGAAAATAAACCTTTTTCAAGTATTAAACTAAATAGGTACCATTCAGATTTTGACCTTAAATTTTATCTAAGCAGTACAAATCTGAAAACGGATTGGGCTACAGCGGCGGAGTTATTGACACCCTGACCTAACCGTATAGGCTTTTGACCTTATTCGACCATCCAAGTTTATGTATTTAAAATACCAATAACACATAATTCAATATTAATTAATGATATGTAGTATTCTCCTAACCGCAACCGCAAAGCAAATACCAACGATTAGCGACACGAAACCTCAACATTGTAAACAAACAGTTAGAAATAGGACAGCAATGTTTATTACTATCAATAATGTGCATCCGTATCTTGAGGAAAATTACATCTTTTTCTTAGTACGATATATCTCGACCTTTCATGGTCGCTCATCATTAACATCACGCCTGTAATGTCTGAAGGATGGGGGCAGGTCAGGTGCACTTAAAATATACGAAAAAGAAAACATAATTATACAGGTTGGAAATTTTTCAATGCCACCTGGAAGGAAAGTACTCGAAATACTTGAGATAGCAAATTTTGCTCAAAGAAAACATTCCTTTATTTTTAAAAAGAAACACGAAAATTTTTTTGCCACACTCGGGAATCAAACCGACTAAAGTTCGAAAAAATAACATCCTGTACTTTTTTGACATCAATCGATAGGGTCAATCATATGTACTCGTATCAACAAACATGGTAAATTAAATGAAGGGAAAACCATGAAATCTACTAAATGACAGTTATAAATTCAATGGGATAGATTCAATAAGATACGAACTTTTATTTATGGTTTTAATTACATTTAATTTATCATGTTAGTTAATAAATAAAATAAATAAATATTGCTGGACATTACACACAGCACCATCTAGTGCCACACTAAGCAAGGCTTGTGTCGTGAGCTAGAGACATTTGATCCATATGATTGACCCTATCGATAGATGTCAAAAAGGTTCAGAATGTAATTTTTTTGAACTTTATAATAGTCAATCCATCCCGGGTTCGATGCCGGAATTTGGCAAGCGAATTTTCAAAAATCTGTGAATGCAGATAATTATATTTGTTTTTAAACATAAATGAATGTTTCCTTTGAGTAAAATTTGCTATCTCCAGTATTTCGAGTATTTGCCCTCCAGGTGGCATTGAAAAATTCCACCCTGTATATTTCGTATATTTGTTCAAATTGTTCAGTTGACTGCCTCGTTGGTCTAGAGGTCGCAAGCGCGACTCCTGAGCATGAAGTTTTGGGTTCGTTTACCAGAGGCCCTACTCCCTAACGTTTCGTCCGTATATTCGGATCTATCCGTCTCTCTCACTCGCACTCGTCTGCAGACGTGCGCGAGAGAGACGGATAGATCCGAATATACGGACGAAGCGTTAGGGAGCAGGGCCTCAGGTCCGGCAAAGTGTTAACGGGTTTTTCCATGAGGATTTCTTCAGTAGCAGCCACGGAGTCTCGATTTGTGAACGGTTGCTGGCGATAGGTTCGCCCCCTGTTCTAAGAGACGTAAACATAACTGGCGTAAGGTGAGTGTACTAATGGGGCATCCTTTGCCTAACCCTCCAGCCGAGAACAAGTTTGGGCTGCTACTAATGAATTCCCAATGAAAAAAACCCAATATTCACGATTCAGGATTGAGGAGCTCGTGGCTGAATAATAACAGCCGCTCGGGTCGATCTTTAGGTTAAGCCGTGCTTGTCTAGGATGGTCTGTGGACCCATTACGTACCGAGTTTCCTCCGTACCTCGGAAAGCACGTTAAGCAGTTGGTTCTGGCTGTCGTTTGTAGATCTTTGACAGTCGATACAGGTAGTCAGTGGCCCAAAAGGTCTAGCAACCAGTCTTAGCACGGGGCGTATTACCCAGTACTAACTGGGTTGGTGGAGGTCGGATAGGCAGTCGCTCCATGTAAAATACTAGTATATTCAGCTGCATCCGGTTAGACTGGAAGCCGACCTCAACATAGTTGGGAAAAGGCTAGGCAGATGATGATTTTCACGCATTTCATTTTCAGAGAAATGGGAGAACAGCAAAATACCGAAGTATTTTGCTGTTCTCCCATTTCTCTTGCGTATGAACTTGTAATCAGTCGCAGCGTCAATGAATGCACTACTCGTATTATGCAATAGAAGGTTATCGTAGTTTACACAGTGACATTGAAAAGCTGTCGTTTTCAAGCCCAGTGTTGTGACAAGCCGGCAAAACAGTAGGAAACGTGTGGAAACGGAAATCGGATCTTCTGGTGTCCATTTCTTTGTCTCTAGGTTTTCTGAGAAGTGTCGCGGCTTAATTGTTTGTGAACAATTCCTTTACAATTATTCTTTATGTGTAGAAGAATAATGAAATGGAGCGCTTACTTGTGATCGTATTAAAGAAACTAGAACAAAATCGAGCGGCTGTTCCGATCCTACTAATGATTTGTGCTTCATTATTTTTCTCATTTCCTGAATACTTAGAAATCTTCGTATTCTCTCCATCATCAGTCTATCTGTACTTTAATGGCTACAGCTGCATCATTTGATTTTGTTTGATTAAAGGCAACGATGTGTTTCCTTTATCAACTTCTGATCTTTCATTCAATGATCTTCCCAAACAAATCAATCAATCAAATCAGCTTATCTGTCCACAGCTGGACATTGGACATATGCCAGCTTTGAAAGTACGTCAGTGCATATAGACTGACGTTTATAAAGTGCATGCCCATCTTTAGTTAAGGTGGCAAGGCAAACGGGCAAGATACAGGTATTTTTTGGCTGGCTATTTGTATGTAGGTTATCAATACGGAAAACCTTCAGGTTCTTGTGATTATGTACGTACACAAAGATGTTTAATTGTACTACCGAGTCCACTAACGGCCGAGCGCTTTTCAACCTTAGCACTTAGAACATAAGGGTGAGAAGTGGCAGATAGTCAGTGAACTTGGTAGTAAACACACGCGACTCGTCAGCATTGACAATGGACTTAACGCGCGTTATCTATTTGCATACACAACTATTTACCTACAGTCTACATAACCATGCTAACTATTTATTTAAATTAACATTTTATACATTCCATTGTTCGTATTGATACGTCTGTTCTCGAAAATATTTATGTGGTCTTTAACCTTTTCACTTATTTTTTTTCTTTTGCAATTTGATCGTTTTTTTTTTAAAGCAAAGAATTCTTTGGTAATGATTTACTATCTGTGAATCATTTTATAGCCTGTCTGTATAATCGGAGCGGTGGTCCTGCAATCTGTAGAAGGTTGCTGTAGGGCCCAGATGGGACGGGTCCAGAGAGACGGCAGAATTGGGGACGTCTGCCGCGCTTATAATAACTGGAACCAAGGCGGTGGCGCACGCGCACCTATTGGACGTCGTGGGGAGAGTCTTATACTTTACTCGTCGCGGACTTGAGGAGGTCAGCAAACGCGGACCGGCACTAGCCGCCGGGGTTCGTAGAAGGAGCACTTGTTCCCATGACCCCTGGTGCAAGTGTGGGAAGGGAACACCGAGGTGGTCGGTACGGGCATCCAACAGGATTTAACACCCCAGGAAAACAGAGTGTTGGCTGGTAATGACGATCTATCTAGAATTCTAGATCCATCGTTCTATTTTAATTGCCCTTGAGAATATTTAATTTTGCACCCCTATCCTGCTGCATAACTTATTACAGACCTGCGCTACATTTCTATCTATCGCATCATAACATGAGATAATCGTTGATTCGAAGTATGATCTTGACATTGCACGATAACGCGTCGAGTTACTATTCCGTAATAAGAGACAAGAATGAATAAAACAAATCAAATTAATTATATGATCGCACGTAGCAAGTAGACATACGTTGGCCTGTGGCTAAAATAATAACAGTAACAATAATGTACGGGGATGGGTGACCACACAAAAGCCCTCTGTATCTCGGAAAGCAAGTTATGCCCTTGGTCCCGGCTGTCAAATGTGCATCTTTTAAAGTCGTTAAATATTCAGTGGCCCGAAAGTCTGACAAGCAGTCTTATCAGGGGCATCTTATTAACCAGTACATCTTGACCTCCACAACCCAAGTAGGGTTGAGGAGGTCAGATAGGCAGTCACTCCATGTAAAATACTGGTATTCAGATGTATCCGGTCTAATTGAACTGGAAACCGACGCTAACCAGATGATGATAGTGTTAGCGAAAACAGGCACTAGTTTTCGGTAGTAAAACTGACAATGCTTAAACTCATTGTTTGTAAACAATAGGAAGTGACAATGTGGTCGTTACCAAATCTATATTGTTCTTTTCGAAGAGCACAAAGTTTGGCTGTTTGTGTTGTACGATCAGGAAGTCGAAACCGGTTTGCTTCTTGATTTGACATAAAAACAGTAAGCATAGAAACATTTTTTTATAAGTTATAATGGATTAACAAAAAATGTAGTGCAAAGTAATGAGTACACATTGAATAATGATAAAGTGACCTCTACAAATCCAATTCAATTCTACAACAAATACAAGGAAATTCAACGATTTCATTACATCAACCCGGAAGAACACCTGTCGCCTGGATACGAACTGCAGAGGCAAATCTGGAAATCTTTTAACCGATTGCGCCGATTGCGGGCCCAGGTTGGCCCTGTAGATATAATTTTGGCCAAATGGGGTATTCTCGATCTATCCCAAACAGAATGCCAGTGCGGAGCCCCTTTGCAGGATATAATATGCTTCACGCTTCACCACTTGTCCTGTCCATCATGTACTACTGACTACTTGCATCTTTCTGGATTTAATCGAAACAAATGTTAGAGCTGTGCAAGTACAGCTCCAAGAGACTGTTCTAAAACAATTTGAGATTCATTGACACGTAAAGAAGAAGAAGTAAGATCATTTTTGTTCGTATTTTTTTCGTTTTCTGTCTATGGTTTGAACTAAACACGTGGCAACATAACATTCTATTGATGAGAATGTTTTGTCGAAAACCAGGCCCGAATTAAATTCGAGTTACATAATCAATGAGCCCTTGAATAAGTTTAGTATGAAATTAGACTAATTACCACACAGTATGTTTATAGTTTATACAACGTAATTCGGTATGTAAAGTAAAAATTAACCTACGCTGATTCCAAAACCATTTGGAGATTTTAGGGTCTTATGCCTTATTTTTCTATTTTTAGCTTTCTATATCACAAGATTGTGTTTATTTTCACAATTATACTTGTAATCATTTGACTTTCATTTGACCTCTAAATTACGTCATAACGTAGCCTGAATAGACTACTTCCTTCGTGCTTTTCAAGATAAATAAAAAAAAAAACTTTTGTTTGTCATACCGTCAGTGTCAAATCAAAACTGTCAATGCTAGTAATTACTGTGTTATTTATTTGAATGCATCGCGCGCTGATAATTTCGCGTTCAAATGATCTTCGCAACAAAAAAGACGACGCCCAGGCTTGTATTCCATATTTACTTCCTTGCACCACTTCTTTTTTAGCGTTTCTTTCACATTTACAAACAATTTGTGTCGGCTATTTGTTGTAGTGTTTTTACATGACGGTACGAAGCATTTAGCACTAGTTGTCGATGACAGTTTCATTGCACGGATACGCAGCACGGATAATGGATAGAAATTAAAATTTGCTAAAAATCGTAGGAAAAGAAACTCAAACAAAAAGTTCACATCACAGTCACGATCACAGCATTCACATTTCACAACAAAATAAAAACACGTATCTGTCAAGCGTCAACTGTCATCAATGTCAACTTTGAAGTTATTTAGTGTTTTTTGTATGTACTGAAAACGTGGCAAAGACTTAAAGCTATTCAGGCTATGAAATGACGTCATCACGAATAATACTTTAAAAAATAATAAAAAGAAACTGTAACTTGGAAAAAAAAAAGCTTAAAATTAGTTGCTTAAAATTAAATGTTTTACGAAATAAAAATGTAAAAAAAATACCTGAAAAATACTTTACATACCGAATTGAAATAACAGTCAGCTGACCATTTATATGCAAATATTTTATCATTATTAATTATTATGTAATAGTAATGTACACTATTCGGTCATAAGGAACAAATTAAAGTTTTGAAGATTTGTAATATGATTCAATTATAGCTTACTTTTGATGACGCCGTAAAGTTACAGACAGCCAGCATCAAAATCAGAAAATCAAGTATGGATTGTTGCAATGTTTTCAGAATTGTGTGCTAGTCCAGTCGCAAGCACGACAAATTAATCACTACAGACGAGAACAGAATCCCTTTGTTCTGTCAATCAGAATCGATAACTTTTTGTATGTTACAGTATTCGTGACATAAATGATCGTTCATTTATTGTCGTGCTTGCGACTGGACTAGTTCAGCGAGGTAGTTAATATCATTGAGTTATAATGTTACATTATAACTCAATGGTTAATATCTAACTATTCGCAAATAACCTGAAGCCGCCGCTTCAAAGATTTCTCCAGACCAATTTTCAACTTTCCCCATTAAAAGGAAGTCAAGCCAATGAAGTGGGCCCAACGTCAGTGAAATCTGACAAAAAAGAACATTTGAAATAGACTTACGTTTAGTATTATTGAGATCATTCTGCCACGCTTCTGGCAGCAGATGTAGGAACACGTCGCCCAGTAGACCTCCCACTGCGAAGCTGAGTAGTATCCTTAGCATAGACGCTCCAGCTGTAACAAAAAACAGTTACTTATTAATTCGAAAATAATAGGAATATACAAGGAAGATAGGTGTCCGACAAGGGAGTTGATTTTAAAATCATCAGTTCATAACTAGGAGTCGTTCAAATGGTGAAACTTCTCAACAACTGGGTTTATGAGCATTGGAGGTTGCTTATGGCATGCCCAACATCTTCAGTTTTAAAGTTTCTCAAGTGTGTATGCGGCGTGTCTCCACAGACTATGGTCCACCTGCGCACTTGACGAGTTTTTGACTGCATCAGCGAGCGCATAGTTGAATTTAAGCCAGGAGCCAACTATATTTAACGATTTTTTTTTTCGACAGGCTTAGTAGAAGTAACAACATTGTCATGAGTTCAGTGCATATTACAATTGTACCGTTCCGGGAAGGAGCGGTACAATTGCAATATGATTCAAAACTGTATGCCAACGTCTGACGAAGTTCCTCTTTAAGACTTATTTCATGTGCTTAATAAGGCCGACGGTATAGGTACTACCGCTAATTGCAATACAGTAAACGAACTATTTGAAGGTTAACAGATAAACTATAGTGCTTCTTAGTAACAACTGACAATAGGCTGTCAATATCACGAGATCGTTGTGCGGTATCTAATCAGTTGGACTGATACGCAAGGGTCATTGCTTCTAGGATTTGCGTCGGTTCGACCATGGCCTGGCCGTATAGGTGATTAGAACTAGGGATCAATATATTATTGAAGCAGACTTTGAGGCCTCAACGCCAGTTAGCGAGGCGAGATACCTCGTTCGGCTCGCTCGCTAGTTGGCGTGTGGCTTGCGCTTTGTAATTGAATAATATCGGTCATTGAGAGCCAAACAATTTGAGTTTGCAGTATGGTAAACTTGAGTTATTATGTCTTCGTTCTCTTGGACCATTTAAATTCATATCAGACACCTCTTTAGGCTATTCTATGACAGTTAACTTAATTCGCTTTTAACTTCCAAACATAATAAAAGGCAAGAGTTCTGTGTTTCTGACCGTGTTTTTGAAGTTCCACGAACCCGAACTAAGCTCTATGCTTCCACATTTATTGTGCAAACCGACGACAGTCTGAGGAATGTACTACCGGTTTCTCTGTTTTCCGATAATTATAATCTAGATCTCTTCAAAGTTCGAGCGAATCGGTTTCTTCTAGGCAAGGATGCTCCATCAGCCGCGACATCGCTTTACATCAGACGAGTTGCGGACAAACGCAAGCTTGTTTAGCATTGAAAAAAACCGGCCAAGAGCGTGTCGGGCCACGCTCACTGTAGGGTTCCGTAGCTTCCCAGACCATTAAAAATACCAACATTTTTCGTCAGCAAAAATAACTTTGTTTTTCATAGTATTTGTATGAAAAACAAAGTTATCATTTGCGTTTTTTTGAAAAAGTGCTATATAACTCAAAAACTATTCAACTCATCAAGTTGAAAATAATTTTCCTAGAAAGTTCATATAAAGGTCTACTTCTGTGATTTTTTTCATATTTTTTAAACTTATGGTTCAAAAGTTAGAGGGGGGGGGACACATTGTTTTTGACTTTCGGAGCGATTATTTCCTAAAATATTAATATTATCAAAAAATGATTTTAGAAAACCCCTATTCATTTTTAAATACCTATCCAACAATATATCACACGTCAGGGTCAAAATTAAAAAAAAAATCGCTCCCCACTTTACGTCTGGGGGAGGTACCCTAATAAAAATGTTTTTTTAAATTTTTATTTTTGCACTTTGTCGGCATGATTGATATACATATTGGTACCAAATTTCAGCTTTCTGGTGCTAACGGTCACTGAGATTATCCGCGGACAGACAGACAGACAGACATGGCGAAACTATAAGGGTTCCGTTTTTTGCCATTTGGCTACGGAACCCTAAAAAGGTATTTTTGATCATAGCACATCAATATTTTGGTGTGCCTTTTCCATATTCACTTTTGGTTTCACCTATCATCCGTAAAGAGCTTTCGATTCATTTGCTCCACATTGCATTATCTACTGCTGTTCTGGGACGCAGACAAATTTCTCTGAATTTTGAGTCTCCGTTGATTTGATCTAATTAATAAAGTACCAGAAAGCAGTGACTATTTTGTTACAGAACACACGCGAGGGAAAGGTGCGTTGAGTTCAGAGATCACGAAGCACATAATAAGCGATAATTACTGGCTCGACTATCGTTTTCCACCGCTCGTCTACCGGATTGACTGTCTCAAGATAATTACACAAGTTACTGATAAATATATTTATAATGCATTAAAGGATAGGTAAGACGTCAAGTAAGTTGCGGGCCTGTGGACGGTTAGCTATGGGCTAGCTAGCCGTCCGTCCGTCTACTGACGACAGGCCGTGTCGACGGCGCGTTTGTGTTCCACGCGCGCCTCAAAGAGATGTCAGCATAAGGGGAGGGGCCCGCAAGGGCCGAAGCCTGCCGGGGTTGCGGGCCTGTTCGAAAGAGATACCGCGGCCCCGGAACATAAAGAGCGAGAAAGGAACATGGATGGGTTTTAGTCAGTAAAAGTCTGACACTCCCTCCCGCTCCGCCCAGAGTGGGAGAAGTCATTTGATGATTTCCCATCCTAAAAAAAAAGACGTCAAGTGAGTTAATTCTAGGTACTATCGACTTATTCATTACAGTATTTCGGAATATCGGAACAGATAGGGCACGGACTATAGACACACTATTACGATAGGAATGGACCGTGAAGCTCTGTGCACTTGAATACTGTAGCAAAAACGTATCCAGTAAATGGTTGAAAAAGGGGCGGATACGGTACATGTTTTTATTATTATTTTAAGATTGTTAATTATGTTTTCATTAGGATCAAAAGATCTGTTAGCTACCTAAATGAGTCCATGTTTTTCGCCATGTCAGATACCACATACTCGTAGCACGCTCGTTTATTAACGCATTAGGCGCTTAAGTTTACATTAAAAGATAACTATGTTATCAAGTAGTATTATTTGTTAATTGCTTGTCGATTACTGCTGTGATTGCTGCGATAAAGATGATTGCTTTTATCGTTACATCAAGTTTAATTTAACGAGTGTAAGTGTGAACGCCACTATTTATGGTTGCACTCCGGCTGAAGAGTATTGATTGAGAAAAACGGAAGCTCAAAACACTTTATTGATGAAGTCTCGTCAAGAAAAACCTGCCCAGGTAGAGATTCATAGATGACTCAGCTCTGCAGGAGTGTACATGTGACGTTGTTCCACAAACAATGAGACACTGAATATCGTGTTCTGTGTGTACGCTACTGAAAGTGCCAAACTGTCGAGGAATTCTAGAAGAAGACCAACCAGAAATACACAGTCAAATAATATTTATTTATTCTTCTTATTCCCCAGCTAAATGCCTTTGAATCTAACCTAGCCATGTTGTAGTGCCTGCAATAATGGTTCACGTGGAAGATTTGGGTGACCGTTATTTCAGGCTGAAAATAGTCGTGATAGCGTTCAAAAGGGCAGAAGTGTTTCGGGCTATAGTTTTCTAGTGCAATGCTTTTCTGAGAATCAAGAGATGCTTCTAATCTAACACTGAGGATTTGGAAAAAAAACGGTACTACAAATGCTTAGTTATAATTTTACCATTTAGGAGCTGCAGCCTTTCAGATAACTTTTACGACACTCCTTCTTGATAACGCGATAAAATGATTATGAGATAGACAATCGGGCAACTGTCAGCGTCTAGGTGTATAAGCAGTATCAATAAATTCTTGTTATCGGCCATCTCTAAGTTTTTTCTGATAAAGTGTTAATAAAAACAATCGTTCGCCGCGCCGTCGGAGATACCATGAAATGGATTACTGGGAAATCTGAAGAGCTTTTAGAAGGCAAGGACAGAATGCATTGTTTTATATTAGGACACGCGCATTGTCTTCATCGGATGATTTTGAAATTATTACCATATATCAGATGACCTTGGGGGTCACCCAAAAGTGATATGGCAACAATTTGGAGGCGATGCCAATAAAATATTTCAATCATAATAGACATTTTGCGTAGTTTTGTGAACAATAGTTAATTTTACAAGATATCAATAAAACAATATTTTGTCCACGTGTGCGCTGACCTCTGACGCCAAGACTTTAAGAGTTACTGTTATCAGGTACAAGCTACTCATCACGTACGTTGATAAGGGGGATAACACAAGTAAGCGGTAAATATAACCTGCTACTTTGTAGGGCCAGTCAACTCTTGTCACTTAGTAATACATAATGTTCCGTTTAGTTTCCGCTACATTGTAGTTGAGAATTGCTGTAAGGAAAATGTGTAAAATTATGTAGTTATAGAATTATAATCATCAGAATCATCAATACAACCCTCCAAGTGTCCAAGTTCATAAAGGGTTTAGGAATGGCTTTGACCTTGAAAAAGCATTCCTAGATGTTTATGGACTTGGAGGGATGTATTGATGATTTTGATGATTATAATTCTGTAACTACATCCTAGCACTGGGTTGCAAATTGCAAAAAACCTAAGAGAATTTCACGGGCTAACCTGGAGTAGTAGGGTTGCTAATTTCTTTACGGGAAATTAAGGTCACGAAAAGAAAGGCAAGGCCGCAACCCCCAATTCGCGAAAAGGTTGGAGGTGGGCTATGAACATTGAAATAAAAATAGGGTGAAAACGTCTACGGAACAAGGGCAACAAAACTAAGCTATGAAAATTGTAAAAAAATACTAAAGGGTCAAAAAAAGAAAGCTCTAAAGGGTGTAAGAAGTCTCTTAAATAAGCCGAAACACATTATTTATTCTCCCCATCATTGTGGTAATTTTTTTTTGTTCTAAACCATACCTGTGAACCTTATATTTACGGAGATATTGGGGGTCTAAGTTCAAACTTTTTCACAAGTTTTTTTTTTAAATTAATTAAGTACATGTTTTCGACGACCCGTACACTATTCAATCCATGCACCAGCACAATGTTTTGAGTGCGTTGCATTTTCACCCCAAAAAATATGTCGTTTCCCAGCAATATTTTTTGCATAAAGTTACTTAGTTTGATGTACAGAATGCTTGGTTGACGGCTTCGTGATGAGGTTTTCGGTTGCTTGATCGATCTCCTATAAATAAAAGAGCTTTCTAGAGCGTTAGCGTTTGTGTTGCAAGTAATTTTAGCACGTAATTGCAATGAGAGAGAGGGAGAGAGGGCGCTGTACCGGTGTTTACCTGTCATAGCTTACTCCCAGTAAATATTTATTTTAAAAATAGTAAAAGTGTGCAATTCCAACCTAAATACGTCTTAAAAGTTGAAGAGACAAATATACTGCCTGTGGTTATAGTGTTCAGCAAGTTTTAATAGCAATATTCCGTGTAACACTTGGAAACCCGTGTGTACTGTATCTCAAGAAAACAACAAAAATAATAAACAAAAGTGCAACCAAAATAGTGAAAAAACAGTTATCGTGGCATTGCTGGTGTCTTTCTGCGCAGATCTAAGTGCACGATCCTTTAAACTATAATTAAAGTGTTGACGATTTTATTCAAATTGTGCAAATCATTCTTGCCATAGTGTGGTTGAGAACAGCGACATCTATCCTAAAAAATTGGAACGACTACGAGCATAACGACACATCGTAGATCCATGCGAAATCGATCCTCGCGCTTGGAAATTTGCAGCTCACATTCACACTTGACGATAGGTGGCGTTGGTAGTACCACAACATACAGAAGCTTCCCCATATTTCTTCGATCGTCTGAAAATGACCTCGAAGTGAAATCTCTGCGATGAATTGAATTAATTGGAACTGTGACACTATCACTAAAATATAAACTAGCTTATATATCCTAACAGTAAACACACAAACAGTGTCAAAATGGCATCAACACCTATATGCGCTGGATGTAAAAGTAAACTACCCATAAGAGAAAATCTTACTTGTGTGCTCTGTAAATGCAGATACGATCTAGAGTGTGGAGGCGTTTCTAAAGACTACTACACTAAAAAGATGACACTGGAAAATAAAAATACCTGGAAATGCCAGACATGCATTTGTAAGATGCCCAAGACTGGAAACACAAACACCCCATTACGTATCCCTAGAGGCACCGACATCAATCAGCTATCCTCTACACCACCTGAGGAAGAAAATGTCACTGTAAGAAAAAAAACAATAAATTTGAATAACGACACAACTTGTTCCGACGACCTGAGCTTCATAGGCGACACCATACCTATGAAAAATAATGATACTCGTATTATCCACACAGAAGAAATTGTAAAGACCACAAATGATACACATACTCAATTAACAATGCAAGGTTTGAGCGAACTAATAATCACACATCTTAAAGAAAACAACAAATCTATTATACAAGAATTACAAAACACAATACATAGAGAAATATATAATGCTATTGCAGATTTAAGACAGGATTTAGATTATAAAACAAACGCCTTAACAACACAGAACGACCAAAGAAAGCAAGAAATAGAAAACATTAATAAAAAATTAGAAAAACTTCAAACAGAGAATGAAAAGTTAAAAGAAGAAATAAGAAAGCTAGCTACAGAAGCACAAAAACTTCCAAATATACAACACAATAACCAAAGAAAAATTGTACTCTACGGCCTGGCCGATTACTACAAAGAGCCTGAAAGTGCACTTTACAACAGAATATCAGAACTATTTCGTGATATAGTCAACATAGACGTCTCAGGATATATGGAAGACCTGTACAGACTTGGACGACCGGGTGGACCTAAGAACCGACCGCTTGTTATCGAATTTATTAGTAAAAGAATGGCTAAATATATTATTAACAATAGCATTTACTTTCAAGGAACCGGACTATTCATATCCGAATTCTTGGATGCAAATACACGAAAGTATAGAGCACAAATGCGAGAAGAATTATTTAAAGCCAGGAAAAATGGATCTCATGCAATTATAAGAAACAACCACCTTTATATAGACAGAAAACTGATTAACATAGAAAACAACAAACACCAATACGAAAATAACACCCAAGAAAATGATTTAATATTGAAAAACACCAACGAACTTTGTCCTACAAATATGTCATACGAAGCTGAGAACCAGACATTTCGTAAACAACGACCGACCATTTAAAATAATGTTCCAAAATTTTCAAAGCCTCTATAACAAGCAAGACATACTCGAGGCATTTCTTGATAAAAATTCATTGTATAAAGCAATATGCATTTCAGAAACTTGGTTATCTCAAGAAAAACTTGATCTCATTCAATTTAGTGGATATAAATTTGCATCTTCTTTCTGCCGAAGCTCTAGAACAGGTGGCGGTGTTTGTACACTTCTACAAGAACATATCGACTGCATAAATAGAAACGATATTTCAGAAATGTCTATAGAATATATAATAGAACTTTGTGCCACGGAATTACCAAAAGAAAATTTATTGTTAATAACTATGTACTGGAATAGAAGAGAGGAGGAAGTATTTTATCAGCAATTGAAGCAAATTCTCAAATATATAAACAATAAATACTACAAACTAAATATAATAATAGGCGGTGATTTTAATGTTAACGTAATATCGGATAATTTAAAAACAAAAAAAATATTAAATCTCATGCAGGAAAATAACTTTACTCAGCATGTGAAAAGCCCTACACGTATTACACCAAACACGGCAACGTGCATAGATCTAATATTCACAAACTTTACCTTCAAAGACATGTACACAACTACAGAAGAGCTAGGTTTTTCCGACCATCATAGTACAATATTACACTTAAACATACCTAAACAATCAAAAAAATATAACTGGTACACAATGAAAAGACTATTTAATAATACAAATATATTAAAATTCAAAGAGAAAATACAAAAACTAAATTGGAATGATATTCTTAAAACCGGCAATAACATTAACATAAATTATAAAATATTTAATGACACACTCACCTCTATTCTAAATCAATGTATACCGTTGCGTAAAATTAAACTTAAAACAGAATACAAAAAATATTGGCTCACTGTGGGTGTAAAAAAATCTTGTTTACATAAAAGACTATTAAAAATATTAACAATAAAGACAAAAAATCCAATATTAACAAAATATTATAAAAAGTACGAAAAAACATTGAAGAAAACTGTCACAGTCGCAAAAAAACTACACTTTAAAAATAAAATGATGCAATCTAACAATAAAGTTAAAACAATGTGGGGAATAATCAATGAACGCACAAACAAGAAACTCAAAAGTGAGAAACACAATATAACCCTACAAACAAATGATAGCTTAACTACAAAACCCCAAGAAGTAGCCAACATATTTAATAGTTTCTTTGCTTCTATTGGTAGGGACAGCACAAAACCTGCCGGGAGCAAACCAAAAGAAACCACGACGTTAACAACTACACAAAATACGTTGTATCTTAGCCCAGTAGATCCTTACGAAGTAAATAGAATAATTAAAAATTTAAAAAACAAAAAAAGCCATGGAATTGACGAACTTCCACCCACTATATTTAAACAATGCGCTGACGAATTAACCTTGCCGTTTTATATACTAATTAACCAATCTTTTGAAGAAGGCGTTTTTCCAGATTTATTAAAAAAAGCTGTTATAAAACCGATCCATAAGAAAAACTTAAAAACCGACCCAAACAACTATCGTCCCATTGCTCTCTTACCAACAGCCTCAAAAATATTTGAGAGAGCCATGTGCGATCGTGTTTATGCATTTTGTGAAAAATATAATTTATTCAATGATTGCCAAAATGGGTTTCGCAAAAACCGATCTACCGTTTTGGCTGTTTATAAATATATACAAGAAGCCCTCAATATAATTAATAATAAAAAATACGCTGTAGGATTATTGTTGGACATGACAAAAGCTTATGATAAGGTGCAATTTGATATATTATTAAATAAACTAAATAAAATCGGTATCCGCGGAAAAAGTTACGAATGGTTTACATCTTTTCTAAAAAACAGAGAACAATTTGTAGAAATAGAACATTACAATTATCAAACAAAAGAAATAGAATTAATTCGATCCCAAAACATGCCAGTAACTGCTTCTATACCACAAGGAACTGTGATAGGGTGCCTGCTATTCCTTGTCTACATAAACGATCTCCCTAACCACATCAATGAGTCATGCGTATTGTTCGCCGATGATATCTCTATCCTAACATCATGTGATAATAATATAAATTTAAACCAAAGATTGTGTTCTATACTTGACACTGTAACAAACTGGATGAACGAACACAACCTTGAAATTAACTATAATAAAACAAAAATAATAACTTTCCACCCCCGACAAAAAAAACCATTAAGTATATGTTTCAAATACAATGGATCAAAATTAGAAGAAGTAAATAAATTCACCCTTTTAGGCCTGGACATAGACTCACACATAGATTGGAAATCACATATTCAAAAAGTAAGAACAAAATTATCCAAGTTTTCATACGCTCTCCGAGAAATAAAAAAGACAACAGATCTCAAAACAGCACTAATAACGTATTACGCGTACGCATTTGCATGGCTTAATTATGGAGTTATCTTGTGGGGAAATAGTACAGACGCGCCTACATTATTTACTCTACAGAAAAAGATGATAAGAATTTTAACAAATATCGAAGATACAGACTCCTGTAAACCTCACTTCAAAGCCCTAAAAATATTGACCCTGCCCTGCCTCTACATATTTGAAATTTGTAAATTTGTACGAAACTATCCGCAATTCTATACCAAAAGAGGAGATATCCAAACTAAAATTGCACTTAGACACGAAAGCAGATTAAACATACCCACTTCACGATTAAAAATGCACTCTTCTAGTACATTTGTTATGTCCATTAAAATATACAATAAGTTACCGGAATACATCAAAAATATAAATAAAAATAATATCTTCATC
Organism: Xestia ashworthii; assembly: GCA_950022955.1. Lineage (NCBI taxonomy): Eukaryota > Metazoa > Arthropoda > Insecta > Lepidoptera > Noctuidae > Xestia > Xestia ashworthii. The sequence continues at coordinate 6,752,270 of OX465570.1, read as the reverse complement.
ATTAAATTAAAACAATTTCTACTAACCAAAAGCTATTATACAATTGACGAATATTTTAGCGATAAATTTCAACAACAATGAAAACTAAAAAAAAAAAAAAATATAATTGTTAATAACGTAATTCGCGCAATATTTTAATTGACATATTAATAATTTGACATTTAATTTGATTGACATTTGATTTTGATTGACATAATAAATTGTTTTTGATTGAAATTTATTTGATTTTAACTGACATTTAATTTACATCTAATTCTCTTTCATTTAATTTCACAACATGGAATAGACATGGCTGGTTTTGAGCTTAGGTAGTTGGGTAATGTAATTGACATTTAATTTATATCTGTTTCGCTTGTTTTATTTTTCATTTAATTACATTTTTTTTTTCATCATTTAATTTAATTTAATTGACATTTAATTCTCATTTGACAGGCATTTAATTTACACTTAATTCTTATGAAGTTTAACTAATATGAACGTAGTTGACATGGTTTTTGTTTGAGCTTCTTATGGTTGGAGATATAAACAGGGATTTAATTGTTCGTAAATGTTATAGAGATGTTGTATTTCTGCTTTTGTTATATGGTTTGACTTTTTAATGATTTTAATGCTGTTTACTGATGACATTCTGATAATGATTTATATTTTGTTTTGCTTGTACTCGATCACTGCTTCGGTTATGATTTTAAATATTATTTGTTGTAAAATTCCAACACAGTGAAAATTGTTTGATGAATAAATAAATAATAATAATAATATATAATATAAAAAATGAAACTAAAAACCAAATATATGAATACTTATTTGAATGCCATCAAAGCAAATACTATTTTAGTTTAATATTTAAATAATTTGTTCCTTAACAAACAGCGCCTTCATCCTCTCTCCTATTAAAAATTAACTTTGCTGTGCCCGACAGGGTCCATAATTGATTCTATATTTTAACATACCATCTGTTACATGTACACATTATGGAACGCAATAAAGTATTGAGTATTGAGTATTGAGTATGAACATTATACACGGTACATAGATTTGATTTTTATTATACGCAGTTGTTTTGTTACCGTTAATCACCGAGGAAATTGACTGAAAACGACTTGATTGGTTGTTGACATTTCTGTCAACTGCGTACAACATAACATGGATTTTGACATTAATTAACTTGTTATAAGGTAAGTGATTGTTTCTGGTTATACTATCCAAGTAAGGCCTGATAATTAATTACACCGCTAATTGTGTTTAGGTTAAAAGCATTTATTTAGCAGTTTCCTATTATGTTTTTGATAATTATGTGTATCGCTAAATGCATTTGATGATTTTTGGAGCAACTCTAAAGCTTAACGGCCGAATACTGAAACGTCACTCAAAATTTAAGTAACACTTATATTTAACAGATACTCAAAAATGACGTTTGGCCATACAAAACTTTAAGTTTAGGAGCTTCTCAAATGTTAAGCAGCTCTTACATTTTGAGTGACGTTTCAGTATTCCGGGGTTAGTCTCTTGAAGCTAGACTACCTACAGCTATACCCTACAATTTTGTGAATGACGTTCTGACAAATGTCCACTTTGTGCTCGGATTTTTCGAAGTAAGTGGCTACACTTGAGAGCATGTGAAAGAGCAGTACACCAAACCTCTCTACAATCACATTAAAAAGCCATCGAAAGCAGTCGCTGTGGCCAAAATTGGCTAGATGGCATCATCATCAAGGCTTGTCTAGTAAAAAGTAATTATCTAAGTAGCTGAAGTTGGTGACTGTTTCATAATCTTCTAGAGTGCAATACGTCATCAATCCTTATAAGGCTACATGCAATATGTAATAGTCTAGTCATGCATGGTATGTGGTCATGGAAAACCACATTAGTGATAACAAACAATAAAAACATAAATATTTTTCTATGAAACGCGTCTGGCTTACTGATATTGAATGAATGCAAATAAATTAATAAGAACAATTGACTGGTTGGCGATGGGATGGTACCAGTCAATTCGTTGTTGTTATTTATGTCCACTGACAAACTGTTTATTACAAAGAGCGAAATTCATCATTCAAACTGAACGCGTTCGCGTTCTTAATAGTTTTAGTATTTTTTTTTGTGGAATGCTGACAGTTGACACTGACAGCAGCTCTTGAACGCAGTTTCATCTTTGGGATAAACTAATATTATAAATGTGAATGTAAGTTTGTTTGTTACGCTTTCACGCGAAAACTACTGAACGGATTTGGATGAAATTGCACACAGATAGTTTATAGTATATCTGTGTTTTATCCCGGTAGTAAGATCCCATGGGACAATAATCAAATATCACGCGGGCGAAGCCGCTGGCAGAAGCTAGTTGGTAATAAAAAAAAAACATGCGGGCCGTCTTTGGGGACTGCCGATAGAAGTGAAAATTCGTAGCTGATCCGCTACGAGTGCTACTTAATGGCAAAAAACGGAACCCTTATAGATTCGTCATGTCTGTCTGTCCGTCCGTATGTCACAACCACTTTTTTCCGAAGCTATAAGGACTATGCTGTTGAAACTTGGTAAGTAGATGTAATCTGTGAACCGCATTACAACAATAAATTTTGAGGGTTGCCCATACTTAGAACTGAAACTCAAATTTTTTTTTTCATCAAACCCATATTATACGTGTGGGGTATCTATGGATACCCTAGGACGTCTTCAAAAATGATTTTGAGGTTTCTAATATCATTTTTTTCTAAACTTAATAGTTTGCGCGAGAGACACTTCCAAAGTGGTAAAATGGGTGCCCCTTTAACTTCTAAAATAAGAGAATAATAAAACTAAAAAATATACGATTTACATTCCCATGTAAACTTCCACCGAAAATTGGTTTGAACGAGATCTAGTAAGTTTGTAGTTTTTTTTTTAATACGTCATAAATCCTAAACCGCAATTTACCTCTCATTCAATCAACTCAACTTTTATATTATGTTACTTGCTAGTACGGAACCGTTCATGGGCGAGTCCGACTCGCACTTGGCCGCCTTTTTTGTTTAAGTACTCAAAAAGTGTTTAACGCGCCTAAAGAAGTTTTCACTTCAAAAACTGCACAAGACTAGTCAAATAGTGCTCTTTGGCAGTTTTTAGGTTGCAATCGACTGCTACGTAATTTTACGCTGTTTTTTGCCGTTGTTCAACAGAATTGTGTGTCATCTTATTCAATTCTCGGTTCTGCAGGCTGATCGAACCGTCGAGAAATGTTAGTGTCAGTAGCGATTTCTTTATTTCATCGAGATGGTGATTTGTAAATTTCAGTGAAATGGTTTTTTTGCTAAGCAGATTATCATGGTATTTGGAAACAAATTTTTCTTTTTAATCATCTGCCTTGATTTTCTCAATTGTATCGGTATTTGTGTGTGCATGCATGTGCATGTGCGGCATGTATTTAAAATACTTAGTTTAATCCTACACTATATTTTTTGAATTAAAAAAACTTAAATATATCTAATTTTCTTTTAAACAACTAACATTGCTGGTTCGAACGGACGGCAATGTTTGCATAACGTTAAAATTTCACGTTCACCCGAAGGTCGTTTACGAAAAACGATCGATTGTGAAAATAGGAACAAATATTTGTAGGAAATTGTTATCATTTTGTATTCGCCTTGTCATAGTATTTCCTGGCTAACTGCCAAGTGTGTTTTGATTTTATGATCTCCTGTGGAAAACTGGAATATGTGTTGATTTAGTAGGTTACCTACTTCCTAAAACAATGGGTTCGTGTTTTATTGAAATTTTACTGGCTTTAAAAGTGCACCCTAACGTTGAATGACCACAAAAGCAAGTGCATAATACTGTAGTTATAGGAGTTTAGTTATCAATCCAATTTTCCTCTTCCGAGTTGCATTCTGTGAATTTTTATCATCTTACGTGTAAAGTGCATTTTATCAAGTTACGTGTTTCGTTACAACTTTATCTATTACGTGTCGAGTATAATATTATCAAGGTATTCACATGGTACAATAAATGGTATCATTAAATTGACATTACGTGCTAACCGACGCGCAATGATCTCAACTCACGAGTTAAATTCTTTTATTATCAATTTGTGAAGTGTATTGTTATCACTATCAATTTATAGTTTAATAAATTTAATAATACAAAATAATCAATAAACTTAGGGATTTGTGAGCCAATCTACCGCTTTTCTTCTAGAATGATGTACTTATTCTTTTACTTCCAATTGCCGCGATAACGACGATATTACTTTTAATATATCCGCTGATTGGCACTCTCACTTGGTACTTATAGAAGGGATATTATCAACGAACAAAAAGTTTTTGCTGGAAACTTAAAGACAGACCAAATAAAAAGGAAGTAATTAGGAAGCATCAACCAAAACTAAATCTACAGTCAACGACCAAGGCTGTATGGTCGTTGTCTACAGTCTTTCACACTTAATATGCCTTCTGGTTTTGACTGCAGCCTGCTGTAGCTTGTGATAATTCAAAAATGTCTGTAACTGTTCCATTTCAAATAAATGCTGTGATTTTGAAACTATAACCAAAATGGATACGACTCCAGGTTGTAGTATTATAACAAAGGCAGTTAAAATACGCTCGACTTGGCACTAACGACCGTAACAATATTCAATCCCCCACAGTAGGGTCTCGATTTCGAAAATATAGGGTAAATTATAGGGCATGCTCCCGGGAAATCCCGGTTCCGAAAATCCCGGGTTTTTTTGAACAAAGATTGTTCAAAACCGGGACTTTATCGCGGAGTCCCGGTTCTTTCGGTCTTATACTATTTTCTTTCTTTTTTTCAATTTAAAGTAAAAAATTATATTAAATAAATCACTTTTTATGCAATACTGGTAAAAGGAAACATTTTTAATCGAAAATGATTATTACCAAGAGAAAAATAACTACTTATTCAACAATGTAAATAAGGGGTTAGCTGTAAGAGATATAAGTTGAGTTTTGATTTGTTTCATTTATTGCATTCATCATCATCATTTTAGCCGAAAGACGTCCACTGCTGGACATAGACCTCCCCCAAGTGTCGCCACATTGACCTTTCCCGTGCCTACACTAGGTCATCGGCCCACCTAGTGGGAGGTCTTCCAACGCAACGTCTTCCGGTTCGCGGTTGGTACTCCAGATCTTTTCGGCCCCATCGGCCATCCGTTCTGAGCAATGTGCCTTGCCAGTGGGCGTGGGGGTAGTGGGTCTAACTAACTAATTTTGGCAATTTTTCGGGCTACGTCGGTAACCTTGATTCTCTTGCTCTTGCTCATGTTCTTCTCTTGGATGTCCTCGTTCCTGTTTCGATCACGCAAAGAAACTCCGAACATAGCCCTCACCATTGCTCTTTGGGTGACTTTAAGCCTTCTGATAAGGCCCGACGATTGACCTCTCTTTCGAAGTTAGATCTACCTAACTGGATCGTTTGTCCAGGTACCATTATTAGTGGTCTATAACTTCGAGTGTAGTGTCTCCGATCTTGATAGGAGTGGGTGTAACAGGGGCATTCAACATAACCTTGGTTTTGTCCATGTTCATTTTAAAACCGACTCTTTCGGAAGCTCTACTGAGGTCATCGAGCATTGTACTGAGGTCCTCCATGGTCTCAGCATTATTCATTTATTGCATTACTTTTATTTTAAAGAGAATTACGTTTGTTATCCTCAAATTCTGTTGAATTATATTCGTATTTGTTATCATTATATCGGAAAAGCATTATATTTTCAACCGACTTCTAAAAAGGAGGTTCTCAATTCGTCTGTTTTTTTATTTTTTTGTGTTTGTTACTTCATAACTTCCGACTGGGTGAACCGATTTTGATGGTTCTTTTTTTGTTTGAAAGCTGGTGCTTCCCGTGTGGTCCCATTTTAATTTGCTGAAGACCTGATGCTGATCTTCGGAGATATACAATAGAACTCTTCAAAAATACACAGCAAATCTGCAGTGATTGCTGCAATCGCTTGTAGGTTCATTGTTTATGCTCCACATGGACAGGGGCGCAAAAATTGATAGCATTAAATGGTATAGTTGGAGCTGCTGAAGATTGTACTTAACTATCCTTGCATTGTATAGATTCAATGTTAGTATTATATGTATAATCGCATAGCCCCTATTGTGTGAGTACTATGTACTAGTAAGCTATCATTCACTGGAAACCTACGGCAGTTCTTGACTTGAATGTGCCCTGGCGGTTGAGAGTATGTCATGCTCACTCAAATGTCTCGCTGATGGTGGCGCGTGTGTCGGACCATTTAGTTCCCTTCAAAATGGTTGAGCTGAATGGTGCTGATCCATGCGTCATGTGCGTGAACGGGCGCTGTCAGTTGTGACTGGTCATCTCTTAGTCGCCATGGTTTATTTGAATTAATTATTTTGTTTTTGTATTTTGATTTGGTTTTGCTATGGACACTTTTAACGTGCACATCTTGCTACATTGTTCTCACATAATATACCATCTCAACATGAATGATGTAACCAAGATTTTGTAACAATATTTTGATTTAAAAGAGTGTCCATGGAGTTTCTTGCCCGTTCTTCTCCATAGAGATCTACGCTAGGGAATGGGCAACTACAGTACTTTCACAGTTTTTATGTCTTGTGACTGGGACTGTAGCTACATTAAATGTTCATTTTTGTTTCGACAATTCAAAAGTGCCTGTAACTGGCCTACTTGAAATAAATGCTTTGATTTTGATTTTACTATATCATGACATAACATCACGCCTGTATGCTCTGAGGGGGTACGCAGATATGTACAATACACCCAGATTTCAACAGTGTTTGTTACCTCAGAACTTTCGACTGGGTGAACCGATTTTGATGGTTCTTTTTTCATTTGAAAGCTGGTGCTTCTCGTGTGGTCCCATTTTAATTTTCTGAAGATCTGATGCTGATCTTCGGAGATATAAATGGAACTCTTCAAAAATACACGGCAAAGCAGCAGTGATTGCTGCAAACGGTTGGTTGTTTATTGTTTATACAATATCACGACGTATTATCACGCCTGTATGCTTTGAGGGGGTACTCAGAAGTGTATAATACACCCAGATTTCGAAAGTTAGGTGTATTAAGTTCCATTTATTGGGGATAAGCCCTATTACCGTGACATGTATTGTTTATTTTTTTATTTTATTGGAATGGATGTACTTCAAGGGTACATTGATGAGAATTTGATTAGGTTCTGGGATCCATGACAAAGGAACGGAACTCTTAAATTCTTAAGAGCAAAACGATACTCGGCCGAATCTTCGATAGGCTTTCCGGATATTTGAGTCACCTACCATAACGCAGTTATTAACCGACTTCAAAAATAAGGAGGTTCTCAATTCAATGTTTCCCGATTACTCGAAGATGGCTGGACCGATTTTGTTATTTTTTTTAATTGTTTGAAGGGGTATACTTCTCAGGTTGTCCCATAATCATCAAATCAGGATCTGATGATGGAATTCTGGAGAAATAGAGACAACTCTTCACATTTTATAGGCACACTAGAAGCGATTTGTGTAGTTTTAGGAAGTGTACTTTCTCGAAGTGATCCCATTTCAATTTAATGAAGATCTGATGAAGAACTTCGGAGATAGGCAACGGAACACCTCAATAAATGATAGCAAATGTACTGGGATTGCTGAAATCTCATATCTGTCTATTGTTTACACTGTTCATAACCGAATATCACGCCGGTACGCTGTGAAGGGGTAAGCACATGAAAGTGAAAAATAAAAACTTTTTTACAAAAAATAAAACCGACTTCAGGTTTCACAGAAAACAAAATAGTGAAAAATAACTTCAGAAAAACGCTTCAGAAGTCGGTGAAAAAAGTTTTTGTTTTGCTAATGTTTGTTTAATGATACTGCCGAAACAAAGTGATTTTGTGACGTAAAAGACATTTCTAATTCAAAATATACCTCGAATTTAAGTTCTATTTGATATTTTTATTTTGTAAGTATTTAAGTAAGTATTTTTAATGATACACAAGCACAACAGATTATATTTGTATGTTCTCTGCATGCGCAAGTGGCCTTCATACAATACATTAGTAGCGACATTTGCTCGTAATAGTAAGTACCGTAAGTACCGAATTTCCCGGGAAATCCCGATTTCAAGTCCAGTACCGAAAATCCAGTCCCGGTTCTTGAGAAGGAACCCGTACTGCATCCACTAGTAAATTACCGCTTATCTCGCGGGGGCAGCTGGTACATAAATAAACGTATTGAGCTGTGAAATTGATACGCTGACATACTTACTATCTAGTAGGTACAACACGTAGGAGTAAAGAAAATACGCAGAAATGGTACAGTGAACGGCATTGTAGAGATTTTTGGCGTCTCAAATTGCATTACGAATATGTCTAAAGATGCAAAGCAGCTTCGCCTAGATCTCCGTAGCCTCTGGCTAAAATATTTCTAACGCCTACCAAATGAATTGTTAGTTGGCAAACGATCCGCGGTAAAACAATTGATACACAAGCACAAGCAACAAGCACGCAGGCCAAGCAAGCCAAACCAAGCAAGCCATCTGGGTAAGATCTTCACCTGCTGGATGAGAGTTGCCAAGGATCAAGTCAAATGGCGTATGATTGAAAAAGCTTATGTCCAGCAGATGACTGTTCTAATGGTGAAAGGTCTCAACCTGTCTATAACCTCTCATTTCGTTTTTTTTTTCTTTAGAGTAACTTTTCAATATCTTATCTTATCGTGTTACCACAATGCCAACTGTATAGTTGTCGTTTACAGTCGCACTATAATGTAACATGTCCGGGTAGGATTGCAGTATTGTGCATCAACACTAACAGGTCATTCACATCGCGTGCCGGCTACATATTGACCTATATCTTTCTGATTCCGGGTGCATACCATCTGAGCTGCCTTTTTAAACTTTCGCATGATTTAAGAGGGTGATTTATGGGGAGTGGTCGGTAAAGATTATGCAAAGATAAGGAGGTGATGACGGTTTTAGTAGCGGTAACTGATCTTATATCTTATTCAGATGAATCAACCAGTTTCAATGCCAACCAATTCTTTGTGAATAGATTCTGGCCAGTCTTTAATGGTGCACATCAGACATATTTATTCTTACTTTAGCCTTTGAGCAAAAAAAATTGTCGGATTTGTTCCATTTGCAAAATTGTCAATACTGTTGATGTTGTCATTTAGCCTAATTTACGCCCTCCAGTTCCAAGTGTTATGGTGTGGCTGGGAAGAAGCGGCGGAAGAAATTCCCTAGATTTCTGGTGTGTGCAAAATAAAAAGATAATTCAGTCTTGTCCTTTTCTCGAAGACCAAACTAGGTTCATCGCATATTTCACTTTTTCTTCAGGAAATTAAACGCTACTATTTCGTCAAATCACTTTAAATCTCGAGTGTCTTTTGTTACCTAGTCAACTGACAACCATTGCTAAACAGTTTGAAGTTATTTCGTAACATATCGACGAACGTTGCAACAAGATTGGATGAAATAAATTGTGTTATCATCGCGTGATAAGCAGGACTCAGATACGAGGGTCCGAACTATGATCAATTGAAATGAACTTTTATCTCAAAGAGCGAGTGTGAAAAACCTGAGATAATTTTTGGCAAATACGGTAAAGGAGGTACTGCACTGTTGAAATGTCGAGTAATGGACAGAAGAAGAAGACATGCTTCGCCGATCCCAAATAAATTTAGATAAGGGCAGAAGAATGAAGATGTTAACGGAAAAAATTGTTTTGAAAACATAGCATGCCATGTAAATTCGCTAGCTTTATGCCGACTATGTTGGGGTCGGCTTCCAGTCTGTATAGACTACGACTTCTGGGTGCAGTTGAATACTAGTATTTTACATGAAGGGACTGCCTATCGCCAAACTCCTTGATGTCGAGTTCTAATATGATCTAAATTTACAGAATTTAGGCAATAGTGGCACAGGAAAACTGATCGACATAAATAGGAGAAGTAAACTTGTCATACTAGGTGAAACAGCCAGTTTCATATCGTCACGAGGATGATACTGTTAAAGAGTCTGAAAATGGATTACTAAACAATATCGTGTTATCTTCATGGCCATATGTAGTCCTTGCAAAGTCAAGGGCCTGGCAAACATCAGACAATCGATCACCGTTTATTTGTGGCAAGTGCAAATAAACTTCATTGTGCACGTACAGATAACGATGATGCATTGAAAGACATTTTCTGTGTTTTCACTGTTTTCCAATTGCAATTTTATTCTATTATCAGTAGTATCTATATCTGCAAGTACCTTTCTATAACTCATTCTGTGTGTGGTAAAAATATTAGCGAGTCAGCACAGCACGTTGAAGAGTCGTCATATTTGTATCGCCTGATTATTGAATGACTGATTATATTGTAGGCTTGGTTAGATGTACAGTCTGCAAAACAGTTAGGTATGCAGGCTGGCAATCTTCTTACCACTATTAAAAGTGGAAAAGGGTTATAATCAATCTGTTTGCAATTCCATCCATATCCTTTCAGTAGTTTCTGCGTGAAAGAATAACAAAAATCGATCTTTACAGACTTTTACATATGTCTACGTTAAAGTAATGTCGTGAGGAATGTTTTGAGTATCAATGTGGAGGGGTATAAGGTATTCCTATAAGACCAAAGAAACGATGCATGGGTTGTGTAAAGGGTGATATGGCTGGCAAGAAAGGTGGTGTCTGATGAGATGACGAAAAGAGAAGTTTGGAAGATAAAGACATGCTGCACTAACCCCAAATTAATTGGGATAAGGGCAAGAGAATTATGATGATGGTTAGACCTACGTCTAATGGTCTATGAGTTAGTGAATATCAAATTCTGATCCAAAGTGCACTTACAAGGAGGAAAGAGAAAAATCTATGAACTTCCATAGATTTTTCTAGTGTTGCCCAAAATCGGTCTTGGTCTTGCAGTCTTGGTCTTGTTCTTGCGTTTTTGCAAGACCAAGACCAATACCAAGACCGACGTATTTTAGCAAGACCAAGACCAAGACTGAACCCTGCAAGATTTGAGCAAGACAAGACTAAGCTTGCAAGACTCTTGCGTCTCGCAGATAAATCGAACTGAGATTTGGGCGTTATTAAGTAGGGATTTGGTTTAAAACCCGATTTTGATAGACGTTCCCCAGTATCAAAACCGTATCGTCAATTCGTCATAACGCTAAAAGGTATTGTATTGATTATTATATTTTGACTATTTATTTATTAGGTAGCGTGTTACTCACAAATTTATGTTCCCATGTGATAAAAATATACTTACCTAACATAATTTTCTGGCAAAGTTCATTTCATACCTTGTAGGTATATCTACCTGTAGTATTATATTATGCTTGTCTAATGTGCATATCTAACGTTAGTAGGTTGGTAAACAGTATGTAGGTACTTATGTTTCAAAGTTTATGTTATACTTCTATTCAGCAAAATTTAAAACTAACAGTGAGTCGAGTAGGGCCAGTATCAGGTTTTAGGACAGCCAATGTTATGGAACAGATGCCAGCACATCAAGCTACTACCATCTGCTAAATTTCTATAACAGATTTTCAACTTTATCGCTAAAGCATTAAGGTTCATGATTGATTTGGAAAATTTGACGTTCTGCGAATAAACCGTTGGTCGGTCGGTGTATTAAATGTACCTAATTATTTGATCATTTACCGACAAAGACGCTGCGGTGTATCAAAGACTGCAACAAGTGTATCACACAGCATTTGACACTATTTGAGCGCCGCATCCGTCGTTACAGAGTACGGACAGAGGCACACAAAATTGTTACCTACTTTGGTAGGGTTGGCACAAGAGGATAATATTAAATGACCTTGAAGATGTATGTAAATAGCAATAGGCTAAAAGGTATTTGCAAGTAGTCTAGTCTACATTATAAAATATATGTAAACGGTTATTTATCGCGAATTTTACCTTTAATGTAAGTCCGACGTTTCGTCCGTTTTCCGTTTAGTCTAGTCTAAATAGTAGAGTCTCGCAAGACTTGCGAGACTCTTGCTGCAAGACCAAGACCAAGACCAAGACTGAGAGCGCAATACCAAGACCAAGACCAAGACCAGGTGTATTGACGCAAGACCAAGACCAAGACTGGCTAAGGTCTCGTCTTGGTCTTGCATTTGGGCAACACTAGATTTTTCTCTTTCCTCCTTCTAAGCAAGGATTCAAGGATTGCATCGACAGTTTCAAATCTTTCATTTTTTTTTGGAATGCTTTGCAAATACCGTGAAGGCTCTAGTGATTACTGGACCACCTACTGATACTACTACGGACGAGTGCGATCTCCAAATCTAGCAAAAAGCACAACACTTCTATCTGTCATTGTATTTATCGCATTTTATTGCGTATATTACCACTGTACGGGAAGAGGTCATTTATCATATTGGCAAGCGGGGTGGTAATGTAGAGTGACGTGAAGAGTTAGTTTGCACTTGCAGTTCTACAACTTTGTAACATGGTAGAAACTCGGGATTCTAACTGTATTAAGTGCTGGTCTAAATGTTTTCGTGATCTTTCTATCTATCTCTAGCAAACAGTTTCGTTATGAAATGATTTGTTTGAAGATACGGTTGAAAGATTCTCAAATTGAATGAAAACCAATGGAGTGTGCATTAACTGTAAGATGACGTGATTGTGTCAATCAACTCTTGGATATTTAGAGATCCTTGAACTTATTTCTGAACAGTAGCTTTACTTATTGATTTTTTTTAACATAGAAGAACATGCAAAGTTTTTGAACATGATTCTATTTTTTTTTCAGTTTGATATTTCTTAAATAATGTAGACAAAACTTCTTCGAACCTTACATCAATGTACCTTTAACAAACAGTCATGTTCTAATTGACCTACTAAATAACCAGTTTAGAGGTCATAGTATACTCGTAATACGCGACACAGTATTATTATAATATCAGAGAAAAATATTTTTAAATAAACGGTAATATTTTATTTGTATCAGTTACATTACAATCAACACAATTTGTAATTGTGATCATCATTCCCTCTCTAGCCACAGCCAGTATACAAATTTATTTGAGGTCATTTCTTTTTTCTTCCCCTTTAAGATGCATAACCCTACTTGCCAGCACAGTTCAATGTTTAAGTACTATGTATGTACTTATTACATACATACAACTTAAATATTGAACCTGGGAGAGTCAATTGCCAACATCTGAGCACAAATGTAGACTATAATAAGTATTACTGAAAAATGGTCAGTGGCGAAAAAATGGTGGAATCTGAATCCAGGACCTAAAGCTCAACAGTAGCTCTTGCACGTAGATCAGGGTAGAAGTGAGAGAGAGATGACAGATAGAGGTAAGGCATGAATTAATGACACAATAAATGTTATTCTTTCTCCAAAGTGAGAGATGCAACACATAAACACAAGCCAAAAGGAAGGAAGTCGCAGTTGAATCAACTATAGTCAACAAACAAGAAAGCTGTAGTAGCTTTCTTAACTTATCAGTGTAGACAAAACAATGGTTCTCACGGAGCGGGTATAAACAAAATGAAGTCAATAGCCTCTGCACAGAGAGCTGTTGTAAACATAGTTTGTGTGTGTATTGTAAATTTTGATGTCATGCGTGTTGTTAGTGGTGTAAGATTATTTGGGTGATGTTGCTGTTATGTGATTGGTGAATAGTGTATTTCGGGTGGTTTGAATGGTTTGGAAGGGGTACATGGAGTTATTCAGTATTGGATGGGTCAGATAGGCAGTCCCAACATGTATAACACTGGGGGTCCTAGGAGGGCTATCACACATCTAAATTTTTAGTTTTGATGAGTGATTATTATGGTTTAGATACGGCCAAAAAATTAAAAAAAAATGCCCAATGAAGCTTGATTTTTTTCTCTCTGCTGTGTTCTAAATAAATATCACATTTTTTCTTGTATTAGATTGTTAGACTCTAAAACACGCAAATACAAGAAAAAGTGTGATAATCCTTTTAAATGGCTGTCTTAGCAGAACCTTATAAGGATAATAATAATTATGAATGACACACGGGTAATGTTATAAATTGACACTTTTTGACCATTTCACGATTTGTAACATTTAGACTAGGGCATGCGGAATCGGATTACCATCCCATAGTAAAACTTGTTTTTACCAGGTTTTACTAATAAGTTGTCTAGTTGGACTGGAAACTGACCCCAACATATTTGAGAAAAGGCTAGGCAGTTGATGGGTGGAAAAATAATAGGTTAAAAATAACAGTAATTACTAATTATTATATTAAACATTTAGATATATGTCTAGGTAAGGGCTACCGCACACTACAGACAAGACTGTCTTGAGACAGACTTTCGCTATACAAAATATATGAAGATGCGCACACTTGAGACAAAACGTCTTGCAGACAAAACAGTCTCATACCTACCAAAACTGCACAGCGACAAGTCTGACTACCGATTGTCGCTTCCCTTTTGGATGTACGCGGGCGCGCACATCTACGACAAAACAGTCTAGCGATAGGGCATCGAAAAGAGGCTATTATCAAACCCGGGTTTTCGGTTTCGGGTTTTTTTGTCCAAAACCGGGTACCCGATTTTTTCGTTTTTTTTTTTCATCAAATGATAAGATGTTTATTTTGCAAATAGGTTTTTTAATTTAATCCGCTGGATGCGAGTCGCATGGGACCGGTCAATGTGGTGACACTTGAGGGAGGCCTATATCCTCAAATGGACGTCTTTCGGCTGAAATGATGATGATGAATGCAATAAATGAAACAAATCAAAACTCAACTTACATTTCTTATAATTGACCCCTTATTTACATCGTTGAATAGTTTTTACTCTCGGTAATGATAATAATTTTCGATTAAAAATGTTACGTTTTAAAAAGTAGTTTATTTAATATGACTTTTTACTTTATATTGAAAAAAAAATAAAGTAAATATTATAGTACCGAAAGTATACCGAAAGACCCGGTACCAGATTGTTAAAAAAATACCCGGGATTTTCGGTACCGGAATTTCCCGGGAGCATGCCCTATAGTAGACCAAACAGTTTCGTCTCAGGTGTGCGATGTGCCCAAGACAAAACAGTTTTGAGACAGACTTGTCTTTATGAGGCAAGTCTGTCTCAAGACAGTCTTGTCTGTAGTGTGCGGTAGCCCTAACAGGATAAATTAAATAAACAAGTGAATAAGTAATTATTTTCGCTTGCATGATGTTTTTATTTTATTTTATTCAACATTCCTTGGCATCCATAACATCATAATAATACTTAATACAATATTTCATTCAACACAGTTACATTCATTCATACAAATAATAATAAGTTTGTTGACTTCTTCTTCCTTAGTATAATATTGTGACTTTTATTATTCTGAATGGGTACAGGAAGCTATTTTTATAAACTTGACCTTTTACCTTGAGTTAAAGTGTAGAATTGTTACTCTTAAGTATACTTTTGATGAGCGTTGTATGTTCCTTATGTTTTCCAGTGATGTTAAAATAATATTTAATTAATTTTAGATTTTGGGTGATAAAATTAATAGGGAATTGGATACTGGCAGGTGGCTGGGACACTATTTTATATACCTACAATATTTTTAGAGGTGTACCACATTATCTACGTTGGGAATGGTATTTTAAAATTGTATTTCCCTAAGTCAAAATTTTCTAGAACTGTAAATAAAATATCTCTTGTCTAAGTTAAGCAAGAATTTGTAATGGATTTATAACCAGTTTTTAAGCAGAAAATTATTTACGCGCTACGTGAACAAGGCATAAAAAATGGAATACGACATTTCAAGGAGATAGCTGGTGATTTTGTTTCATTCATTTTAAATTTTATAACATCTTTTTTGATTATTGTAAAATCTCCAGCTAGAATGCGATAGTCTTCAAGAACAAAATAATTGGTCTAAGATTCAAGAGCGTTCTTATACTTAATTAATAATCGTGAATGAGCTTGAGGTTTCTGCTTTTTGTCCGAAACTTAGTTAATTCATAAGCCAGACGACGCATGCGCTGGCATGACACTAGCATTAGTGATGACTTGGAAAATCTAAAAATAACAGACACATGGTCGAAAAAAATTAGTAAACAAAAATACTCACGGCCATCGGTGAAGCTGTCTGTCGCGTCCAGTGGAATGATGAGCAGCGGCAAAATGCCACTGAGACCGACCAGGATAGATGCTAGGCCAGCGAAAAGCCATGGATGCTCGTCGAGCTGGTCCACAAAAGTGTACATGTATTCTGGTAAATACCCCGCCATTGCTACCAGAATTAACGCGGTTAAATATTTGGTAATGAAAAATCGAGTTCCTTTTTCAAAAGTCCACAAACCCGGTGCAACTTTTTTTCAACGTTATAATAACCGGCCAGTACTACCGAGTCATCGTCAGAACAACCGACGGATACTGTTTCGCGCGATGAACTGAATACAATCAGCACACTGGAGATGTTCGCATTCCCGAGTTTTGAGATAAAGCAAGATGCCCGAGAGCAGACGAACTAATCTACACTGAGACTGAGCACGTCCGACCGATCCTTATCTATCTAAGATTATTTTTTAAACAAAGACTTTCAGGTCGCCAACGTTTCACTAACAATGTTTACTTTATTTATTATGCGCACTAGTAATATTTTACGAATAACATTGACACCCCGCCAAAGAACATTGCAAAACAATGCGACGACGACGAGATTACGATGAACGGGAGAACGACTAAACGAATGACAACGATTCAACGATCGGTCATGAAATCAATCAGCTGCCAGTTTGACAGTGACAGCTGTGACAGGAGCGAGCATTGGAGTGAACAAAATCTGGGGTTCAATGTTACCAGTTGTTCAAAAATGTTTTATACCAAAGTTACACATCGGTTTAGCAATTTTCTACCTTACTCAATGGTTTCAGTACTTATCTGAGTAAATTTGATAGATGATTATAACAATAAATTGTATTTAAGAATGTAAATCCAACTATAATCTAAGCTTAAAGAATATGTTTTTATCAACTACAGTAAAATCCTAAGAAATTTATCTACATAAGTATTGCTACATCAATTATCATAGTCATACAAGTAAATAAACCGATCAGCAATTCTACAAACACGCGTATATGAATCAATACTAACATATTTTCTTATTTTTTGGATTTCATCCAACAGTAACATAAACAAGTCACTAAAATAATTTATTCTAACTACGTTTAGGCGGATTGTTTGATTAGAAATCGCTAATGCATACGGTAAATTGATAAATAACAGCATTCCTGTGTAAACACAGAATCACAATTTCCTGTAGAACATTCTTAAATCTAAATAGCGTTGACATAGCATTGAATCAGTCGGTAGATGATGTTAGACGGTCTCGTACATCTACCGTAGTCACAGTGACACGATTGCAATACGAATCTTCTTGGCAACCGCACCGTCTCACTGCGCCCAGTTGAAGCAAAATGCCGTACTTATTTTGGCCTGCCAATTTAAATATCTGATAGCATATAGGTACATCTGTTATAATATAACTTTACACAACGGTTCGCATTAGTACCAGACGGTTAAGAAGGACAGACAGGTGACATGACGGGAAACCTGTGGGCTTAACTAGTGCAAACTTAGTTACATGGAGTTTTCGCGCCAACTGGATTTGTGTGTGTTTTGAAGGACATAGTGATACGAAGGACTTTTTTGTTTGTGGATAGTTAAATTGACCAGGAGCCATGGATTCGTGGGGGATCTTGAATGTGGACAGCGCTGCGATGGCAATCAACAGAGATGATATGGGGTCTAGTTTTCGCAGGAAACAGATAATGGTAATTATGGTACATTATAAATTAATAAACTTTGTCTATTTCCATGACTTATTAATTCCTAAATTAATTAGTAAGTCGTCTAAATAGACAAAACCAAAATGTGCAAAAGAAGAACAATTTTAGGTATTGGTCATTCGCTATTTAGTTTAGACTGTAATTAAAGACGACAGTGAGGAAGAGAGTTTTAAATAATCTCTGACTGGGTGACAGTCAGTGATTCATTAGGGTGTAATTAGATTGACTCGTGTTTTTAGTTTTAATCAATTATAATTCTGACTACAAGAAGTCATCTTCACGTTGTCCATCTGTTACAGTATTTTCTAATCATGGTTTTCCTAATAAATTATACAATATGAATATTGCCTTCTAAGGTTTTACCTAGCCCGAAACGTTACGCCTTAAGAGGCCTGCGGAGCATGCGTAGTTCATACAAACGTAATACCAAAATAATTTGTAAATCAAACGTATTCTTAAGGTAGTGTGTATTTATTTCGATTAAATTACAGAATATCTAGGTTCCCAAATGTATATTTTGAATGG
Source organism: Xestia ashworthii (assembly GCA_950022955.1). Taxonomy (NCBI): domain Eukaryota; kingdom Metazoa; phylum Arthropoda; class Insecta; order Lepidoptera; family Noctuidae; genus Xestia; species Xestia ashworthii. Next base: position 6,734,007 of record OX465570.1, on the reverse strand, counting down.
ACACTGATTTAAACAAGAGTTATGAGAAAAATAAGTTTTCTATGGAAATTTTAAATTCCTCATAACTCGTTTTTATATCATTTTCCTTTCAAAATGTATATTTGGGAACATAGATATTCTGTAACCCAATCGAAATAAATACACACTACTTTAAGAATATGTTGGATTTACAAATCATTTTGGTATTACGTTTGTATGAAATACGCATGCTCCGCCGGCCCCTTAATAATAATGCTGAATTGCTGATACTATTTTACAATCACGGAAGAATACCACTTTTTAGACGAAACTCAACAGTTAATCTTTAAAAGATGTAAATAGGTTGTCGCGTTGTTTTCCCATCATTCATGTAAAGAGTTTTACTCCAATAAAGCAGATTTTTGTTGGTGGCTAAAATAAGAATAAAAGTCAATAAACCGCAATGTGTTATGATTATGACGAGAGCCTGACTTTTCGTAATTCACATTCTTAAATGTGAATGTGAGTTTGTCACACCTTTACCTACGTCTTAAGGGCTGAACGGATTTCGATAAAATCAGGATCTAGTTTACTTTATCCCAGGACGTCAGCAGATAATACATGCATTAGAGTTCTAACACTTCTAACGAGAGTGCATACAATGTGTTCCTTGCTCACAGATGTTTGATCTATTTCAGTCACAATGGTCGTAATTATTGCACAAATAAGAGAGAGACTGATTTATAAGGTCAATGAACGACACCTACTACCATCGTCACTCGCTTTGTCTATTTATTTATTTATTTACACCAATTATAACATCCACATCTACATTCATACATCTGGTTTAAAACCAAAAACATGATCTTCATGGAAAACATTTAGTGCTCCTAAAACTAGTTATTAGTCATCTCGGATGTTCGAGGGAAGGGACAGTTTATTTTTAGCTACGGATCGCAAATTAGCAATTTTTAATTACCATGAATGTAATATGTTATCCGTACGCAGATATGCGCTTTCGACGTAAAGTTAAGGACAGGCCGCTAAATAGCTCAGGTAATTATAAAAACCTTGTTCTACTGCCGTTCTGTCATGTCGCGAGTTAGAATTAAGGTATGTATGAGCCGTGTCATTCAAATCTTCATATGACCTTGTTTGTGAAAGTTACAGACTATAATTACGGAGTAGGAGTCAAGAAGCTAATGTCTAATATTCACCCTATCACGTGTTGACAACGAGTAATCTTTATTTTATTCTTAAGCGCGAAAAGTGTGAAGGAACATACCGCCGCGTTTTACCAGATGGCTCCATAATGTATCTTTTCTAACATAATCGTCTTTATATCTCTAGCAGGCATTGACTAATTGTTATGACTTCGAAATTCTACATCTGCATGTATAATAAACAACTTATATAGGCTGTAGCATTTTTTCTGTACGTGCATTAAATAGTTCACCTAGAAGAAGGTTAAAGAAAACGAAGTATCAGCATAGACAGCATATGTAGTCTAGGATGCCCCTAGCTTCTTCTGATAGCTGGGTCAGACTGCGTGTAAAAGGGGGATAACAGGATATTGTGGCGACTTTAGAAGGACACACTATGCCCAGCAAAGCCAGAGCTGCAACAATAGCCCAAGTTGACTGAAGAAAACTTTAGTCCAAGATAACTTATTGATCGTGCTGTCCCGGGTCGACAGCTAGATATCTGTGAAAAATATAACTTTTTTTCTGAAAGAGCATGAAACAGTACCCAGTACACGTAGATAGGTATTTTAGCAAGATTACATCAAAATTAATCTCAGATAGATCTCTTGACATTGTGATGGTAAAGTTGCAAAAAGAAACCACTTGAAAGTATAAAGATAAGGTATTGACGACGATGCAGTAATAGTTAACCTGTGAAAGTATTCAGCTTTACGTGATAGAAGTCAGAAAATTATAACTCTTGATAAGAACGAGATGACACACGACACGACGTTATCCGTAAAATATTTAAAATCGGACTGATCATATATCAATTGTAGGATGAAAAATAACAAGTGGACAAAATGTTTAAAAGAAAAAGGGAGACCAAGTCAAAGGTGGAGAGCCATCTTCAACCAGAGCTGTGGAGCCTTATGGCTGCACGAGAAGGAGATGTATGGAAACTTGGAAAGAAGAGGCTTACGCCGCAGAGGCGACTACTACTACTAATAGTTCTTATCAAAAATATCTATAAGCACTGTGATAAAGTGGATTAACCTTATGTCACGTCTTGAATGGTGTAAGTAGTAAATTGATTTTTACTATCATAGAAACAAGAGCACGCTTATCCTGTGTCTTGTGTCTAGTACATATAGGGGAATGCCCCATCTCAATATACCAACATGCATACCTAAGTCTAGGCTGGTTGACACCCTAAAAATAATCTGAGTGACAATGACAGACGATTGATTTGTGCCAAACAATTACTTGTTGTGATTATATGCAGGCAATCAGTCGTGTGCAGGCCATTAAGAAACGTGCATAAACAATAATTCAATAATGCAGGATGAACAAACGCAAACGATAGGGACCTATGTACCGAAACCACCACCTACCCCACCAAGGAGAAAGGTAATGTTTGGACCAAAAACAAGAAAAGGATGTGCTGTAATTGTGAATCTTTTGACAAGTGCAGAGATTTGAAAATAGTTTTTTTTGTCTCTTCATTTATTTTTGTTTGTACTCAAACCATTCCTGAGTTCTCATAAGCCAGTAGCATTCTCTTTAAGGACACAAAAATGCAGCTCATTTGTTTTTTTTCCATTCGCTTACGTCATCTTCATATACATCTGTAAGTAGTTGTTGAGATAAATTCTAAATTCGTAGGAAAACATCTGCTCACTTCTAAATGGCCGGATTAGATTGGCGCCACTTCCATTACACCTTTGGCTTTTCGACGTCATAATATTGAAGTCTAATCTTCAGACTAGATTCGCGAAATCATATTTGAATCCAAATGTGCTTTCTATGGTTTTTTTTACCAGAACTGCAGCTGTTGTTGAAACCAAACCATAATTAGCAGATTTATCGTCGTTTTGAACAACTATACCTTTATTTAAGTGTCAAAAATTGTTTGATGCATTCCACCTTGAAAAGCCTTGCGAAAGCAATTTTTAATCGATCAATTTATAGGCGGAAGGTTCACGAATGAAACAAGGTAAAAATTAGTTTTCCATCTGTTTTAGACCATTAAAATTGCATAAACATGCAAAAGCATGACATTATTATTATTATTTTTTTAAATTTTATTTTATTGATTATTTAATTGAACAAATAGACATGATATTACAACGTGACTTTTCGAATTAAGAATATGGCATGTAGCCGTGTTGTCAACAATTTATCACCGAATTTTCGTTAATCAACCTTCGCTCTTAACGACTAATTAATAAAATTGATATTTGCATAAACAGATGATTTATTTTTGTGTCGGGAATCGTACGTAGCACACAAATTGTGTCAGCACTAAAATCAATTGTACGACATGATTGTGATTAAGATTATGCAAGAGAACTACTGATGCAATCTGTACGGCACAATGAAAGATGTTTTGCTTTTAAATTACCGAATTGAACACGATTCCCTCTTACACGTGCCGAATAACAATATATTAACAGGAATTATACGTAAACAGATCGTCGCCCTGAGTCACAATCCAGGAAATACCACCTTGCTTGCCAAGTAATGTCTGCACAGACATACAGACAATACATTTGTACATAGTACATAGCTATCATCTCACTACGGGTTTATAAACGCAGTGACCGAGGACTAAAGAACCAGTGACGATTGATTGAGTGACAACAAGTTAAAAGATAATTTTGATATGATGAGATTATTATTATAGATTTGTGGAATTGATTAATTTCTCGAAGAAGGTCGTTGTCAATATTTTTTATGGATTTAGCGTAGTATTAAGGAAACAATTAAATGCGAATTCAGTTCATCATCATCTCTACTCTCCGGTCCTTATCACAATTTATTCTAGATCGGCGCAACATGAATCAAAATTTGTTTATTTTGGACAAATTCAACGCACCATGAGCAAAACAATTACCTTCATTCACACACAATTATGGATGAAGTTCTAGTCGCAATGAAAATATTTTGCACGCCGTAGAAGCATGTAAGGAACATTTTGTAGGTACAAACGTGGACTATGGTGTTGATGCTCTACACACGGGTTTTAAACAGAGGAAATTTAAGCCTGTATCTCCAATAACAACAACTATTTATAGAACACATGACTAAGAAAAAGTCATGTCCTTTTTTTAAATTCTAAAAGCTCGAGCTGACAAGTTTTATTGCACTTTCAAAGATCAGCGTCCCAACTTCGCGGCATGTAGAACTTTCAAATTTCCCGCTTCCAAAAATTTAATGAAACGATGAAAAATATCAAAAGGTGTCATCATAAATTTTAAAATTTACATCAACATTAGCAGCTGTACACATTTCTCCAGTCATACACTGTCATTTTATATTAAATAGTAAATAATCAACGAATTTCTGAAATATTTCGTACACGCGCACTTTCGCCCAATCCCGGGTGGTTCCAAAATTAACCTGAGCGTTCCATTTATGCGCTCGAGTCGAAGTTTACGTGCGTATCAAGAAAATCTAGAAAGATTTCCGCTAGAAAATCCTGTAGTTTAATGTATTTTTCGTGATTAATTTAGTGTGTAGTTTAAAATTTCGTTATGGACATCCCGACTGATATTTGGGGGCAGTTGGCTTTGGAAGCGAATCAAGTCTACTTGACCGAGAGCGGGGAAGTGAGGAGCCCGTTCGCTAACACGGTAATGTTATGTAAATGCGTTCTTGTTATTGTTTCGATTATGTTTACATATTTTTATGACTACCCTGTGCGTTTATTTACCACTAAGTTTAGAGGATAACCCGTATGCAAATAGAGCGGAATAAGAATGCATTAGAATCTGTAAAAATAAAGGGGATCCATAATGACATCGTTTAGGTAAATATAACTCCCAAACTACACTGCTCTATACTATAAGATTGCAGCTGTGGAAGATAATTATTAATTTCTTATAAGTAGTTACGAGTAGTTGCCAATATTCAGTCACAATGGTTGCCATGCACGAATGACAATTAGGAGGATTAGTTAATCTAACGTGCTTTCTATTTTGTTTCAGACTATAGAGAAATTACCAGACAAAGTTTTACTGAATATATTTTCATATCTAACACATCGAGAAATATGTCGAATGGCTACGGTATGCAAAAGATGGCGCATGGTCGCCTACGACACAAAACTATGGACCCACGTCAGTTTACGGCCAGAAATCTCAGGATTACATGTTGGTAAGTTCGTTTACTATAAATAGAACCCGAAAGCCGAGTCTAAAATTAGAACTCTGGAGATTGATAAAATTTCTACCATAAAAGATGTTTTTACTATGTAGCAACCCCACTGAATAAAGGTTTTATTTTATTTTTTCTTATCTGTGGAGATTGGTTTATTGCTTTCGAAAGTAAACTAAAGATGGCGCTATTGTAAATAAAAATGAAATAGCATTTTATTGCGATTAATATTAACGTTGGTATAGGCAGAGATGTAACATAATTATATAGAAATACATTATAGAAATGATAATGGCTCTGTTTGAGTGGCTTGTTCAATTTAATTCTCAAGCTAGATCCTTTGAAATTATATCCTGTTTTTGGTTTTATTTTCAGGATCACTGGAGTCACTTCTAGCGCTAATATCGATCCGTTTCGGGCCTTCCCTGCGGTACATTGAGCTGCCCATAGAACTGATCACTCACACCGTTCTACATGAACTTGCTGCCAAGTGTCCCAACTTGACGCATATGCTGCTCGATTTTAGTACTGGTAAGTTACCAACAAGATTCGCTCCTACACACATTGTTGTCATTATTTGAAAGGAATACGATGAATGGCGATTTAGTCACTAGCGGTCGTCAAGATGATGCTGATTACAAGTATCAGTCTTATGAAACAATGGGTAGAATCACCCCGATGATGATTACAGATGATTACATTGTCAATGAATAATATAGGTACCTTCTTTCATGAAATAATAGTTTGCTTACCAATAGTAGACTCGGCCACGGCTACCCCTATGTTTTCAAGTTTGAAGGCTCGAGTACAGCGAGTTTTGCGTCACGTCAACACGGCGCGTGCTGCCTGTTCAATTCCTGCAGATGTAAAATTTTAATAAGACTTTAAAATCATTCTTGGTTACGTTTAGTTTTTACAAATACAAAGGATACAACTGAATATTTGTCAAAATTTGGCGTTTACGAGTATTTACCTATCTGAGAAATCTTTACGCAAATCGAACCTTTTTAAAAAAAGTCAGTTTAAACTTTATTCTTCTCATCTTCCAGCCATGCAGCTGCACGACTTCTCAGAGATGCAGGCGTTCCCCACGAAGCTGCGTTACCTCTGCATCTGCCTGTCAGAGGTCATCTTCATGGAAGGCTTCATGAGGAAGATCTACAATTTTATTAATGGCCTGGAGATTCTGCATCTGATTGGTGAGTTAACTGTACAACCGTATTACGGGTCCTAATGTACCTACTTACTGCACATTTAGTTACTTATCTACCGTTTATTAATTCATATACGCAAAAGTAGGTACGTAACCGTGGTAAAATTTTGGATTCCCAAGCTTTCCAAAGATATGTAAAAGATATTATTATAATCTACCTTTAAAGTAGTAGTTATATCATAAATTCCATGAACCACGAATATGTGTAACACATCATGAACTACCTACTTTTAAAGTATAATATCATAAATTCCATGAACCATGAATATGTAAAACACGTCATAAAACTATAAAATTAACACGTCATATTATTATGCCATAAAATTCGGATTCTGGCCTAAATTAATAAACCTAATCAAATGCGCAAATTTTTTTAATTTATTGCGACTTCCGGTTCGATGTAACAAAAATATCCTCTGCAAATAACGCTCTGCTAATAACGAAAAATCGTTATGTGAAACATTTCGCCCCTAAGACGACCCACTGACCAATTTTAGATAAAAACTAGTACTAGTAATAAATGTCTCTGAACGTTTTCGGTGATACACTCTTGTAGTCCGATGGGATGACGACATTCAAAACGCCTTATAGAGTTCAAATTTTCCCTGGCACGGAGGCATTATATCGCTAATTTTTAAACTCCAGGCTCTTATTAAGAAATGTAACTAATGTTAGTAGAAAGACTAGATATCAGCCACATATTATGCTTCTGCAACTCTATGTTCAAAAAGTTCAGGGACTTAAACTCCATGAACGAGGTCTGACGCTCGCGGCGGCCTGACAGAATTTCTATTACTTATTACATTCCGCCCCAAGAGATGTGCTAAGCTAACAGAACTCTCTTCATTTCTTTCAGGCACATACGAGAAGGTAGAAGAAGAAGAGGAGGAGATATACGAAGTCATCAACGTGCACAAACTCAAGTCTGCCACCCCTAACCTTCGCGTCATCAATCTGTATGGAATCAACTTCGTGGATGACTCTCATATTGATGCTTTCAGCTCTAATTGTATTCAGGTAAAGCTCATGAATTAAACCACACAACTTGGCCATCGTAAAGAGTTACTTCACCATGATGTGTAATTAGGTACAAGTGAGTTCACAACAAGACTGTGTTTTGTGTGACCAAGCTTATAATTTCAATTTTCAACTCAAGAGTTGCTAGTTGCTGTGATTTCTGTTACATGCTCTTTTACATTTTCTTGTGATGACTTTTTGATTCTACTTAGCCCTTCGATTGAAATCAACGATCGACATCGTCCAGTCTTCCTGACCCAGTTCTAAATTTAGAAATGGCGCATTATTTTTGATTTACAATATTTAAGACATGTCACAATTTAAGACCGTCTTTTATTACAAGACTTTCTTTGATATCAAGATATTATGGAAAACTGTTTTCGTATTCGTCTTGACAAACTTGGAGTGAACTTAATGAACATTTCCCAGCTTTTCCTATCTAATTCTGATGGCCTCTATCTCTGTAACATGCATCTAAATTACAATGTCAATTTATTCGCAGCTGGAGTGCTTGGCGGTGAACTTCTGCAACAAAGTGACGGGCTCCACCATGAAGACGCTGTTCCAACGCTCCAGGAGACTCACCTGCCTGCTTATGAACGGATGCAGTAGGTTTTTCTTATTATATTAGTTTTTGTTACGAAAACACAACTTAAAATTTCTTCATATCTTCATAACATACATTTTACGCCAGAAATTCTATACCCTCTAAGGGTTAGGCAAAGGTGTACGTATAGCCGCGGTACGTCTTTGCTTAACCCATCGGAACACGCATTTGGGCTGTTACGTCGATAATAAGAGGCGAGCTTATTACCATCAACCGGTCATCAATTTTTCCGACCTGAATCCTGTTTTGTGTGAACCTAAGTCTTCAAGCTTAGCGGTGTTGCTTGACTAGATCAACGCGGACTTAATTTGCTAATTTATTTCTTAAACAGACGACAATTTTTTTTATTAAAACCAGTATTAGCAACGTAATTTCACATCTTCCTAGCAACAACGCACTTATTTGACGAATCTAAAAGTCTCTATTGTTATTCCGTCAGGTCTCCAATCCGAGCACGTAATGCAAGTGGAATGGGAGAAGTCTTCCGTTCAAGAGCTGGACGTGACAGCCACGGACCTCTCGACGGAGTGCCTCATCGACATGCTGACCAGGACACAGAACCTCAGGTTCTTGAGCGCCGGACAGATCAACGGGTTCAACGACTCTGTGCTGAAAGCTTGGATGGAATCTGGCACTGCTAGGTGAGTGAGTTGAGGATACTTGCTTAACATTCATGTCCAGCGCTGACACTGGCCTGCAAATTGCAAAAAACGTATGAAAATTTGAATTTCGCGGGCTACCCTGCGTAATTTGACGACACGAAAATGGTGCAGCGGTAGTGAAGCTGCCTTACGTTCTTAGGGTCCCGGGTTCGAATCCCGGTGAATGTTAGTGTGATGAGCATGGACATTTTTTTCCTAGTCATGGATGTTTAGGTATACTTGTATTTACAAAAAAAAATAGTTGCAGTATATCAACTATCTGATGTCCACGACACAAACTTCATTGCTTAGTGTGGTCCTAGATGGCGTTGTGTATAATGTCCAGCGACATTTATTTATAACATCTTTCTCCACTTTCCTGCAGAAACCTGGTAGGATTGGACGTAGACTCATCAGACAACTTGACAGACGAGGCACTGCACCGCTTCCTGTCGCGTCATGGCAGTCAGCTGCACGGCCTCGTCCTGAGCGGGATGCCGCACATCACCGACCAGCTGTGGCAGAGTGTGCTGCAGCTGCTGGTTAACGCCAAGTGAGTGATGAAGGATCAGAAGTAGACTCGGGACGCTGCTGCTTGACCAGTTGATTACTAAGAGCCAAGGTCGTACTGAAAACTGGTCGGGGAATCTCCACAGACTTGTCTTTCGATATCTGAAAAATATTCATCCCAATGTGTGAATGCTCTTGATTTTGGCTTTGTACAGAGGCAGCAAGAAAAACCATAGACAGTAATCACATTAATTATTCTAATTTATGTTAACTAGTATAGGGCCAAGTTGGGTTCCCTAGGGAAGCCCATGTCTAGAATAGTATTCAACATACTCATTGCATTATGATTATGACTTACAATGGTCAGTCACCAGTAACAATTAGCCTTGTTAGCACGTCGAAAGCCCCATTAAGATTTCGTCGAGATTTTAGCAATAAAACGCTAAACTGCGTGAATACGTAACTAGTGAAACTGTTGTTAGGTGAGGCAAGAGTCAAATGCGTCGAAGTGAAGAAGATATGACAAACGGGTCTAAAGTTATTGTTCTGTTTCAGAATTCTTATCATGGGCACACAAGAACGTCTGGGCGTAAATATTCACGTTGATCAAGTAAGTTCATAGTTAGTAGCAGATTTACTTTAGACAAATATTGCGTTTGTGTTTTCTTAAGGGACATGGATATGACTTCACTATAGACTAGCTAGACCAAGCTAGACTGTTGAAAACAATGGTTTTTTTAAATCTATGGATTACCACTTAAAACTTAAAATTCGGCAGGCTAGGACTAATGTCCTAGCCTGCCGAATTTTAAGTTCTTTGAAAACAAGAAAGTCTTCTGCACTGCACATGATCTGAAAATCTACAGGCACTAACTACAGTTTCAAAAATTTATCTTTCCAGTTGATGGACGGCATAGCGAACAGCTGTCCCAACTTGGAGCGTTTGGAACTGCGCTGGGATCCAGAGAACCTACGTTTTAGTGACAAGAGCCAGAAAGCCATTGATATCTTGCGCGTCAAGTGCCTGAAACTTAAATCTTTGGTGCTAAGGTGAGCAATGCTGAAATGGTTTAGTAAATTCATCACCTTCTAGCCTGCAAATAAAGCAAGGAGATAGCTAGGATCTTGTGAGTATTTTAAGAAGACATGTCATCACTTAGATTTCAGCCTCAAATGTAACTTTCAGACAGGAGTATCTATCCATTAAAACAGTATATAGATAAAATATACAATACAAACTCACGCCTTTTTCCCACAGAGTTAGCAGAAACCACAGAACGATCCACGACCACCTACTACGATACTTTATTTACTCTTTTTGTCTCATCTAAGTTCATCCATCTGGTCATATTTTCCAAAAAAAATCTAAACACTTGAACACTTTTAAAATATAGGAATTATCAGTACATTTTGCAGAATTTGGGTCCTATTTGCAGTTATACTAGGTGCCTCTACGCATTTTACTTCGTATATCCACGGAACGTCCTTCTTTTTTGAAGTTCTTGAATAAAAGATATATTTTCTCCTTTTCAGTGACGGTCGCTACTACGAGATCGTCAAAGCTAACTTCGAGCGCGCTGATCGTACAACAGTCGTCCGCACTTCGACCAACTGCCACGTTTCAAACTATTACCTGCTGTCCAACTACAAGGATCTTGTATTCAACTAAAGCGTTTGTGTTTGTACATCAATGTATTTATAATGTTATTGTTTTTAAATAAATGTCTGTTTATATAGTATTGTTGTTGAATTATTTCTTTGGTAGTTTATAAGACGGTGATAATAAAAACTGACTTCTCTCTGATACGTGCTACTATTTTTTCTCAAGGCGTTTCGCTGGGTATTGTTTTAGGTCTCTCGCAGCTCAATAAATCAGACAGGTACAGACTTTTTGAAATAATAAGTATGCAATCACAGTTTCTTATTCCCAGGTATTAATGCTAAGACTGCACGTTACGAAACCGTGTCTGTAACCAGGTAAGCAATGAAGCCAAAAAAGAACTGAGGTGATTTTATAATTAAATAGAACTTTATTTGTGAGTTCAACAAATGCATATTTATCCTTATTCGGAAGGGTGAACAGGAAAGTCGAATATACAATGCATTTTTAGACTTCTTAAACCAGATTTTCTTGATATATGCTATAAATATAGAATATAGCCGAAGCGACATTTAAAACAAGATATGAATGCCCTTGCTAGAGGCAAATAGGAAGTCAAAATTCCTAAGCAGATTGCTACACAATCCAGTTTTAGATATACTTATGACAAAAACAGCTATGGCTATATTTATGGCAGAATTAAAATATCAAGAACTACCCATCTGCACAAAACCAACGACCAGTCCACATTGGCCTGGATCGAAGAATTTGGAAATTATGGGGATAACTAAATTCACTGCTGCTGCTGGGCAACGACCCAGCAGTGCAGCAGGCTAGCAGTAATAGTAAGCCAACTGTACAAATCATTAGGTATGTATATAATAACCACAGAAATACCTAGATAACGCAAGCATTACGATCCGAACAGGAAATCCAAGCGTGTCATTTTTTGACTACCTAAGCTTTTGTTCTTTAAATGACTAGAATTAAGTTCTTGAGTTGTAACGTTTTAAAGAAACTAGCTTGCTGCCACTGACACCACGTTAAGCTTAGAATGCTTTAGCCGGGCTCACGAAGTGGGTGCTCTTGCGTGATCTAGGTGTATCTGTGGTGACAACTGACATAACACAACTTCAGGCCTATCATAGGGTTACACAGAGCGATAATAATATAAGGGAGGGAGGAATAGGGGGCAATTGAATATTACTCGTAATGATTGACCATGATACACTATCCCGGGACTTTACCTACCGGTCAAAAATTCTAAGTAACGTACTTTAATAAATATAGGTATTTTTATTAAGGTACCTACTTCGCTAGGTGTGAAACTGTTTGCATAGATCAATGTATTTGGTATTGACTTTGTTGAACCTAAGTTGTATTATGTACTGTACAGGTACAGGTAGGTACCTATGCCTATAAATATACATTGACTTATTCATACATTAATAATCAACTTGGTTATTTGTATAAAAAAAGTATTTATTTTTAAACTTACCTTGTCACTAGCATAGCACTATGAATAACACTAAGGTGAATGCTCTAGGGTGGCCCGCGAAATTCAAATTTTCTTACGTTTTTGGAATTTGCAGGGCAGTGCTAGGTTGTATGTTGGTTAAAATAGTTAGTTGTTGGAAAAGAAAGGGAAACATAATTATAATTGTAATTTGTGATTCATTTGATTTAGATAATACCTTTTATTTGACATCACTCCATATCCAATTAATTAATTTTTAATTAATTTCCAATTATTATTGTATTATTCATGTTACTTTAATTTCTCTTTATTTGATAACCATATAACTTTCTGATATTTGTCTTCCAATTTTTAATTTAGAATATTACTTTTTTTTTAATGTGTGAGTTATTATTATGTAAATGTTGTGCACGTCTATTATTGACACTAACACTAGAATAAGACCTCTAAAATGTAAAATAACCATGTTTGTGTTTGTGTTGTTGACGAGCCTTAAACAAATAAATAAATAAAAATAAAATAAAATATTGTTCACGACTGTAAGACGTAAGTATGTAGTTACAGAATTATAGTCATCAATACAACCCTCTAAGTTCACAAAGGTGTGTAATGTCTTTGACCTTGAAAAAGTCGTTCCTCCAACTTTATGCACTTGAGGGTTGATTGATTTGTATGATTATGTTATGACTAGGGCATCGAGAACCGCCCCTATTTTAGGAACCGGTTCTTTCGGTACTAAACTCAAGCTGGAACCGAGTACCCGGTTCTTTCGGTTCTTTCGGGTTTTTTCATAAATTCAAGTTGAAAAGGTATGCTATCTTTAATATAGAATTCCCACTATCAAAACGAATTAAATCAAACACACTTTATTGGTAAGCAAGCATAAGCTTATTTATATATTTTTTAATTATACTCAAATTACAACATCGTTTTTAAGTATTTTTGGCAACAATTAGTTCTTTAAAATTCAGTATTTTCACAACCAGTTGACAATCAGTGGTTTATAATTCACTACACTACAAAGATCAAAAAGTATCTATGAAATAATAAAAAACTAACTTTAAAAAAATTAACAATCTTACATTACAAGCTAGAATTAGGAACTTTCATAAATACGTTCAAACAATCAACAAGCACAAAAAAGTCGCACATAAAAATGATATACATTAAAAAAAAACATATATCCCATACGGACTTAACAAAAACCAAACAATAAAATTGATTATTAAATTGAGCATTACGTATTGGGTTTCTTCTTTCCTAAATAAAAGGAACTTAAAAAAATAAGTGCGTCTAAAGTTTTGTCGCTTAGCAACGAACGGAGTCTATTGCAGACTATCCCGGCGGAAGAAAATATACGTTCCGGCTCCACACTAGTGGGTGGAATCGATAGTAAATGTTGGTAAGCCAGCGATAGGATGCTTTTGTGATATGCTGCTCCAGCGAGTCTCTCCATCTAAAAGTAGAGAATACTCCTGTCCAAAATCAGCTTTGACATGCTTTTGAAGGACGTCATCATTTTTAGTCGGTGACTTTTTGAAAAGTTTGACCACTTTTCGTACTTTAGATATGAGCTGATGATAGCTAAACGATTGTGGTGACAAAGATGCTAGTGGCGATTCGTTATTGAATTCAGCACCATCGTCTTCATCGTTGTTATTTTCACCATCATCAGTTTCGTTACTAAATTTGCCAGTTCGCATTCTTAAAGCTAATTCAGATAGAGGCAAATCTTCGTCAAAATAATGCCCGCTCACTATCGGCTAGTATGTGTCATTACCGCGAATACAACTTTTATTACCATACTATCCGAGGCTGAGCTGCAAATTGCAAAACAAATGTCAAAAATTTGAATGTCGCGGAGTATCCTGGAGCATTTACCTTAATGTTGCCGAATCCCTTTAAAAAATCGTTAGTTTCTTAAAGATTTATCAATAATATTAAAATAATAACGTTATTTATTAATTCAACAGTGAAATAACAGTATTTATTCTGTTTGGATAATAAATTTGGATAATAACTTGATATTTAGCAAGAGTAGGTATTATAGAGATAATATTATTTCTAAATTTATTTTAAGAGAGAACCGAAAGAACCGAAACGACCGGTTCTCCGTTTTACAGAACCGATTCTTTCAGGGACCCTCAGAACCGGGAATTCCCGGTTCTTTCGGAACCGGGAAAAACCGGTTCCGATGCCCTAGTTATGACCTACCTATTATCTATAACTCGTCACGGGCCCGCTATTACTCGGGGGCGCAATACCTTTGAAACGGCCCCTTCGCCCGTTGTGGTTATCAAAGTATACATTTATTTGTTGATACAGGGCCGCGTCACTAATGAAATACCTAGTTAGTGGGTTTTTCACTGCGATAATTTTGTTGACTATTTCGACGAGCTCATTTTTTATTAATTATTCAGCAGGTGTTTGTCCAATCTTTTACCTGTTATGGTTACCCGCAGAGGTTGGCGACTTCAGCAAGCGTGACACTGACAGCGGGTAACTCTCAGCCCTCCTCTGCAATCTGCGAGTCTTGGACCCGGAACGTTCATTTTACATTTAAAGAATAACTTCTGGACCTCTCACTTCATTTGATCACCAACTATCTTTCCTCGGCTTCCCTAAAATAATAAATGTTGTCATCTCATCCCTTGCCATTTTTCATTTACACCAGCGGTCGGCAACCCGCGGCCCGCGGATGTCTTACTTGCGGCCCGTGAATGTTTTGTAAATAGTTAGTTAAGTTATAAATATTAAAATAAATGCTTGAACGAATTGCGATCGAAAGTATAGTGTGGATCCAGCCTTAAGGTGACACTATGTCGACTAGTGTCAGCTTAAGGCGGTTTTTTGGTAATTTCGGGAGGGAATTACTCCACTTTTTGAAACTGTACATCCAAAGTTAAGTATAATATCGCTTTGTCTGTGCGGAATCAGAATAGTAAAATACGAAAACCCATTAAAAAGTTAGGAGCCACCAAAGATTCGTTTTATTGCCAATTTTGCGCAACTTAGTAATAAAAGAAGTGTCAAAATTCCAAAACAAAGTCGGTACTGACAAAGCACAATTATCGAAGAATTTCATAAATTTTATTTGTACAGATGTGTATGCGGCTCCATTGATACCTACTATTGTAAAGCTTGATTCAGACTGACTCTTGACCTGTGTGTGGGTATAAGGCGGTAAGGGCAGAGAGAATACACAAGAAAATGTGAGAAAGGACATTCGAAAAGAAAACCAAAATGATCCTCTACAATTACAACAGCCGAAAAGAATAGAAAACCGTATCTACATAAGATAAATCCATATTCAATAATGTTAATCCAATATCGTGCATAACTTTTTTATTAACTGTGGTAAGTGATAAATTCAATCTACAAGGTCGACGACTTCTGTTAGAGGTCAACCATTGACTCCTGTGTTTTGATTTTTTATCGTTCAAACAATTGACGTTTTTGTACTCATTTATTTCATTGTCTGATAGCCGAGACCACAGGACTTTGAATACAACGTAGTTATTTTAAAAAATCACTGATGCGTAACTTTTTTGCCTTAGAAAATCTGGCGATCAATGCTGCAGTTTTTACCCGGTAGACAAGTGGCCATCTACGGCAACTGCGCTGCATCCTTTAAACTTTAGGATTCAGATCCCTAGTATGAAGGATTATGGTGAGAAATGAGATAAGTAACACAAGTAAGGTCACATGAATCACTTGGAAATGGATAGTTAGCCATAGGATGTCTCGGATGACGTGGCTAAAAAGGGGGTGACTACTTTTTATGAGAATCACGAGTACTGAAGAAGTATGGAATAAGAAGACATGCAACGTTAGTCACAAGTAATCCCTAAGTATAATGGGATAGGAACAGGAATAATGACGGTGGGAATAGGGATACACCAGAAGGAACCAGAAAGGGGTCTGGCGGCAATGCCAGGAAAATGCCGTGAAACAAAAGCGATTACACACTCATTGACTTTTAATGCAGTAACCAAGACTTTTTTAAATCTAGACGTAGTAAGACAAACAAGTAACACACTTAGATGCGTAGTCAATCACATCAAGAGTGTCCATAATATCATCATAGAGTCATAAATCATGTACGTTGTACAAATAGAAAAAACACACTTACTACTAAAATAATAGTTTATTTACAGTTTATTATGGGAAAAAATTACTATTTTTATATTTTTTCTTTCAAGTTACCTCCAAAGATTATAAGCTATTTCTAAATACCTTAACTATTTACAAATAGCTTCATATTTTTTTCGTCTAATATTCTCAAAAACATTTTTCAATATTAGGATTTCTAGAGTACTTGCAATTTTAAAGTCTGAACGTGTACATTACAGGAGACATCAACATAAGTAAGCATCGAGTAACCACTAAGCTTATACTAAGTAACCTCACACAGCATTATTGAGAAAAAAACCATGCATCACAAGACAAAATTTAAACCTTAAATCACAGGTATATCGATCTGATTTAAAATATAAAAAAAAAACAATAACTTACTATACAAATCGAAAAAATACCACCCAAATTAGTCGGTTTTCAAATTGATACTGAGTTCAATCTAAGTGGTACACGGCTATGGACGCCTAGTCCATGTGCAGTCATCTAACGCCCTCGCCGAGTAGCAGCTCCGGGTCTTCCTCGAGCAGCAGGTTCTGGTTGTTAGTATTGTCCTCGATGCCCTCATTGTCCTTGTTACCATCCGTTTCTATTTTGTATAGTATGTCGTGACACAGAGGACACCTGTCTTGAACATACAACCACTTTCGCAAACAGACACCGTGGAAGTAGTGGTTGCAGCGAGTGATCTTAGCTGAGTGCATCTCCTGATAGCATATCGCGCATACATCGTCTAATCTATTCAATTGGTCCGGCGAGGCCTCTCGTAAGGAGTTGATTTTATTGACAGCAGTTCGTCGCTTCATGAACACGGACCAGCCGGCTCGCGCCTCACACCAGATATTGAAGTAAGCGTGGATACACATCATGACCGCGCGTATAGCTCCTCCAGACTCGAACAACAAGATCCATGCACCGTTGAAGAATAAAAATATGCCGAAGCAAAACTCGATAGTGTTCCCAAAAGCTCGAATATAATACACATAGTCGTCGAGCTGCTCCCAGAATGAACTTCGATATGCATCGATTAAAAATAGTGAGTAGATCATTAGGCTGACTATCACTTTGACTATAACCTCTATGCTGAAGGCGCTCACAGCTAAAAGCCAAGTGGAAATTGTGTGCTGCGACCACAAGTAGACTAACAGTGAGATCGGAAACATTATCAAAAAGGCACACACTCCTAGAGCTCTGACGTGCCTGTGTGTACTTGGATTGTGAGATGCACTCAACGACATCAGCATAGGATTCACAATATTGTGCAAAAAGTGTAGCAGAGCAGTGAACAGCAAACAAAAGTTCCTACACAGTCGTATGAACCTTTTCTCAGGATTTAATGACGTCAATCCTGTCTGCAGCGCAAGTATATAGAACAGTATAGCCGACACCGTTCCTATACTTTTGTCTTCTTCTTCATCCGTTAAAAGAATCCATTGGAAGAAATTACCGATATAGTGGCAAAAGAATGAGATCACGGAAGTCATGCCGAGCACGGCAGTTATAGTCTCGCATCCAGTTACTAGCAGAGACTTGGTCATCGATGCGAGCGATTGAACAGCGAGTAAAGTGGAAACCTTCAGGCCTTCTTCGGCCTCCTCGTCGTAGTTGTCCACGAGGAGCATCAAGGCGTGTTCAGCGACCCGCAACACCCAGAATACTCGCAACACGCATGGGACATTCAACCGCATCCATTCTGTCTCCACGAGTGCTGACAGTCCGTAGTTACTGACGAACAGTCGGCCGTGCTGGTAGCCCGCGTACACAACCTGTATCACATTGTACGCTGACGACCATAACACGTACTTCACCAACAGAAGCGGCAACAGCGCCGCAAACACTGGCGAGTGGTGCAGAAGGTTTGGAGGAACTGGCAACATCGCTAGGAACGAGGGTGCCATGAAGCTGATCGGTAGAAGCTTCTGTATGGTCGGTTGACGGGGCCCGAGGTGGACATACTTGAATATAACAGCCAACATGAACTGTATTGCGTAGTTTTGAATGACCAATATACCTGGTCCCTCAACGTCGACGAGGTTTTTTACGTTTAAATTTAATATGTCTTCTAGGATGCTGGTTGAATAGTGAGGTGAGTTTTCGGCTAGTGTTAAGGCCTGCATCTGTTTGATGGCCGAAACATTGGTCCAATAGGACACGAAGACTAGGCCGACAGACGTCAGGTAGAGGTACACGATGATTAGGTGCTTCGTGTACAGAACGAATATACACAGTGCTGACATGCATCCTGGAAAAGAAGAAAAGACATGTTACAACTTGGATACCTCGAACTGTGTGCAGTTGGATTTTTGTTATAAGGCACGTCATTACTCGAAATGGCAAACAATCTAATTAATCTTAAGAAGGAAATAATACTATAGAAAATAATCTTGTCATCATGACTATTTATGACACGTAGGATGTACGAGTATCATAACATTTTTAATTAACGACAACAATACAACATATTATTAGAGTGATTACGTAACAAAGGCATTTGATGTTGGCCTCAACTTAGTGATTAAGTTATGTTTATTAGGACTACGGTCCCCTGCGCTACCACTAGTTGAGGTCGTGACCTTATAAATCTAAATGTTGTAAATTCTACAAATTCGGTGAGTTTTGCATGATTTTATAGCAACTAAGGCATGTTAGTTGACTGGTAGACAAAACAATTTAAAAATCGTCATTTCTCGAGAAAAGGAGCGAAAATTGTTTCTGGTGTCACTTCCAGACTTAAGTCTTAAGTGTGCCGGAAGTAATTAATTTGTAGACGATCGAAGACTTCTCTGGCAAATCTGCTTCGACCAATGATATTATAAGTAAAAAAGGTATCATTGGATTTGACTGGAATTTTAGTCTTTTTTAGTATTTGTATGAGTCTGCTTCCAAGTCAGAGCCAGGAAATGTAATATTTCCAGGGTAAACAGAAAGCTTGAGATCCAGCAGCGGAACCATTGTCGGATGATTATGTTCACCAAGTCTGTTGGTCATCATAAATCAAATCAAATCAAATCAAAGCATTTATTTCAAGTAGGCCAATAACAGGCACTTTTGAATTGTCGAAACAAAGATGAAAATTAAATGTAGCTACAGTCCCAGTCACAAGACATAAAAACTGTGAAAGTACTGTAGTTGCCCATTCCCTAGCGTAGATCTCTATGGAGAAGAACGGGCAAGAAACTCCATGGACACTCTTTTAAATCAAAATATTGTTACAAAATCTTGGTTACATCATTCATGTTGAGATGGTATATTATGTGAGAACAATGTAGCAAGATGTGCACGTTAAAAGTGTCCATAGCAAAACAAAAATAAAATACAACTCAAAAACAAAATAATTCAAATAAACCATGGCGACTAAGAGATGACCAGTCACAACTGACAGCGCCCGTTCACGCACATGACGCATGGATCAGCACCATTCAGCTCAACCATTTTGAAGGGAACTAAATGGTCCGACACACGCGCCACCATCAGCGAGACATTTGAGTGAGCATGACATACTCTCAACCGCCAGGGCACATTCAAGTCAAGAACTGCCGTAGGTTTCCAGTGAATGATAGCTTACTAGTACATAGTACTCACACAATATGGGCTATGCGATTATATAATACTAACATTGAATCTATACAATGCAAAGTTAGTTAAGTACAATCTTCAGCAGCTCCAACTATACCATATAATGCTATCAATTTTTGCGCCCCTGTCCATGTGGAGCAGGACCAGCATTAAGCCAAGCATTTTTATCAGCGATATAATCGCTCAACTTGTAATATGCTTTTTTACATAGTGTGCGTTTAATGCATGTTTTAAATTTCGTCTCATTCAGTTCAAGAATACTTTGTGGAATTTTATTATAGCATCTCAAACAGTACCCCATGAAAGATGAGTCTACTTTAGCGAGTCTAAAGCCTGGCTGAACTAATTCGTCCCTATTTCTAGTACTGTAATTATGTCTGTCACCTCTTTTACCAAAAAGATGCAAATTTTTTCTAACGTACATTATGTTTTCGTAAATGTATTGACAATGTACCGTCATAATGCCAATATCCTTAAACAGTTCCCTTAGAGAATCGCGCCTACGAAGATTATATATAGCTCTGATGGCTCTTTTCTGCAGAATAAATATAGACTCAATATCTGCAGCCCGTCCCCATAGCAAAATACCGTAAGACATTATACTATGAAAGTAACTAAAATAGACCAGTCTAGCGGTATCTACATCAGTGAATTGACGGATTTTTCTAATGGCATATGCTGCTGAACTTAAGCGCCCCGCAAGCGATGTTAAATGAGAACCCCATTGTAGCCTTGAATCAAGCGTAAGCCCCAGGAAAACCGTTTTATCTACGAATTCAAGTTTCTCATTATTCAATAATATATCACAATCACTACCCTTAACATTCGGTAAAGCAAATCTTATGCATTTGGTTTTTTTTTCATTTAATACCAAATTGTTTGCTGTGAACCAATTTTGGACCTGAAGTAGGGCATTATTCACGTCATCTAAATTTTGTGCCCGTCTGTTTATCTTAAAAATTAAGGAAGTGTCATCAGCAAACAACACCATATTTTGAGGTTGGTTTTTCAATAAATAGGGTAGATCATTTATATATACTAGAAAGAGGAAAGGTCCCAATATTGAGCCTTGTGGAACCCCCATTTTTATTTTTAAACCCTGTGAATTAACACCATTTATCTGAACATGTTGTTGTCTATCATTCAAATATGATCTTACCAAACTAAGTGCAAGTTTACCCAGTCCGTAATGCTCAAGTTTCAAAAGTAATGTGTCGTGATTTACGCAATCAAACGCTTTGGAGAGATCACAAAAAATTCCTATGGCATCTTGGGACTCTTCCCACGCAGTAAATATGTGCTTTAATAAGGTTACACCGGCGTCAGTTGTACAACGTCCCTTGGTGAAACCATACTGTTGATCATGTAAGATTCTGTTGGTGTTAAAATGATAGAGCATTTGATCAAGCATTACTTTTTCAAAAACCTTGCTAAAAACTGGCAACACGGATACAGGTCTATAATTGTTAGTATCTTTACTGTCCCCGGATTTGAAAAGAGGTATGACTTTACTGTATTTCATTAAATCAGGGAAAACTCCTTGGTCTACACATAGATTAAAAATTAAAGCTAAGTATGGGGCTATTGTCTCAAGTATGGATGTACAAACTTTGATAGACATTCCCCATAGATCTTCGGTCAGTTTGATTTTTATTTGCCGGAAAGCTTTAATAACTACCATAGGGTTAATGTGTTTAAATTTAAATTCAGCCAGGCAGCCAGACACATTCGCCTTTAATAAACCCATTGAGACTTCAGGAGAGGAATTTAGAGCCTCCGTAGTTTTTAATGGTATTTCTGTAAAGAAATTTACAAATTCTTGAGCTACTTCCTGATTAGAGCTTTTAGGACCACTTGCTGTATCTAATGTGTAGCTAGTGTTACGTATTTTCTTCCTGTTAGTCTCGTTATTTATGACTTTCCAAACTGTCTTTATTTTATTTTCTGCTGTTTTGATCTTGTTGCTAATGTGCAGGGCTTTAGCAACCTTGCATGTATTTCTAAAAATTTTTGAATACTTAGCAACATACTTGTTAAAAGTTTCAGTGTTAATAAAAGGCTTAAGGCCATAAAGCTCAAATAGTCTTTCCCTACTTTTTCTGATGCCTCTAGTTGCCCAATCGCTAAATATGAATTTAGGGCAAATACTTTTTGTCTTCTTTTCAAAAGTTTTGTTGAATTCCGTGTGAACTATTGAAAAGAAACGATTATAAAATTGATTTATATTAATATCGTCATGGCTCATAACACTTAACTTGTTCTGTAGGGAAATATTAAACCTATTTAATTTGCTAGAAGTTATAGGTCTAAATTTAATCTGTACTTTTTGCAATGGTGTATTACACCTATAAGTTACAGTTTGTCCGCTATGGTCAGACGGCAAACAATTTACTATGGCTTTATCTAAGTAATCACAATCAGAGCGAAATGTTATAACATTTGTCTCATCGACGTCTGGCAGTGACATAGTTTAGTGTTTCATAATCTGATGTGTTAATGACTTCATTATAAACTTGGAGGCCAAGGTAAGTAATGGAACGTTTACTTTTTGTTCGTATTTTAAGAGAATTGTCTGAAACGAGTTTAAAAAAGATCTTGATAATGTTTTTGTTGCTAAAATTCCTTTGAATAGCCAACTAGTTCAAGGGTTGATGGCCAAAAATAATTACGAATCACGACAAAGTAACAGATTGTTTAGGTACCGTGAGTATATTTTCTTTTTTTTTAGATAAATCTTTCATTTGAAGCGCGTGTTCAACCGTCTTCAGATCGCCACGATCCTGGCAAACTCTTCTTGCTTCGCCCACGCGAGTACTACTCAACTGACCTTTCAGAATATCATCACCACCAATCATTATAATTGTAATGACCAATTCGACGGAAGCAGCAGGTATAATAAACTACATGACCCTATTGTAGACCAGTCTGCGGTTTGCGTGATTCAGACCTACACCAATCACGCTTCTCTATCTAACGGGTTACCCCAATCTTTCTTCACCTCTATTGTTTTCGTCAAATAAATACTAGTCAATTCGGTTCCGATTACTCAGTTTAGGATCTTAAAATACACTCGAGTGCAATGAATCCGGGTCACTTAAAGAATGTTAAAAATCTCGGAAACTAAAAATGATAGGTTAATGCAATAAATTGTATTTAATAGACAATGTAATACTCCTTAAATGAAAGAAAAAATATGAGTCACCATACATTTTATTAACACAAAATTACATAAAGACAAAAACTGCTGATCTCTCCTTAAAACAAAAATAGGAAACATGAAATTTTTGAACTTTATTACGATTTTCTTGAATTTTAATACTTCGTATTGCCTCCTCGTGCTTCCATTACTGCGTTTACGCGGTTTGGCATGCAGTACACCAAGTTCCTTATACGATTTTGGGGAATATTCTCCCATTCCTCTGTGAGAGCAATTTTGAGCTCACGAAGCGTGATTGGGGGAGGGTTTCGTTGTTTTACGCATCTGCCTAGCTCGTCCCAAGCATGCTCGATCGGGTGATATCCGGGCTGCGCGCTGGCCACTCCATACGAGTAATGTTCATCTCTTGAAGGTAGTCATTCACAATCCTACCTGTATGAGGTCGGGCATTGTCATGCATAAATATAGCATCCTCACCTAAATTGACCATAAATGGACCAACGTGATCATTGAGGATTTCTTCCACATATCTTACGCTAGATATAGAGCCGTTTTCTATGATCACCAGCTCTGTGCGACTTTCAGAAGAAATTCCGGCCCACACAAGTACAGACCCACCACCGTAGGCTACGTTTTCTTTGATGCATGCTTGCTTGAATCTTTCCCCTGGTCTTCGATACACTCTGTGTCTTCCATCGTGCTTGTAGAGCATAAATTTTGATTCGTCGGAGAACATAACTTTTGACCAATCTTCAATACTCCAATTTACGTGGCTCTGGGCATATCTTAGTCTTGAAATACGATGCCCACGCTCCAGTTTAGGGCCGTTTGCAGGTCTAAGGGGTTTTAAGTTAGATTCAGCAAGCCGACGTCTTACTGTCCATGCACTTGGGTTACTTCCTCCGAGGCGTCGAAACTGATTTGTGAGTTCAGTTCCTGTGAGAAAGCGATTTCGAAGCATGGTGTTCACCAAGTATCGGTCTTCTCGTGCTGTGGTACACCTGGTTCTGCCCGTTCCTGGTCTGCGTAGGTTAGAACCAGTTTCTTCGTAACGTCGGAGAACTCTTTGTACTGTTGACAGCGACACACCGACAGTCCTGGCTGTATCGCGCTGACTCCGGCCGGTTTCCAGCATTGTAAGTATTCTGGTGCATTCTTCAGGCGTAAGCGACATAATTTCAGTTTGAATAATGAATATAGAGCACTATCAACATGGTTTATGTACCCACATAAATGACAGATTACAAACAAAAGCAAAACCAAATGCTGTAATTTCGTAGTTCCATCTTCGAAAGTGGCCCTTTTTCAAATTTGATTTTTTTATGATATAACTTTAAAATAACTAAGAAGTTTTAATACCTTCATTTAAGGAGTATTACATTGTCTATTAAATACAATTTATTGCATTAACCTAGCATTTTTAGTTTCCGAGATTTTTAGGATTCTTGAAGTGACCCGGATTCATTGCTCTCGAGTGTAGATTTGGTTAGCAACATCAAATTAAGTACTACACGAAAATAGAAACAACGCAGAAGACCACGTAGAAGACGGCGTGACGCGCTGGACAAAACAAACGTCCAGAGGTGCACACACAAGAGCCCTAAAGAACAGCAAGTCAAGGGGGAGCTCTTTGCCGAGCCGGGGGATGACGGGCTAACAAGTATTAACATGCGAAATTGTATGCACACCTAAGAAACGAGAATCTCCCAGTAGCATCGTTAATTCACGATAGACCCAGAAGAAAATGGTAGAAACAGAAGACCAAGGATGGAAAAGCAGGAATGAAGACAAACTTTAGCCCTCCAGTGAAACCACAGAGGCTAAAAATAAATCAATGATAAATATAAAAGTGAAAGCAGCACTCTTATGTTGTGTTATATTGTCTATACTAGTCTTTTAAATCAAGGTTCAACGTTCGAAACCGGTTAACTTTTACGGATGTAGTTTGTGATAAACGGACAATTTGAAAGCGAAATTTAATCTTATTTTAAAACAATTCTTTTTTTATAAATGCGCTGCATTTTTTAAGAAATTATAGATATGATAATAAGAAAGAATATAATATAATGTGTTTCGTTTAGGAGGAGCTTCATCATTTTCCTGCACTTAGGTCTTAGCCCAATTTATTTGGGATCGGCGATGTCTTCTTCTTTCATACGAGTACTTTTCTGTTACTCATCAGTCACCTCCTATTTTATCATATCATCTTTCACTCACGCCATCTTTGGTCTTCCTCTTTTCTTATTCTTACACATCCACATTCAAGCCCAAAACTTTCCTCATTCCTCCGTATCGCATTCACGCCACTTTCAGACATACTATTATTTACCTTCCTACCTACTCATTAGTTGTTTTATCCATTCGCGTACCACCGCACATCCCTTTTAGCATTCTCATCTCAGCCACATGCAAATACTTTTCATTCATCCCTTTTGAGGCCCAAAATTCTGATCCATACAAGACAGCAGGTCTGATCATTGTTTTTTTAAATTTCCCATAACGCCACAAAAAATGAAATGCGGAATGTCATCAAATACCACGAACCATTAGAATGTCGAATCGGAAATCAGAAATATATTCACAAGAGTTTTTAAAAAGGATGATTAAAAAAAAAAAGAAACGTACATATTTGAAAATGGTTATTTTTACCGGGAAACCCCATCGTTCACACCATTGTCTTCTAAATAAAGCCATTACCACAGACAACAAAATCATCAACATTTTCTAAAGGATTACAACATTAAATATCGTTTGGGGTCTATAAATAAGTCGAAGGCAGCGTGTCTCGTACAGTTAGACGCAAAAACTATGTACCGTATCACGTATGTTGTAAGATGAACCGTTACTTCGAGTTCATGATAACACCAAAAATATAATTACAGAAACACCACTACACGATCCGGACTGTAATATTTATAAAATTATTGTTGATCTTCAAGACATCCGTTTCATACCGAGACCCTTCCATGTCTAGGAATGCACGCTGGTCCCGTGTGTTTCTCAAATAAGCAGAAGATTGTGGCGACAGACGTGCTCTCTGCTCAAGCTTTGGTATTTTTTTACAGATAGTGGTGAGATTCTCAAGTGTTCCACTTTAGACTTCAACGTGTATGTCGCTAAGAGTTGTTTTCATGCACCCGAAAGGCGAGAGCCCTTCTCAGATCTGAGTACAAATTATTAATCCATTTCTAATCAATCTTACTTACTGTTATATTGCGAATTTATTTGTTTGAGTTTTCTGTACTTCACTGTTTAGTTGTGTTAATTGTCTTGTGAACTAACATGATTGTTGACTAACGTTTTTGCGGTCACTTTTTACAAGTCTGTGCCGAATAGTCCTGAACTGGATAGAAATGTGAACTCAGGGGCCTAATTCTGCTATTTTAATAAATTCGTCACTCCAACACGATTCCATTCTCATCCCATTGTCATTTTGCTTAAAGTTCGTAATCTGCTAAATTCGCAATGGTCGGTCAATGGTCTCGTAATAAAATTGTGTTTTAATGGCATTGTCGTATTGTCATTATTATAAAACCCTTAGTACAAATGGTTTTCGAAACCGACTACTAAATGCGAACATTTATTCATGCCAGATTTCATGTACGAGATTATCATTCTATGACATTTCTTTCAATGGAGTGTCAGTGGTTGATCATTGAGAAGTCATAATGGCGCCATTATGTTAATAGAATGAACAAACTTGTCAAAATTTGACAGAACTTGACCATTATGAAATCAATGATCGACTACTCTGACACTATTGTAATAGCAGAATCGAGGCCCTGGTTTCAAAGTTATTTGTAGTAAGGTAAAAGGTGGGCTTTTCAGTGCAACTAAAAGAGGATTAGCAAAAAAAGAATCGCACGGTTATTAATAAATTTATTGCTTGAACCAAATGAATTCGTTTGCTAAAGGAAGAATTTCAACATTAATATTATACTTGGGAAAAAAAGGTAAATAATCACTATTGTGTGACTGGGAAGTATTCTGTGATTTTTTTGGAAATCTAAAGAATTAGTTATCGCTTGAGTGAATATAATAAATGGCAGTCTAAAAAGATATTCAGTTGTTTAAACTTGAACTTGGTAAAATCAAACACGCTTCAAAGGCGTCTTGACGCCCTCCAGCTAAAACTAATACGTCACTATGGCTACTCTTGCGCATATAGCGGTCATCGATCTTTAGCTCTTTAGGCAAGTGCAGTGTGAAATACAAATATGTACTGTCTTAATGTTCGCAAACAAGAATCTTCGCAGTTTGTTACTCTTTATAGTTTTGAAGGCACAAAGTTAAAATAGCAAAGTAAACGGTGTGCGTAGGCGTGGCTAATTTTATTAGGTTTTACCACAAAACGTGTAGGACGCGTAGTAAATGTTGAAAATTCTAGAGTTAAGAACAAGGCATAATACCAATACTCATATTTTGATGTTAGTGAGTCGAGTTTATGAGCGTTATTTTGTTGTAATAATTCGATATGCTTTTGTTGAAATAAATATTTTTATGTTTTTGTTTTTGAGTTTTATTGGAGTGGGCGTCTTTGTCTTTGTATTCGAGTTTGTGTAATGTCCGAAGATCTTTATACCTTTAGTGCTAGAGAAATCGCCTATTATAAGAACTAAGTACCTACTCAAGCAGAGTGGTTAGCGGTATCGGTATCTACTATCTAATGTGTATAGTACAAAAAAGGATCTTAAGTACACAAGTTAGCTTCATTCACGCATCTTGATAACAAAGCTGCCCGAAAAAGGAATTAAAATAATACCATAGCGGCATGCCCCCAATTTAGGGTTAGGCAAAGATGTAACCTATAAAACACCCACAATTCGTCAGTTATTTTTAAATCCCACGTTATAGGAGCGAGCCTATCGCTACCAACCAAGAAAGAATGCCAGTCTCCGGGCTGATATTGAGATATTCCTGTTGGAAAAATCCAATATTCATACTATTTGACGACCCGAATGGCGCAGCGGTATTGACTAGTGAGGCTGCCTAGCGTTCGTAGGGTTTAAATCGCCGCCGCCGCCGGTAGGAGCAAGTGTTTGTGTGATGAGCATGGGCATTAGTTTCCGATTCATGGATGTTTATATGTAGGTATTACATGTATGTTTTTACAAACAAAAAGTCCCTATCTATGCAGTATCTGGTGTCCACAGGCCAGCGGATTTCCCTATAGGCCGAGTAGGCCCAGGCCTATAGGGCGGCAAAATTTAGGGGGCGGCAAAATTTAGTCGTTGCCCACGCGCCTACTTGTAACAATCAAAAACTCTCAAATAGAAATGGTAAGAATCAGTATCTCAAATACTGATTGAGATTATTAAATCATTTACTGACTATCGTTTTTTTTTCAATTTTAATTTAATTTTTAATACTTTATTTATTTTTTCATGCTTTACAGCACATAGGGGGCGGCAATCTTTTCTACGTGGGCCTAGGGCAGCCAACGTATCAAATCCGCCCTTGAGTGTCCAAAACACAAGCCTCTTTGCTTAAGGCGATTACACGAGCTAAACGCGAGTTTTATAATTACTAAAAGTATATGATTCACTGCTATAAACAAGACCAGAAAAATATATGATATTCTTCAGGATATATGCTAGCATGATACTGTTTTGAAAACATAATACAATTAATTTGGCTCGATAAAAAGAAATCACGAACTTACCTCTAAAAATATCTTTCAAACAATAAAAAAACATACTAATATACATGCGATCATTCTGATTCATTGGCAAATAATTCTACAAGCAATATATTAGCATGATACTGTTTTAGTTTTTTAATCCAATCTATAGTTTTTTTTGTAAATTGATCGAAACCACTCATTTCGCGCTATTTGGCCCGCAGCAGTGGCTGACGTAACAACCACTTTGTAGTGCAAACTGATTAGAACTTTATTCTAACAGTATTTCAAACGAAGTTTGAACCACCACAAATAGAGTTGCTAATTTAGCTCGTCTAAGCGCCTTAATGTGGCTCTAGATGACCCTGTGTGTAATGTCGAGCAATATTTATATTTAGGTAGGTATTTATACTCGCAAGAATCCAATCCAGACGCAAAACTTAAATAATACAGCGGTGTAAAACGGGCCGTCACAAGAAAGGAAACTGAATGTAGATAGAATATTATGCTTGATTGTGCACCAAAAGAGTAACAGATAATGCATTGTTTTAATTAAAGACACAATGGCGGTCCTTATCGCTGCTACGATATCTAACAGACAACCTCAGGATGGATGGACAAGACTTGAAAGAAATTTGATGTGGGTAGTCTTCTGTTTAATTCTAATTATTATTTTACGTTTCTGCAACCGACCTGCAATTTTTTCACGGGCTTCCTTAGCGCATATATCGCAGTCAACTGCTGGACATAAGCCCCTTCAAAACTACTCCACTACATCCAACATCTTGTCCCCTGCCTTGTGCATCCAGTCTGACTCAAACACCTTCTTAAAGTTCTTATCGCCGGTGGACCTCAGACACTAGCCTTGCCAATACGAGGTCTTCACTTCAGAACTTGTTTTGGAGCGCAGACAAGTCCTTCGACAAACTGACGGCATGCTTATTCTGAAAGCGGTAACCCCAGCGAGCGGCCAGATAATTTAATTTCTGATCTTATCCTCCAAAAAGAAACTAACCAACTTTGTCGAGCGAGCAAGTATCTTAACTCCATAACGCTCGCTTACTGAAGCCACTTTGGTGTAAATTAAAGCAATAGGTATCGTGAATCAAGTTCAACGGATTCGGAATCTAGAGGTAATTGGCGTGAGTTCACTCCCCCACCCGATGGACTTATGACGAGAATTCATTTCTTGCACAAGCATTTAGCTTAGCTAGACAGATTTACTCTCATTTTTTGTAACTTTTATGTTCAACCTTCAAATATATATATTTAATCGAATCTAAATATAGATATGATTATTGGTAATCGACTGGTTACTTAGGGCCGGCGCCCACTGCCGGCACGGCACGGCATGGCACGGCAGGTTGTGCAGTGGCATCCCGCGGCGTGCTATGGCATCCCGCGGCGTGCTGCGGCATCCCGCGGCGTGCTGCGGCATCCCGCGGCGTTCCGTGGCATCCTGCTGAAAGCCCAGCCACTCTGGCATTCATCAGTTTTGCACCGCGCGTATTCGAAGTTGGTTGTGCGCGCGCGCCCCCGCGTACCGACCGGACTGCGCCCCACCGAAATGCTGCACAAGTTTCAACCTTATTTCAACTAGCTAGCAATCATAATTCCTCGACCCCAAAGGGACCCATACGTCTCGCGGGATGCAATGGCGCGCTGCGGCATCCCGTAGAATGAAACAGCAAGACACGTCATGCCGCCGCATCCTGCGACGTGTCGCGTCATGCCGCAGCATCCTGCGGCACGTCGCGGCATTATGGTATCAAAATAAAGTAACATAATTTCTAAACTCATTGAAACAAGATTCAAAATAACTTAATCAGTATTAAAATCCTTTGCCATGACACACCGTGCCGTGCCGGCAGTGGGCGCCGGCCCTTAGTGATAGTAAGGATTTTTTAGATATTGTTGTGAGCAGGAAAATGGTGTTATGGCTGATGTAAAATACCTGCATTTATGTGTTAATTTAAACAATAATTGCATAAGTTGACGGCAAAAAAAAACATTTTATTTAAGTGGAAACGCGGGGACGACGAGGTATATTATGGATGTATATTGACCATAATGGTTGTGTTCTTCGCAGGTCAGGGGGTCTAAAGTTGCCGCTTTAGCAGAACTTAACATGAAGCACGCAAAAAAAATCATCATAACCATAAAGTCCATTTTAAGATTTTTTTTTTAACGTGATTCATATTATGTTCTGCTAAAGCGGCCATTTTACGCCCACTGGTGCGTAGAATTTGTAGACATGCCACAAGTCATTCTCGCCCAGTCAACCTTTGGTCAAATAGGGTGTATGTACAGATATCAATCAATCAATCAATAATTTTATTATCAGGCATCTGAAGGCCCATAGATAAAATACACAAAAATACATTACAACATCCCACGGGAATTTACTATCACCGAGATGAAAAGTATTCTGTGTCTTATACCAGGTCATGTTTTATCCATGTGCACAGTTTTTAACGTTATCCTTACAGCAGGCCGACAAACAGAGATAGAAAAAGTTCGACCTTGTATAACGCCTTCCTTTTCATTCTTTAAATTAATATAGCAGTTACTACACGGTAATACTTATCAGAAATTCTTTGCCTAAATTCATAAACTCACGGCTTTTCCCATAGGGATAAGACAAAGGGGCAGAACTTCGGCACGCCAAATGACTGACAGATAAATTGTCATTATTTACACAGGTTATCAGGAAAACCGATATTTTTTTTAAATCAAAGTTAATGCTTTTAATGCACTATTAAGAGTATAATTACTTTTTAATAGCATTTCATTAAATGGAGCATGGTACAATGAGCCTGCCTTTTACCGGTTGACAAACAACAATTATGATGTCGATCAATTAATTTTATCTGCACTCCAATTGCTTAACACACTTTTAATAACAAGTTGAAGGACTTTTAATGCGTTGCATCAAGTTTAAAAAAACTGGTCAACAATACTCAATAAATTAAGCTTACCTACTTATAATATTTATGAACTGTACCCACTCAAAACAATTACACTTCATAAATAACGGTAATGAGCGGGTAAAGATTGTATTAATTGAAAATATTGTCTATTATTCGTCAGAAACAGGAACAGACAGACGAGGCTAAACCGTAGCCCCAGTCTGGGCGCCAATAAGGCTGTAAGTAAAAATTATGGGTGTTCCTTCCCTTATTGGTTATTATAAGCGACATTGAAGTAGATTAGCGTTTGGTGTCTTGTTATTTGTTGTGTACGTAGTTTACAAGTTAGTGTCGTATTTATTGCTTGACTACAGCTACACAATCAATTTTCGATAGCTATTGTGGACAAACGAAGCAAAAGAAGTTGCGTAGTCTCTAAAGAAGTTGCGTAGTCTCTATAGACGATAGGTCAAACTGTGCTGGTGTGCATAAACGTGTGTAAGAAAACTGTACGAATATCTTTGCCTGTATATGCAACCTAGAGAACATCGAATTCGAAATAGATATTTTTTCCACTTGGTTATGCTTACATGGTGCGACAGCGCAAGTTTAACCGAGCGTGTGTTACTGGTCACATACACAGCTCTCAGTTTTGAGTAGTTTTCTTTTTTTTATAACGAGATAAAAGCCATCTAAAGCAACCATATTGTCGTGTGTTGCCGGCGACGCGCGACGCCGACGGCATGCTTGCAAATAAGCTAATCGACACGCTGGCAGTTACGTATCTGTTGTTTACAGTATGCTTAGTGCGAGTTTTTTGTACGTATCGACCGTGTCGACGTTTAACGCAAATATGTATGGCGCTGAGTAAGCGCCACCTAGTGTAATACGTGAGAACTACATATTGTGACTGTTATTTCTAAACGCATCGACAATTGTTAACTGTATGCTTAGTGCGAGTTTTTTGTACGTATCGACCGTGTCAGCGTTCACGCAAATTTGTATGGCGCTGAGTAAGCGCCATCTAGCGTAATACGGGAGAACTACGTATTGTAAGTGCTAATTCTAAACGCCTCGACAATTGTTAACTTGCGAGTGTGAGTGTCTAGAATACGTTCGTTCGTTTGTTGTTAATTCACTGCGAGAAGCGGCGCGTACATTAGTAACCGGCCAAAATAAATTGACAGTCGTATTTTGTGTTCATAACAGAAGCGACTGCCTATTCAACTAGTTGTGGTTATACAATGAAGTTAGACGATATTATTTATCTGTGGTCAATGGTCATTAGTTTTGTATGTGTTTACGAAAGTTTGTGTTGTGATTTGCATACAGTTTTGAATATTATTGTTAAAAATAAAGACTAGCCCGTCCCAATTTGAAATGTTGGTAACTTAGACGGAGCAGTTAGTGTAATTTATATCTTTTGGTGTGTAGTGAGTGACCTTGATCCATCTGTGAAGTTTGTAAAACTAAGTTTGTTACTTTTTAGGCACGGAGATCTAAGCCAATGATCTAATAATGCCCGAGTGGCTTGTAGTGAAGCACTCTATCATTGTTTACGTGACCGTGTTTACGTGAACGTGTTTTGTTTAGTGGCGTTATATTACGCTTATCTTGTGCTTTTGCGGTCTCAAACATTCTCCAAACGAAATAATACGAGATTCCACTGTAAGTTTTATTCACAATATGAAATTAAATTAAATTACTTTGTTATTATGACCACTCTCACGATGCTCTCGCCACAAAATCTTAAGTGACAACTTTCGCGCTCGCAAGTGACTGTGTTTCGTATTCAAGCTGTCAAAACTGTCGAAATTGTAACTTGCACTCGCGTTATACATGAAAATGTTAGCAATGTGCTCGAAACGGTCCTTACTTTCTTAGAGGCACTGGATTGTCACTATCGACGACGTCAACTCGATCTACGCGATACACGACGTTACTCGAATTTTAGTATGAAACTCGCACTAAGCATACTGGCGAGTGTGAGATTCTAGAAAACGTTCGTTCGTTTCACGTCGTTTCACTGCAAGAAGTGGCGCGTACATTAGTAACCGGCCAAAATAAATTTACAGTCGTATTTTGTGTTCAAAACAGAAGCGACTGCCTATTCAACTAGTTGTGGTTATACAACGAAGTTAGACGATATTATTTATCTGTGGTCAATGTTCATTAGTTTTGTTTGTGTTTACGAAAGTTTGTGTTGTGATTTGCATACAGTTTTGAATATTATTGTTAAAAATAAAGACTAGCCCGTCCCAATTTGAAATGTTGGTAACATAAACGGAGCAGTTAGTGTAATTTATATCTTTTGGTGTGTAGTGAGTGACCTTGATCCATCTGTGAAGTTTGTAAAACTAAGTTTGTTACTTTTTAGGCACGGAGATCTAAGCAAATGATCTAATAATGCCCGAGTGGCTTGTAGTGGAGCACTCTATCATTGTTTACGTGAACGTGTTTACGTGTTTTTTTTTTTGTGGCGTTAAATTACGCTTATCTTGTGCTTTTGCGGTCTCAAACATTCTCCAAACGAAATAATACGAGATTCCATTGTAAGTTTTATTCACAATATGAAATTAAATAAAATTACTTTGTTATTATGACCACTCTCACGATGCTCTCACCACAAAATCTTAAGTGACAACTTTCGCGCTCGCAAGTAACTGTGTTTCGTATTCAAGCTGTCAAAACTGTCGAAATTGTAACTTACACTCGCGTTATACATGAAAATGTTAGCAATGTGCTCGAAACGGTCCTTACTTTCTTAGAGGCACTGGATTGTCACTATCGACGACGTTAACTCGATCTACACGATACAGACGTTACTCGAATTTTAGTATGAAACTCGCACTAAGCATACAGAACTCAGTTTTTTATGAAGATTTTGCATGCATTTTTAAAACTGTCATGCATTACCTATCTTCTATCTAATAAGGCCGGTTTAAGACCTAGACCTAACCAGAGTCACGGACAGCAAAAGGTGACGCGCTTTGAAGAGAGTCCCATCATCTATGGTCGTAGACAGGGCTTTGCAGCGATCAATACCAAAAGGAAAATGTATAATCTTAGTAACAGAGCCATAATGGGCCAACTGTTATAGTTTCTTTATTTCATTTTATCTGAGACTGAGAGTTATCTTGTTGCAAGAACAATAGATCGTAATGTAACGGTATTCTTAATGTAACGGTATTCTAGTTGGCAAGAGAATTTACAGTGTGGTCGATTTATTTGGCAATTCATGGCGACAGACTGGGGAGGAAAAGTAAATAAGAGTCGAACTCTTTTAAGTTTATTTTTGAGTTTCTTTATTTTACAAACAATAACTCACGCCTTCTTCCCATGCGATAGGCAGAAACCACAGAACGCCACCTGCTATGATATCCCTAAATACTCTATTCTAGCCTTGTTCATATACGTCATTTTCTACACGTCAAAAACCAAAGAATTACACGTAATAACATCTTTTTCTTGTAGACATAGCAGAGCATTGATTCTGTAGTTTCTCATGGCAAAAAAGTGAGTTCATATTAGTTGTTATTTAAGTACAGTTTGGATATCCTCAGAATGTGTTTTTTTAACCGATGTCAGTGATGTCCAATTTCAAGTTAGAAAGTAGTGTTTGTCAATGAAACTTATTAACAAAATACGGTCGAAATTAGTTCGATTACGCGGGTAGTAATTACTGACGTCACAGTCATTGTCTAGCACACCGAGGCAATGTCGATCGATAAGTTCGTGAACGTAGTCGCCTACCAAGCAATAATACGTCTATAACGCAAATACTAATTGTAGAATGTGTAGGACACGTCATGCGAAAAGGGGGAGGGTAAGACGTTGTAGAAACTGGTACAGGTGTGCTTCCATGGGCTACGAATGCTACGTTGCACAATCTGCACTCTGTGTAAGATAATGCAAATTGCAATCTGCAAAATTCAACGCAACGCAGAAACTTAGCAGTCCTGATGCAAATTGTAGCTTATTTTTTTGGCGTTGGGTCTTTCTGTCTTGGATTTGGTCTTGGGTATAAATACTCAAATGTCCAATTAGTTTTTCTAGTAAGTTAATCCAGTAAGTAATCCTCAAGTCTTCAATCACTTCTCAAGTTAATTTAGCGTTTCGCAATTATTTTCAATCAAACCCCGTCTCATTTTCTGGCTGTGATTATAAACTCGACGAATTTATTTCAATAGAATTAGTTTTAGAATTGTCATGGATTCAGTCTGTTAGTCGGAAGGTCGAAGCTCCAAGATTTCTATGGAAAAAAACGAACCAGAAACACACTTTTTAAAAACCCTTTTTCTGATGTTCGTCTGTTTAGAACTTTTAACCATATTAAGGCCCACTTGCGCCAGTCTAGGTTAACACGGTTAACTCAGAGGTAAATGCTACTTTGGAGTTAAATTCTAATTATGTCTTGCACCATCAAGAGTTAGGGGTTAACCATGAGTTAAATTTTTAAATTTTTAACCCACTGATGTGGGAGGGTTAAAGTCAACTAACTCTGGGTTAGTAACTTTCGCCTTATTTTTTTTTTTTTTTCCTAGCCTATCGTGTGTCCCACTGCTGGGCAAAGGCCTCCCCTTTTTCCTTCCAAACCTCTCTATCTTGTGCGATATCTGGCCATGTTCGCCCCGCAAACAAGATCAGATCGTCACACCACCTTCGCCGCGGTCTACCTCGACGGCGATTCCCTCCGTCAGGCGTCCAGTGAGTGACGATCTTTGCCCCCCCACCCCTTCTTTTTTAAATTCTTATAATTTTGCTGTAAACTTTCGAGCATGCGGGAATGACCAGTGGTGGTAGCATTAAATTTTTTCACCACTTCCAACCAAGCTTTTTGTTTCTGTAGAAGGTTGGCTCCATCAGTTTTTTTGTTTTCTATGATGTGTTTATATTTTTCTACTACATCGCACAGTAGCAAATTGTCGCTATTTGTGAAATTTGGGCCGCGTAACCGAGGTTTCTTTTCCATTTTGAAGATCTTAACTTATTTTCACAAAGTAATAACTGTAAACGACAAGTCGACAATGTAAATGCAAGACGCTCAACCTCAAGTCACACAACACAACAGCAATATGTATAACGCGACAAAGAACCACGTGTCATTTCTAATCTGACATAAAGGAATAGACTTATTCAAAGTACTGTGGAGCGAGAGAGAGCGGTACACTTAATTCATTCAGCATTCGATCTACCATATTTTGCCGGATGTAAAAAGAATGAATGAACATGACAAATTAACATGACAAGACTCGGGTTAGTTGACTCTGGGTTAATTTTTACTGGTGCAATACAGACTGTGAGTTAAAAAATTAAAACATTAACCCTGAGTTAGTAAACCTCGAGTTATTTATTTAACTCAAAGTTTTGGTGCAAGTGGGCCTTAAACTTTAACACCAAGCGGAATTCTTTCAATTTTTCTTTTTTTCTTTTCTCAGACGCATCTCGTGCATGGAAACCACCTAGCTGGCACACCCAATGCACTTTATACGATGTACATGTATTCAGTTAAAGGGGGAACAGGGGGTGATGTATTGATCGTAAACTGTCTGGTTTGGCTTTAAAGAGTTCGTTCAGTAGTAGAAACCCGCGGAATTCCAATTTTCTTAGGTCTTTTTAAATCGTTTACTGAAGATATATTATATCTTCAGTAAACGATATTTAGTATAAAGGGTGTAAAAGACCTCTTAACGAAAACGAAAACCTCATATTCTGCCCATCAATGGGATCATTTTTTTCTTCTAGACAATACCTGGGAAATCACAGGTTCCGGAGATATTGAGGGTCAAAGTGTCATTTTTTTTTTCTACTTTTTTGCATCATCAAATTCTAAGCGTCATCACAATTTTTTCTTCCAAACAAACATTATCAAAATTTTAAAATTTTCTTAACAAATTATGCGTTTGAAGTTGACGAAATGCAATGTACGCGCAAGCCAAGCGCACACACACATTGACAACGCCGCGGTCGTCTCACGCACACAAGCGCGCGGTATCAGCTGTGTCCGCGGGGCGCGCGTGACCTCGAGTCATTTGAGTTCAACGCATGAATGTGACCGGCCGTGTTGGTAGGTAACCTACCCGCGCGGCGTACTCAGCTGATCGATTAAAGGACATTTTTTGCATTAAACGGTTTTTGATTTCAGATGTTTTTAAAAAACGTGGATTAAGTATGGGTTATTTGCTTTGCGATTTTAAACACAAGTTTACTCTGCGGATTTTTGAGATACCGAATTGTAACATCGAAGAACCCACAACAAATAATTTAAAAACTGCAGATTCAAGTAGAAATGTTATTAATTTTGTATTTTTAATACTGTTTTTTTTCCGTTCGCGCATACAAACCAAAAAAATGGTTTAGTTGGGCAACATAACGTTTGAAATGTGAGTGTAGGTACTATTCGGTACACCCCTGCCTAAGCTTTCGAGGATTACAGGCGTGATGTTATGTTATCATTGAACCCTGCCAAAAGATAAGTTTTGAAATTCCTTGAAAAATTTTGAAAGTAATCTGTCATACATTAAAACGTGTGCGATACGTCTTTTCACAGGTGCTTGGTACAGGAATGCCTTAACCTAAACCAATGACTGAGAATTTATCTGTTTCCTTAATTAGTTAATATCAATAACACTCATACTTTTTAACTTACTTCAAATTAAATCATTTTAGAGCAGGTTTTTAAATAAACTGAACAGCATTTACTGAATAATTTACACCTTACTGAAAATGTTAAGCAATAAATTAAGACTCGGAAAGTATGTTTTTTTTAGTTAAAGCAAGTAGGTACCTTTACTAGCTACTTCATGAAAGCAACAAACTCAGACACTTGGGGAAAAAAGTCTAAATTTGCGTCAATCATAAAATTGCAAGGAAGTAGGTACGGAATTCTACGAGTAGCTACATCAACGATCGATCGATCGATCGATCGATCGATGCTAGCATTAGGTACAGCGGCGCGGGCGCCGGAGACGAGTGTAAAATTATTTAAAGATTTTGAACTTTATCGCTACAAGATTAGGTTCAAGGTTCACTGGGAAAATTTTCGGATTTCTCCAAATGATTTTAAACCACAAAATGTTGGTTGTTAAGTTCAAAATGGAATGAGAAAATTTGGCCGAAAATGTTTAAAGATACCGCCTCGGGAGTCGGGACCTACAAACCGACGTTGTGTATGTAGTTGTGTGCGATGTGGTGTGTGTGTAGTTTCCGACAAAGAAATGTAAGTACCTGATTTCATGAAGATTTTAAGGATTATTTTTTATTTAGTACCTACCTAGTTTGGTTTCATGTCATCGAATCGAATGTGCATGTCTGATAGCTTTCGCGAAAACTTTTACTTTGTGTTTTTTTTTTGAGTGTGTATTTTGTGTTGTGTTTTGTGTTATGTACTTGTGTTGTGTGTAGTTTGTGTTTGAGATTTTTAAACATGCCATTTCACCAATACACTGCAAGGGAATACGTGAACATGGTGTACTGCTACGGGATGGCTCGGGGAAATGCCACCGCAGCTCGTAGGTTCTACAGAACAGAGTACCCGACCGCGTTCCAGCCAAGAGACTCACGTATTTTCACCCGAGCAGTGCAGCGGCTGCTAGACAACCAGCCTATTGTACCTGTTCGAGAGGGAGTCGGCCGTCAAGTACGATCCGCGACCGAACAGGCCATCCTGCAGGTGATACGTGAAAACCCTCGATTGGGCGTGCGCACAGCGGCCAAAGTGTTGCGGAGGCGGCATGGCCATCGCGCTCGGCACTCAGTGTCGCATTCTACTGTGCACAAGGTGTTGAAGAGGGATAGGCAGAGGCCTTACAAAGTCCATCGTGTGCAAGCACTCGTGCCAGGCGACGCAATACGCCGCATGGATTACTGCAGGTGGCTCCTTAGGCAGGATCGAGGATTCGTAAAGAACATTGTGTTCACGGACGAGAGCACGTTCACCAACAACGGCATGTGGAATCGTCGTAATTCACATTATTGGTGCTCCGTGAATCCGCACCAAATGCAGGAAACGGGCTTCCAAACTAGATGGAAACACAATGTATGGGCAGGCATTGTTGGAAACCAGATTCTGGGCCCTGTTTTCCTGCCACACCGAATGGACGGAGCTGCCTACCTCGATCACGTAAGGGGCTACCTGACAGACACATTGGACGACATGCCACTGCAGCGCCGGCGAGACGTGTGGTACCAGCACGACGGAGCGCCCCCGCACATCGTGAGACCGGTACGTGAAGAGTTGACACGGCTGTTCGGAGACCAATGGATTGGGAGGTACGGAGTACGGACCTCATGCTTGGCCTACACGATCACCTGATTTAACCCCTCTGGATTTCTTTTTGTGGGGTTACGTGAAGGATAGGGTGTTTGACCGCCCCTGCGAGACCGCTGCTGAGATGCGTCAAAAAATCATTGATGTTTTTGATGAACTGAAGCAGCGGTCAGAGCGAGAAGGAATCCTAGAGAGGGTTCATGAAAACACGCTGACGCGAGCGCGCGTCTGTCTCCGCGTGGGTGGTCGACAGTTCGAACCAGAGCTCGTGAGTGTCGAGAGGCGAGAGGGCACCGATCCTGGATAACAGCGACAGTGATGGTCAGTAGGTAAGTAGGTACCTAGTTTAATTTAAGTATTTTTACGCATGTAGTACTGCAATACCTACGTACCTTCCCGGGGCCACGTTGCGCGGCCGCCCGCGCCACGTGTCGCGGTAACGTTTGAACTCGAGCGGCCGTATAATACCTACCTACAAGCCTTAAGGTACAGACGCCAGCACATCATGTTACCACAATCGGTCAAATTGCTGCAAAAGATTTTCAACTTTATTACAAAGAAGTAAGATTCACGTTCGATTGGCAAAATTTGGCAAATTCGGGTAGGTTGACCTGCTGGCGCCTGTACAACCGTCAGCACGGTTGAACTTGGTTTTTGGTTTCAGATGTTTTACATTAAACGTTGATGATGAGTTGTTTAATAAATGTTTACAAAAGTTTCCATAATAATTTTGATATTTACTAACAAAATTGAGCAGCGGTGGCCCAGTGGTGGCGGCACCGACTTACGAACAGTAAGTCGTGGGTTCGAACCCAGACAGGCGTATTACTTTGTGTAATTTATTTCATCACCGCTGCTCTCAAAACGGTGAAGGAAAACATCGTGAGGAAACCGGCATGTCCTAGAACCAAAAAATCGAAGACATGTGACATCTACCAATCCCGAGCCCGCGTGGTAGATTATAGCCCATTCCCTCTCATTGAGTGGAGGCCTGTGTCCCAGCAGTGGGAACATTAATAGGATGATGATGATGATTAACAAAATTGCAATAATAAATCAAACTCTAACGACACTCACATCGTCACCACATCCTATCCTATCTACAAACACTTGACACAGACGGCGGTTAACCAGTTTTGACCCTTAAGCCTTTAGCGTTAAGATTGAAAAGTGGTCAAACGCTAAGTTTGTTAGTTGGTAAAAAATAGCACATTAAAATGAACTCCGTAAGTAGCAGCGCGGCGGCGCACGCGTTTGATATCGGCGTACATCAAAGCATCAAACGACACCGCCGGCCGAGCCGCGCGGCCCGCTAGCGTACCTAAAACCTATCCCACAAAGAAATTAAATTATTAGTTCCGTTTCTAGCACCATCGAGTGTGCATGTGTATTTTTATTGCGCAACTTTTTATTTACGTCCATGTTTCTTTTTTTCTGTTTGTTTGTAGACATTTCGCATTGCGCATGGCAGTAAGCACCATAATCGTGCGTGTTTCGTGTTGTGTGATGGTGATTAAGTTAGAGAGGTGATAGGTAGAGGAGTGCTGCTTCTGTGAGTACATTGTGTTTGTGAGTAATTGTGAGCGAGTGTGTTTTGGCTGATTGCATTGCAGTCTCGTTCTCGAACGCCGCCGGCTGAAACGCCGGCCGAATGCCGGCTATCAGTAATAATCGCAAAAATTCGTAAGTACATGTTTAACTGTTGAGGTATCGTAAGGCCTAAGGAAATACGATGGTGGCCACTCGAGCAGTAGAAGTAGGTAGAAGATTAGAGAATGCGTCTGTTTTCACGTGCAGTGTCCATCGATGCTAGATCAGTTAAGTAGATGACAATAAAGCGATGAACATGTACCTTCTTTCAAACAATCTAAGTATCTTTTCTTGTGAGTAGTTGAATCGAAAACAAAAAAAAACAAACAAACTTAAGTGGCAGTGGGCACACATTGCTCGTAGAACGGATGGCCGATGGGGCTGAAAAGTTCTAGAGTGGCGACCGCGAACCGGAAGACGATGCGGAAGACCTCCACCTCCTGGTGAAGGTTGCGGGAATCCGTTGGATGCGAGTCGCACGGGACCGGTCAATGTGGCGACTCTTGGGGGAAGGCCTATGTCCAGCAGTGGACGTCTTTCGGCTGAAATGATGATGATGAGTTTAATCGAAGTTAATTTACCTAATACTTTTTGCTAGGTAAGTAGGTCTACGCTGAGTAGCGTCAGTAATGCGCGGTGGGCGGAGCCGCGCCGCCTGGCTGTGTGCAGTGTGGCGTGTAGGCACAACGCACACATTGGAACAGTCGGTAGCGCGCTAACCATTGCGCGCTACAAAAATCTGATTATTTTTTAGGTCCAAAAAAAAATTTCGTTTCCCAGCAATTATTTTTGCGCAGTGTTACTTAGTTTGGTGTACAGAATGCTTGGTTGACGGCTTCGTGAAGAGGTCTTTTACACCCTGTATTAGACAAAAAATAATAATTCGTCAGGTAGATTACTTATCAACAAATATTAGACCAGTCTTTTTCTATTGTGACATAAAACAAAATTGAAGAAGATACGACGCTTTTAAAATTCTCAATAGGTACGTCGTCACGCTTTGGCGTTTTTAGCGAGTTCTAACGTCACGATGCCCACTCCCGAGTTTGATGTGTTTTATCTTTGTCAATATTCATTGATTTACAAAAACAAAAAATACGTGTCCATTGTTTTCCAATACTCTAACTGACGGACTGAATAGATTTGCAATTTATTGATGGTAGAAACTAGCCTATTGCTGTTCTATCGGGATAAGAGAGCGAGGTAATAGAGTGCACCTGAATGTGTTACACACAATTTATTAGAGTTCAGTTCTATTTTGCAATACTGATTCTGATACTGTTAGCTTAGTTCATCCCACTGCTGGTCAAAGGCCTGTCTCCATGAGTTCCAGTTTTTTCTATCCAGGGCTAATGTGTAAATGTGTGTGCTATTTTTCAATCTGTTATTATAATTACAGACCGTGTTCGTAATTTCATGTCTTATTTGGGCTTCACTTGCACAGTTTGGTCAACTTCAAAAATCATGAACATTCCCACTTCCATGCAACGTGTCAAGATTCAGAATTTTTACATTTAGATTTCAGGAATTATTTTATTATCATTATGATTAA
Organism: Xestia ashworthii; assembly: GCA_950022955.1. Taxonomy (NCBI): domain Eukaryota; kingdom Metazoa; phylum Arthropoda; class Insecta; order Lepidoptera; family Noctuidae; genus Xestia; species Xestia ashworthii. The sequence continues at coordinate 6,690,835 of OX465570.1, read as the reverse complement.
ATCAAGTTCCTGCATCCTGCCAGCCGTGTAATTATTTTAGCCCAGACAAAAAACGACTATGTAATCATTCACGCAAGTGTCAAATCTTTACGAATGTATTCTGTCACGAATGTGTTATGTCTATGTTTCTTATCAGACTTTCCTCTCGCAGGTCAGGGGGTCTAAAATGGCCGCTTTAGCAGAATCGTAAATGAATCACGTTAAAAAATTTAAATTCTTAAATTGGTCTTTGCATCCATTAACATAAAGTCCATTTTAAGAATTTTAAATTTTGTTCAATAAAATGAATCACGAAAATTAAAAATTCTTAAAATGGACTTTATGGTTGTGGAAACAAAGACCATTTTAAGAATTTAAATTTTTTAACGTGATTCATTTACGATTCTGCTAAAGCGGCCATTTTAGACGTGCTGGAAGAAATTTCTTTTGAAATAAGTAGTACTTTTGTGCTCTTCTATGTTAATATATTGTACTTTGTGTGTACATGAATAAATAAATAAATGTACTAAACTGAGTAAGCATGAATAAATGTTAGTTAGTTAACGCGTCTAGTCTGTCTGGCGACCGCCTGCTATACCTACTAGCGTGGGATAACGTTGATAAAGGTTAATGCTATTGTGTTGGGTCGAATTTTACATTATCATCGTCAGTTTTGCATGTTTTTAGTATAAGTAGGTAAGTATGGTAGAATTTAGAGGATGGGAGAGTTTATTTGAATGATACGCAGGGTGTCGCTTTTTGCATCCTGGTCAAATTCAAGGGTGTGCTACAGACCATCAAACTGAACAACTTTTTTTTATGGGACCACGAATCGTAAAAAAAATCTACTGTCTCATACATTTGGTCGAATAGTTATTGGAATTTTGTATGGGGCCGTTGATTATTATTAACATTATTTTTGTGCGATTACGATAGTGGTCCCATGGAGAAAGTTGTTCAGTTGGATGGTCTGTAGCACACCGTTGAATTTGACTAGGATGTAAAGCGATACCTTGTATGCGAAGGTATGAGGAACATCGTTTAAAGTTCCGCAAGTCTGTTGTGGTGGTACTACCCGTGATTGTTGTCAGGTTGTTGTTTTAAATATTATGTTTATCACGCAGATAGGAACAGCTAGTGGTTAATAACGGCCGCTCGGGTAGCCAGTATGGGTGAATTTTCTCCGTACCTCGGAAAGCACGTAAAGCCGTTTTTATTTATTTATTTACTTAAGGTTCACCCACAGCACATAATATACCCATAATATACTAACTCATACGGTAGTGTTCTAATATTTATATGCAGGTAAAACACAACATTGACAACAAAGACGCCAGATTACCGCTTAGTTGCAAACTAAGTCTAGGTGTACAATTTAAAGGAAAAGCCGTTGTTCCGGGCAGTCATTTGTAGAACTTTGACAGTCGTTACAGGTAGTCAGTCCTGAAAGTCTGACAACCAGTCTTACCAAGGAGTATTGTATTATCCAGTTCTAACTGGGTTGTGGAGGTCAGACTGGCGGTCGCTCCATGTAAAATGCTAGTATTCAGCTGCATCTGGTTCGACTGGAACCGACCCCAGCATATAGCTTTGAAAAGGCCAGGTAGATGATAGTGTTTATCGGGCAGATAACAGCTATACTCGTACTAGCGCGATGCAGGAGGAAGTTGAGTTTTTTTTTTTTTTAATAAATTTGACAAACTCGATGACAAAATGGCTGCAAAGTTTTATAATGAATCGCCCATAACTGATTCTTTCACAACTTTCCAAGCCATTTCAGACTTTTCCCGAGAAAGCCGTTTACTCGGGTAACCTTTTATGACAAAAAGATAACTTACAGTCCCTCTAGACAAGAGGATAACTTACAGTCCTCTGAAAGATTTATAGACTATAGACCAAATATAGTCTGTGATGATAACAATGACATCACAGACTTTGGTTTAGTCTACAAACTGCCATGGTCAAGACTGAAGTACTTAGATAACCTCGATCGATTTAACCGAGTTAATATTTACATTACGCATATACACAGTTCAAAGTAGTAAATAAACACAAATGTGAATATATTCCGAGTTAAGGTTAAACATAGCTAGTGAATCTACATCGTTATTTTTGCGTTAAAGGTTTTTTTCTTTTAACCAATACCTAGGTACTTCTTTTGACATGTAGCTGATGTAGCTAAGCACTGATGATTGATCGGTTCGATCGGAAGGATTTTTTTTAAAGGAGAATTATCGGTTTAGCTTCAGGCAAATTGATGGATTTAAGGGCCTCATTCAGAAAAATAACGAAGGATCGAGACAAGAAACAACTGAATTGGTCATCATCATCATCATCGGCCTATTAATGTTCCCACTGCTGGGACAGGCCTCCTCTCTATGAGAGGGAATGGGCTATACAGGGTGTAAACCACCTCATCACAAAGACGTTAACCAAGCATTCTGTACATCAAACTAAGTAATTTTACGCAAAAATTATTGCTGATGGGAAACAACTTTTTTTTTGAGTATATCGTGTTTTGCGGTAGAACTCAATGTAACGCACTTAAAACATTGTCCTGATGGATGGATTGAATAGTACGGGGGTCGTGGAGGTGTTAAAAGTCAAAATCATACAAAAAAAAATTGTATTTAAAAAAAAACTTGTCAAAAAGTTGTAACTTTGACCCCCCATATCTCCGTAACTAGAAGGTTCCCAGGTATGGTGTAGAACAAAAAAATGATCGTAATTATGGGAAGAACAAGTGTCTTTCGGCTTCGTGAAGAGGTGTTTTACACCCTTTATAATCCACCACGCGGGCCCAATGCGGATTAGTAGAAGTCACATGTCTTCGAATTTATGGTTCTAGGAAATGCCGGTTTCCTCACGATGTTTTCCTTCACCGTTTTGAGAGCAGCGGTGATGTAATAAATTACACAAAGTAATGCGCCTGCCTGGGTTCGAACCCACGACTTAATGAACGTAAGTCGGGACCGCCACCACTGGGCCACCGCTGCTCCTACTACTGAATTGTTACTCAGAGATAATTAAAGAGATATTCAAGAAATGCGATTGTGCTCTCTGCATTTGGTTCTTTTGATTTCTATCTTAGAATTGTTTACCTACATTAGTTTACATCAGGCTCCGTTTCCAACAAAAGGTAGGGAAGGAAGGAGAGAGTCGTGAAGGAATCGACCATCTTCATGGTATCTCTAGCCTTTCCTGCGATTGATCGAATCTTGCACGTCTTCGAACCGGGCGGTCGTCTTTGGAATCCGGGCCTACACCACACACCACTTAGAAGTTAGGTACTACACCACATCAACATCATTACCGTCATCTTCCTGCCCTGATACCATTCTATTTGGGGTCGACGTAACACGTTTTCTTCTTTCATTCTCGCCTCTCAGACGTCACGGCTCCATTTACTCCTTCATCTTTCATATAATTTTTCACACAATCCACCCGTCTTTTCTTTGGCAATTCTAAACGACATGAGTGTAAAATAGATCATTTCCCAGAAAGTAGTGTCCCCAACAGAGCTTTCATTAGCGCTTGTTGCAGAAAGAGGTTTCGTGGTGCACTGATTGATTCATCCCATTTTTGGAATCACACTGCGTTATGAAACGTGTCAGTGTTAGCATGTAATAAAGATTTAACGAACATTGACATCAGTTATTTACAATTCACGATGACTAGCAATGTTTTTTATACATAATAATCTTATAGTGGACCGATAACGTCCTTGCAATGTCATTATTTTGATAAATCCAATCAGTCTGTTACGGTCTACTGATTACCTTATGAACGGCTGATGTAATGACATAAACATAATAAGCCCTAATTGTTCTACTGGGCCTTTAGCCCCGGTTTTCACAAAAGCGGAGAGATGTGCAAGATTCGACCAATCACATTGGTTGAAGTCTTCATCGCGTGTCTCGTCTTTCCTGTGATTGGTCGTTTGCACATCTCCTCTCCGCTCCGCTTCTAAGTTTTGGTGGAAACCGGGTGTACCCACGATGTGGAGCTGCGCTGAAAGACATAGAAGGCGTCGCGGAAGTCCTCGTAGGGATAGCCGGACCGCTCTCGACAGAAACAATAATTAGCCCCAGATTAAAATAATTTGGGATTTTGCCCAGCAGGGGTAAAAGTTACAGTAATCATCCTTCTGTTGGGATTCAGAACTCTTTTCATGCACAAATGTTGTTGGGGCGTGTGTTCCGCCACTTCTCCTCAGCTAAAAGTGTGGAGATTGGTGAACGGCGTTTTGCGGAACTGATTCGACGTTCAAACCATGCTGATTCTAAGCCCTATTTGAATTTTTTTTTTTTTGTTTCCGTACGAGGGAATGGGCTGTTTTCAGCCACGTAGGCTGTACTTATTCCGTTTTCACAGGAGTTTGTAACTTCCGTAAAAAAAAAAAATTTGTAAACACACATTCGGATTCACAAGCTTTGGATAAAATAAAAAAATGACAGCATTCAGCGTGATCTTACTTCAAAATGGCGGCCCAAATGTTTACGTTCCATGATGTCAGATGCGTTCCAGTACCACAAAACATTAGAAGACAGCGCTTTAAATCGCCAAAATATAACCCGACCAAGTGAAATTACTCGTTAGTTTCGCATTATACGCATGATAATTTGAGTTGCGGACGGATTGCGTCACATTGGACCAGGAGGGCGAGTGCACCCGTTTTTCTACGTCGATGGTTAGTTTCAGAGGAGATTGGCCGCCATGACCAAAAACAGTTCGTTTTGCAAATTTTTACTTTTGTAGGATTTTACTTCAGAATAAATATCCAAAAACTAGTAAGTTTTGCATTGATTTGTATTAAACGTTATTTTCAGCGCAATAGATAACAGCCTTAAAAATTGACGAATCATGAAAAAAGAAGCTAATTTTAATAGTCATGATGAGTCTCCTTTGGACGACCGCAAGACAACACTTTCAACTTGAGCTGTCCTATGCAATACGAAGTTTCACTAAAGAGGTCAGCTTAAACAGGTTTTGTTAACACTGACGTGCTGCCTGCAGTATCTACAAACAATCCCCAGCAACGATAGCGTTGGCCTAACAAATCTCTGATCAAACAAATAGAAATAACAGTGACCCTAACTTTTCTTAGCTTGTGTAAGCAGGAGCTCGCTAAAGCGTATCGTAAGTACTGCCCAGTAACTAGATGGTTGAGGTCAAATAGGCAGTCGCTCCAGTTGTAGGCAGTGACCGACCCCAATAAAGGGTGCGAAGCCGAAAAATGCACCTGTTCTCCCGCCCGGTCATTGCGGTCATTTTTAGGGTTCCGTAGCCAAATGGCAAAAACGGAACCCTTATAGATTCGTCATGTCTGTCTGTATGTCACAACCACTTTTTTCCGAAACTATAAGAACTATGCTGTTGAAAATTGGTAAGTAGATGTATTCTGTGAACCGCATTAAGATTTTCACACAAAAATAGAAAAAAAAAAAACAATTTTTGGGGGTTCCCCATACTTGGAACTGAAAGTCGAAAATTTTTTTTCGTCAAACCCATACATGAGGGGTATCTATGGATAGGTCTTCAAAAATGGTAATGAGGTTTCTAACATATTTTTTTTCTTAACTGAATAGTTTGCGCGAGAGATACTTCCAAAGTGGTAAAATGTGTGTCCCCCCCCCTGTAACTTCTAAAATAAGAGAATGAAAAAACTAAAAAAATATATGATGTACATTACCATGTAAACTTCCACCGAAAATTGGTTTGAACGAGATCTGGCAAGTAGTTTTTTTTTTAATACGTCATAAATCGTAAACAGCAATTTACCTTCATTCAATCTGCTACGGAACCCTTCATGGGCGAGTCCGACTCGCACTTGTTTAGTTCTACACCATACTTGGAAACCTTCTAGTTACGGAGATATCGGGGGTCAAAGTTCCAGCATTTTCGCAAGTTTTTTTTTAATACACGTACCTACACGTTGATTTTTAATTTAGACACGGAGGTGTCTTAGAGAAGACCACCGTCCTATTCAATCCATCAGCACAATGTTTCGAGTGCGTTCCATTGAGTTCTACCACAATACATGATTTTTCACACCAAAAAAAGTTGTTTTCCAGCCATCATTTTTGTGTCAAGTTACATGCTTGGAAAAAAAAGTGGCAACACTGCCCGAGTGACATGTAAAATTTTTGATCCGTATTTTAAAATTAAATTTAATTAGTAAATAGGTTAAAATAATGTGTAATTAATATGTGAAACGCATCTTAAATGCGTAAATACTCAGGAAAACTGTTATCCTGATAATTAATGAAGTTTTCGGTAATACAAGGATACCGGTAACCTAAAAGCAACAGCTGACGTTTCAACCACGGACGTGTACGGATAATTCAGGGGAAGTATTGTTTACTTTTATTTTAAAAGCAGCACACAAACGTCACTTTAACTCTTAATTACATTCATGCCAATTTTTAGTATTAGTTTTTGCTGATTTATTACCCTGTAGGTACTGGTTATTGACAACCGGTCATTTAGCAACAAAACATAGTAGTTTCGCTCTGTTCATAATTTCAAATCAATATAATCAATATAAGTTCATAGATAGATCGTGTAGGATCATTATTGTGGATTACTGTATTGAATTATTAACATAATAAGATCAGTTTAAACTTTTATTTATTTTATGCAACATACCCACTTAAGAAAAGTAAATCCCTAAGATAATAAAACCATTGAAATCTACATAGATTCAATTACATACTTTGAAGTAGATTACTTTTAAAGTTAATAAAGTAGCCTACCTCATTTAATTTCATACTGCAATCTAAACTGAATCTTCCTGCTTTTTTTTTTTTTTTTTTTTTTTTTTTTTTTTTTTTTTTTTTTTCTTTGTTTTCACCGCTAACTTTCTTTTATTGGTCTATTCTATAAGTTCTCACCGTTTCTTTACTTCTAATTTTCAGTAACCCATCCTGAAACCATGCCTGTGATGACCCGCAAGGCTACTGCCCTGGATATGGAGTTAAAATTGAAAACGGCCCTCCAGGAACTTAAAGAATCAAACCTCCAAGTCCAACAACTGTTACAGGAGAGAGAGGAGAGTGAGGTGGAAGTCGATAAGATTAACGGCAAAAACTCCAGCTTAAAACGGGAGCTAGTAGACCTTCATCAGCAATACTTGGACGTTGTGGATGAACGGGATCAACTGAAGGTGGTCACGGATGGTTTCAGTAATTGTAGTGATTTATATGAGCAGGCTTTATTTAAAATTAGGGACTTAGAAGATAAGTTAATTCATGCCAATAGTTGTATAATAAAGTTACAGAAAGAAAGAGCATGTTCACAGGCTAAAGAAACAAACCTCTTATATAATGAATTATTAAACAATAATAATAATTTTAACCCCCCTTCCTTAATAACTATTGATCTGACTGAAGATTCATTAATGAAACAAAATTATTCAGTTAGCAATAACAAATTAAAAAAATATGCTAAGTTGAATAGAATAATAAAAAAATGTAATCAATTCAGGAAACAACAAAAACGCTTTTCCAAACATATTCCACTGAGGAAAGAGCGTGTTGATTTAGTAAATAAGTTAAATAACTATCAAATAAAATTGGAAGACAGTGTAAAAATTTATCAAATTGATACTCAGCAACTACAGTCTGAAATACAGGTACTTCAGGATTCACTAAGTTCCCTTTCTAGTAGGTATTTGATATCTCAGAACCAAATTAGGGAACATATTTTTGCAGCAAATGAGTTGGTAATGGGTCAATGTAGTTGTCAGACGGTTACCAACCATGACAATATCCAGCCTGAGGTAATGGAGGACCCATCCCAGGTTGAGAATTTGTCTCAGGATAGTTTACTGAACCAACAATCAAATAATTTTACACATGATAGTCTGCCTGAGAGTGGTAATTTTATTTCTCATAATAATCATGATTGTAATCTTTCAGTTATGTTCTCTGACAATATAGGGAAGGGGCTAGGTAAATTAATTAGTAATAACCTGAATTATTGTACTCAAAACAATTGTATGCCAGGGTCTACCTACAAACAGGTTATGGCATCTGCGACAAAAACCGTTTGTGATCCTAGTACCACCATAACTATATGTGTAGGTAATAGTTCTAAGATTAAAAAGGAAGATATCACTGACTGTGTATCCGAGTTGTTAAAGTTAAAATGTAGTAAAATCATATTGTGTGCTTTTCCCTATTTTGAAAATTTGAGTAATAGAAAAAACAATTATATACATATGCTAAATAACCATATTCATTTTCTAGTAGGTCACTATAGTGACAGACTTATATATCTGGATATCAACACTATTGTTGGTAATCTTAAGTCGACACGGGGTAAGGTGTATCTACCTATTGGATGTAGACACAAAATAGCTCGGCTATTATCTTATAGTATTCACACAGACATAAATAGTATGTCTAAGTTTAGTTATATTATTAATACATCGACAATTAGTAATTCTAGTAATGTTCAGGTGACTGGCATGAATGAATATAGCACTAGTGCTATAAATATTTACACACATTGTACTGGGGAGGATCCATCTGTCACCGTGGAAAATTCTCAATTAGGGTTTATTAGTGATAGGGTCTTGTTGTCAGAGGATGGCACGGGAGTCTCCGGCCTCACTCCATATATTAATTTAAACTAGAAAGTGAGACAACAGAAGGTACCATTAACAATATTATTGTTAATCCTACCAACAACAAGGTATCTTCTTGCACTCAATTAGTCAGTAAAAAAGGGCCTCAGCAGAACACCTTAAAATTATTCCACCAAAATATCCAAGGCATTTCTTCCAAATTATTAGAAATTGAATTGTTTTTAGAAAATAGTAAGTTTGACATTATTTGTTTTACTGAACATTGGCTAAAGGATTACCAAATGCTTATTAATTATGAGAACTATATGGTGGGTAGCTGCTTTAACCGTAAAACTATGCTTCGTGGAGGTTCCCTAATATTAATAAAAAATAGTTTTAAATATAAGCAACGTAATGACATAGTAGGTCTCTCGGTTGAACATTGCGTCGAACTGTCCTGTGTTGAGCTAGATAAGCATGTAGTTGTGTGTGTGTACAGACCCCCAAACTATCAAAACTTTTCCTTATTCGAATCAATAATGGAAGATGTCCTGGCAAAACTTGCAGCCAGTAATAAGTCTACAATTATTTGTGGTGATTTCAATATCAATATTTTAGAAGAGAATCCAAATAGCAGTCGTTTATTAAATCTTTTTAAGTCATTTGACTTGACCAACACTTTTATAGAACCTACTAGAGTAACTTCATCTTCTGCTACTTGTATAGATAATGTTTTCTGCAATTGTGATTATTTAGATAAAGCCATAGTAAATTGTTTGCCGTCTGACCATAGCGGACAAACTGTAACTTTTAGGTGTAAAAATCCAATACAAAATGTTCAGATTAAATTTAGACCTATAACTTCTTGCAAATTAAATAGGTTTAATATTTCCCTACAGAACAAGTTAAGTGAAATGAGCCAAGAGGATATTAATATAAATCAATTGTATGACCGTTTCTTTTCATTAGTTCACACGGAATTCAACAAAACTTTTGAAAAGAAGACAAAGAGTATTTGCCCTAAATTTATATTTAGTGATTGGGCAACTAGAGGTATCAGAAAAAGCAGGGAAAGACTATTTGAGCTTTACAGCCTTAAGCCTTTTATAAACACAGAAACTTTTAGCAAGTATGTTGCTAAGTATTCAAAGATTTTTAGAAATACTTGCAAGGTTGCTAAAGCCCTGCACATTAGCAACAAGATCAAAACAGCAGAAAATAAGATAAAGACCGTTTGGAAAGTCATAAATAATGAGACTAATAGAAAGAAAATACGTAATAATAGCTTTACATTAGATACAGCATGTGGTCCTAAAAGCTCTAATCAGGAAGTAGCTCAAGAATTTGTAAATTTCTTTACCGATATACCAATAAAAACTACGGAGGCCCTTAATTCCTCACCTGAAACCGCAATTGGCTTATTAAAGGCGAATGTGTCTGGCTGCCTGACTGAATTTAAATTTAAACACATTAACCCTATGACAGTTATTAAAGCTTTCCGGCAAATTAAAATCAAACTGACCGAAGATCTATGGGGAATGTCTATCAAAGTTTGTACATCTATACTTGAGACCATAGCCCCGTACTTAGCTTTAATTTTTAATTCATGTGTAGACCAAGGAGTGTTCCCTGATTTAATGAAATACAGTAAAGTCATACCTCTTTTCAAATCCGGGGACAGTAAAGATGCCAATAATTATAGACCTGTATCCGTGTTACCAGTTTTTAGCAAGGTTTTTGAAAAAGTAATGCTTAATCAAATGCTCTATCATTTTAACACCAACAGAATCTTACATGATCAACAGTATGGTTTCACCAAGGGACGTTGTACAACTGACGCCGGTGTAACCCTATTAAAGCACATATTTGCTGCGTGGGAAGAGTCCCAAGACGCAATAGGAATTTTCTGTGATCTCTCCAAAGCTTTTGATTGCGTAAATCACGACACATTACTTTTGAAACTGGAGCATTACGGACTGGGTAAACTTGCTCTTAGCCTGCTAAAATCTTATTTGAGCGATAGAAAACAACATGTTCAAATAAATGGTGTCAATTCACAGGGTTTGAAAGTAAAAATGGGGGTTCCGCAAGGCTCAATATTGGGTCCTTTCCTTTTTCTAGTCTATATAAATGATCTACCCTATTTATTGAAAAACCAACCACAAAATATGGTGCTATTTGCTGATGACACTTCCCTAATTTTTAAGATAAATAGACGGGCCCAAAATCTAGATGAAGTGAATAATGCCCTACTTCAGGTCCAAAATTGGTTCACAGCAAACAATTTGGTATTGAATGAAAAGAAAACTAAATGCATAAGATTTTCATTACCGAATGTTAAAAGTAGTGATTGTGAGATAATATTGAATAAAGAGAAACTCGAATTCGTAGAGAAAACTGTTTTCCTGGGGCTTACGCTTGATTCAAGGCTACAATGGGGTTCTCATTTAACATCGCTTGCGGGGCGCTTAAGTTCAGCAGCATATGCCATTAGAAAAATCCGTCAATTCACTGATGTAGATACCGCTAGACTGGTCTATTTTAGTTACTTCCATAGTATAATGTCTTACGGTATTTTGCTATGGGGACGGGCTGCTGATATTGAGTCAATATTTATCCTGCAGAAAAGAGCCATCAGAGCCATATATAATCTTCGTAGGCGCGATTCTCTAAGGGAACTATTTAAGGATATTGGCATCATGACGGTTCATTGCCAATACATCTACGAAAACATAATGTACGTCAGAAAAAATCTGCATCTTTTTGGTAAAAGAGGTGACAGACACAATTACAGTACTAGAAATAGGGACCAACTAGTTCAGCCAGGCTTTAGACTCGCTAAAGTAGACTCATCTTTCATGGGGTACTGTTTGAGATGCTATAATAAAATTCCACAAAGTATTCTTGAACTGAATGAGACGAAATTTAAAACATGCATTAAACGCACACTATGTAAACAAGCATATTACAAGTTGAGCGATTATATCGCTGATAAAAATGCTTGGCTCAATGCTGGTCCTGCTCCACATGGACAGGGGCGCAAAAATTGATAGCATTAAATGGTATTGTTGGAGCTGCTGAAGATTGTACTTATCTTTGCATTGTATAAATTCCATGTTAGTATTATATAATCGCATAGCCTATATTGTGTGAGTACTATGTACTAATAAGCTATCATTCACTGGAAACCTACGGCAGTTCTTGACTTGAATGTGCCCTGGCGGTTGAGAGTATGTCATGCTCTCTCAAATGTCTCGCTGATGGTGGCGCGTGTGTCGGACCATTTAGTTCCCTTCAAAATGGTTGAGCTGAATGGTGCTGATCCATGCGTCATGTTCGTGAACGGGCGCTGTCAGTTGTGACTGGTCATCTCTTAGTCGCCATGGTTTATTTGAATTAATTATTTTGTTTTTGAGTTGTATTTTATTTTTGTTTTGCTATGGACACTTTTAACGTGCACATCTTGCTACATTGTTCTCACATAATATACCATCTCAACATGAATGATGTAACCAAGATTTTGTAACAATATTTTGATTTAAAAGAGTGTCCATGGAGTTTCTTGCCCGTTCTTCTCCATAGAGATCTACGCTAGGGAATGGGCAACTACAGTACTTTCACAGTTTTTATGTCTTGTGACTGGGACTGTAGCAACTTTAAATGTTCATTTTTGTTTCGACAATTCAAAAGTGCCTGTAACTGGCCTACTTGAAATAAATGCTTTGATTTGATTTGATTTGATTTAACGGTTTCGTAATGAGTCTGTTTACACTCTGTACAGTTGGGACAAGGCTAGACAGGCGATGACCTCTGCTAGACTACTGCATTCTACTCCTCAATAATACGTCTATTACGTCCACTTAGTACACAAACCTATTATTTAATACAGCTAACAAATCCAAACGGCTACCGCTGACCGGAACAGAGGGGGGAAGTCCAAATTAACACGGACGTCGGTCAAATCGTATGTAACGCGATATTTCAGGATACAAGCGATAATCGGCGCGGTTTCTGTTTCAAAATCAAGCAGTTTATTTAATACAACTGTTGAACAATGATTGGAAAGCAGGGCGCCTGGCTTTCCATGAGTGAAGAATATGGAGAAAGGAGCGGCGGGGCTTTGGGGGCGCTATGCCCACTTGTTCGAGGACGTTTGATTCGATAGTATTTGTTGATAACAAAGCCAAACTGAAGCATTTACAATTTGACTCTTGTTTCAGCTAGTGTTAATGCCAGTTCATTGGCATCGAAGGGCATCTACCATCGCTAAATCATGAAACGGAGCACTGAGCAGCTTTTTCCCTAACGTACTTCGGCATAATATGGTGGCTGCACTCAGGCAAAAGCTCTCTCTATGTCTCTCCCGATAAGCCTCGTGAGACGGAGAGCAAGCGAGGAACGCCGAGGCTATACACTCTCGCACTCTCGCCGTCTCGGCTAGAGTCTACAGCCAACCTTTAGAACCTTATTATTTCCCGGGGGGATCCCTTGGATTGCATTAATAACCGCGGTATGGTATGGGACGTTACAGGCTAGCTATACATACGCGATGGACATCGATTTGTGACACAAAATTTTACAATGCAATTAGAATATAATCCTAGACCCTACAGAAATGTTGCAACTTTGCGACCTTTCTTGACTAATCTGGAAAATAGGGCTGTGATTTCCGGTTGGCCCCAGTCGTCAGCGTGCCACGCCAGATGTAGGATTGTCTAGTTAATTTCCATCCCTACGAGGTTTCGATACCCACTTAGGCAGTAACGTTACAGTTAACCAAAAAATAAGCATCTTAAAACTTGTCACCATTATAATAATCAAAAAAGTGAAAAAAGTCACCAAAAAATGTTTCAATACTGACTTCTGATTTGCGTTTACTCTATGGTCGGGGTCGGTGAACTAATGGGGCGAATGTCGCATGTTTTATTATACTATACCTACTAGTACTTACTTACTACAGTTTTTGTTCTTACTCTTGAACTTTGGATTACCTTATTTAAAAATGTAAAGATAATCGTAATGAGGGATTTTCTTTTTCAACTCTTCCCTAGTCACTGGATAGATGGCGCTGATCTCGGTATATTACTGCACGGAACAGAACATCACATTTTACTTATGGTTTTTATTCGGAAGCTTATGCAAACAAAAGTGTCAGTCAACACGCGTATGTGACGTGTGGTTTTTCAAGCGTTTTGGCTTTGGCACCTTGTAACGTAGTCAGTTCAACGCCATCTACCGAGTTCTAGGAAACTATTTTTTTTTATTTCTAAAAAAGAAAACCTCTCATTCTAATCTTTTTATCAAGTAAGATATTGAAGTTCAACTCAAAACAGTTGCTAAGAGAGAAGAATTACATCGTCTTTGGAAGACGATGAAGATACAACAGTGTCAGAGAAAAACAGTACCTATAAGTAGTTATGTTCAGAATATCAAGGTACCACAAACTGTCAATTTTCTCCAAATTAGGTATAATAAAACCATAAAATAATGATGGTTAAGTTAGTAAGAAAATTCTACAGTTTGTGGTATGCAGTGGGACTGGGAACATTACAGGTTGATTAAATATTAGGACCTTTTTTATATATGAAAATAAGTATGTTTCAGCCAATGTCATGGATAGTAAAATCACTAAGTATTACTACTGAGTGTGTAAATCAAGGTAAGAAATATGACTAGGTACGTAAGTTTAGTGTGTCCCATATAAAAAACATACCTATACTGTCTTAAGGATGTCTAACATGATTTTTCATTATTTTAAGCTCCTGATATTTTGACGCTGCTGCAAGTACAATGATCGCAGAATGACTGGAGAGTGTGGATGAACTGTCAAAATAATGAATAATCACCGAAAATGTCCCATAAGTTTTGTTTTAAAGGGTGGAAGTTTAAAACAGTGTTTAAAGGCATATCGTTTCTTATAGGGTAGGTAGAAAGTTAGAATCAATAGAACACAACCTGCTACAATACTCTCGTTCTCCTTTTGCTTCACCCACATTCATCCTTATTGTCATACACGCACGCGACACGACGAAGGATGATAATTATGGCATGAAAGAATTGAGGACGAGTAATAGAGCAAGGGCCGAAGCCTGCCCGGGTTGCGGGACTGTTCGAAAGAGATACCGTGGCCCCGGAACGTAAAGGGCGAGGAAGGAACATGGATGGGTTTCGGTCAGTAAAAGTCTGACACTCCCTCTTGCTCCGCCCAGAGTGGGCGAAGTTATTTGATGATTTCCCATCCTAAAAGAAAATAAAAAAGACAATACCATGCTGTGGTTGGCATAACCACAAATGAATTGGGATATGGGCAAAAAAATTATGATAATGAAAGATATGCACTTTGGACGTCCAGTTGCGGACACTAGCCCATTATACAATACAAACATCAGTTTAAGTACCTAATTGGTATTTTTACCTATTTATACATTTCTGTATTTCAACATTCCAACTAGAGCATTCTGTACACATTGTATGTAAATCAGACTTCATACAATTTAAAATGAATTTTTAAATAGGTATGTGTTGAATAATAGTTCAACTTTAATAGATGGGTAGTTGTTTTAACACTGGAAACTGTAGATTTTAACTATATAGTCAGTTGCATTATACCTATATTGGAAACGACTTAAGTGTTTTATGTACTTGGTTGATAATGCATAATTAATTGTTGTTTTATAATTTTTTCAAAGGAGGTGTCTGATGGGATGACTTACAGAGAAGTAAGGAACAAGACATGCTGTGCCGACCCCAAATTAAAAAATAATTTAGTTCACGTAGTGTAGGTAGGTTTTGTGGTTCTTCTCTAGCATCATGGCCAATATCACAATAAACTTCCAAATTACATTGCTGGAATTAAAGACTATTGAAATAGGTACTAAATGGAGTAGATATACTGTACAGCGCTAGTAAAACTGGTCTCAGTTATTCATTTTTCTATGCTATTGACTATGCAATACAATACAAGGCTGGGAACTTCATTACATACTGGGACTTTTATACCAAAGTTAACATTAGGAGTACAAGACTAGCCTTGTTGCAAGTACAACAGTACAAAATTAACCAAATACTCTTTACACATTATGACACGACAGAGTAAACACAAAAATTACGAAAGGTACCCACTAGTTTCGAAACTGTTTTAAAGGCTGAATGTTGCAATGTCAGTGCTTGTTTGAAAACGTCACTTACCTAAACAGCACATGAGGAATTTGACGATTGTGAAGAAGAACGCGTTGTAGAAATTCGCGTCGTAATAATTGACATCTGGATCCGTCAGGTCAACGGCGATGCCGTCCACCGTGATGTTGCCCAGCACAGACTCCTCGCCGGTCGACACCGGCAGACCCAGGCTGATCTTCAGGAACTCATCCACCACAAACAGAGGAGGCACCCTCAGCAGCACCTCCACTAGTGCCAGTGCCTTCGACCTCAACGACATTATTCATTTATGCAGACCTTAGCACACGTTACACTGATAATTTAGCACGCACAGCCGAAACGACGGGCTTACACTTAAAACTTTCACGGAATGCTTTCGATTGATTTATTTTGTACCTTTAAAAACTTATTTGATGTCACCAATAATAATGCGAAAATAATGACTGAAATTTTTGCGACAATATAAATTTGACATTACAAATCTGGATGTTGCCAGACTAGTAAGATTGCCAGTACATATTGCACATTGTTTCTACCAACACGGTTGAACCTAAACTTCAAAATAGAAGAAAAAAAAAGTTAAAATATTTTAAGTTATGCATTGTGACCTTATATGTATTGCATAATAAAAAGAAACAATATATTTATTCATCAGAAGAGCCTCTACGTTACTCATTGTGCGCCGGAGGCATTGGGACTTGAACGAATATTCTACACTTTTTTGGAGGAGTGTAGCGACATCTGCCTTTCTTGCAATTGAACTTTTTAGGCAAGTAGCGAGATGAACCCATAGGCGCTCTCAGAAATACTTCGTGAGTAGGAATTAAGAAAACGCGGAAAAGATTGCATGCCTCACCAGTGATTCATAAAAAGGCTCAGCTTTAGCAAAATCACTTTTCAATATTTATTGATTCACTAAATACCAAAGACTTGAAGGATTGTGCATATTCGTAAAAAAGTAAAAGGAAAACCCAAATGCATAGAAAAAGAAAAAAAAATAAGATCGAAACATGGTTATGTAAACGATAGGTAGGTTTCAAGTTACTAAACTAAAAAGCTGGAAATAAAAATCCCTTCGGCAAGCCGCAGGATTTTATTTTTTTGTCCAATCTTTAATTAATGGGCACTTGGGCAGATGATGGTATTACAAATTTTACAATCCTCCCGTAAGAGTTTATCATGGATTCGCCCTCATTTTTTCAGTTATAATTTTTCTAAATGTTTAAGTTAAAAATCGTAAATAAATTGCTTACAAAAAAAAAAATAGAATTCGGTGATAGGTGTTTTTAGGGTTCCGTACCTCAAAAGGTAAAAACGGAACCCTTATAGGATCACTTTGTTGTCCGTCTGTCTGTCTGTCTGTCTGTCTGTCTGTCAAGACCTTTTTTCTCAGGAACGCGTGGAGGTATCAAGCTGAAATTCATATCAAATACTCAAGTCTATGGTCTCTTGGAGCTGTGAAAAAATCAAACTTCTAAGTCAACGCGATCAAAAGATACTCCCGTTTATGCCGCAAATTTTCGACACTCGCAAGGGAATCAAAACCTACAGGGTACTTCCCGTGAACTCAGAATCTTGAAATTTGGTACGAAGCAACGTCTTATAACACAGATAAAGGAAAAATTGCGAAAAGCATAAATTTTTAGTTACATCATATAATAAAAATATTTTTAATAATTTTAAACTTATTACCCCTTTACTAATGAACGCGTAGTGGTATTATATTGAAATTCTTAACAAATACTCAAGTCTATAATATCTTTAAGCTGTAACAAAATCAAACTTCTACGTCAACGCAATCAAAAGATACAGCAATTAAAGCCGCATATTTTGAAACTCGCAACTACTCGCAAGGGAATCAAAACCTAAAGGATACTTCCAGACGACCTGGAATCTTGAAATTTGGCATGAAGCAACGTTATAAAGTACACATATAGGAAAAATTTCGAAAATCTTAAATTACCATAACTTTTACTTATATACCTACAGGTTTGTACGGAACCCTCGGTGCGCGAGTCTGACTCGCACTTGGCCGGTTTTTTTTTTTTGTCGCATCAAAAATTAAATTTTACTTAAAAAGTGGTTTTTCCGTTATTTAATTTATCATGGCTGTTCGAGAGATTTGATCCATATGATTGACCCGGTAGGGTCACTTTTTAGGGTTCCGTAGCCAAATGGCAAAAAACGGAACCCTTATAGTTTCGCCATGTCTGTCTGTCTGTCTGTCCGCGGATAATCTCAGTGACCGTTAGCACCAGAAAGCTGAAATTTGGTACCAATATGTATATCAATCATGCCGACAAAGTGCAAAAATAAAAATTTAAAAAAACATTTTTATTAGGGTACCTCCCCCAGACGTAAAGTGGGGAGCGATTTTTTTTTTAATTTTGACCCTGACGTGTGATATATTGTTGGATAGGTATTTAAAAATGAATAGGGGTTTTTTAAAATCATTTTTTGATAATATTAATATTTTAGGAAATAATCGCTCCGAAAGTCAAAAACAATGTGTCCCCCCCCCCCTCTAACTTTTGAACCATAAGTTTAAAAAATATGAAAAAAATCACAGAAGTAGACCTTTATATGAACTTTCTAGGAAAATTATTTTCAACTTGATGAGTTGAATAGTTTTTGAGTTATATAGCACTTTTTCAAAAAAACGCAAATGATAACTTTGTTTTTCATACAAATACTATGAAAAACAAAGTTATTTTTGCTGACGAAAAATGTTGGTATTTTTAATGGTCTGGGAAGCTACGGAACCCTACAGTGAGCGTGGCCCGACACGCTCTTGGCCGGTTTTTTTTACTCGGTTTGATTCCCGAGTGTGGCAAACGAATTTTCGAAAATCTTTGAATGCAGATTTGTTATTTTTTTGTAAAAATAAATGAATGTATCCTTTGAGTAAAATCTGCTATCTGCTGTATTTCGAGTACTTTCCCTCCATTGGCATTGAAAAATTCCACCCTGTATACCAGCCTCTTTCGACGTCGTAGGTATACATATAAATCGGTAGACACCTCATTCATAAACAAAGATTCATCCAACCGTTACAATGTTTCAAGAATATAAATAATCCCATATTTATGTAAATGCAAAGAATTAAATATACTACATAGACTCGATAAAGATTTCCCGTGCTTATGCAGGCGAACACGCGGGTAAACGCAAATAAAACACTTTCTTGCCAAAAAGCTACCACAAAGGCATTTGATCACGGTCGGCCAGTATTTTTGGGATCTGCTGTTGTAGGTAAGTCAAGTATATACCTACCTATTACAAGTATATTGGGCTCACCCAAACATTAGATTTAATAACGAATGTAGAAATGTGGGTACTACCAATACCACTCTCGACCTACCTATTCTCGTCCTGCCCATAAACCAATTTATTTGAGGTCGGCTCACGGGCGCAGTATGTATTTTTCTTCCATACTTTTCTTTTACTCGTCATCTCATCAGACACCTCTACACTACAGTCTACATGATGTAGGTGCCTACTAGGCTAGTCCTGTTGAAATTGACCGCTGTGACCGGAATATGGTCGTGAGGATATCAGGACCATTCCGGAGAATGGTGATCTTGACAATCGGACAGCAAAATTATTTTTTAATCAGGTTACTGTTTGTTCCTTTCGAGCTAGAGAATCCTAGAAATCTTTGAGCAAAAAAGTAAATATCTAGGCATGTTAATAAAAAAAAAAACCAACAGTTATGTATAGCAGTTTTTTAATTCATAAAATAATTCAAAAGCGGGATCCTAACTTCGGTAACCATGAACAATAAGCTTTAGAATTTCTTTAGCAAAGCGTGCAAACTTTTTAAAAGTTAAATAAGTAAAAAGCGTGAAATAAAAGAAAGCTAGCCGGTGAAGTTTGGAAAAGCGGGAGTCGCTGAATCGATACCAGTTAGAAGGATGCTTGTAGGGCTTCTCCAGTTGCGAGGCAAATTAAAAAGACTCGCATACCGTTGATGTATGTATTGTTGGAAGCTTTCGAAGCTTCGTCGAGTATTTCTATATCTGCGTTTACCTTCTTTTGTAAAGAAGATACATACATTTATTGGAAGCGTTAATTCATTTGAACTACCTAGTAGTTGTCAGGGAGTTACAGAAATGATTAAGTAGGATAAACGCCTATACTTTCCTTTCAGGAAAAAAGAATAATTTCGTAGGTTTACCTACCTATTTTTGGTGGATTTTTTTACGCTTCACTGCTCTTTACCTAACCAGTTAAATAGCTAGGTGCTTATGGATAGGCTATTAAACGTTAATTAGACCTGATAAACCGGGTTTCCTCCGTGCCTAGGAAAGCACGTTAAGCTGTTGGTCCCGGCTGTCATTTGTCCATCTTTGACAGTCGTTACAGGTAGTCAGTGGCCCAAAAAGTCGGACAACCAGTCTTACCAAGTGGTATCGTATTACACAGTATCAACGGGGTTGTGAAGGTCAGATAGGCAGTCGCTCCATGTAAAATAGTGGTGTTCAGGTTAGCTGCATCCGGTTAGATTGGAAGCCGACCCCAACGTAGTTGGGAAAAGGTTAGGCAGATGACGATGACGCAGAATCCATATCCATACTTAGTGCATTCCACTTTCTAGAACTATAATTGCCGTGCGCTTGGCAAGTTGGATAATTGCAAAAGGTGTATTTTCGTTTAAGGTGAAAGCGTCGGTGGCCCGCGTAATTCAAAATAATTATATTCTTACGTTTTTAATAAGAGTCGAGAAACAAATTTTTATGAACTTTGAGGGTTGTATTGAATAGTATTGATGATTCCGATGATTATATAATTCTATAACTACTGTATACGTCTTACAGCCGCGACCGATATTTTCATCAACGTACAACTTAGCACTGCCCTGCAAATTGCAAAAAACGTAAGGAAATTTGAATTTCGCGGGCTACCTTGAAGCATCGGCCGTAAAACTGTAAGCGGGATGCAGCAACTCATGCGCAAAGCTTTAGAACGGTCTCCACCGCGAAGGGTAATGAGCCGGAAATGGCTAAGCGAAGCGAACTTCGTATTCATGAAATAGGTTTGCGTTTCAACCAAGAAAGAGTTTAGTCATCTGATTCCCACCGCAATAGAGAAATGAAACAATAATGAGCTGAGCGAGCTCATTTTTAGTCTTTTTGCCCGCTCTGTCATTTCCGATCGGCTCTTTGCTGGTGGAAACACAGTCATGTAAACAGTTTCCTCTTGCGAGGTAAAAGGCGTCAATAATGGGTCCACTCCGCTTGCGATGCTTGAGCCTACATTCACCAATCCCTGTTATTTTATGATCTGTGCTGTGACCAATCCCCTTGCTCTTCAAAGTACAGACACTGCATTTTAAACACATACCATAGTAAGTAATAGTAGCTAAATAGTGATTTCTAATACAAAACCATACAATTTTCTCACTTTGCAATCCACAAACACACTCGCTAAAAGATTACAAGAACCAAAATTACAATAATTACCATTCGAACGAGCGCGCCAAAAAAAACAAAATGGCTGGCTTATCTGTCATGGCACGCGCGCGCCACGCGTCCCCTCAACCGATTAAATGTAAATCAATCGTAAGAACGGATGGAAAATCGGAATAACATATTGAGTTTCAAAGTTTTATCTTTTATTTGTGTTTCCGATTGAGACGTATCATTTTACAGCGGCTGATTGTCCGTGGTATTTAATTGTGGTTGTGGGATTGTTGGTTTTGCAAATGGGTTCTTACGAACGAATGCAGTGAAGCTGGAGTGAGATTAGATAATTGGTTGAAGTTTTTAATTGTTTTTGTTTGGTATTGTTCTTACAGATGGAATAAAGTGATAAAGTAAGCAGATTGGACGTGAACGACGGCATGCCAACATAAAACTGTAGGTACAAATAAGTAGAAAACGGAGTGGAACATAACTCTTTAGCAATTGGTTGACATGTGACTTTCAAAATATATTGTCTTCGGGAGCAGTATGAAAAGTTGAAAACCATTAGGAATGATGAGCTTCATTATGTTATTTTATTAGCTTCTAACAAAACCAATTAAAACTCACCCGCCGAGATTAACTACCACAAAAAGAAGACCTAATAGAATGAGACACATTACAAACATTATCTCCCTTATTCATTAACTACCCTCCCTCAAAAAACTCGACTACCCGCTAAACAAACATATGTTACCTGTCAGATCGTACAGTAACAATACTATCACACTTGCTACTGAGCCTAAGGGCAAATACAGGTGTCGAACTATACAAAACTGTTTTGTTTGCACAAGTAGATCATGCTTGGTTTAGCAGTTGCATTTTAACATGCGTGCGCGCATTGTACTTTGAACCTTATTTGCATGAAGTTAAGGGATGCGTATTTCATACAAACGTAATACCAAAATTATTTGTAAATCAAACATATTGTTAAGGTAGTCTGTATTTATTTCGATTGAATTACAGAATATCTATGTTCCCAAATATGTTTTTTGAGAGAATAGTGATGCAAAGACGAGATATGAGGAATTTAAATTTTCTATAGAAAACTTATTTTTCTTATAACTCTTGTTAAAATCAGTGTCCAATCAAAATATATATTTGCGAACCTAGATATTCTGTAATTCAATCGAAATAAATACACACTACCTTAGGAATATGTTTAATTTACAAATTATTTTGGTATTACGTTTGTATGAAATACGCATGCTCCGCAGGCGCCTTAAAAGTCAGATGATGCGTGTTCGGGACTTACCCATGATAACTTTCTATACCTATGATCGTCTTTTGTTCGTTTTTAAATAGCGAATAATTAATTTAGGGTGGAGAATAGTTTGATGTTCGTGCAGATTTTTATCACGATTTTTTGGTAGATAGAAAGTATTTAAGTACCTAGATCTAGATATTATCTTGTGTGAATTTTTGGTGATTGATGTCGTGGGAAAAAGTCCTGCGTCAGAGTTTCATGGTTGAAGCTTATTTCAATTTAGAAGTAAATTCAGTCATGTGTTTCCTCATGGCTCATTTTTTTTTTAATTCTTGTAAGTAAATAAAAACGGGGTTTTTATGCACACGGATATGCCAATCCTATCGTACCTCTTATTACCTATTCACATAATAATGAGGAATACTTACTTACTATGTACTTAATGGAAAGGGAATCATTGATTAACACTCACTCACTCTCTCACTAATTTTGCTGTGCCCGACAGCCCCCATGTGAACCAATTACTTACTTATAAGTTTTACCACCTTAGAATACACGTGGAATGGAATAAAGCATTCCGAATGGCTCAATTTTACTACGGTGCGGAATTGTAGACTACGTCCTTAAAACAGTGAAGTAGTTTTAAAAACTAGGTATAAATGTAGGAACTACGCCACATTGACCGGTCCCGTGCGACTCACATGAACTCACATCCAGCGGATCCCCGCAATTATTTTAGTTTTAATACTTTATTCCAAGAAGTTTCTTGCCCGTTCTCCTCCATAGAGATCTACTCTTTGGAATCGGCAACTACCTACCTACAGTTCTTTCACAGTTATTATGCTGTGTGACTGAGACTTTGTGTTTCAACCAATTCAAAAGTGCCTGTATTTGGTCTAAAACTTCAGCCCATTTTTGTTGAAGCCAAAGATCTGGCCGAAGGTGGTGTTGCCGAAGCCGAAGCCGAATGTTAGCGACATGATGAGCTGATGTTTGATGAAAGAAAGGCATGACTTTATTAATACGAATATGAAAATCAAGTTGGTCTTTCGTCCAATCAAGTTAATCATCACCTGTGTCCTGTTCAAAATATTTACAGAGACTCAGTGCAGCGGCAGCGGTGTGACGTTATGTCAAAGGGAGTTCATCCTCGCTATCCTACCGGTCCTATCCGGTTACCGGACGCCGGACACGACACCCGACACTTCCCGTTTCCGAACGATCGGCTTTCCGACAGGTGAACGCAACGATCGATGGAATTGAATTTTTATTTAGGTGTAGCTTAAACAGAAACTCAATGCATTTATTTAAAGGGTAGTCAAAAAATATCCTTTTTCTATGCAGTAAGATTCCGAATTCCCATCAAAATTACTGATTGCACAGCAAAATATTCAACTCAAAATATCACTAAACACACTACAATTTATTTTCGCAGCGTACAGCGATTTTTCCTAAAGCAAAAGCTTTTTCATCTATACACAGCTAATAATCTTAATGCACATTATACATGTTAACTCTTTTTCTTTTAAATATAGCTTCTATTTTTATATTATTTACAGCAGTTTTTCTAAATAAAACAGCATTTTATTAGTCACAGTCTTCTTATTATTTATTAATTACCACATAATGAGATCAGCAAAAAAAATATAAAATTAGATACAAAATTGTAATTTCCCGGGGCGTCCACGCTTCCTTAAATTAAACAGGTGGTCGCTCTGGGCGTACTTAAAAAAAAAAGCTGCCGCCATATCTTCCGTCAGCCATGTCGTCGGGGCTCCTCCGCCTCCGCCTTCGGCCTACGCGCCTCATGTCCCAAAGTCTGACTTCTGGGACAAAAAGTTGTAATACTAATTCGGACCAATCATGATGGTCGACCTATGCAGGGCAAGTATTAAAAAAAAACAACCTTTAAAGTTTAAAATTATCCGGATTTAATGTAGTAAAAGTAAAATGAACCTTATACTCGCTCGCGCCACTCTGCACTCCAGTGACGAAAAAGCGCGCGAAGCCGCGAACCTTTTTCAGTTAATTTTTTCTGCTTTTAGAAATAATGCAATGTGACAGGATTTTTTTGTTATAATAATCATTAAATTTGCCGAGCATAACTTCTTGAAAATTAAGACAAATATGATGAACAGGTTTTGTTGTACTTACTGGTTAATATGCGACTGGGATAGTTATTTTGCTATGAAATATGGAAAATTTGCTGTGCAGTACATACCCACTATCCATCTCTCTCATCATTTTGCCTTAAAATCAAGAACCTACCTAGTGCTTGTGCGAATTAAAAACATTTTAACTGAGTAAAATCTGATAGCAAAAATCGGGTTACTTGAGGTTTTAATTTTTTTACTCTTTTCTATTGTATGGAACTAACAAGTATTGTACCATTTTAGAATTCTGATTAAATGCGCCAACTTTTAATGCTACTTGCCAAGGCACTCTAGTACATTTTTTTTATAGGAGGGCCTGTCAAAGTCGACGAATCTTGAAAATTTTAAATTCGTAGTTTAACAAATAATCTCAATTCTCGGAAACTTGAGGCAATTGTGTCATTATTTTTTATTGGGATTCTAGAAATGTTATTTAGGATTACGTTTCCAAAGTTCAAATGAACAAAAATAAAAAAGAATAACCACAATAACCGAAAAATGGTACAGTTTGATCAAATTTCTAGGTTTTTCTTAAAATGCCCATAATTTTCAAACTGCATGGGATAGATTTTTTTTCTGATTTTTCTCGTGATGGTTATGATCAATCCTGTCACCCCGTTTCGGCTTGACGTTGAGTTTTGGGACACCCTGTATAAAGGAGAAGTCCACTCACTGACCACTCATCACGAAATCTCGGAAACTACTGGGCCGTAAGGACTAAAATTTGGCACAAGCACTCTCTAGGGGGTGCAGGCGCGTACTAAGAAAGGATTTTTTAAAATTCGCACCCCAAGGGGTTGAAAAGGGGTGTCAAAGTTTGTATGAAAGTCCTATGTTTTTAAAGTTAGAGACATGAATGTGGGCATGAATGTTCCTTTCGGCTTCTAGGTGCTTATTAAGAAAAGGTTTTACGAAACTCAGCCCTTAAGGGTATAAATAAGGGTGTTTAATTTTTTGTATGGAAAAAGTTTTGATCCAAATTGAATCTTACGTCAACGCGTTATTGCATACTTTACATTGAAATTAGAATTCGGAAGCCGATATAGATCCGAATTGAATTTTAAGACAACACGTTAATGCATATTTTGAAATAAGAATTTATGCGAATTTCTAGGTGACCAGTATGTTACAGTAATATGCAGGCGTCTACTGAAAGGTAATGAAATGAGGTTCAATAACGTTCTAAAGTTTTTATGCCAATTTCTAGGTGGCCAGTATTTTTCAGTATGCAGGCATCTGCTGAAAGATAGGAAAATAATGTTTTAAAAAGGAATCACAGCTATTACTACTTATTTGCTTCGAAATGTTTGTCATCATCGTTGTTTGGTTTTTTCACTTCCTAATTTTAAATTGGAGGATATTAATTGTGTTCTTACCTAATGCCTGATTGGAATTTTGTTACTTATGTCTTTTTCTTCGCAAATTGTGCATAACATATTGAAGGTTTTGATTTTTTTTCTTTGTAATCGGTGCTCTGTAAGATATAGGTATGAATTTAAAGTGTTTATGCAGAACTTATTATCATGATGTAGGGATACATGCAATGACATCTATTGAACCAAAATGGTACTAATGAATAAAAATGTGCTCACAAGATAACTTTTAAATCGACTGACCGGCTTTTTGTTTGTGTGGAGTAAAGCTGTGACCAAGTGGCGTTCTAGAAATGGAAAGAGAAGTTTTGGTCGTCCGGTGGCGAGATAAGCAGGCGATATTGTTGACATTACAGGCATATCCTGGATGAGGCTTACACAAGCGTGGAGCTTGGCACAAACAAAGAGAGGCCTATACCAGCAGTGAGTGAAGTCGGGCTGTGGGTGATGATGATGATGACGCAGAACTTTTTCCAGAGAACTCCGATTTGCATGATTAGTTTTAGTGAAAAACTTTTTTGCAAAAAATAAAACCGACTTCAAAAAGAAAAAGTGAAAAATAACTTTAGCTTCTGAAGTCGGTGACGTTTGTATGATTGATTTAATTTTTTTGTCACCGACTTCAGAAGCTAAAGTTATTTTTCACTTTTTCTTTTTGAAGTCGGTTTTATTTTTTGCAAAAAAGTTTTTATTTTTCACTTTTTAGTGGTTCACATGGAAAGTGCATACCGTTACAATTACAACAAGCCCAAACACGACTAGGATACATTGTCTCATTATGGAGTTCCGTGACTCTTGGCTTCATCATCAGATCTGATGGTAGAATGGTTCTTATCAAACGCAAATGCTTCACTTGTTGTAGAAAATATAAAAATTGCTGTACGTTATCCTATAAAATTTGAAGAGTTCCCTCGATTTCGCCAAGATTCCATCATCAGATCCCGACTTGGCGACTATGGGACCAACTTGGAAGTATACCCTTTCAAACAAAAAAAGAATTTTTCAAATCGGTTTAGGCGTCTTCGAGTAATCGGGTAACATACATAAAAAAAAAAAAAAAAAAAAAAATACATACAGTCGAATAGAGAACCTCCTCCTTTTTGGAAGTCGGTTAAAAAGCAAAGTTTCAAAGTAAAGTCGAACCTAAACCACGCACTTCTGATTTTTCGTATAATCATCACTTGCTTCGGTGAAGGAAAACATCGTGAGAAAACCAGCATGCCTGAGAGATATTTCTCGACGGCATGTAAAGCCAAATCAGAGGCCCTTGGGCGGCATAAAAACTCTGACACCAGGTTAGGCACTAACCACACGATAAAGAAAAAGATCGTGTTGTCATTTCATAAACCTTTATGACAACTTTAGACCTGGCTGAAGTATGACTGTCATCGAAGGTCGAAGGACGGAAAACAGTCACAAGGTCCGTAACAGTTTACAGCAGCTATATCGTGTGCCGGCTCATTTCATGCACATTGATATAAACTTTAGACGTAGCTGGAGTATGGCTATCATCGAAGGTCAAACGATGGAGACGAAAGGCAGTATCAAGAGGTTCTCAAGAGTTTGCAGCATCTACATGGTGTTTGGACTCATTTCACGAACCTTGATGAGAACTTTAGATCTGCCTGGAGTATGACTATCATCGAAGGACTGACGTTGGAGAAGGAAGGCAGTTGCGAGAGGTCCGCAACAGTTTAAAGCAGCTTTATCGTGTCGCGGCTCATGTCATACATCTTGATGAGAACTTTCGACCTAGCTGGAGTATGATATCGTCGAGTGCCCAAGGGTGAAAACGTAAGGCTGTCGAGGGAAGCCTCTACTTGGAAAACATAAGTAGAATGTTTTGGCGATTAATGTAAACATTTCCGAGAAAAAATAAATCGCAGACGAAGTTGCGAGGGTCAGCTAGTTGATGTATAATTTCGAATTATCTGCAGTTTGAGTTTTGTTAAACATTTAGTTTATTTGTAGTGAAGTAAGTTATTTGATGTTAAAAAGAATATTAAATGATGAGTATGTATTGATAGGCGATTATTTATTTGATATGCAATTTATAATATCCCTTATTTAAATAATAATTACTGTGAAAGACCTGTAGTTGCTGATTCCAAAGAGTTGATATCTATCGAGGAGAATGGGCAATAAATTATTGAAATTAAAATTGCGGGATTCGCTTATTGCGATTCGCACTGGACTGGTCAATGTGGCGATACTTTGGGGAGGCCTAAGTCCAGCAATGGAGACGTCCATTCGGCTGAAATGATGATGATGAAGAAAATTGTCATTAAAGCTTGCTGGCAATTGCAATGTCGGGAGGAAAGTTTTGAGTAAGAATGAAGTGACTTTAGGAGTACGGGAAGACCAAAGAAACAGTGGATAGACTATGAATGAAAAACGATATCACTGGAAAGTAGGTAACTCATGAGAATGAGATGACGAGAAGGTATGGGAAAAGTAAACATGCTGCTGCGGGCTCATATATAATTGGAATAAGGATAGGAAAATCAATACAGTAATTGTAATGTGTTAGGTAGGTACCTAGAGTACCTACACAATCACTGTGACATTTTTTTCATCACCATTGTTCTCAGAAATTCTGAAAGAAATCATCGTTTGGAAGCCGTTCCGGCGCGACATGTCTTGGAATCAAAATTTCAAAGACAAGTGCACATCCCGCACTGTGCCAGCTTGGTGAATTATGACAGACTCCTTCTCACAGAGAGGAGGCTTATTCTCCAGCAGTGGGTACGTGCATGGGAGTTACTTAGGTAGGTATTAGTACATATAAAAGAGGATGCGTAAAATAAATGGCTTTATTGGTTAAGCTTGCAGAAATCTGTTTGATTTTTCGATAGGATTTCGATAAAAAACGATTAAAAATAAATCTTACTTACAACTATCATTACAGGTATGTTCCTAAATTAACTTATTTACAATATAATCCTATGAGAAATGTGAAAAACTAGTACTACTTACTACTCGTATTTCATTGATTTACATGACATGCATTTATGTTCCATGCCGAGATAGGGACGTGCTTATGACCTCGTACAGGACCAATTTAGTTTTAATCATTGTTTTCTTTAATTTAGTTTTATAGTCTAGTCCTCTGTGAGTCTACTTTTTCTTTCTTTCTATTTGATTTATTTTCTTGGCAGGTTCCGAAGCTGCTAGCCTAGCTAGATAGAAGCGCGGCGCGGCGCGGCGGCGCGCGGCGGTGGCTGGTGCTAGACGCTACGAGCTTTCCATCCCTGTTCCTGAAGTTATAAACCAAAATTTAGATTAAATTACTCTTTTATTCGTTTGCTTTATAAAACGTAAAATAAAAAAAACGTACTTTTAATTTTCACAATTTTGAGAAATGTGGCAGTGTTTTATTTTTCCACTACAGAACACCGCCTGCTTCGTTACGACTGCGACAGTAACATGCCTTACTATTGTATTTCGACTACGTTCATTCATAAGTCTTCTTCTTTATATATTTTAAAGATTTATGTCGTTGGTAAAGTAAGTAAGTAGTAAAGTTTTTGTAAGTGTAAGTACCTAGATACTTCAGTTTAGCAGTTATTTAACACCATTCAAAACATTCTTAATTTGTGGATAAAAAACGAGTATACGACTTTGTCGCTTAGCGACAAAGTTGTAACAAGGGACATAACAAGAAACCCTTTCCAAACTTTTATGCGAAAGAAAAAGCGTTGATTACATAACTTTGTAGAAAACATAAGGGAAGTAAATAAACAAAAGCGAAAAAAATAATTGTTAAAAGTTAGGTTAGTTTGTATTAGGTCACACGCAAGCTTTTGTGAGGATGTCATGATGGAAGCTACTTTCTTGGTGTGAAAAATCCCGGTTTTCGGTAGATTGGTAGCGCTCAATGTGCTCTCACTCTAAACATTGTGCTGACGGATGCATTGTAAAGGTTCTTTTCCGGTAGAAATAATAGTTATTTGTGCAACAAGAGACCAAAGTGGGTTTTTGCTGCGAGTGTTGATTTTGAATCCCGAGTAAGCGAAGGATTCCATAGTTGAATCACGAGCGTAGCGAGTGATTCTATGTTAGAATCCTGAGCGTAGGGAGGGATTCAAAGACACGAGATGCAAATAACTTCGGTCTCGTGTAAAGGTGGATACAGACTTTGCAAGGCATGCGCCACGAACGGCGCACAACGAATGCCTCTGCTTGAGGCGTGCGTGTTAGTCAGTAAAAGTCTGACACTCCCTCCCGCTCCGCCCAGAGTGGGAAAAGTCATTTGATGATTTCCCATCCTACTGCTCGCACTGAGGCAGTTTGATCTTGAAGCATTTGCCGACATACGTTGGCTCGCCCTCGCACGTGAGTAGCACATACCTCGCCACGAATATAAAGGTACACACATTGCGAGGCATTCGCTGTGCGCCGTTCGCGGCGCATGCCTCGCAAAGTCTGTATACGGCTTACCACATAAAACTTTTCAGCTCAGCAGCGAGAACATATACCTACACAATACAAAACATACATACAACAACATAGATACAACTACAACATAATACATACAACATAGTGATGAGATTTAAATAATTTACAGATAATAAGTAATGTACAGATATTTACCGCGAGACTTTTCAGGCAAGACATTTAATTCTGCATTTTTACATTAATGATTGTTAAAACTATAAATAAATAGGTAGATACATGATAAACTTCGTATTTTTTCTTCAACATTCTTCTTCATCTTGATTTAATTGTAAAAAATATAATTCGATTATATGAAATACAACAATTTACGTAATATACAATATTACGGTCATCGATTGATAATATCGGTATCCGAACGTTTTATTGTTTTTTTTTCTTTTGGGGCCTACTAGATATCGAATTTTAAAATCGAATTTCGAATCGACTTGTTTCTATCTCTCGCTTTTTTCGTATCGAAGTGAAAGTGACAGAACAAAGTGAAAAAATAATTAAAGTTATTTGTTATACAAGAGTGCAAAGTTTTTTTTTAACCGCGTGCTCAATTTGATGACCGAGCAATCGAAAGATTCTAAAATTGAGTCACGAGCGCAGCGAGTGATTCAAAACTTAGAATCTTAAGCGTTAGCGAGAGAATCAAAAGAGCACGAGGTGATAAATCTTTGCACTCGAGTGCAACACGTAACTTTTCATCCCACCTCAGCGAGGAAATGAATAAACGCAAAAAAAAATTGCGCTTTATTAACAAATTCAGTTAATTCTGTTGGCGTCAAATAAACTTCCTCGTCGCTAGATAAGAGTGGTAATTTTACTTTTTTTTTAGAGTACCCTCAGCTTGCGCTAGGAAGCCATTATTTCACAGAGCGAGACGTACTCAAAGGATTAAAAAAACTAAATATCTGCAAAGGTGCAGGGCCTGACGGCATACCGCCGCATTTCATAAGGCAATGTGCCAAATATTTATCATTACCGCTCAAACTTATTTTTAATAGGTCCCTTAAATCTTTTAAGTTTCCCACGCAGTGGAAAATCGCACACGTAGTTCCGATATTTAAAAAAGGGGAGCCTAATGATGTTAAGAATTATCGGTTCATATCTCTTCTTTCAATTTTCTCGACTGTTCGAATCATTAGTTTGTCCTGTATTAACTTCACTCATTAAAACTCAATTGGCTACGCAACAGCACGGTTTCTGTAACAATAAATCCACTATCACCAACTTAGTTCAGTACATTAATGATATCAGCAGATCCGTAGACTCCGGTGTGCAAGTGGATTCAATTTACAATGACTTCAGTAGCGCGTTCGACAAAGTAAATCATGTACTTCTACTTCAAAAACTTGAGAACTATGGTATGCATGGTCATTTGCTACGCTGCGGTTTGACTCATATCTTTTAGAACGACAACAGAGAGTTATTATTAAGGGTTATCAGTCGCCACTTTATTACTCAACATCTGGGGTGCCACAAGGATCGCATCTTGGTCCTATTCTTTCCCTTGTATTTGTGAACGACATCATACACTTCATTAAAAACTCAAAATGCTCTATGTTTGCGGATGATCTAAAACTATACAAGGAAATTGAATCAAGTACTGACATTGCTTTGCTTCAGAAGGACTTGGACGCAATTCACGAGTGGTGTCAAAGTAACAAGATGACTCTCAATGCCGTAAAGTGTAATCATATAACATTTACTCGAAAAAAGTTGATTCAGCCTTCAGCATTTCACTTAAACGGCATAACTCTTCAAAAAGTCGATACCATTCGTGATTTGGGAGTCCAACTTGATAGTCAACTATCCTTTATAAATCACTTTGACACATTTGTAAAAAGAACTTGCAAGAAATTCCGGTCAAGTGGCACACTTAAGGTTCTCTATAACTCTCTGGTGAGGAGTATTAGTATATTCTAGTGAATATGCATCTCCTGTATGGAATCCCGCGTATCGTGTCCACATAGACAGAATAGAATGTATCCAAAAAAAGTTTACGAGGTACCTCCGCTACAGATCACAGACTTGTGATCGCGAAGCTGATTATCCTCAAAGGCTCTGTCATTTCAGGATGAGCTCCTTGGAGCAACGAAGAAGCTGCTCAGATCTAATTTTCCTCTATAAGACCCTGCACAATTGTATGTACCGGAGTTGGTTTCGGAGATCAGTCTAAATGTGCCCCGCCGTACCTCATTCAGATCCAATTTTAAAACAGAAAGATTTCAAATGCCTAAAAACAGAACTAATCTTAGTCGTTATAAGCTGAGCACGCGCACTAACAACTTGGACATATTTTCGAACAGTCTGAATGAATTCAGACGAAACGTCCTCAGTTCTTGATCGATTTGTTTGTTGATTACTTTTACAAAAGTTTAATTTGTGTATTTGTGTGACTCCATTCAATGCTTTTTAAATTGCACGATTTAATTTAATTTATTTTCTTAACTCAAATTTTAATCTATTTTATTCTTTCAATTTTAATTGTAATAACTGCAATATGTTCTAATTTATTTGTTATTTTTGTAGTTTTAATTTATAATTGTTATTCTAATCCAATTTAATCGATGTTTTTTAAATTTTTGAATTGTACTGTAAGTGTTTTAATTTAATTTAACTACTTGACATTTAAAAATTATTATTGAATAAATTATTCATTTATTTGATTCAATGTATACTTTGTAAATTTTAATTTTGTTGTTATCATATATTTCCATTTGTTTTTTTAATTATTGATTATACAAGTGCTGTGCATTCCTATAAGTGACGAGTTCACCGCAACGCTGTTGAAATATAATATAGAATATATTTTATGTAATGAGTTAGTGAATAAGTCGTTGGTGTGTCAATAAATAAATAAACTTTCTTAAATTTGTTAAAAACTCAGATTCGGAACCTTCTTGGTGTACTTTTTTTAATTAGCTTTGCGCGCGCCATTTTCTTTTCACGTCATATTGTTAAAACCTTAGGTTTAAAACAAGAAACTTGAAAACAAGCGAAAAACCTAAAATGACCTATATCTAGCGACGAGAAAGTTTATTTGACGCCAATAGAATTAACTGAATTTGTTAATAATGCGCAATTTTTTTTGCGTTTAGGCATTTCCTCGTTAAGGTGGGATGAAAAGTTACGTGTTGCAGTCGAGTGCAAAGATTTTTCACCTCGTGCTCTTTTGATTCCCTCGCTAACGCTCAAGATTCTCAGTTTTGAATCACTCGCTGCGCTCGTGACTCAATTTTAGAATCTTTCGATTGCTCGGTCATCAGAATTGAGCACGCGGTTAAAAAGTAACTTTGCACCCTTGTATGACAAATAACTATTGTCTCACGCTCGCAGCAAAATCGAATTTTGCTCACTGTCTGTAAACAGCAAAACCTGCTTGTTTTAGGTGCTGAGGTGAAAAAACAATATCGCAATGACGTAAACAACAAGTGCCTTTCGGCTTCGCTAAGGGTATTTAACACCCGTTAATAATTCACAAATTAAGTCGAAATTACAGGAATAGAATAATATTAAGTACCTATTACTTCGTTAATAATACTACAAATACGTATAAGTAACATAATTTTATAAAAATAAGACTAAAAGTAACTTACATAGGTACATATAATTATTATACAACGACGAAATGGACCTCGTTAATACTAACTACTTTCTGATGTGTGATTTGTTTTGCCAGAATTTTCACAAACTCCGTTTATTTTTAAACCACGAGACCTACCTTCCAGAACGTTCGATCTAAGACCTCCAAACTCCATGTGTGGGCTGGACCACCTCATCGATCGTCAGCTCGGCATCACTGTTCAGTGGGCCGCATGCCCACTGCCCACAGCTTGCATAACACAACTTGCTTAAAACTCTCACGGTGCGCGGTGTGACTTTCCATGAACGCTTTCGCGCGCCAAAAATGTGTGCGCCATTTTTTGTGATACTGCATCCGCTAGTGTGAGGCTTCTTTGAATTTAAGCAAGTTAAAAACAGACTAAGTTTAATAAAAATGTCTTGTAAAAGAAAAAACCTAAAATAAAATATTATCACATTTCAATGCTTTGTTGGACGGTATAATTAGTATAGCAGACTATACCATTGCAGCCCAAAAACGACCGATCTTCGATTGCTAACAAATTGCGCACAGATACAGGAGCGGATTTTTCAAGTGAGCGTGGCTGGCCAAATCCGAAACTATGAGGAATACCGAAAAATACTCAAAGGAGTCTCGAGTACGATTATGACTAAAACGTACCTATGTCATTACTTCCCAGAATTTGATCCTTGTTAGCGATATAATCGAATGGTACAATAGGTAATAGAGTATGTATTTTTTACCTCGAAATCCATGGGTTCGATTCCTGGCTTTAATATAGATTTTTCAAAAATCCAATCGTGCATTTTTAGTTTTCATAAAAATCGTGCTCGAGACTCCTTTGTGCATGTTTCGCTATTACTCATAGTTTCGGATTTGGCCGGAGGTATATGTTTTCAGCAAAGACCGTATTCCACTTTTACTAAGAGCTTGGGATTCCATCTGCAATTTTGCATGTGAAATAAATACAAAATAATCCGGAGTACCCGGATTATTTTGTAGCAAAAACTGACTATATCGTACACTGTGAAGTACACAAGATGAAATAATTTCGCAAAACTCAGTGCTTCAAGAATGATCAAATCATTTTCGATACCTAACAATCCTCAAGGTGAGGTAGGCGAGGAGTTTCTTGCTGATTTTTCTGCATTAATCGCCACCGACGATACTTCCGTAATTAGTGCTCTTGTAGGCTTATTGAAAGAAAATAATGTCAGTAAAGCTCTACTGTAGACCCTAAGTCTTCAAAGCTCACTCTCAAACGCCAGTACTGCTGATGCCCAAACGATCCCACGCCGTACCATATGACCCTCAATCTACCTGCAAATAAGCGACGTTCAATCAATTTGAAACAATGGCGTGCGAGACAGGTTGGCTCCGGATGGCCCACGTGATGCTACCTGGGTGGCCCAGCATGGCTCACCGCACTAATCGGTATTGATCTTTGGATCATGTTCGTAGTGCTAAAGGATGAATATGTCAATAACGATTTTAGAGGTTATTATTGGCATGGTGGTTGATCCTACTTGAGAACCATCTTGAGAACGAACAGAAAACGGAACGATGTAATTAAATGTTTATTTATAATTTGAACCGGTCGAGATAACTACTGTGATGAAACTAGAAGACATGCTGCGCTGATCACAACACAAATGACTTGGGATAAGGAAGAATGATTGATTATTATTCATTGTTTTTGAAACCAACCACGGAGATGTACAATGTATGTACCATGTAGGTTACAGTGAAAATAAGCTTTGCCCTTATGGAATTGAAGTTACAAAACTGTAGTACCTACTTTACCTACTTACCTGCCTTGCAGTTTCTGAAACTTTCTGAAAAATCCACCCATATCGATCGATACCAACTCAATTCGACTCTATAAGCATGCGAAGCTAAAAGCCTGCAAAGTGAAGAACTACAAATGAATAATGTAAACAGAATTAATTACCTCATTACTTATCTAAACATCATCATCGCACCGCTAAACGATTCTCACCACAGAGACAATGCTTCCGCATGGCCGGCCATGTTAACCCAATACCTACGTTGACAGCCACTTTCCCGCGCACAATATGTCATGTTTTTTTTTCAGAGGGGTTGGATACAAACAGCCAATTACGGTAGGGGCGGGAGTGCACTTAGCACACTCAGAAGATAGTTTAGTCACTATCAACGTGGTGTAAGGGCTCGTCCTCTGCCCTAAGCGTTATTAAAAAAATAACTATTTTTTTTTAACACTTGCTGGTGTTGCCATGGCGCATGCTTCGACCGCTACGTTTAATTTAATTAGTGAAAGGAGGTTTTATGTGAAACTGTGATTTGTGATGTGTTCCGATATATTTTCGTGTTATTAGTGCCTTTTCAGTGAATTTATTTGGATATTTTCTTAGTAAAAGGTACGTGTGTATTTATTTTTATTTCAGGAAGGAATGCGTTGTTTCTTTTTGTTTAGTGCGAATAGTTAATTTAATTAAAAGTGACAGGTTGTAGCACGTACACAGCAACATTGTTGGAAAATAGAAATACAATATTCAACAAAAGAATATCTTAGTTTGCGTCAGTTACAACCCTGACAAATACACTAACTGGATTCCAATAAGAAGTTTCACGTAATTGTTCAAGACTGTGCTTTTTAACGTATCTACCACGAAAAGTGAAGGTAGGTGTTTTAAAATCTAAAAAGTGTTATAAGTAATTGAATAATAATCTAGGGCTGGGTAAACGATGGTAGAAATAATTAATGTTATTCTCTTCACCGTGTGATTGCTAGGAAACTTAAGGAAGAGAATAAACACAAAGTTAGTTTCTTTTAGCAACAGGAACCGTGGGGTTTTAGACGGTAGGAGATTCTTCCGATCTCCCCAGACATTCATGATGATTAACCCAAACCAAAAAAACAGGACAGGTATTAATGGATATTGATACACCACTGCTTCTTCAGGAGTATCGGAAGTGTGGCGCCTCGTCACAAGATATGGCTTATCTTCCGATTATCGTGGCACTACTATTTGCACCCTCTAGGATTAAAATGAGGCAATTGGCAGAGCTGCCCAGGTCACTACGTAAAAGGCAAAAAATAAATCAAAACCGATAGGAGATGAAAACGGAGAACACTAAAGTCAATTGCTGATTTGAGAATTTAAAGTTGAGAAAGAGTAGGTACATTTTTTTATTAGCCTGTACTGTCCTACTGCTGGGCTTCTCCCAATTATTTTCATGAGCTCTTACCTCCTCAAACTAGCCCTCGCGGTACCTACGCGTCATGATCGTCTCGCCACCTCTTTCTGGAACGGCCTCGGCGGCGCCGGTGCCGTCACGTTTTCTGGATTCAACCATTCTGTGGAGACGATTTAGCTTTAACTTTTGAAGAGTGGAAGCTAAACTGTTAAAGTTGAGTTTGACACATTCTCAATTTCAAATTTTTAAATCAGTGTATAGGCACACACAGTCGCGTTTTTGCGTTTCTGCGCTTTCGCGTTTCTGCGTCCCGCGATATTGCGATATTTGTTTTTAGTACGTCATTATGTATTAGGACGCATGCAATCCCACACACTGCCGCGATAATAACGCCGCAATAGAAGTAGGACGCAGAAAAGCAAACGCGTTTCTGCGTCCTGCGGTATGAGTAGAATATCGCGCGATAATAACGCTGCTGTGTGTAAGGAATAGGGATGCATTATCGCAATATCGCAGGACGCAGAAACGTGGAAACGCAGAAACGCAAAAACGCGCCTGTGTATGGGAGCCTTGATCAAAACACGACGTAAAAGACTTCACTACATCTAAGAGAGACTTCCTTCCCAGAATTCCTTTTGAAAACATTTGATTATCCACAGTATCGTCTTTTGCTGCCGGATGTGTTCATGATAGAAGCTGCCAATGCAAAGATGTAGTCAAAGAAAAGGTTGGTTTACTTTTAATATGCACGAATACGCGACATAAAAACATAGTAAATTCGACAGAGGTTTGAATCGAGAATACAACTATTCCATACGTATCATCATTTCAGCCGAAAGACGTCTACTGCTGGACATAGGTCTCCCCCAAGTATCGCCACATTGACCGGTCCCGTGCGACTCGCAACCATCACCAGGTCATGAGTCCGCAAGAGAGCCAAGG
Organism: Xestia ashworthii; assembly: GCA_950022955.1. Taxonomy (NCBI): domain Eukaryota; kingdom Metazoa; phylum Arthropoda; class Insecta; order Lepidoptera; family Noctuidae; genus Xestia; species Xestia ashworthii. The sequence continues at coordinate 6,652,783 of OX465570.1, read as the reverse complement.
TTGCTGACGAAGCCCCAAGAATTGCCAAACTTAAGTGGCAGTGGGCAGGGCACATTGCTCGCAGAACGAATGGCCGATGGGGCCGAAAAGTTCTGGAGTGGCGACCACGAACGTTCCGACTTGCGTTGGGAGGCCTCCCACTAGGTGGGATATATATACTATACGTATCAATAAAGTCTTTCAACTCATTAAATAGATTTTATAGTTACCTACCACATGACATGAGACAGCAGAGGCTCTTGTTCAATTTAACAATCATCAACCATAGGTGTCTCTATCCTTTTTTATATCAGTCTATTCTTTCCCACTGCTGGGCAACGGCCTTCCCCATGGCTTTCCAATTTTGTTCATAATTTGCATTTTCCGACTAATTCGTTAAGAATTAGTCCAGACCGTCGCGCCAGCTTTTCTTGGGCCTGTCTTGGTTACGACGGCCGTCTTCAGGCATCTAATGGGTGACTATCTTCGCCCATGTGTCCGGCTTCGTCCTAGACGATCTGCCCATTTTAATTTAATAGACATTTCGCCAACAGCGGTGGTACATCAGAGCTTCGTTTCACCAAGTCTGAGCGTATTAGGTTAGGATAGGCAGGGCACTCTGTTCATTGAGCTCCCTAAAACAGTCTGATGCATGTGGAACTCACAGCTGCAAAGGCGTTTTCATCAAAAGGCCCTTCTGAACATGGCCCTGCATTTTTAGACTCATTCAGCGTTCAAACAATAATAACATTTGGACTCTAAAAGTGAGAGAGACAGTATAAGACCTTGTTTCCGCCTTTCTTGTTAACGATGTCAGTCAGATAAGAAATGGTGTTACCGTCCAGTTTTAAAATATTTACCAAAAGCTTTAAACTGTAGGACCGTGGCACCTAGTTCTCGTAGCCGTTTCAAGGAAACTTCAAAGACGCTTAGCTGATAATTCCTGTGATCCAAGGGCCTTTTTTTTTTCGGATGGGAAATCATCAAATGACTTCTCCCACTCTGGGCGGAGCGGGAGGGAGTGTCAGACTTTTACTGACTAAAACCCATCCATGTTCCTTCCTCGCCCTTGACGTTCCAGGGCCACGGTATCTCTTTCGAACAGTCCCGCAGCCCCGGCAGGCTTCGGCCCTTGCGGGCCCCTCCCTTTATGCTGACATCTCTTTGAGGCGCGCGTGGAACACGAACGCGCCGTCGTCGTCATTAGACGGAAGGACGGCTAGCTAGCCCGTAGCTAGCCGTCCACAGGCCCGCGTCTACGGTGGCCGGTAGCCACCACGTGGCCCCCGACGCCCGGTGCGTCTCCCGCGGTGGCTGGAGCGAGAGGCTCTCTCCCTCTCGCGTTCCGCCACCTCCTCCGCTAGCATGACTGCTTCGCAGAAGGAGGTGACGGCTTCCCATTCCATCTCGCTCCGGACCATGGATTGAACCAGGGCCGGACGCGAGAGGTAACCGCCGCCGATCGCCGCTACTAGGACACGGCGGTGCTCCGCCCACGCAGGGCAGACTTCCACCGTGTGCTCCACCGTGTCCTCCGGTCGATCCTCGCAGTGGAAACACCCGAGCGTTTGCTCCCGCCCGATTCGATGCAGGAACCCCCCGAAACATCCGTGTCCGGTGAGGCAGGTCCTCACCGGACACGGATGTTGTGATCAGGCGGAAGGTGAGGACGCCGTGGCGCCTCTCAAGCCACTCCTCAAAGAGGGGACTTATCGCTACTATTGTGGCGTGCCCTGCACGGGGTTGCGACAGTCGCTCTCTCCATCGTCGCCATGAGATCGCGCCGGAGGTCTGTCCGGTGAGCGGAGATTTGCCGCGGCAGCGGAGTATCCCCCCGGCCTAGTGCCTCCGCGCGCCATTCGTGCAGGAGCGCGAGGACTATCGCCTCCAGATCCCATGGCGGCAATCCGGCAAGCAGGCCCGCCGCCTCCCGGGAGATCGTGCGGTACCTACGGACCATCTTTACGGGTGATCCTAGGGCTGGCTTTTAATTTGGCCAGAGGCTAATGTTGCTGTACAACGTGTGGCAATGCCGCCCGTCTCTTGCGGACATTACCAATTGACAGACAGTTTTGAGGAGTTTTTTGTTTAATGTTTAGTTAGTTACTTTTAGTTATTTTAATTTGTAAATGTAAAAGATAAAATTTATAAATGTAAATACTACTGATGTGCATCCTATACCAAAAAGTAGAGATGTAGATGTGGCTTAGAAGATCTACTTACAGAAAAAACATCGTCATCATCATTATATAAGCAGCTTGCTACCCAGAAAAGGACATAGAGTAGGTTCGACCTAAGGTATCCACAAACGCGGGTGAACTCGATGCACAGCCAGTATTATCGATTTCAATAAGACTATTCCATTCTGCATTCATTTGCGGCCTAATCCGCTTAGTCCGGGGCCCGCTAGACAGGATTACGGTGCTAATTCCTTACCCATATCGAATAATATTATAAATACATTCGATACCTACTTGAAATCCATCGGCTTTTAAAACCTACAGCATGGTATACAAAGTCGGTATGTAACAGTCCTTGCACAGTTATATAATATGTCACCGTTAGCTATTAAGTTGGATATCCTGAATAATGAGTGTAAAAGTATCGAAGCCGACAGGCACTTGTTCTCCCCGTCATTTTGATATTTTTTGGTCTAGAATATACATACTTGGAACCGTCAAGTTATGGAAAAATTGGTGGTCAAAGTTCCAACTATTTCACAATTTGCAGTCCACTGATAAACATAGATCTCTCACAATGTTCGGTTCTCCATATTCCTCAGCTAATCTGCCCCAGGCACTTATTTAAGGACGTCGGTCTCCCTTGCAAGAGGGCTTCTTAAACTAGTCGCAATACGCTTGCCGAAATGCAGTCTTCACTTTGACACTCGTCAACTCTACAGCTTTTCGGTTGTTCCTTGTTGGACATAGATACATGACAGGCTCACTTTCAGTCCAGCTGGCTGACCCTGTAAGATATGTCAATGTCGCTGGTCGTTTTTCGGATGTTCTCTGTCCGCGTTTTTCCACGTACGTCATACATAAAATACAGGATGCACTGGTTAGAATAGGACTTTGTCTCCTGATCCGAAGTCCTTTTAGTTGTCTTATTATGTTAAATTGTTCTTCTGCTTGAGAAACGTTTATAGACTTCCTCGTCTCACTTACCTAGATTAGGTACCTACTGCCTTTTCTCACCAATCCGTAAGAAATTATTCTGAGACTTTACACCAGTGCATTTTCATTTTCAAGCACCCGGTTATCAGGGCCAATCTGACACGTGACACGTCAAATCCTACTCCTTTACTCCTAGGTAAAATACGAAGACTAGAAACCAAGTGATTGGCTAATGAAATGACGAGTAAAAGTGAAGTTTGAAGAAAAAGACATGCTGCATCGACCCCTAATAAATGGGGATAAGGGCAGGAAAAACCAAGTGAGAAGTATACCTCAAGTTGAACATTTTGAAAGAGACTAATCTGACCCAACGTGACTTGACAAAGTGACATTCTACATGATGATGGTGATAAGAAAGTCAAAAATCTATTAAATTGACCTACGCAATAAGCCAAAAAGCTTAAATAATTCCTATTGAAATTCGTCGTAGAAAAACGAAACGCTCTGAAAACAAAATTGCCCGTTGTCGAGCGAAGGAACATTTTGAAAAACAGAAATCCGACCCAGAACGCTTTACAGAGCGTTTAAAAAGTGAGGAACCTTAAAACGAGGTTTTATATTCGTGTTCTGGTTACGGTAGCAATCGTGTGGTAAAAACATTGTTGTGTAAATCGATACGGATGCCGATGAGCTCATAAAGAGGTGTTTTAAGTATAGCAGGTACCTTCGTGTGTTAAGCTACCTAAATACCCTACAATGTAGCAATATATGGGTCGTCTATGTTCAGTCTGGTATACTTCTTTTCATTCTGTAGTATTTCTGTTTTCATAATCTTCGTGCCTTTATTTAGGTACTTACTTTCCAAAATTCTCATCTCAGCAGCTGATGCTTAATATTTTTTAATTCTTTCACGAATCACGATAAAATACAGACAGTCAAGTTGTACTCTCACAGAAAATGGTACAGCTACTTATCTTACTCGTATCATAACAACGTTTTAGGTAATAACGAGGGCTATACTCTAAGGATCTCCACCTCAAAATCTACATCACATGAAATGGTCTATCATGCTCAGCGATACAGAGCTAAATGATTTAGATAGGAATAAGAAATGCTCTCTTATTATGCATGTTTTTCTACTCATCTACTCTATTGTTTATTTTTTGAGGAAGAGAGAAAATAACGTTGGTAAATGTACTACCAGAGCCGACGGCAAGAAAGCCGTCGGTAATAAATAGCTGAAGAAAACCATTTTATTCCTCAAAATGGCAATGGAAGTTAATAAATCCTGTAATAGATAAGTATAGCAGTAGAAAGCTAGGTAGTCTTCGGAAAACAGTAGAACTAGTGTTAAGCATATAGTTAAATAATGAAGAAAAAATGGATTTCCACAAAAATAGCACAATGTTTCTAGTAATTTTCTGACTGAGTAGGCAGGAATAATAGGTACTCTAGGGTCCCAATTACGAGTATTATCCTACATTAAACTACATAATTATTTTAGTATCAAATAAATAATTGTATTCTCTCAATACGTCATTTTCAGATGTGTAATTAAACCTAACCTATAACATTCCAGCATGCCAACCCGCGACTACAAGCGACGGAAACTGAGCAACTGATTGTCAAACAATGAGAGAAATCTCCGCCCCTGCGCTATAGAGATGCGCGCAAAGAGGCGGGGCGATGGATTGCTACGTCCCGAACAACCCGCAATTCGGGTTGGTCGAGTATTGCCCGGCAGACCACGGGCTTTGCTGCGATCCTCTACAGTGTACCTGCGTCGAGAACTCCTTGAGAGAGTTCCCGGAAGAGTGCTGTCAGGTGTGTTGAGAACAATTCTGGCTATTGTGCTGTTTTTAAGTGTAGGGGGTGAATGGTGAGGGCGGTGAAACTGTGAAAGCTGAAGGTAGTGATCATTGCTAAAAATATCTTGAACTTTATTGTGCAAAATACTATTCTTGTTCACGTTTTCGGACTATAAAATTGACTTTATTTTGTCCCACGTCGGGCGCCAAGAAAACTTCAAAAGATCGTTATCTCAATTTGAAACAAAAACACAATATAAGTAAATATGATGGATTATGTGGTAAAGATGTTTCTGACAAACTCGATAGTCAAGTATTTTTTAACTTTTGATCCTACGTTGGGTGCCAACTTTATTAGAAAAATAGAATCAATTCACTTTATCATTACATACGTGGTTAGATAGAACACTTACAATTCTAAAGTTAAGGTTAAATTGGAGGATCTCAAAACATTTTTAGTTTATAATCGTGGTAATAATAGCCCCACGTTGGGCGCCAAGTTTAAAATGGTCTAGAACTTGGTAATTATTATCAAAAACGTAAGCGATTCTTCCTATTCATCCAGCAAAGGTGGATATAGCAGAAACCTTCCATTTCATAACTAAATTAAATTTGATTTTAATTCCAGCGCATGTATTTTAAATATTCCTCATTTTATTGGACACAACAGCGTCACCACGCCAGGAAAGATTTTTTTATGAATCCAGAATAGTTGAACTTGTTACCTAGTTGTATTGAAACTAACTTATACAGCTCTATGTGACCATGTTTAGCAGTTATGTCACCGAGGCCAGAATTTTCCAAAAGTGAAATATCAGCAATTACTAAAAGTTAGGATATTTTTTGTTACAAGTTGTCGCTTGTTTATTTCATTGTTTGTTTAGCATATTCCAGCCCATTTCCACTGCTGAGATAGACAAGCCTCCTCTCTATGGGAAGAATTCCACCAAAACTAAAATTAAATAACATTATTTAGCCAAAGAGATATAACCTCGAGGATTAACGAATAACGTATCAAGATAAGACAACATCATGTTCAGCCTTTGGGGCAAACATAAGTATCAACGATCTCTAATATTGTTGTTGGTAGCTCAAGGATGATCTCCAAGATAAACTGGTTGCAGCTTCCCCAGGTTACATTTAATGGAACTGCTATTCCCATAAGTGAAAGGTCAAAAACCTTGGGGTTTGGATTGACAGGAATCTTTCATGGGGTCCCCAGCTGCAGGAAGTAAGTCGCAAAATATTCGCATCTGACAAGTCCCTGAGACGATTGCGAAACTTTCTTCCTAACAGCCACTAAAACTGCGCTAGCTCAATCTCTTTGACTTCCCGTTCTTGACTACGCTGATGTCAGTTATTTATCTCGATCTCACTGAGGCACAGCTAGATAAACTTGAGCGACTTCAAAACTGTTGCATAAGTTTTATATTTGGCTTGCGCAAATATGATCACATATCTGAATTTCGTACAAAGCTCAAGTGGCTTCCTATACGTATTCGCCGGAATTCTCATATCCTGTTTCAGCTTTACAGTATTCTGTTTAATACTACAACTCCCTCTTATCTTAAAGAACGTTTCAAGTTCATTCATGACACACATAATAGATATCTGAGGTCATCAGAAAACTTTTATAAGACTAGAGATGCCGGATGCATTCCATCAGTTTCTATGATAAGTCCTTTACAGTACAAGCAGTACGGTTATGGAATGCCTTGCCAGTGTCTATAAGGCGTGCTCAATCTCTGCCAATTTTTAAACGCATTATAAAAAACTGTATCCACCTCTCCTTAAGCAATTTTTTTATTAGGTATGTTAATTTAGTTCTTTCGCACTTAGGTGCAGCACGCACCTTTTTTCTCATGCTATGAAACACTGCGAAGTACAAAGGGCAGGCGTTTTGGGAGACAATCTTAGTAAATTTTGACGTCCAAAAAGTCGTCGTGCGTCTATCGCTGGGGTCACCTCGGATGGAAAGGTAACAGAATATAAGGACCTACTGGAATTCCCACAGTGGTACTGCATCTGGGATACTCATACAGAAAACACTGTTAGAGGGAATGACCCGTAATCAACCACCGGGGGCTCTTAAAACTTCAAAGAACTTGAATACTAAATGAAATCTTCTCCTTACAGCAGGAAAACGAGAACTGCTGTCCAGAAAATGGCGAAGAGCTAAACGCTTTAAGCGATACCATCGCTTGCTCAGCGCTATCCCCGGACGAGGCGTGGCCGCCGGACGATATGGGATCCTTCTCGCTGCCCCCGCTGGATCTGGAGCCGCTGCCGTCGTTGTTTCCATTCTCACCATGCTCGGGATACAGGTACTTACGTTCTTTAGTTTTAAAGTCAATTTTATATGATTCATTAACTGTCAGCGAAGTAGACACAATAGGTAAACAATGGCGTCTGACCGTTACGGTCAGGCTTGACAGATCAAGGGTCAATTCCGATTTAAATAGGATCAATTCCAAGGCCTCATGGGATACGTTCAAGAAGAGAATTTCGCGTCCTCCAATCGGAACGCTCTGTGAAAGCTACGCATAAATTGTAGGTACCACATACAAAACTACACACATAGACTTGAGAACCCTTTTCTTTTGTCGTCGGTTAAAGGGTCCGGAATTCCTGATGTCAGTCATACCGTAATATCTCAGCGGAAACTATAGTCACCGACGTAGCAGATAGATAATTATATGGGGCACAAAATTAAATGTGTGTGTAAATGACACCGTAAAATTGTAAAACCCATTAGATTGAACTCTCGAAAAACTGTCAAACGAACATACTGCTTACAATATAACACATTATTTTTCGATATATAACAATCTACGACGACGAAGTATATCTGCCCGCATAATCGCGACTTCACGACGACTGGGGCACCCCGACGTTAGGTTAGTTCCGTTAGTTATGTTCCTTTAAACCCAGCAGACAGAAATAGGAGCTCGTTGACTACGCTTTTTAGGGGAATGTAAAGTGTTTTGAGGTTAGGTTATATTAATCGGTTTTTCTCAGGAACGGTGCATTATCTTTTCATAGGAGTGGTACCATGGGGCAAGGGCCCCCTTCCCTCTCCCCCCCCCTCCACACCGCCGGAGTAGACTTCCGTCGCATACATTTTTCAATATCACGGTTTCACTTCAACAGATTATAATCTACCAAAAAAATATAAGTCATATCGTAAGCAGTATGTTAGAGTAACTTGCTGGCGTCTGTACAACACAAATCATTGTTCGTGAAATGGAGCATCTAAATGCTCAAGCGCTGGCGCTATTCCTGTTCTAACCATGATCGGAAATCGGGATACAAGTACTTAAGAGAAATTAACGGTTTCCATAGAGGTTCTGCGGGACACCAACAATGGGATATTCAATTGAAACAAAGGTTCACAGTAGCTCTCGGAACCCTTTGATTGAAAAAAGTGTCCATGGAGTTTCTTGTCCATTCTTCTCCATAGAGATCTACGCTAGGGAATGGGCAACTACATAACTTTCTCAAGTTATTACCTATGCCTTGTGTCTGTGGCTGTAGCTTCGCTTTTTTCGTTTTATTGGCATTCAAAAGTGCCGTAATGGCCTAATTGAAATAAATGATACTCGCTCCATGTAAAATATTGGTATTCAGCTGCATCCGGTTAGACTGGAAGCCGACCCCAACCTAGTTGGGAAAAGGCTAGGTGATGATGATGATTGTGTCTCCTTGCCTGACACCCCTCTGTAGATGGAATTTCGATTTTCTCGTGCAAGAAGACACAAGCAGTACCGTTTTAATGGAGGTGATTGAGAATTTGTACTTATGTACCTTTCATCGATGTGGCTATGGCTCTTTCTATGAACCACCACTCTATCGAGTCAAAAGCTTTCTCGTAGTCGAAGTGTTTTCCTGTACTCGTTACATTTCTCTATGATTGTTTTAAGTGTTTGTGGGTGGTCATTGGTACTGAAGCCTGAGCGAAATCCTACCTGTTCTCTTGGTTGAACAATCTAGCCTCCTAGCGAGTCTCTTAACTATACTACTTACTAACTCTCGAGAAGATCTTATAATTATGTGACAACAGGATAATGGGTCTATAGTGTTCCAGCTTCTTGATGTCCCCTTTTTTGTGGATCAGGGTGTATATTGCGTTATGCCATGATGCAGGTACTTTAGACTCCACGATGCATTTTTTTAAATAATAATAATAATAAATAATAATAATAATAAATAAATATCGCTGGACATTAACACACAGCGCCACCTAGTGCCACACTAAGCAAAGCTTGTGTCGTGGACACTAGATAGTTGATATACTACATGTATACTTTTTGTTTGTAAATACATACTTATTATACATATAAACATCCATGACTCGGAAACAAATGTCCATGCTCATCACACAAACATTTGCTCCTACCGGGATTCGAACCCAGGACCCTAAGAACGTAAGGCAGCGTCACTACCACTACGCCATTCGGGTCGTCGAATAATACTTCGAGCACATTGTTGACAACCCTTCCGTTGATTTTAATCATCTCTGCATATGGTAACACGGCGTCTTTCCCTGGTGTTCTCCTATTTTTAAATTGTTGTATAGTCAGCATTACTTCATCTGGGATAACATCGGGAATTTCTTCAGAACCTACATTCGGATTACCTAGTAATCGGAGTTATGCTAGAGTTACTATTGTCTGGCTCGGTGCTGCTCCGCTCATAAAAAGAGTTTCATAGTAAGTACTCTTTTAAAGTTGCGTGTTAAAAATTTTGGTGCAGTGACTCCAAAAACCGGAATATTTCGCTATTCAACTTCTTGTAATTTACTGTGTACTTAATCCCATTAACGATCATTTAATCGATATAAATAAAGTTTTATAGAACTTAATAAAGTTGACCCATAGTTAGAACTTACTTACTTAGATTTTATTACATAAGTAACAAACAGCTAACTTCCACATTACCATGATTTTCTACTTAACAATAGTCAAAATTGCGACAATTACATAATCTAAGATTAATAAAACGATGCAATTCAACACACACCCTTTATTCAAACAGGAGCGGAGCGGGGGAATGCCGGGAGAGGGGAGGGGGGGACGCGGCCGACGTCCTCCTCTCGCTGAAACACGCCGTCGTCCACGGCGACTGTGCTTCCGAGGCTGTACACCCACAGGTATAACTATCTCTTTCACTCTCACCTACCACCCGTTTAGCAAAACAAGGACGGGCTTACAATATCTCGCTGTTCAACTCCAAGGATTGGTCTTACATCTCACTCTTGCATGAAGGATTTTGATTTGTCGTTTCTGTCTAACAAAAGGGGTGTTTGGAGGGAAAATTTTGTATGGAAAACCGTGGAAACGGTGTTCCGCCCTTCGAGGGCTTCGATATGAAATAATTGTAATTAATATGGCATCTTGGATTATTACTGGCTTCCTTTTATAAACGTTTTGGTTTGGCTTCGCAGGATTTATTGAAATTAGAATTTTGATGGATTAATAACGGTCGTTTTATTTTGATTTGCTTAGCTGGTGTCGCTACCCGTTTAGTATTATTTAATTTGTTCTATGCTCGTAATAATGATAACGTCTTTAGAGTTCAATAACCTAGAAAAACAAAGAAACGGTGTGGAACTTAAGTAGGTACATCATTATTCATTGGCTGGAAGAAGCTTCTATTCACTTCCTGGCAAACCCGAAGATGCGGAGCGAAAAAGAAAATGCTTTGGATAAAGCAGCCTTCTTTGGGAGACAAATTGTACGCAAGATGTAGGTATGGGAAAAATGAAGCGCAAGCTGTTACCATCCATTTTTTTTTTTCTATTGATTTTAGACGCATCCAGCGTAATTAACCGACTTCATTAAACCGACTTAAAAAAAAGGAGGTTCTCAGTTCGACCCGTATGTTGTCGTGAAGCGACAGATATGAAGAAAAAAATAGAATAAATAAAAAAAAATGAGGATAAACGTAATACAATTTATTTTAGTAATAAAATCTGAAAGTAACAAAATGAAGATGATAGTGAAGATGAGGATGGAGTGAAGGGATGATCACGGGATGAAGACGAGCAGGAGAGGGTCGCGGGAGAGGGTCGACGGCAGTCCGGGGCGAGTCAGCCAAAAACGGTCCAACCACAGGACTCCAGCCCCGGATGAAGGTTGACAGCAGTAGACAGGCTTCGCAGCACAGGACTCCAGCCCCGGATGAAGGTTGACAGCAGTAGGCAGGCTTCGCAGCACAGGACTCCAGCCCCGGATGAAGGTTGACAGCAGTAGGCAGGCTTCGCAGCACAGGACTCCAGCCCCGGATGAAGGTTGACAGCAGATGCAGCAGTCCTCCTCTGAAGCCCAGTGCAGAGGCAGGTTTTAGTTGAGGTGACTGGCGGAGAAGTCAAGAGGTTTGAGGTCTTTTCTTGAGTCCCGGAGCAGTCGGCCCCGGGACAAGGCCTATATAATTTTCTTCGCTCGAAAGCTAGCGATGAAATCAATGAATGTCTAGAGCGGCCCTGTCTTATATAGCCGATTTCGAAATCAAAAGTGGAATTTGCAAAATGTTTGAAAATTAGACGAAAAGAGTGTGTAAAGTAGAAGGCCAGAACGATTATCTGGCTTTTAAGACAAAAACGGTGGATGGCCACAAAGAAAACCACGAACGATTAAAAGGTAACTATGACGACCAGATTATTGACAATAAAATGTCAAAGAATTAATAAACACAAAGTTAGCAAAAACATGAAGAAATACGATGGAATTAAAGGTTCTGGTGCGTGGATAGTGTAGTAAATAATGTTGCGCATCATCTGTGAGCAATTTGTGAGTATAGTGTAGTATGAAAATGAAAATGATAAACTCGTAATTGTTACAGTAAAACGATATCTACAATGAAACTAAATGAAAGGATGGCAATAAAAGAGCAACGTGAAACAATAAAGCTTAAACTAATAATGGATGTGATGAAGATTTGACCTAAAATTGATGTACAGACAAAATGTCAACCATTGAGGACGTTCAGTCGGTTAGTACGTAATAATATTACTACATTTCCCCGACAACCCCAGAAAATTTTCGACTCAGAGAAAATTTTATGTTTAAAGTTCGAGAGAAATCCTTGAAACATTACTTCGTCCAAACAGAAATCATCTAACAGACATTCATTCTTCCTCAGGTATACTATCATCTACATATTGGTAAGGGTGGAGTTCACAGTCAATGACTACCACTCTAGAAGTATGTTCCTAAATATGACCTAAGGCTTATTTAGGGAGTAATCAACCGCTCCATGGGTGGAAAATATATTGACCTAAGGCTTATTTAGGGAGTAATCAACCGCTCCCTGGGTGAAAAATATATTGACCTAAGGCTTATTTTACGAGTAGTCAGCCGCTCGAAGAAAACCCTATAAAGGAATAATTATATAATTATTAAGATGACTATTTAGTTTAGTCTAAGATAGATTCGAGCGGTAGGGCTCTAAAGTAAAGGTATCTGAACTAGTGATTTTCTGACCTCATTTGTAGAAGTGAAGAATAAGAGCAGTTAGCTCTAAATCACAAAATAAAGACAAGTTAAAAGTAACGCCGCATAGGACGTTGAATAGTGAGTTTAAAAACTCGTATTCAAAACAAAAATAAAGATTAATTTTAAGCGATTGATAAATGAGCTAATGAGAGATTAACTATCTAAATAAGATGATTCGATGAAGACGAGGTTTAGATTTTAATGTCTTTGATGTGCCATTTATTTTTCGTTCCATTAGTATCTTCTAATATGTATACTAAGGGCGAGAGTTTCTTAAAGACTTTGCATCTTAGAAATTTAGGGGCCAGTTTTGCGCTGAAGTACGAACCCGCGTTGCTTTGTACGTAATTCTTACGCCAAACTGTATCACCGACATTAAATTCTTTAAATGACCGACGTAGGTCATAGCGAGCGCTATTCTTAGCGTGTGCTATGTATAAATTAGTTTGAACCTTATCAAAAATTGACGAGAGGAAACCAATATTTGTAGCGTAGACATCGCGAGGTAGAAAAACAACTTCCTCAAGATTTTGAGTTGGAGTGTAGAATGAACCACAAGGAACTGTTTCCCGACCAAATACTAAAAAGTTTGGAGAAAAACCAGTTATAGCATTAACACAACTGTTTATCGCGTGTTGAATTTTTGGGAGATAAATATCCCAGGTTCGATGATCATCACCTACCAAAGTAGCTAGAGCCGTGATGATGGTCCTATTATACCTTTCTGTAGGATTGACTTGGGGACAGTAAAATGGAGAGTAGAATATAAAAGGGACTTTATATTTATTAAGAAATGTAGTAAATTCACGGGATTGAAATTGGGGACCGTTATCCATGATAATGGTTTGTGGAACACCATGGATGAGAAATACGGAATTCTCTAAAATATTAATTATGTTAGACGCAGTAGCACGTTTTAAGGGAAAGATAAAAGTATATTTAGTAAAGGTACAATTAATAACTAAAATATGTTGATTACGTCTTCTGGTCATGGGAAAAGGACCCATAAGATCAAGCGATATAGATTGAAAAGGTCTCGAGCAAATTTTTGGTTTACCCATAGGGCCATAAGGAGAATGATTTGGATGTTTATAAGCAAGACAAATGTCGCAAGTAGAGATAAATTTAGCGATATCTTTAAACATGCCAGACCAGTAATATCGTAACGAAAGCTTCTTGTAGGTTTTGAAAATTCCGAGATGAGGTTCTTGAGAAGGACTGTGATTCCTTTCGATAATAGCCTGTCTTTCATGTGGAAGTGGAACTTCTTTCCAAGTGAAGTCATCGTTCAGAGCATGAGGAGAGTGAATGCAACGATAGAGCTTGTTTTCTTTAACCGTATAGTTTGGATAAGAATCAGGATTGTTCTGACAGCCAAGTAAAATCTTGTTGTAGTGTTCCAAGTCACGATTAGGAACTGATTCGTCCGTTAAAATAGGATTTACACCTTGACGTTGAGAATCTTCAGAGTCATGAGTTTTTGATCTGGATAGTAGGTCAGGGACAACATTATCTTTACCCTTTTTATGTTTTAGAATGAAGTTGAAGCAAGATAGGCGTAGCGTCCAACGAGCCAGTCTTCCTGAAGGATTGGATAAGTTCTGGAACCATTTAAGAGCAGCGTGATCTGTGTAAATTGTAAATTGTTTACCATTATCTAGGTAACAACGCCAGTGTTCTAGAGCAGTTATTACGGCTAGAGTTTCTCTTTCTGTTGTAGAATAGTTCTGCTGGTTTTTATTAAGAGCTTTACTCATGTAAGCAATAACAACTTCCTTGTCGTTTTGATGTTGTGTAAGCATTGCTCCTATGCCAAAATTTGATGCATCGCAATGTACAGAGAATGGGAGGTTGAAGTCTGGGCAAGCGAGAACAGGAGTAGTAACCAAAGCTTCTTTAAGTTTCACGAATGCCGATTCTGCTTCGGGGTTCCAAACGAATTTAGGGGCAATCTTCCCAGAGCAAGTTAGCCTGTTAAGTGGAGAAGCAATTGTGCTGAAGTTTGCAATGAATCTTCGGAACCAGCTGCAAGTACCGATGAATCTACGTACTTCTTTTCTAGAGGATGGTGTAGGATATTCCAAAATGGCTCGAATTTTGTCAGGATCAGCTCTCAGGCCATATTCACCTACAACAAAACCGAGGTACTTGAGTTCTTTCCTGAAGAATTGACTTTTTTCAAAATTTATAGTTAAATTGGCAAAAGAGAGTTTTTCATGAACTTTTAAGAGAAGAGAAATATGTTCTTCGAAGGTATCGCTTATAATTACGATATCGTCGAGATAACAGAATACTTTGTTGTCAAAATCTGGAGTAAACAGCATATCCATTAGTCTCTGTTGAGTAGCAGGAGAGTTAGTTAAGCCGAAGGGCATTACTTTAAATCTGTACATGCCTCTTCCGGGTACATAAAAGGCAGTCTTGTCTTTGTCCGCAGGGTTGAGAGAAATTTCCCAGAAGGCCTTCGCAATGTCGATACTTGAGAGATATTTGGCGTTTTTAAGATTGTCAAGAATCTCACTTATAAGTGGGAGGCTGTAGGCATCACGACGAGTGATTGAGTTAAGTTTCCTGCTGTCGACGCAGAAACGCCATTCTCCATTCTTCTTCGGAGTTATAAGCACCGGAGATAGCCATGGACTTTCGCATTGTTCAATGACATTCCATTTCAACATTTTATCCACTTCGTTGATTAAAGCTTTTTGTTTTTCAGGGGACAATCGATAACATCTTTGCTTGATGGGGAGAGAATCACCTGTGTCGATCTTGTGTGTAATTAAATGAGTACGTCCCAAAATGCCTTTTTCTTCAAATGAGATACTCTTGAAGCGTTGGATAATGTTATCTGCAATATCCTTCTGATTTGTACTAAGATGTTCATAAGGTAGTATCTTTTTCTCCGCATCTTGAATAGATGAACATTTAAGGTTCGACTGACAAACAGAAGATAAAATAGTAGGAAGAAGATTAAATTTTTTCCAGAAATCAATACCAAGAATAAGAGAGGGGAATAATTCTGGAAAAACATAAGCTTTAATTAAATGAGTCTGGTCATTAAAGAAAATAGGTAATTCAAAATATCCTAAAGATTTAATTTTTTGGTTACTAGCAGTTGAGACAGTAATTAAGTCTGACTTGAAAAGCTTGAAACCTAATTTAAGAATTTCCAGGTGAGAATTGTTGCCAAGTATGGTAACAGAACTACCTGAATCAAGTAAGGCAGAAATGTTTAAGTTAATAATTCGCACGTTAATGAAAGGGCGTTTGGAATCATTGTCATTAGAGTAAAGGGTTGAAGAAATTTTGTAGTAAGAAAAGAAATTTTTAAGAGTTTTGATCCAATTATTCCAATCATTAACGTCGAAATTTTCACTTTTCAAGTCAGTTGTTAGTTTTTTGAGCTAGTACCAGGCTTAGGATTGCATTTAGGGCAATCAGCAGTTTTAAAGTCCTTCAAACCACATTTGAAGCAAATAATGAAGTGAGGTTTCTTACAAGTGTTTAAGGTGTGTCCATGCACACGACAACGAACGCAAAAGCTACTCTGTTGAGGAGGATCAGATCGAGTCAGAGTGTTAATTTGTTTTGGTTTTTGGAGGTACTGAGGAGGAGGTTTCTGAAAATTTACAGAGGAAGAATTAGTAACTGGTATACGAGGTTTGTAGCTAAATTCAGCTGTTAAAGTATTTTGTTGCAAAGATGGTTCTTTAAAGTTTTTATCTTTGTCCAAGAATTTTTCGTAAATCTGGCAAACAGCTAAGAGAGAGTCAATAGTAGTACAATCTCTTAATGCCACAAAAACTGAATAGCACGGTCTGATATTCCTCAGTAAAATCTCTAATTGTTCTGACTCAGACAATTTTTTAGTCAAGCGTGAAAACATTCCGGACATAATTGAAATGTAGACCGATATAGTTTCGTCCAGACCTTGAGTTCGCTTTCTGATGTCTTCTAGTAATTTGTAATCGTAATCGAAAACACCAAAATCTTTTATAAGAAGCTCAGAAGTTTCATGCCAGGTCAGATTTGGATTACAATTAATCTGAAATCTAAACCAGTGTAAAGCATTGTCTGTAAAAATTTCGTACGCTTGATTAATCAAAAGTTTTTTGTCAAAGCTACGTGAAATGTAATATTCTTCTAGTTTTTGAAGGAACGACCTAGGACATGACTTTCCATTATAAGTGTATCTTTTTAAATCTTTAAAAATATGAGGCTTCACTTGTTGAGGAGGAACTGTAGAGTTAATTTGTTGAAGGAGGGCCTCAAGAATGGTCTGTGACGGAGGGATATTTGAAGGAGGAGTTCCCGAGTTGTCATGAGAGGTAGGTAAATCGTAGAGAGGAGGGGAAGTATTTTCCGCTGGAAGAAAAGTGAATGGTTCAAATTTGTTGTTGAGGCTATCAAATTTGGACCGTAAAGCGTCAAACTCAATTTTCTGTTCAGAGTTCAGTACGTCAACGTCTATACGCTCGAGTCTAAAAAATAAATGATTAAGATAAGTTTCTATAAGACGAGTGTATTTGGAATCACCGTGTAGAAGTTTATCTACTTTTAAGTCTAAGTAATTAATAGTGGTATTAATTTGAGGGAGCTCTTCCTCAATTGGAATTGGTGAGATTAAAATTTCCTCCGACTTTCTTCTATTACCTCCTGGTAATAGAAGAAAGTCGAAGAATTTGCTTTCTTAACCGTACGACAGTGTCTACTGGTTCCTCAAGTCTGATCTTAATTTCGTATTCGAGTTCAGGTTTATTAAGAAATTCAAACTTAATTGTTCTATACATATTGGTAAAATAAAGATAAGTTTCAAAGAAAATACCTTGTTTCCTTCTAGAAGAAAAAAAAAAAAAAAAAAATTAGAAGTATTAAGTTAGTAAAAGATTAAAGAAAAATTATTTTCCTTCCAAAAGAAAAAATAGTTACAACGATAGCTATATGAAAATGTTTAATGATGTCTGTAGTATGACAATGAACTAATGATCTAAAGTGAAGTTGCCAAGAGAGACTGCCAAAAAGGTTTATATTAAATCAGAGGAAAATTGTAGTTAAGGTGAAACAGAAACAATTTTTATAAACCAAGTCTGTATAAAGGTTTTAAGGTTTAGTGAAGAGTAATGACCTCTTTAGTTTATATAATGAGTCACACTATGTAAAGGTAAGATACCACAATCTTAAAAGTATTACGTGTATGACCACCAGAAATAATGTTTTTAAAATGGGTACTTATTTTCCCTCTGATTTATGGACACTAGACAAAGTGTTTTCTTTAGAATTTTGTGATGATGGAAATGTGTAGTGTTATGTAGAAGTGTAGAACCTGAAGACAATTGGGCGCCAAACTGTCGTGAAGCGACAGATATGAAGAAAAAAATAGAATAAATAAAAAAAAATGAGGATAAACGTAATACAATTTATTTTAGTAATAAAATCTGAAAGTAACAAAATGAAGATGATAGTGAAGATGAGGATGGAGTGAAGGGATGATCACGGGATGAAGACGAGCAGGAGAGGGTCGCGGGAGAGGGTCGACGGCAGTCCGGGGCGAGTCAGCCAAAAACGGTCCAACCACAGGACTCCAGCCCCGGATGAAGGTTGACAGCAGTAGACAGGCTTCGCAGCACAGGACTCCAGCCCCGGATGAAGGTTGACAGCAGTAGGCAGGCTTCGCAGCACAGGACTCCAGCCCCGGATGAAGGTTGACAGCAGTAGGCAGGCTTCGCAGCACAGGACTCCAGCCCCGGATGAAGGTTGACAGCAGATGCAGCAGTCCTCCTCTGAAGCCCAGTGCAGAGGCAGGTTTTAGTTGAGGTGACTGGCGGAGAAGTCAAGAGGTTTGAGGTCTTTTCTTGAGTCCCGGAGCAGTCGGCCCCGGGACAAGGCCTATATAATTTTCTTCGCTCGAAAGCTAGCGATGAAATCAATGAATGTCTAGAGCGGCCCTGTCTTATATAGCCGATTTCGAAATCAAAAGTGGAATTTGCAAAATGTTTGAAAATTAGACGAAAAGAGTGTGTAAAGTAGAAGGCCAGAACGATTATCTGGCTTTTAAGACAAAAACGGTGGATGGCCACAAAGAAAACCACGAACGATTAAAAGGTAACTATGACGACCAGATTATTGACAATAAAATGTCAAAGAATTAATAAACACAAAGTTAGCAAAAACATGAAGAAATACGATGGAATTAAAGGTTCTGGTGCGTGGATAGTGTAGTAAATAATGTTGCGCATCATCTGTGAGCAATTTGTGAGTATAGTGTAGTATGAAAATGAAAATGATAAACTCGTAATTGTTACAGTAAAACGATATCTACAATGAAACTAAATGAAAGGATGGCAATAAAAGAGCAACGTGAAACAATAAAGCTTAAACTAATAATGGATGTGATGAAGATTTGACCTAAAATTGATGTACAGACAAAATGTCAACCATTGAGGACGTTCAGTCGGTTAGTACGTAATAATATTACTACAATGTATGTATGTATGTATGTATGTATGTTTGTCCGCGATTATCTCGCGTTTGGCTGAACCGATTTTGATGCGGTTTTCAGAAAAGTGTTGGTTACATTCTGGGGAAGGTTTTAGTGTGTGACACTTATGGATATCCCGTGACGTTGCCGCATAGATCCCGTTTTGCTTCTTGGATTGTAGATTTTGAAAGGCGATTGTATGTTTGTCCGCGATTATCTCGCGTTTGGCTGAACCGATTTTGATGCGGTTTTCAGAAAAGTGTTTTTTACATTCTGGGGAAGGTTTTAGTGTATAACACTAATGGATATCCCGTGACGTTGCCGCATAGATCCCGTTTTTCTTTCTTGGATTGTAGATTTTGAAAGACGATTGTATGTTTGTCCGCGATTATCTCGCGTTTGGCTGAACCGATTTTGATGCGGTTTTCAGAAAAGTGTTGGTTACATTCTGGGGAAGGTTTTAGTGTGTGACACTTATGGATATCCCGTGACGTTGCCGCATAGATCCCGTTTTTCTTTCTTGGATTGTAGATTTTGAAAGACAATTGTTTGTTTGTCCGCGATTGTCTCGCGTTTGGCTTAACCGATTTTGATGCGGTTTTCAGAAAAGTGTTTGTTACATTCTGGGAAAGGTTTTAGTGTATGACACTTATGGGTATCCCGTGACGTTGCCGCATAGATCCCGTTTTAAACCGACTTCAAAAAAAAAAAAAGTAGGTTCTCAGTTCGACCCGTATGTATGGTATGTTTGTCCGCGATTATCTCGCGTTTGGCTGAACTGATTTTGATGCGGTTTCCGAACAACACACAAAGTTCGAGTAGACGTGGATTATAATTGTTTATCATGCGATCGCTCTCATTTCTTTTGAGGTTGCAAAACCGGCCTTTGTTTGCCAAAGTTTCATCCGGACCTAATAATTCAGTTTCTGTCTTTATAGGTCGTGGAAACCCAAATCGGCAAATAGGTAATTCTCGGTTCTTGGAACGTTTAGTTAAACACAGAGGTAGGATACTGACTGTTTATTCGTAGTTAAGTCTACCCACATCATTACATATCAAAATACCCTACATTTTCCCCCCTTTAAATCCAAGATTGGTATCCTAAATAATATGTAAACTACTTTATTTATAAAATATCAACACTGGTTTGCTTAACATAATATTAACACTCGTTTACATGCTATTTTACTCATGTCTAGCTAGGTTGTAAGCTCGCAGCGCACGAGCTGAAGCACCCTGCGGCGGAGGCGTCGGAGAGTGAGCAGCGAGCAGTTATTCGCGCATCACGTTCATCACTCGTTTCAAAAGACCTGTTAATAGATGTGTGAATACACTGAGAACTCAAGCGTGATTCTGTATCGGTAAACGTTTCCGACTCGCGAGGCAATGCATGACGTTCACGATCAGCAGTCAGTCGCGCATCTATTCTTCACTGGTCTCTAGAGACCTGGATGAAGATGCGTAAAAACGCTGAGAACGCAGGCGTGCTTCGCGATCCGAAGAGGTTTCCACGGAGCAAGTTGCAGCCTGATGTTCTCGAACAGCATCAAGTCTCTCCTGACGCTCTTCGGTAGATTCTTGGGATCTTATGATCCCCAATCTTTTAGCTCCTTTGGAACATTGGGAAAGATTTGACCTCTTTCTAGGCATGGTTATAGTTTTGTTGTGAAGATACCTGATCAATTAAAATCTTAGTGACTGCTCCCCTGCGTTACCCGGTAGGCTACCGAGTCACGAAGATAAATGGAAAAGGAAATTAAACACTCAAATAACATAAGCCCGAAGGCATACTTATTCGATAAAATAATAAATGGAAGTTTTGGCCAGTAGAGTCAAATTTGCAATGATATACCATCGTCATCGAAAATCAGTCCTAAACTGTTACCGCACCGCGTGGAGGTACTCCCAGCTTATGTTATTTTATACAGTGAAATCATTATTTTAATCAGTGATAGCTTTGCAATAATTTTTACATCAGATGTTTCTGATCTTCGATTTTTTATAAGTCAACAGGAAATGCCCATCAGACCGAACAACTTTTGATAAGCGTTGAGAAGTTGGCTCATCAGTTGCAATGGCTCTACTCTGACGAGCATGTTCACGCATGGACAACAAGCGCAGAGTATAGTTTGCTCCTCAGTTTCATTTGCCCTAGCTTGACGAATATGTTCCCGCATGTGTAACAAACGCTGAATGGTTTGCTCCTCACATTTGGAGGCTCTAATAGAATGGGCGTTCTCACGAAGTTTTGACAAGCGACCCTTTCTTTGCTCATCAGTTTCTGCAGCACGAATAATATGTTGACGATCTCTTGCAGCATCAACTCGTCGCTTTTTTTCATCGGGAGTTTTCATTCTCCCTTGTGCGACATTTCCTTAAACCATCCTTCGTTTTTCTACCTAGGCCCATAGGCACACTGAATAATAGTAGAAATGTCAATGTCATAATTACAGACTGATACAAGTACTACTTTAGAACTTATCACTAAAAACCTACCTTTAAAATAAATGGAGGACCTAACTATGTCATCATCATCATCATCGGCCCATTAATGTTCCCACTGCTGGGACAGGCCTCCTCTCTGTGAGAGGGAACCTAACTATGTAAAAACTAGAAATTATCCCAAAACCTAAAATAAATGGAGTACCTATCACTAAAAAGTATGAAATAAAAATAAAATAAATTAAAAATTAAAAAAAAATCAAAACAAATATGAAATAAAAATAAAATAAAAATCAAAACAAAATTGACTAATTCGAATTAAAAAACAAAACTAACAAAAAAAATATCACTTAATCTGATTTCTTTTTAAAAAAAAGAGAACCGACTTCAAAAAACCAATCCACTGAAAAGAACAAAATAATTGAAAAAAATTGAATGCACCTCACTCCTATCCTAATTCAGTCCCTATTCCGTCTTTATTTCAACCCCGTAAAGCAAATTTGTCCAAAATAGATTAATACTAATAATAAGAAAACTAAAAATTATCTGGGTTTATATGTACCTACTTAGTTTTTGAAGTCGGTGCCAAACCAACAAAAACAAAAAAAAAAATGCTGTCAAACAGAGAAAATAATACGATGAATAAATAATAATATGATAGTTTTCAATTTACTCGTAAGTTCATTGTTTTAAAAAATATGTTTAAGTCTTGTTGGTTGTTGGTTGGTTCAATTGTTCTCTTATTCTGCCTTTAATTTCGGCGTGCAAATATAAGCTCAAGTTATATATTTTTTATTAATTTAAATTAATTATAGACCACAATCATGCAGTAATCAAGCAGATAATCCCAAGAAGGGAAAGAGCAATGACCGCTATTGCGAAATGAGCTTTTATTGTTAGTTATTTAGTTTCTACTATGCATTGGTCAAATCTTGTATTACATATACCAGTTCCCCTTCAATTTTGTACACACCTTTGGTTCTGGTGACAATACTCGTATATTCTTATGAAAGACATGACCTGATGTTGTTTCTATGATCTGAGCATGAATATCCTATCCTCTAGCTCGCCGTCCGTCCGTCTTATGACGACAGGCCGTGTCGACGACGCATTGGTATTCCACGCGCGCCTCAAAGAGATGTTAGCATAAGGAAGGGGTCCTGCCGGGGCTGCGGGACTGTTCGAAAGAGATACCGTGGCCCCGGAACACAAAGGGCTAGGAAAGATGGATGAGTTTTAGTCAGTAAAAGTCTGACGCTCCCTGCGCCCAGAGCGGGAGGAGTCATTTGATGACTTCCCATCCGAAAAACCAATGCCTATCCTTCAGCAAGGATCGAAGCTCCTCCATAAAGAACTCCAAAATTGTTAAGAACATGGATACGAAACATTGTTTGGGTCACCGTAAAATTGTAAATACCGTTAGAGAGTTACATTACATGTAAACACGTCTCGTGACATTATAAAGTGTCGTGTCGAGTTCAAAGATAAACCTAATTTTCTTTTTCTTCATTTTAATAATGACCGCTTTTTTTAGTTTAATTAATTAATTTATTCGACGATAAATAAAACGCTAGTCGGTCTAAAATCATGTATTGAATTTATGAAAGCAGTTTTCGCGTGAATGTATCACAGTCTGCTATAAATAAACTGGTGGAAAATGTTATTTGACTGAAACTTAGATCTTGGTCGCAATCGCGACTGGTGCGCGTGATGACCTTCTAGGTCCGATTCCCGGGTCGGGCAAATTAGCAGCCACGGAGTCAGGATTTGTGCCCGGTTGATGGCAATAAGCTCGCCGTGCGTTGCCGCCTATACTTAACATGGGACTGAAATGTGGGTGTACTAGTAGGTACGGTCGAACAAGCTATTTGGTTTACAGTTTAACCCACAAATTACATTGTAAAATGTAAACCAATTAGCTTGTTCGACCGTACACCGCTGCCTTACCTTTCGGTCGGGGCTTAGGGCGCTTTCAATTTAGACGTTTCGTGTCGCGCCGCTGCAGCGCCGAAGCGGTGCGTTTGTCGTAGGTACTGCGTACGGATGTTCGTTTGTTTTCATACAAAGCGCGCGGTGCGGCGGCCGCGCGACACTAAACGTCTAAATTGAAAGCGCCTTAGAGTAATATTATGTAATTTGACCGTGATCCGAAATCAAGATTTCTCGTGACTAAATAATAACAGCCGCTTGGGCCGATCTTTAGGTTAAGCCGTGCTTGCCTAGGTTGGTCTGTGGATGGGTGACCACCCTTACACATCGAGTTTTCTCCGTGCCTCGCTGTTGGCTCGGCTGTCATTTGTCCATCTTTGGCAGTCCTTAAAGGTAGTCATGGCCCAAAAAGTCTGACAACCAGTCTTACCAAGTGGTATCGTATTACCCAGCATTAACTGGGTTGTGCAGGTCAGATAGGCAGTCGCTCCGTGTAAAATACTGGTATTCGGTTGCATCTGGTTAGACTGGAAGCCGACCCCAACATAGTTGGGATAAGGCTAGGCAGATGATGATGATCAAATCAAGAGATACGGTCATCTATACGTATATAATAAAATCGTTGAGACCAAAAAATCTGTACATTGAAGAATAAAAAAAAAAAAACACCCAGGGTGACTTAAAATAAGTAACTGAACATATTAAAACCATTTTTAAAATTTTTGTTTGTTTGTTTGTTTGTTTGAACGCGCATCACGTAAAAACTGCTGGACGGATTTTGATGAAAACTTTACTAATATATTTAAATAAACTCAGAATAACATTTAGGCTACAGAAATTATGGAAAATTTTGGAAAAAGGGGGTGGAAATGGGGGGTAAAGTTTGTATGAAAAAAAATTTTTAGATTGTTCTAGAATCATGAAACTCAGAGTAAATACTTATTATTAAAAATAAAGAAATACCTGTTTCTGCATTTTTAAAAAATCTCATCCAGAGACGTAAAAAAGAGGGATTTGTGTTTAAAATTAATAAACTTCATACACCTATAGAACAAAATCCAATGGAGTATAAACCTTTAAAAGTTGCTGTAAATACTTCAAATCTAATACAGGTAAATATATTTTCTCAATTTTCTTGAAATTTCATTTTTGAAGTGAATACGCCCAAAATAGCGGAACTCAAGAAAATCGGCTTTCCTCGGTATAAGTAGTTGGTAATACAGGGTGGAAACGGTAAACGGAACTGCAGCTACACGAAAAAGGTCGTAGAAACAATCCATAATTTTTTCGTTAAATGTTGATCCTCATTCACAGATTTAATTAAAAAATAAAGTGCAGTTAGCAAGAAAATTGCTAATTTACATAAAACAATTTTTTTGATGCCAATAATGATAAACCTTAGCCGTTGCAGCTACATGAAAATGGTCTTAGGAAACCATCCGTAATTTTTCGTGAAATTTTGATCCCCATTCACAGATTTAAAAAAAGTACAGTTAGCAAGAAAATTGCTATTTTACACAAAACATTTTTTGATGCCAATCGATCCTGTTTCTAATACTCAAGCTCCCCTTTCTGCCCGGTTAATCGTTTCCACCCTGTATTAGCAAATAAAATAATACTCCGAAGAAAATGTAGACTATACGAATGTACATCAGACATAAAGCCCGAAAAGTTACAAATACAAACGAGTTCAAATCCTACTATCTACAAATAATAAAAATGCGTTGTCCTGAAGGACTGTGATGGATCAACGCACAGCCTTTACCGCAGATTGTAGAAACCTGAAGCTTGGAGGGTGTATTTTTTGTTTAATAATTTCAGAAAATCATTTCTTATCGTATGCCTAAAATACGATAAGAAAGGATTTTCTGAAATTATAACCCTAAGGGGGTGAAAAGGTGGGGGGCAAAGTTTGTATGGGAAAATGTGATTCCTTGGTCCAATCTACTTCAAATTTTGCTATCAACAATATTAACAGAATTGATGGACGCGTTTCGTATTGCACGTAAATTGATTTCAATGCATATCTTAGGAGATACACCGTTTTAAATAACTCCGCAGCAAAATAATGATCATGTACCGGGCGCGCATTTTCATTATGCGGAAGGATGTGTATGATGTGCTCTTTGAAAATTGTATTATAGGTGCTTACGACCCACTCTCTGTAACCCTCTCTTTCTCTTATGTGACGCAGACGAAGTTGCGCGGGTCAGCTAGTCTGAAAAATAAAATTCCCTTCCTACGTCAAAATAACTGAAGAACGTAATTAAAATCACTGTGTTGTAATTTTGCTGTGAGTTGTACTGATTGTACATAATACTTATTCTTTAAGGCTGATGCTCCATGGTACACAGCCCGCGAAATTCAAATTTTCTTACGTTTTTTGCAATTTGCAGGCCATTGAAAGAAAGAAAGAAAGAAAGAAAGAAAAAATGTTTATTTGACGTCAGTACATTAAGCACACACACAATAATTAAAAAAAAGTTACAAACAGGACAAAAATATACATGGAAGAAGAATATCGGTCGCGGCTGTAAGACGTATGTAGTTACAGAATTATAACTATCAAAATCATCAATACAACCCTCCAAGTTTATAAGAGTCGAGAAACGAATTTTCACGGTCAAAGTCGTTGCTCGACTTTTATGAACTTTCGCACTGCCCTGCAAATTGCAAAAAACGTAAGATAATTAGAATTTCGCGCGCCACCCTGACGCTAAGAAGTCTAGCGAGAACATGAGTACCTACCTACGAGCCATTGTTGAAGCGAAGAGAGTATAGGACAAAGGAAGTTGTCTGTCTTCAAGTCTTCCACGAGTGATAAAAGAAGATGTAGACACTATTCATTTTGTGACGCGAAAATTAGACGAGAAACAAATTCTAATTAGTCTGTCATTTAGACTATCAAAAAATATTTGAAAGGTATTTTTTCATTCGTAACGGAAACTAATTATTAAACTTGTCAATACGTCACGCCTTGTTATAATTTTTTGACGTGACGAGCCCCACTCCTAAGTTTTGATGCATTTTATCTTTCTTATTACTCATTGATTTACAAAAACAAAAACAAAAGTGTCCATTATTTTCCAATACTCTAACTGACGGACTAAATAGATTTGCAATTTTTTGATACTGTCGTCATGAACCGTACGGAACGAAATGTGAACACTTACCTAATTTTTACAATATCCGTGACATTCCGGAGTCCATTCCGCTTGATTCGATCGCACCTTTAGAATTTTCAAACAAGTGTGCTACGCCGTAGCCGCGGCAGTAGGGACCGTGCGTAGCACAGCGCCTAGTATAGTGCCGTAGCACAGCGCCTAGTATAGTGCCGTAGCACAGCGCCTAGTACTCGTAAGTAGTGACGTAGCACCCAGACTTCATTTTTCTTAGCTACGCAGCTTTACGTGTCCGATAAAGTTATATTCGATGGAAAAACACAATTTTTAACTTTTTCTAACAAAAAAAAACAAAAACATATTCGAATAATAATTGTCATAACTTGAATGTGGTGACCAGTCAGATTACCAAACATTAATTCACAAACTTTTACTTGACAAGCAACGATTAGAAAACACATTATTTGTCATTTCATCAGTATACAACAACAAGTTTAGCAAATAATTCACTTCGCAAAATAATTATCACATAAACTTTTATTTAATAACGTATTATTTGACAAACAATTCATTGTTTTTTCGTTTTATATCATAAAACAACGTTTGAAATAAAGACGTTACACAAATTGACTGTGCAATTAAAAAAAAAAAGAAAATAAATGAATTTGGTTTCCTGTAAGCACAAATTTTGTGACAGAAATGAATCGCTGCAGAACCGACTCCATGTAGTCTTTTCTGCCCTACCCCTAGAGTGTAATTTAAGCCCGCGTAGGCGCGGAGGGGCGAGGCGGGCCGCGAGCTGAGGAGCAGGTGGCTTTGCGGTGGTGAGCGTTAAAACCCTCTGCGACGGTAAGTTCGCGTGTGACCGCCGGAGCCCCGCAGCGCCGGAGCCGTGACAGAAACCATGCCTGCTGCATGTTGCATGCTGCATGTTTGCATACTGCATGCTTGCTGCTTGTTGGTTGCGTGCATGCTGCATGCTTGCTGCATGCTTGCTGCATGCTTGCTGCATGCTTGCTGCATGCTTGCTGGCCTTGCTGCATGCTTGCTGCATGCTTGCTGGCCTTGCTGCATGCTTGCTGGCCTTGCTTCTCGTTTGCTGCATGCTTGCTGCTCGCTTGCTGCATGTATAGAGTATGCCTGTTTGCATGTTATGAAAAAACTATGCATTTCATTAATTATTTCTTAAAAAGAGTAATAAAAAAAATACTAGCCTGTAAATTATTTTGTTGAAACGTGATTTGTCCAAACGTATCTAAGTAAAAAATGAAAAAAATGTAAATGAATAAATATCATCTGATGTATTTGATAAAAGAAGTATTTGCCAAATAAATGTTTGTAAAACGAATATTTTTAAAATAAAACATTTGCGGAATAAGTTGTTTGCGAAATAAATACTAGACGAAACGTTGGTTGTAAAATGAAAATTTGTCAATGGACTTTTGGTAAAACATTGGTGAACCCTTGAATGTGTTTTGTTTTGTGCCAGATGTTTTTCTTCTTTGTGCAACCAAAGAGAGAACGAGCTCAAAGAATCTGATGCAAGAACGGCATTTTAGATTTTTTGTACAACAACAGCTGCATCCGTAAATAATAAGCATACGAGCGGTTTCAGACTACCGTATTTTTTGCGCGTATTTAATAAGCTCGCATCGGCTTACATTTTGCGCTTCAAAAAATCTTGCGCGCGTAATCGCGCTTAGTGGTGTAAGCGCGCGGGGTGAGTTGGAGGGCGCGTTTTGCGCTTTACGAGCTATACTTGTGATTGGTAATTGGGTGCAAGCCTTGAAATGGGTGATACTAGACCTTATTTGCAACAAATTTGACCCGATAACTGGATGGTTTCTGAGAAATCGAACTTTTAACGATTTCTTTTAAATTTTCCACCTCTACACCATAAAGTGATGAATGTGTGAAATCTCCGCCGTTCAGGATTAAAACCGACTTAAAAAAAAAAAACAAAAAATTAAAAATAACTTTAGCTTCTGAAGTCGGTGACCTTTGTTTGGTTGATTTAATTTTTTTGTCAGTTTTATTTTTTGCAAAAAAGTTTTTATCTGATAGCTCATGAACGAATGTATATTTTGAAAAATAAGCGCCAAAAAGGAGGCAAGGCCTGCACCCAATTACCAATTATCCTGTACATAATAAATACGACTACGAGTTGCGCGTGTGACAAAAGGAAGGATGTGATCATACCTCTCGTATGCCCGTTTTCTATAACTTACGTGTACCTGTCAGTTAATAAGTATGCCACGTCTCGCAGTAATCGGTCTTGAAATATCCTATCCGCGTCACCTATCTGTCACTTTAATTCATAGAAAAATCAAAGAAAGATTTTCTGTGACGTTTTGTTTCTAACCGTCTGTTACATGCAAAATGTCAAACAGGCCGAGATAGCAACCTACCCTGTATATGTCACCGTAAAATTGTCAAACACGTTATATTGTAATCTCTCTAGCGATATTGTAAACTCTCGAAATAATGTCAAACGAACATACTGCTTACAATAAAACGCATTATTTTTCGTGAAATGCATGCGATGGTAGTCAACTAACGCCCCCGCTTCACGGGGCCCCTATTTCCGAGTGCAGGAACCTAACTAACCTAACGGGGGGTCAAGTCAAGTCCCAAGTCCCGATTCTAGGAGCAGAGATACTTCCGTATGTTCAGTTGACAATATTTCGAGAGTTTACAATAATTATCGCTAGAGAGAAACGCGTTATATTGTAATATAACGTGTTTGACAATTTTACGGTGACATATACAGGGTGTAAACCACCTCATCACAAAGCCGTTAATCAAACATTCTGTACATCAAACTAAGTAACTTTACGCAAAAAATATTGCTGGGAAACAACTTTTTTTTTTGAGGTTATCAATAATGTTTTGTGGTAGAACTCAATGTAACGCACTTAAAACATTGTGCTGATGGATGGATTGAATAGTACAGGGGTCGTGGAGATGTTAAAAGTCAAAATCTTACAAAAAAACTTGTATTTAAAAACTACTTTGACCCCCCATATCTCCGTAACTAGAAGGTTCCCAGGTATAGTGTAGAACAAAAAAATGATCGCAATGGTGGGGAGAACAAGTACCTTTCGGCTTCGTTAAGAGGTGTTTTACACCCTTTATATCAAAGGGTATTGGATACCAAAGCTATGTTCAATCTTGACTGTGTTTACGTGTTTCATGCAGATGATGGTGAACAACGGCGGCTACCCTTACTACGAGCACTACGGCGCCGCGCCGCTGTTCCCCACCATGAGCGTCAACGTCTCCATGAACATGACCATGCATGGCTGTCCGCCCGAGCAGCTCTGCTCTCAGGTAATATTTAAATCCTGTCGGGGCTGCGGGACTGTTCGAAGGAGATACCGTGACCCCGGAACATAAAGTGCTAGGAAGGAACATGGATGGGTTTAGGTCAGTAAAAGTCTGAGTGGGAGGAATCATTGATAATTTACCATACGAAAAAAAATTACGTAACATTTAAATGACTGTAATCTTCTTCTATAAGCGTCATCATCATCTTCCTTTCCTTGTCCCAATCTCTATAGTTGACGTCGGTGCAACATGTTTTCCTCTTCCATTCTCCCCTGTCAGACGTCGCGGCATCATTTACTCCTTTCTCTCTCATATCATTTTTCACACCATACCTACATCTTTTCTTTGGCCCTACTCTCCCTCTCCATCCATCAACATTCATGTCCATCACTCTTTTAGTCACATGCGTTTCATCCCTCATTAGTACATGTCCATATCCCAATACTCGGCCACGTGAATCCCGTTTACTGATGTATGCAGCAAACGGAATCTAGTGCTTAAGTGATAGGGTATGCGGTCCAAGATGGAAAGTAGGCCATTGTCTGTGAGGGAGGCCGCATATACGCACTCGAGGTCTGAGCCGTCCATTTAAATATATCGATCGATAGTGCTCGCTTTTGTCTACACAAAAAGCTTTAACGTTCAGGCTTCATGTTCCGAAAAAGAACCTTAGTGTTTCTTATTCTCAAGTACTCGTAGAAAATCATAGAATTGGTAGAAACATTAATTTTCATTCGAGGGCAACACTACCGGCAGCTTCAATGTGGCAGTTGGCTTGCACCAGTACACCGGGATGTAATATACTGAATCAACTCAGGATGGATGAAATGGCGACACGTCATCGGAACAGTTTGCGACCCCGGAATTTTACTTCAAAAATATCATCATCATCTTGTTTTGAACATAAGTATATTCCTGTAAAAAGAAATAACCAATTTCTCTCTAAAACTAAACTGTCATCAATCATAACTTACCTCTCTCGTAGAAGTATAACATCTAATGTAATATAACATCAAATGTAATTCCGAAATCATCCGTAAAAGACAGATTTGCAATTCGATTACTTTTCTGAAAAGACCTTCCGGACAGAAGCAGTCGAATTGCAAATCTTTAAAATAATTGATATCAATTCTTTTGCAGATGCAATGGAACCAGAATGCCTCAACGCCCTCAGTCAACGTGGTCTACCCACAAACTCAAAACGTGATCAGCTCATCCAACTACCCTTCAGCCACCTACTCCTTTACTGCAGACTTCAGAACACCTAACCAGAGCGACCCTTTGATCACTGCCTCAACCTTCAAGCCACTGCTGCAAAATCCTCAAAAACCGAACCCGAACTACTCCTTATTCCAGCAGAAACCTAACTGCTCTAACCAGAAGGGTTTAGGTCAGAGTCTGAAGAGGCCACCTCCAAAGCTGTATGCTCAGGAGACGCAGAAAGAACAGAATATGGGGAACGGGTATATTCTGAACCAGGGACAGATGCATCAGCATCCGCAAGAGTATGGGTATGCTGCGTGTGTTAATTCTTCGGGGAAAGTTCCGGTGAGTAATATGAAGATGCGTTGTTTTTATTGTATGTCATACCTATATGTAGTATAGTGTTCCTGAATGTAAGTGCATTGCACTCTTTTATGTCACCTAAAAATATTTTTTTATCATTTTGCACGAAGTCTAGACAGACCATGCATACTTCGACATGTTCCTTTCTCTGTCTTGTACTTGTGGCTAGGCATAACGCTTAGCCAAATGCGAGCTATATGTTAAGTTTATAAGATAACTTAAACCTTTATTTTCGAAAAAACTAACCCCGTTCCTGCGACTGCAGGAGAGACGTTAGACGTCGTAAGACGAATTTAATTAATTCTATTTAAATCCGTTAAATCGGAAAGATCCTGCATGCCTGCCTAATAAAGGGTGTAAACTGTAAAAGGACATCGGGGTACTTTGTAGTCAGTAAATCATGAACTGAATTAATTTGTTGTTACCTTTTGGGCATCTTCTCCTTATCTTTCTTCTACTCATCATCGATACACTCTGTGTAAATGTGGCTTGCTATACTGATCATAATGGTTACGATTTCTACCAAGGTTGGAGCCCTAAGCAACTGCTCGGAAGACGACGAACAGAAGCCCAACCTCTGTCGTATCTGCGGCAAGACCTACGCCAGGCCAAGCACGCTGAAGACGCACCTCCGGACACATTCAGGAGAAAGACCGTATAGATGTGGAGATTGTAACAAGAGCTTTTCGCAAGCTGCTAATTTGACAGCACATGTTCGGACGCATACCGGTCAGAAACCGTTTAGGTAAGTGATCAAAGTTGACAAAGAGAAAAGAGATAGTGTCCTCCAATACAAAGGCGCTGGTTTTTGAATAGGTTCTAATAGGACATGACATACTGCCTCTAGTGCCTCTGTCTGTATAACTGTGTGTTCGGACTCTCTGTCATCTCGTAGTTGACAACGGTTATAATCTTATCATACAGCATGGTTTTGTGTCTGATTGTTTCGCCAAGAAAAACGCATACTAAAACAGCAGTTTTCCGTCATTTTTGTACCTAAATCCTGTTTAGCCTTCCCATTCAAGAGCTAGAGAGCCAAGAATTCTCTCTCAGATTCATAAATTTAAGACGCTTAATTTGCTTCATAAATTAAGTATTACTTGCAACTTTTACAGAAGTGGTGATTTATCGTAATTGACAGAAATAATTCGTTGGACATTACTGCGGTTGTTGGGGTGTTGCAGCCTTGCCAATCATAAAATTAAGATAAACGCTTAACTAACATTATATCTACTCTGTCTTCCACTATAGGTGTCCAATATGTGATCGTCGATTCAGCCAAAGTTCCAGTGTCACCACACACATGAGGACACATTCTGGAGAACGACCATATCAGTAAGCACTTCTTTATTGCACTGTTCTCTTTTGCTCCATAACTTATCTTGTCGACATACAGTCTCGTTTCTTTAACCAACAACCTCTACTCAGCCATAAATGTTTCGCCGACAGATGACCTAGAAACAAAAAAAGTATTGCTTTGTTTTGAATATTTTATTTCCAAGATTCAGACTGAGTTTCCTTTTGTTGTTCCCGAAATAAACTAAGCTTACCGGGAAAACTTTTTCGTGATTGTTTTTAAAACGTTTTTAGACAGTCAACATTTTTTCCGGAGAAAAACAGCACAAATAAAAAGCAAAATTCAAATGGTCAAGGTCCACGGAGGCGTAGTTTTTTATTTCGGAATGTCATCTCGCAGTTCAAGCTAGAGAGGTTGTCGTCTGCTTAACCGGACAAAATACGCCGAACAGCTTGAGCAGCCCAGCGTACTGAATCCTGTCCACGAGGCGTATTTCACGCTTACGTATTCAATCACTTGAGTTGTGACAATGCCATCGGACGACGAAGACGTTATTTTCGCATATTGCTATACATTCGGGGTCGACGATGACGACGATGTACTTACAAGTACCTACGCTCCGACGGCGACGCACGCAGCGACGCGAACGCGATGTTGGCGCTCCGTCGTCTGAGTTTCATAGTTTTGTATGTAAGCTGTGACCAGGCGTAAACAAGGCGCAAAATGATGAATACGCGTCTATGAAGGAAGCTACGCCTCTGGGGACACAAAGTGAAACAAGCATCATCATGATAAGCTTAGTTTTTTTCTCGGCTACCATAGTCTAACCGGATCCAGCTGAACACTATAGTATTTTTCATGGTCTAACAGTCTATCTGATTTCCGCAACTCAGTTACTAGTAAGTAGCACAGAAGCTGAAAGACTGTGAGCTTTCCGATTAAGACTGAAAGTGGTACCTAGTATTAAAATAATCTTTGCTTCTCTCATAACAGGTGCAGATCTTGCAAAAAAGCGTTCTCAGACAGCTCAACGCTGACGAAACATTTGCGTATCCACTCCGGAGAAAAACCTTACCAGTGTAAATTGTGTTTATTGAGGTAAGAACAAGTTATCAACCCATGTACTTGACACGAGCACATCGAATAATGAAATATGAACATAGTGCATAAGATTTTCAACTTCATCTCAAAAGTACTAGGTGGTAGGTAGTAGCTTGATGTGTTGGCGTTTTTGTACATAGTGGTAGGTATTTCGTCCTGAAACATCATCCGATGGTGCTTTTGAAAGCAATTCCTACAAGACTTGGTTATGAGAAAGCTACTTTCTGCATAAAATCAACTGTGAAATCCAAATAATACTTATCCCTATTTGATCAGTAAAAGACGTAATTATATAATTCTCGTTGCGATCAGTTTAGTACTGGAGAAACTCGTAAAAAAACACAAATGGCCTTTAGTAACACTATTTTACGTAGTGGTCATCGAATCATCATCATCATCAGCCTATTAATGTTTCCATTGCTGCCTCTCTATGAGAGGTAATGGGCTATATCCACCTAGGGACTAGTGCGGATCGGTAGATGTCAAATGTCACAATATGACATTGACATCTACAAAAATTGATATATTATATGTTAATTTTTTTTGGTTCTTGGACATGCCGGTTTCCTCACGATGTTTTCCTTCGCCGTTTTGAGAGCAATGGTGATGAAATAAATTCCACAAAGTAATGCGCCTGCCTGGGTTCGAGCCCATGACTTACTGTTCGTAACTCGGGGCCGCCACCACTGGGCCATCGCTGCTCTCTGCTTTTTTCATAGTATGTAGCATAAATACAGTCAATTTCTTTTATTCCCCAGGTTTTCTCAATCCGGTAACCTGAATCGTCACATGAGGGTCCACGGCAACATGTCAGGTGGAATGCTCGGCTGACACTTGCAGAGGTGCGGCCTCCCCGCCGCCGTCTACTACTGAACTAACTGGTTTAGCGACTGCGAAGGAACGAAGTGTCGTTGCAGTGGAAGATATGAGACTTTCGAAGTTGTGTTTTTAGTTTTAGTCGCTTTAATTTAAAAATAAAACCTAAAAGTTAGTGTGTCGTGAAATAAAAGTGCAATTTAAGTATAACACTGAGGTATACAGTCGTCAGCACATAAAGTTACCACAGACTGTCTAATTTCTCCGAATGATTTTAAATCCTAAGTTCTTGATCATTAAGTTCGAAATCGAATGAAAAAAATTAAAAGTTTGTTGTAACTTGTTGCGCTGGTGACTATACATTACATGCCTAAGGTGTTGTATGATTCTCTTCGAGTTTGAACGTTATTATTGGACGACACTGTTGTAAGTATTATTGAAATAGGCATGACGACAGTATCAAAAAATTACAAATCTATTTAGTCCGTCAGTTAGATTATTGAAAAATAATGGACACGTATTTTTTCTTTTTGTACTTAAATCAATGAGTATTTACAAAGATAAAACGCATCAAAACTCGGGAGTAGGGGCTCATGACGTCAGAACTAGTTAAAAATTATACCTAGTCGTGACGTATTGGGAATTTAAAAACGTCGTATCTTCGTCAATTTTGATTTACGTAACAAAAGAAAAAATACGGGTCAAATATTTTATAATAATCTACCTGACGGACTAATTAGATATTTTTTGTCGTCTACCCTATTGTATTGAAAAGACAAGATGTTATGTTTTAGTTCCAACAAAAGCCAAGCGCCAAAAGAACTATGTGGTACTATATCAAACTGCATCGAGATATACCTACCTAATTATTAAGCAATTTATTGCCTAATGTATCCCGCGATGAGTATTACCACGTAAGCTTAAGTACAAGCTCACCTTTTGATGAATAGGTACTCATGTTTACGACTCACCTACTTTGTGTAGCCTTTAAGGACATGCGACATAATTAGCTCTAAGTTTGTCTTGCATTTAAATAAAATATTTGTGATTTATTGTAAATACGACAAAATTATGTGAAAATGTTTGTACATAACTATTGTAGTTCATAAGATACATAAGTAAATAAGCCAACATTCCAGTATTACAAAGATCTAGTCATTATCTAATAGCACTTTATAGTATTACGAGTACTGTTCCATGGACGAGAATTTTTGAAATTCTTTTTGTGCTGTGCTGTTGCTGTTGTTCCATCCAGCTGGCCCTGTGAATAGAAAAGAATAATTATTTTAGATGTAATGTTGCACTTATCAGTCACTTCTGTCAGTATTATTGTTATAACATAGCTTTGTAAATGAAATTGTGAACTAAAATTAATAAATAATTTCTTCAAATTCCTTATTGTTTCTTTTTACATTAACCGCGCTTTTTATTTTGAACGGGAACCTTTTGTTTGAAAATGGCGCGGTAGTTCCGTGGTGTTGTCAGTCGCACAAGATAATTTTCTACCATGTGCATTTTGATATAATGTGAGCAATCAAATGATTTTTTTTCGAATCTGACTCATTTACCTAAATCCGACCCCGAATATTTTCAATAAGTTTTATATTCGGACCAGCAGACACACTCTTTATATCAGTGACTTTCTGTTACGAGCTTTGTTTGATTTCTGAACGCATTGATAACATTCCCATGAGATGTTTTCTTTTTGAGAATTAAAATAAAATAAAATAAATATTTTCCATAAACTCGATAGATGGCGTTGATCCGACTACGTTACTAGGTGCCAAAGCCCAAACACTTGAAAAACTAAACGTAGTGATTATATACTCTGTGTGAAAACCAACACACGTCACATACGCTCGTTGACTGACAAGCTTCCAAAATAAATACAACCATTCGGTCTAAGTGAAATTATGTGATGTTCCGTTCCTTGTAGTAACGTAGTCAGACCAACGCCATCTATCGAGCGACTAGGGAAGAGTTGAAAAAGAAAATCCCTCATTCCCATTCCCAAACCCAAACCAAATATAAAAAAGGTTTTTTATAGGTCACATAACTCCACTAATGCACTTCTCTAAAGTTTGATTGTGGTACACTTACGAGACACACAATTAAATGAATAGGAGAAGAATTGTGTGATATTCGAATAAAGCAAGACAATTTAGTTAGTAAATAACCGGTTCAATAGTTTACTGTTGAACTCTTAAAGCAGACACTAAACGAACTCATCAGTTTGACACATCATTATATCTCCGAGAGATTTCCTTGTCGGGATTAAAGTAATTCAATAATTTACGCCTGATACGGGTCAACCGGTGCTTTATACTTAGGTATTTGATAATACAGTTATTCACAGCACACTGCCGCTGCCTGTTAGCGAGACAGTGTCGACTGTCGACCGTGTAATTATCCTAATACACCTGCGAAATTTATTCCGTTGGTCCGACTGTTACATTTTGTGGTGTAAATCGTCAATTTACTTGTAAATATGACTGAAACTACACCGGACGAGCCGAATTCTAATCGAAAGGACTTTATTTGCGGGGTTGTTGAAGGTAATTGTTGTTATTTTCATCTGAAAGTAGCGCTATACGTCAGTTCTAGTTATACATCTTCTATCTAAGTTTGTAATGGAGTGAATGACCTAAGCTTCACTATTACAGGCTTCTACGGACGGCCGTGGACTACTGAACAAAGGAAAGATTTGTTTCAGAAGTGAGTATTATAATAATTCTTTATAATAACCTAAATAAGTTGATGAGTTCTGATGAACAAGAGATGTACACATTTAGGATAATTTATTCTATTTCTTTCCAGTAAGTACTGTGACGTTCTGTTTATTTTTGTAACTACTATGCAATAGTTACTCTATATATTTTATTGCGAATGCAGTTTTTTTTTATTAAGAGTAATTTTAAATGATCCTTTAACCTAGTTACAGTCATAGGAACATTATTCAATTGTTTTAAAGGCCAAATACACAAGATCATAACATAAGACTAGATCATACCTACTAGAAATAATCAGGTTGTAAATCAAGTAACATGGAAAGAAAGCTTTCACTTATTTTTTTATTTTTTATTTTATTTATTCGGGAAAATAAACAGTTATACATTAAAATCTTAAACTAAGTTATAAATATACAAGGTTTATAAATGTATAACCTACGACATTTTCCACAACATATTAATAGTTAAATCTAACAGTGCGCTATTCTAAGATTTTAACGGAAAAAGACAGTTAAAACTGAACTTAAACCTAGATAGTCATGCAAACGACACAGAGAGAGAGAGAGAGAGAACGAGAAATTATAAAATTAACTAATTAAACTAACTATTATATTCTAAAATTATTTTGTTGATGAGATTTCTAAATTTTTGAGCAGAGACAAAGAAGAAGTCGATGTCTACAAAAATGTTATTGTACTGGTTGGTAAGGCGGCGTAGCGGTGCTCGCAAACCCGCGTTTGTGCGACAGGAACTAACTGCAAATAAAGGTCTTGCACGCACCCCACGGCATATTGTCGTTCTGGGTACTATGTAGCTAATTTTGTTGCGAATATCAATACAGTACAGTCACAGACACAAGGCATAATAACTTGAGAAAGTACTGTAGTTGCCCATTCCCTAGCGTAGATCTCTATGGAGAAGAACGGGCAAGAAACTCCATGGACACTCTTTTAAATCAAAATATTGTTACAAAATCTTGGTTACATCATTCATGTTGTGATTAAACATATATGTGAGAACGATGTACAAAGACGTGCACATTAAGAGCGTCCAGAGAAAAGATTAAATCAACATCATAAAAATAAAGTAATTAAAATTAACCGTGGCAGCTAAGAGATGACCAGTCTCAACTGACAGCGCCCGTTCACGAACATGACGCATGTATCAGCACCATTCAGCTCAACCATATTGAAGGGAACTAAATGACCCGACACACCCGCCACCATCACCGAGACATTTGAGTGAGCATGACATTCTCTCAGCCGCCAAGGCTTATTTAGAGAGTTTTAGACATGCTGATCATAATGATTCATTAAAGAAATTCATCCTTATGAATTGGATATAGACATTGTAATATATAACATAACCTATACTTCATAGTTTAATGACATTCTATGTGAATATATTTACTAACACTATCTTAGTAAACATTACTAATGATGTTGTTAGAGATAATATTACAACCACATAAACAATAACACACTACATTAACGGTGTTTCTTGAGGAATTGCATTAATTTAGTGAAATGTTATGCCTGTTTCTGCGTACACAGTTACACTAGGGAATACTTAAATTCCATGGATTTAAGTGCTTACTAGGAAAGTTGAAAAAATAAATAATTATGCATTGGCAATTAGTATGAATAGTAATTTTTTTTTTAATCAGAAACAATACATCTATGCATAGGAATGGGATCAGGCTAGACAATTCAATGTTTAAGTCTAACCTAGTTTTACATAATTATTTGTATTGATTCTAACCAAAAAATTTCTTAAATGATAGTGGTTTTCCAATAAAACTCTATAATATGACCTACATCACTGAAACAAAAAAGTAACTGATTTCTCTATGGTTAATTTGTAACAACATTCATAAAAAATTCACAGGTTAAAAAAATGGGGCATGGACATGTACGTTTATGCACCAAAGGACGATTACAAGCACCGAGCTTACTGGAGAGAACTATACACCGTAGAGGAAGCAGAACACCTGACGTCTCTGATTACGGCTGCAAAGTCTCAGGGCATCATATTCTGTTATGCTTTGTCTCCGGGACTTGATATAACGTACAGTAGTCAGAAGGAAATAACTACTCTGAAAAGGAAATTGGAGCAGGTATTGTATCTTATTTTAAGTTTGTATGCACAATAACCAATCAACCTATGCAAAACCATAAAATGAAACTGATCTCTCATTGTATGGGATGCTCATATAAAGCGAGGTTGGGTTATACTGGATGTATATAATTTGATGTGTCGTTGTGTGTATTTATCATCTCATCTAAATCCAATAGGTTTGCCTAATCTAGGAATCAAAACCAGGACCTCTTGCTTAGGAGTAGCGCTTGTGACTAGTTGTGACCACTAGTCTAACATGGCTGTTTTAAGTTTCTGAAGGTACAATATTATACACTTGTTTGTATATCTGTATGGGTAAGGTACATTTAAATAGACTGATATTATGATTGATTGTATATTGAAAGAACACCCAAAAACTGATAACTGATCGACTCGCGGCGAATGAGTGTTTTTGTTAGCCCAAACGGTGTTATGCGACTACTGGATGGTTGACATATTGTGTTCTGGTTTAAAGTAAATTTTGACTTTGCTCTTTATTTACAAGGTGTCCCAATTCGGCTGCACGTGTTTCGCTCTCCTGTTTGATGACATTGAGCCAGAGATGAGCGAGTCTGACAAACAGATATTCCAGAGCTTTGCACATGCACAAGTGAGTATAATACATATTTAATTATAGTACTCTTAGACAAAATCTGGTAAATGGAACCTTAAAAAAGAACTGGTTTCATGGGAATTCCTGTTTCATATATTTCTCATACCAACATATCATAACTTCACGCCTATATTTCCAAAACGGTTAGGCAGAGGTGTGTCTATAGTCACTGACAACCTGGGTGAATGGACCACAAGATAAAGACACAGAAAATTTAATTTGTGAAAACATGCACAAAAAATACAAAATATAAACGTAATAACTAAAGGCACAATCTAAATACATCACAGTCAGATATAAACATTGATCAGTCAGTAAAGTATAATTAACACTTTACAAATTAATAAATCTAAATTCTGTAGTGGCACAAATTCTGAAATAAGGGTGTTTAGCCGTCACATAAAGTGCCCTGTTGACCTAGTTAAATGCGAGCTATTTTGAAGATTTGTCCAGCCAGCCTGAGTCACATGCAGTAACCCGTGCGTGACTGTAGACACAGCTAAGTGGCTACCGTCGACGGTTAGATCGATCTAACGGCCTTCACAGTTACGAGCTCGCCTGACTGCACAGCCTAGCTGTTGTACATGTTATCTGCAGTTGGATATTTGTTGATAAGAATGTGCGGTTGCCAGAGATGTACAAAATACCCTGTACAAAGTATCTGGAATACAAAATCCAAGATACTTTTAAATTAAGTATTTCAGATACCAGATACAAAATACTTTCGAGAATAGTATCTGAAATACTAGATACAAAATAAGTATCTTCTAAATACTTTTTAAGATGAAAATACTTTTGTAAGAAAACAAGATTTTATTTTAATAAATACCCATTAGTTTATTTTGTTTTAGTTAAGTTTTTTTTTTTAGTTTATAAGTATTTTGGTGTTTTAAGAGTCTAACAGTAATATAATAAGAGCTCGTGGCTAAATAATACTCGTATCAGCCGCTCGGGTCGATCTTTAGGTTAAGACATGCTTGCCTTGGTTGGTCTGTGGATTACATACCGAGATTCTTCCGTGCCTCGGAAAGCACGTTAAGCTATTGGTCCCGGATGTCATTTGTCCATCTTTGACAGTCGTTACAGGTAGTCAGTGGCCCAAAAAGTCTGACACCAGTCTTACCAAGTTGTATCGTCTTTTCCCAATATTAACTGGGTTGTGGATGTAAGATAGGTAGTCGCTCCATGTAAAATACTGGTATTCAGCTGCATCCGGTTAGACTGGAAGCCGACTCCAACATAGTTGGGAAAAGGCTAGGCAGATGATGAAGAGTCTAACACTAATACAAGAAAAATTGAGATATTTATTTTGAGCACTCCATAGAGAATTAATCAAACTTTCTCGATCATAATATGTATTACTAAAAGTATCTTATCAGAAAAAGTATTTATAAAATACTAAGATATCAAACCAAATGTATTTAGATTCAAGATACAAAATGATTTTTTTTTAAGTATTTGAGATACAAGATGGAAATACGTATCTTGTATCTGTATTTCAGATACTCGTATCTAAGATAAGTCACATCTCTGGCGGTTGCAGTGGTTACAGGCTACTTGGAGATGCATTTATTTTTGAGCTACTATTTTAACAAATAGATTTTGGTACTAATAAGTATGTATTTATTGCCCAATATTAAACAAGAAAATCGTGACTGTAATCTTTTATAAACTACGTTTATACATGATAAGCTGTGAAATTTTAGCTAATATACAGGGTATATAATATACTCTTCGCCGTGAACCTGCAAGCATTATGTACATGAAACCAAGTAACCCTACCCAAAATTTATATAAAACTCAATGTAGGTAATTAGTTTACCACTTGTATGAAAGATCATCATTTTTATTGTTGTGTCTATCCCTTCGTATTTTCATTATTAGTAAATTGCAGCCTATTATAGCAAGCCAATTCAGAGGGCCATGGACGGCTCTGATACCAGGTTAGGCAACTAACTACACGATAAAGAAATAATATTATAGCCTTCCTAGATAAATGGGTTTTCCAACACTAAAAAAATCAAACAAATTTTTTCCCACCAGTAGTTCCTGCGATTAGCGCATTCAACCAAATAAACTTTTCGGATTTCAAATATTAGTATAGTTTAAAATAAAATCTTGTCTCCATCCGCCAGGTATCAGTAACAAACGAGATCCACCAGCACCTGGGCTGCCCTCGCTTCCTGCTCTGCCCCACGCAGTACTGCTCCACTCGCGCCGTGCCCTCCGTCAACAGCAGCGAGTACCTCAACACGCTGGGGACCAAGCTGTCGCAGCAGATTGATATCATGTGGACCGGTATGGTTTAAAGTTCTTCTTGTCGTAACAATACATTTTATGGTATGGCGCCTGTTACAGAAAAATTGAAACAAAGTCGTTTGTCTTGGTATGCGGAATCGGATTTTGGTCCCATAATAAAACCGGTTTTTCCCGGGTTTTACTAGGAGAAGAAGAATGGAACAAGAACAGAAATGTGATGATGATGGTCAAAATGTTAGTTAGCAAGTTGCAAATGCCTTTCTAGCTGCGTACGCACTGACATCTGGATTGCTTAGCGCCTACAGCAGGCCAGCAACAGGACGAAGGTCGAATTGTAGACCGACAAATATTGTTAAATATCGTAGCTACTTAATTTAAATAATATCATTATACAACAACATTCCACATACTACAGGTTAAGAGACATGCTTCACAAAAACAATTAATTTTTACAAATTTTCTCAATAACTTCTAGGTCCCAAGGTAATATCGAAGGTGCTAACAACAGAAGCTATAGAGGAGATAACCCAAGTGCTGCGACGACCTCCAGTCATATGGGACAACCTCCACGCGAACGATTATGATCAGAAACGAATGTTTTTGGGTGAGTAACATTAATTTTTAATTTTATTTAAAATTATGTAAATAACATCATAACAGCTACAACGCCAATGCGATGTTACTACCAAGATACACATACCTCTTAACTCACTTACGAAATACAGTTAGAAAAAATAATAATAGTGTTTATGAGCTAGGTGGTGAGCAATAAAACTTCTTCTTTCTTAGTTCTTCTTCGTTCTTACTGCTATATAAATAAAGCGCAATTTATCTTCTTTTCTTCCCAGGTCCATATTGCGGCCGATCACCAGAGCTGATCCCGTTACTACGTGGGGTGCTAACGAACCCCAACTGCGAGTACAACGCCAACATGATTCCGATACGGACGCTCGCGCACTGGGCGAGTTGTAGCTTAGATGCGCCTGCGCATAGTAAGTTACACGTTTTATTATTACACTAACTTCAGCCACGGTTTCGTCCACGAAAATTGTGATAGTACAATTTTTGGGTTAACAAAAATCATGGAACTCGCGTGACCATCACCTAACGCATCGTAGAAATCGTAGCCGATCCGCTAGGCCGCTACTGGGACTGCCCTGCATGTTTTTTTTTTGTTCTGGATTATACAGGACAACCTTCTAGTTACAGAGACATTGATGGTCAAAATTAATTTAAATACTTCCATACCCCATGAACTATAAAAGACAAAACAAAATAAATAAATATCTCTCATCTCAAGAATATCATTGAGTGTAATTAATTTAAGTTCTAATGAAGTATTCCTCATTACAGTGGAAGCAGTCTCCTGGGATATAAAGCTGGAGCGAGAGAGCGAGCAAGGTGTATGCGAAGACGAAGCGCCTCTCACTCTTGGAAAACATGTGTATCATCATCGACAAGCGCTCAGGTAATAATTTGACCCTTCATTCGAAGAAAATTGTAACTCTTAATATGCTATTATGGGATGTTTCAATCCTGGTAACTGTCAGAGTAACTAAATCGAGTCATTGATGTATGATAATTTTTTTTTATTATTTTGAACATTTTTAATGAGGTACCTTTTAATATTTCTTTGCAGACAAGCGATAAACGAATGGTTACCAGAGTTTTCGATCCCGAAGACTGCTCAAGGCCCTGTGATCAAGCCACAAGCTACAATCACTGGTAAGTAAATAATACGACTTTCTAATGCTTACGCATCGAAGTCCGCTGTTGGACTTTAGATAAGCCTTTGACAAGGTAAAGCATGCTTAATACATTCAAAGAAGTGGGATTCTTTTGTGCCTCGTTTGATTTGTCGTTGTATTTTTTCCTTTATTTGTAATTGTCTTCAGCTTTGAAAGTTCTTTTTCGTAGTTTCCTTTGAATCTTTATCATGTAGAATGAGTTTGGTAGGAGGGTGATTATAATTAAGATCATTCTAATAAATAGGTAGTGTTATCCAAATAGTTTCCATTTCCAATGGAAATCAAATTCGTGTTTGAGATTAAATCGTGTTATTCTGACTCACGAGTTCCACAAGGCACTCAACTGGGACCCAAACGGTCTCCCTTTTTGTTTGGTTACGTGACGCGTACTTCAGGTGCTTATCAATACTTCTAATAATTTAATTTTATCTTTTGTTACAGT
Source organism: Xestia ashworthii (assembly GCA_950022955.1). Classification (NCBI taxonomy): domain Eukaryota; kingdom Metazoa; phylum Arthropoda; class Insecta; order Lepidoptera; family Noctuidae; genus Xestia; species Xestia ashworthii. The sequence continues at coordinate 6,608,403 of OX465570.1, read as the reverse complement.
ACCACCGGTACCAATAATCCCAATCCTGCCATCAGTGAACACATGCATGTCCCTGATAACGGCCACGTCCAACACATCCACCACGAGTACAGCGGACATGGCGCCGGCCATCCCTACCGTGAACACTTCGCAGCTGCAAGCTCTGGCTGATGCATGCTCTTCTGGCTCTAATGACCGGCCTATACTGTCTACAAGGGTAAGTTACTAGACACAAACACCTTTCGGTCGTTGACGCATGTGTGGCCATTTTGCAAAATAAAAAGAAAAGTAAAATTATTTTAAGCCTTATGATATTGGTGGTTTCAAAATAAAATGAGAAAATTCTTCAAACGTACGACATATAGTTTGACAAAGTATATAGATGCCTGTGCCAGGAGGAAAAATACTTGTCCAATATTTTTTGGAAATCTATCTGATGGACTTAGACTTTTTTTGTCGTCTACTTATTCCACCCTGTATACTTTGTCCACTCAAATCTACTAAAACAATACTTTTTGTCGACAGGTATCACCAATCGAGATTTTCAACCCCTTACCGAACCCAGTTATGAATTCCCTAGTCTCCCCCACCACAGTCATTCTAAACGAGTCCATCCCGAACCCTATTATCCCCATAGCTTCTTCCAACATATCCCTCCCCACTGAAATACCCGTTTCAACCCTCCCCGTCCCCATCTTAGGGTTGAAAGCTTTAGAGGGGAGTGTGAATAAGAATAATCATGAAGGAGGACAGTTGATTGGTGGGAGTTTTGAAATGAAGAAGGATAAAGATGTGGAGGGGGAAGATGCTGATCAGATCATTGTGGATGATGTGGAGCCCGCTGTGGAGGAACAGCAGAGAAATGGAGATATGAGTGTTGGTGGTGAGTTACTTTTAGTTTTATTTATAACTATACGAAACGGTTTGAGCCTATAAACTCATCCAGCATGAATTATGCTTTCATGGCGATATTCTCCTCAGGGGGACGATAATTGTAATCCCAACTAAATGACGCAGAATACTTTGATTTGTACATATACCACATGAAATGACTTCATTTTCTTTTCTTGTCATCATGTGATTTGTGTTCATCTCATCTTGTCTCTGCTTTGATGGAGTCCGGGTCTCCGCGTTCGCCCGCTCACCTCACGCAAACATTTACGTACAAGAGCGAAAACGTGTGTTCGATTTTTGAAGGGCGTTATGTGGTGCGCGTGTACGCGCATAAGCCAGTAGAAACTTATATGCACTACAAAATACACTAGTTTGAAAACAGCTCTAAGGCCTGAATTCCTCCTACGCTGATGTCGGTCGCGTACGTCAACGAGAAATATTAAAGAAACATACGCGCCGCTGACGTCAGCGTCGCAGTATGGTGCTATATAGAACATAATATATACTCGTACGCGTGAACGACGCGACGTCAGCGTAGGAGGAATTCTGATCTAAATAAGACCCATCCCTGTTTTTTTCTTTATACTTACTCTTTGATCATTTCTTAGTGCACCTTGGGATTTTTTATGTTCTATGTTTTGTTTGTACCAAATCAGACAGTAACAGGACAGCCCAATAAAGTAAAAGAAGCTTACATTTTCTCTTGTCCAGACACGCCACAAACGCTAAGTCCGAGCCGCCCGTCTGTTTCTGAAGTGGGCGTAGAACCCTTGGACGTGGACCCGCCTTCTACGGCTGCTACCGACCCTGATGTTGTCATGAATGATGGGATGAGCGAGGTAAGTAACATTCATATGACGCCTGTAAACATGTATAGAAAAACCCACCAGATACAATAGACTAGTTTCCACCATCAATAAATTGCAAATCTGTCCGTCAGCTAAAGTACGGTGGAACAAGCTATTTGGTTTACAGATTAACCCACAAATTACATTATCAAATGTAAACCGTACATAGTAGAAAACAAGTTACATTAAATTAAAAAAAACCCCGACTGATAGGGTCATAATTTCAAGGTATTCCAGGTTTTTGGTGTTGACCCTTTCATTTGATACCCATATTGAGGGAATTGTGAAAAAAACATGTAATTCACCATTTTGTGGCGGTGGCCATCTTAGATTTGAAATGTATTATAGCGCATAGTATTCTACTAGTCAAGCCCTTTCATTTGATACCCATATTGAGGGAGTTGTTGAATAAATATTATGTAATCCGTCAATTTGTGGCGGCGGCCTTCTTGGACCGATTTTCTTCAAACATAGCTAAGAACACTCCCGACTAATTCAACTTTCAAACAAAAAAACACAAAATCAAAATCAGTTCATCCGTTCGGGAGCTACGATGCCATAGACAGACACACACACACACAGACACGTCAAACTTATAACATCCCGTTGTTTTTGCGTCGGGGGACAAACAATAAGGACACGTATTTTTTGTTTTTGTAAATATAAAACGCATCAAAACTCGGGACGACTTGGGGGGACTCGTGACGTCACGTCAACGTTCTAAAAATTATACCACGGCGCGGCGTGACGTATCGAGAATTTAAAAAAAATACGGGTCAAAAATTTTTTGTTTATAATTTAACTGACGGACTAATTACTTTTTTTTTGTCATCTACCCTAAACCTAGAGAATTCTCCCTTTTCTGTGGAGTATCAAGAACTTTACACCCTGTTCTTCATACCCCTAAAAAGTAAAAATATATGATAGGTAATAAAGCAAGTAATTTTTAACAGAATGGTTCAATGCAAGTGGAGCCAAGTAACAGTCCACTGAGCACCGATATGATGGTGGAACCTGTGGAGCCTACAGAACCAGTTGATGAGTAAGTACAATGATTTACAATATGTACACTTTATCTAAGACAGTTTGATCCTTGAAAATGGGAGCCAAGAAATATCTTTATTTTGAAACATTCCATTGCCTCGACATTTGCAATAACTTAAAAAATTGATATATTTTAGCTCGCATAGGCCACTTTTTTTCAGGTGTATTTTTTTTTTAGTCGAGTGGCAGTCAGGCATCAAGCCTTGAAAGATAAGCAACGTTTGCTGTGGTGGAATTGGATGTCAGTACAGGACTACGGATATAGTTTTGTTCAAAGTTTAAGACGGGTCGAAAGTTAGCTGCTGAACCGTTATACCCGAGCAGACTGTCACTCGCAGCTAACTTCTGACTCGCCATAAAGTTTGAACCGTTATACCCGCGCAGGTCGTCACTCGCATCTAAATTTCGACCTTCCATAAAGTTTGAACAGATCTATACAATCCTAACATAGCTATTTTACTTTGCACTTTAGGTCACTGTCATCTTAAGCTGGGTTGCTGTTTGAAAAATTGAGTATTTTTTTTTCTTATGTCCCCCAGGCCAGTAGAAAACGAAGACCCCTCCATAGATCCGAACGCTCTCGTAGCCGACGATCTGCTCTTACTATGCGATCTGTTCTACCTACCGTTCGAGCACGGGTCGCGCGGTCTTCGGTTACTGCACGACTTCAACTGGCTAACTACGCACGCTGCAAGCCTACTGCCGAGAGGGAACAAGCCGGAGGTGCGTATGATACTACGTCACGACCTCTTTGTCAGCTGACGCAATCGTGTGCGTTGCAGTATGGAGTTTCATAGAAAGAACCCTGCTCAATCCGATCAGCTGGTAAACAATAGTCGCGTTTGACGGAGAGTCATGACTAGCGCCTTGTGGGGAGGCGCACACAGCTGTGTGCGTCGCGTGAACTGATATCCCGGTGATGCTGAAGAGATCCGGTGCCATGCTGCTTATGTTGGGGGGACGAGAAGTTGCCAATGAGCCGCTTTATGGTTATATGTCCGCTATGAGCTTTAAAGTTATCTTACCACCACAGACAAGTGAATGGCGTCGCCGCCGCAGTCGCTTCGCGTGGTGGATGTGTCGCACTCGACGCTTGGCGCGACGCCTGGCCGCGGCACAGAACCAGGAGCTGCACGCCGAGCTGCAGCCCTACGTGTGGGAGCTGTGCGCTGTGCTGGCGCTGCTGGACGGCTTCCTGAGGTGGCTAGGTTAGTGTAATGTCGCACTCGACGCCTGGCGCGACGCCTGGCCGCGGCACAGAACCAGGAGACCATTATATTGTTGTACGGCGGCACACCTAATCTTCAAAAAATCTGGTTTAAAAGGCAGAAGTGTCGGTCGGACTTACTCGGTCATCCTCGACCGAAGCCGAATAGTCCGGGGATTTTAGGTAGCGGTTGCCATCTTGTTCAATAGATCTCGAATGACTGATAAGTAAACCCAACGTCAGCTGACGCACCCGCGGTGGATGTAGGATTGGGAGGTTAGGTTAGGTTAGAAAAAAATAATAATAAAAAGTTATAGTACGCCGGCTGAAACTTGTTCCATAAAATAGTTTACAATTTACATCATATTGAGCTTAAAAAAAATCGTCAGCTGCATAGTGGTGGGGGGATTATGCGTCAGTCGCTTGCATGAACTTGTAAATGATGCACGTCTGATAAAAAACTAATGTCAATGTATCACACACTCTCTAAGGTCAGTAAACATCAGGTGGTATTGTTTGCTGATGACAGCACTATTTTATTTTCTAATAATGACATTAATATTCTTGAAAATGACATAAATGACGATCTGGAAAATATAATAAATTGGTTAATTAATAATAATCTAAAAGTAAATCTTGACAAAACGAAAATAATGACATTTAATCAAAGAACAAATAAACCGAAACTGAATATAAAATATGGTAACGTAGTAATCTCTGAAAGTGACAGCACAAAATTTCTGGGCCTTTACATAGATAGTCATCTAACTTGGAAACATCAAATCGACGCTTTATCAAAGAAGCTTAGTCAATTTGCATATGCTCTGTACAAACTATCAAAAACGGTTAACCGCATTACAGTACAAATAGCTTACAATGCTTATGTAGCTTCTAGCATTAGGTACGGAATCATTTTCTGGGGCAACTCCACTGACAGAGACATTGCTTTTAAAGCTCAGAAAAAATGCTTACGGTCTTTTACCAAATTAAAATCGATTGATAGTTGTAAACCATTGTTTAAGGAACTTTGTTTGCTAACTCTACCGTGTATGTACATATATGAAATGGGAGTGTTTGTTCGCTGTAACTTGCATTTATTTGAAAAATTACGCTCTCGCCGTTATCAGAATACCATTCATGTAACCACTCATAAAACCGCATTCTTTGGCAAAAGTGTACTAGGCATGGCCCCAAAAATATTTAATAGTATACCAGCAGCTATTAGAAATAAAGAGTGTCTGGGATCATTTAAGAGGTCTTTGTTTAAATTTCTTTTAGATAGATGTTACTACTCCATCACAGAATTTACTACTGATAAACAGAGGTATGACGATTCCGACTTCCCAATTAAACACTTATGAATTTATGACATGTTTACCTAACTGACATATGTATTTTAAATTGAAATTATGACATGTTTACCTAACTGACATATGTATTTTAAATTGAATTATTATTGTTATCTAATCTATTCTATTGACATTCCTGCCTTAAGTGTAATTGTTTGTTTATGTTAATTTTGTACGCCATATATTGGCAAAACATAGTGCACATATTTTAGACGATATACTATCTGTAACCATACCTATGTTTCACAAAATAAATATTTGATTGATTGATTGATTGATCTACTTGGTTGTAGATTGCTAAACTATTTATGAAAAAAGTTTCAACCAGCGTACTGTGACTTAATTTTTTTTGTACAACTTTTGTAACCTCCTAATTCTACACCCACCACTACTTGAGCAGCTGACGGTTGGATAACTTGGTAATATAAGATCAACCTACAATGACAATATTAGCCACCTTACTGTGACTTTTTTATTTGCAACCGTACCTCCTGGACTAGAAGACTCATCGTAACGCCAGCTACCTCTTAATACTATTCATTTTGTTTCAGAACTCGGAAAATATCCTCAAAATATAGCAACAAATACATTAGGAAGTTATACATGTAAGTTTTCATTACCTCCCCTTTTATTTAATACTAGCGGACGTCCCGCGGTTTCACCCGCATAGTTCCCGTTCCCGTGGGAGTACGGGGATAAAATATATCCTATGTTACTCGTGGATAATGTAGCTTTCGAATGGTGAAAGAATTTTTAAAAACGGTCCAGTAGTTTTTAAGCCTATTCATTACAACCAAACAAACAAACAAACAAAGTTTTCCTCTTTATAATATTAGTGTAGATAGTGTAGATTAGTGTAGATTTTAAACAAAATTATGCCAAATATCTATAGGAATAGTTTATTTTGTTAGACAATAATATGTAAATTTGTACAAGTACGCAATTTTGGACATACATATCGAAGCCATGTTTGTCAACCCAAATTCCTCTTTTTACACGACAATAAAACCCACATTTCCTTACAGGGTTTTCAAAAGGCTGGCGCGAGGCATTCGAGAGCGGCTGTCAAGAACCCTGGGTGTTCCGCGGAGGTCTCACTGCGGACTTGCGAAGATTACTACCAGTAGAATGTACCAGCGATGCGCTGAGAACATTACCTCCTCCTACCATACTGCCTCTCACGATACGACCTTATAGCAATGCTGATGAAGAAGCGGTAAGCACATACATCATTGCTAAATTCTACAGTCATCAATGACTTTATAGTGTACTATTGGTGTTTGGCAAAATAGAGTATGGAAAAAATGAGGGCGTTGTTAGCTAAGTACTTTCTGGCAACCCTGAGCAGTGACAAGCCACAATGACAATGCCGAGTTTGACAGAAAACGCAGTATTGCCAGGTAGGAAATACGTAGTTCCCCGTTTCGCTACCATTGAAACTTTTTTATTGGGCTTTACTTCAAAGGATTTTCGATTAGGGATCGTCCTTTAATCACGTGAGGTTCAAAGAGGAGGGAGGGTCTGGCCTCAAAAACCTCACATGATAAATTAAATACTAAAATACCTGATAAAATCGCCAAATAACATTTTCTTTTTTTTACAGATATGCGCGATTTGTCACAAAACGTGTCGAGACGGCTCTGACTGTAGCGATCTATTCCCTAGCGATCTACAAACGTTGCCAGCCGATAGGTATGTCAAAGTCCACACAAATACACTTATGTTCCAAGGCATACTTTGAATAAGAGACGAATAGTTCGTTTATGATGCAAGGTATAAATTGTAATTATTTTATGGTAATTGTTTTGTGACTTTTATATTCATTGAATTAATTAGGTCAATTTTATACTATGGACGATTTTTAATCTGAAATAAACGTTTTATTAATAAAGGTATATTATATTGACCCACAAATTACGATTTAAATCGTTATCGTCGGTCGAAATTACTACAATGCAATTTGCATGTTAAATTGTAAACCAAATAGCTTGGTCGACTGTAATAAAATACTTACTTACGTAGCACATACCATTTTCTGATATATCTATATACCATTTATCAACCAGATTTTTTTCTCCTAGGTTAGTAGCACCGTTCCTGACGCTGGTTCCTGAGCTATGTATGGTGATAGAAGACGATGAAGAATTCATTCCTCAGGAAGTGGACCAATCGGGGGACGACGATGTCAAACGGACCATTGAACGGAGGGTTAACGGTAAGTATTGTGGTTCCTCATTGTTCTTCTTTATAGTGTGGCTAGAGCCTAACCTGGTGTCGAGTTTTATGCCGCCCACGGGCCTCTGAGTTGGCTCTTCATGCCGTCGAGAAATATCCTATAGGACTAGACTCTAAAATTAAATGTACTTTTATGGCTTTGTTTAGATCAGTTTATTATTTTATTCTCCTCTTGATGTTGCCTTTAAGCAAGACTTTTTAACAGTTTGTCTGCCTCGTTAGTCTAGCGGCGCTGAGCATCAGGTCCTCTGGGTTCGATTCGGACAAAGTGGTATTGGGTTCTTCCAACAGAAATTTCTCAATAGCAGTCACGGAGTTCGGATTTGTGCTCATTTCAATGATAATAGGCTCGCTCTTTGTGATATGAGACTAAACATAACTGGCGAAAGTGGGCGTACTGTTAAATATGCGCACCTCTGCCTCATCCTTCGGGGATTATAGATGTTATGTTGATATAATATATCCTTACAATAGTAGCTTGAAAAATATCCATCTAATAATTGGTATAGTTGACAGACTACTCTAGGGCAATCTTGCAGCAGACTAGTCCATGGGAAAGTTGTCAACATAGCTATTGACAACTATGCACTGAGGCAACTATGTGTTACCATGATGTCTTAAAGCAGTATTGTTTTAATGTCACTAGTGTGGGAAAAAGACGGAGCTATAGAGGACGTCTAGCGCCATCTCTTCCACTCTGGAATAAGATTAAAACAATACTGTTTTCAAGACATCGTAGTAGGCCAACTGGACTTGTTACCAAACAAGAACACACAAAGTAGATTGTTATTTTTGTTTAGCGGCCATCAATAATTATTACACATTTTTAAAACACTTGTAACGCATCATTTTTACTTCGGTGTCAAAGTCGAAATCTATTTGGGTTCGGAGATATACAGGGCGAGTTTTTTCAAGTGGGCCTGGATGACCAAATCCGTAACTATGAGGAATTGTGAAAAATGCTGAAAGGAGTCTTGAACTTGATTTTGATGAAAACTAAAACTGCATCATTCGATTTTAGAAAAATCAATATTCCTAGCTAGTAATCGAAACCATTGATTTTGGAAAAATACACACTCTGTATTATTACACCATTCGATAGTGTCACTAATTAGGATCAAATGATCTCCTTTGCCTACTAGGCTGGCAATGGCTCTTGTTTGTAAAAAAACAGTAATAACCATACAATCTTCCTCCAACAGGCATGAAACCCGAAATAGTAGGATACGCTTGCGCAGTACTGAATAGCAAGGAGTTCTACAAGCGGCAGGAAGTGGCGTGGATACCGGAAATGTGCACCAAGTACCCGGAACAGCTGACAGAGAGAGATGACCTTAGTCAGGCGGCTAAGGTATGTACAATACTTATATTTTTTGTTTTAGATTTTTTTTTTTTCAGAATAAAAGTCTTGCCAATTGGATAAAACCATTATTTACGGAAAATATAAAAAAATAATAAAATATAAATTAAGCAAAACATAACTAAAATATACACCGGAATATACCCTGTATAATAAATAACGTGTTTAGTATTATACAGGTTGTTTATGTTATACTGGATGAATGTTAAGAATAGTCTTGACATCGAATATAATAAAAATAAAATACAGACAGCTAATTCTACAAAAAATTTGGAAAAAAATAATCAGTGGTGCATATGCGTTATATAAGTTATCGCGTACTTTAAATATAGAAGCGCTCTACTATGGTTTAGTGCAATCCGTCATTAGATATGGTGTTATCTTCTGGGGTAACTCGACCAATAGGGATATCATCTTTTATTCTTTTTTCGACCATAGGGAGATCTATGTTTAATCTCAAAACTACCGATAGCTGTAAAAATTATTTCACAAAATATCGTTTATTAACATTACCTTCAATTTATATATTGGAAATAGTAATGTTCGTAAAAACAAATCCACATTTGTTTCCTCGTATGGCAGACAAATTTCCAAGAAATAGACGTGATGATAGTATATGAGTAAAATTTTAAATAATTGTTTCTATATTAATTTATTAAAAGTATTTAGGTAATTAATTGATATAATGTCTAAGTGTAAATTTTAAAATCATTAATGCAATAAAATTGTACAAAATATTTGCACGCCATGACAAATGGCAGACATGTCGTGAGACAGTCCTTTCTAAGATCTTGCATGCATGTATTATTTTAATTCTGTGTGTAAACACATGTTTGAGCTAGTAAAATTTCTTATTCTTATTCTCAAAAATTATTGCTGGTATGTAACTGTTTATTTGGTGTGAAAAATCACGATTTACTGTAATACTCAATGTAACGCACTTAAAACATTGTGCTGGTGGATAGATTTAATAGTGAGGGGGTCGTGGAGGTGTTTAAAGTAAAGATCGTGCATTAAGAGGCCTGCGAAGCATGCGAGTTTCATACAAACGTAATACCAAAATAATTTGTAAATCAAACATATTCTCAAGGTAGTGTGTATTTATTTTGATTGGATTACATAACATCTAGGTTCCCAAATAAATATTTTGAATGGAAATTGATTTAAACAAGAGTTATAAGAAAAATAAGTTTTCTATAGAAATTTTAAATTCCTCATATCTCGTCTAAATAGCATTGTCCTTTCAAAATATTTATTTGGGAACCTAGATATTATGTAATCCAATCGAAATAAATACACACTTCCTTAAGAAAATGTTTGGTTTACGAATAATTTTGGTATTACGTTTGTATGAACGACGCACGCTCCGCCGGCCCCTTAAAAACATCTGTTTTAAAAAAAAACTTGGAACTTTAACTCCCAATATATCCGTAACTAGAAGGTTCCCAGGTACGGAACAAAAATATTCGCAATGATGTGGAGGACAAGTGTCTTTCGACTTCGTCAAGAGGTTTTTTACACCCTTTTAGATCAATCAAAATATAGCTGAAATACACATCCAGTATAATAAACAACCTGTATAATATTGTACAGGTTGTTTACGTTATACAGGTTATATGTTTGTTTATGTGTTATACAGGGTATATGTTATACAGGATGTATGTTAAATCGTTTTTTCTAAATAACGCCTTCCTCCCTTCATACAGTGTTTTAATTAGTCTCCCTTGACCCAGGAATGCGTGCGTCACTTCCACCAGTTCAGGGTGTGCGAGCGCGCCCCGGAGAGCGTGACGGGCGCGCACCCCGCGCTGCTGACGTGCTGCGTGCTGGCGGCGTGTCGCGACCCGCTCGCGCCTGCCAGGCTACTCACCTGCGTGCTAGCTGCGCTCAGAGCTCATGGTGAGTCTAATACTTCCACCAGTTCACGGTGTGTGAGCGCGCCCCGCGCTGCTGACGTGCTGCGTGCTGGCGGCGTGTCGCGACCCGCTCGCGCCTGCCAGGCTACTCACCTGCGTGCTAGCTGCGCTCAGAGCTCATGGTGAGTCTAATACTTCCACCAGTTCACGGTGTGTGAGCGCGCCCCGCGCTGCTGACGTGCTGCGTGCTGGCGGCGTGTCGCGACCCGCTCGCGCCTGCCAGGCTACTCACCTGCGTGCTAGCTGCGCTCAGAGCTCATGGTGAGTCTAATACTTCCACCAGTTCACGGTGTGTGAGCGCGCCCCGCGCTGCTGACGTGCTGCGTGCTGGCGGCGTGTCGCGACCCGCTCGCGCCTGCCAGGCTACTCACCTGCGTGCTAGCTGCGCTCAGAGCTCATGGTGAGTCTAATACTTCCACCAGTTCACGGTGTGTGAGCGCGCCCCGCGCTGCTGACGTGCTGCGTGCTGGCGGCGTGTCGCGACCCGCTCGCGCCTGCCAGGCTACTCACCTGCGTGCTAGCTGCGCTCAGAGCTCATGGTGAGTCTAATACTTCCACCAGTTCACGGTGTGTGAGCGCGCCCCGCGCTGCTGACGTGCTGCGTGCTGGCGGCGTGTCGCGACCCGCTCGCGCCTGCCAGGCTACTCACCTGCGTGCTAGCTGCGCTCAGAGCTCATGGTGAGTCTAATACTTCCACCAGTTCACGGTGTGTGAGCGCGCCCCGCGCTGCTGACGTGCTGCGTGCTGGCGGCGTGTCGCGACCCGCTCGCGCCTGCCAGGCTACTCACCTGCATGCTAGCTGCGCTCAGAGCTCATGGTGAGTCTAATACTTCCACCAGTTCACGGTGTGTGAGCGCGCCCCGCGCTGCTGACGTGCTGCGTGCTGGCGGCGTGTCGCGACCCGCTCGCGCCTGCCAGGCTACTCACCTGCGTGCTAGCTGCGCTCAGAGCTCATGGTGAGTCTAATACTTCCACCAGTTCACGGTGTGTGAGCGCGCCCCGCGCTGCTGACGTGCTGCGTGCTGGCGGCGTGTCGCGACCCGCTCGCGCCTGCCAGGCTACTCACCTGCGTGCTAGCTGCGCTCAGAGCTCATGGTGAGTCTAATACTTCCACCAGTTCACGGTGTGTGAGCGCGCCCCGCGCTGCTGACGTGCTGCGTGCTGGCGGCGTGTCGCGACCCGCTCGCGCCTGCCAGGCTACTCACCTGCATGCTAGCTGCGCTCAGAGCTCATGGTGAGTCTAATACTTCCACCAGTTCACGGTGTGTGAGCGCGCCCCGCGCTGCTGACGTGCTGCGTGCTGGCGGCGTGTCGCGACCCGCTCGCGCCTGCCAGGCTACTCACCTGCGTGCTAGCTGCGCTCAGAGCTCATGGTGAGTCTAATACTTCCACCAGTTCACGGTGTGTGAGCGCGCCCCGCGCTGCTGACGTGCTGCGTGCTGGCGGCGTGTCGCGACCCGCTCGCGCCTGCCAGGCTACTCACCTGCATGCTAGCTGCGCTCAGAGCTCATGGTGAGTCTAATACTTCCACCAGTTCACGGTGTGTGAGCGCGCCCCGCGCTGCTGACGTGCTGCGTGCTGGCGGCGTGTCGCGACCCGCTCGCGCCTGCCAGGCTACTCACCTGCGTGCTAGCTGCGCTCAGAGCTCATGGTGAGTCTAATACTTCCACCAGTTCACGGTGTGTGAGCGCGCCCCGCGCTGCTGACGTGCTGCGTGCTGGCGGCGTGTCGCGACCCGCTCGCGCCTGCCAGGCTACTCACCTGCGTGCTAGCTGCGCTCAGAGCTCATGGTGAGTCTAATACTTCCACCAGTTCACGGTGTGTGAGCGCGCCCCGCGCTGCTGACGTGCTGCGTGCTGGCGGCGTGTCGCGACCCGCTCGCGCCTGCCAGGCTACTCACCTGCGTGCTAGCTGCGCTCAGAGCTCATGGTGAGTCTAATACTTCCACCAGTTCACGGTGTGTGAGCGCGCCCCGCGCTGCTGACGTGCTGCGTGCTGGCGGCGTGTCGCGACCCGCTCGCGCCTGCCAGGCTACTCACCTGCGTGCTAGCTGCGCTCAGAGCTCATGGTGAGTCTAATACTTCCACCAGTTCACGGTGTGTGAGCGCGCCCCGCGCTGCTGACGTGCTGCGTGCTGGCGGCGTGTCGCGACCCGCTCGCGCCTGCCAGGCTACTCACCTGCGTGCTAGCTGCGCTCAGAGCTCATGGTGAGTCTAATACTTCCACCAGTTCACGGTGTGTGAGCGCGCCCCGCGCTGCTGACGTGCTGCGTGCTGGCGGCGTGTCGCGACCCGCTCGCGCCTGCCAGGCTACTCACCTGCGTGCTAGCTGCGCTCAGAGCTCATGGTGAGTCTAATACTTCCACCAGTTCACGGTGTGTGAGCGCGCCCCGCGCTGCTGACGTGCTGCGTGCTGGCGGCGTGTCGCGACCCGCTCGCGCCTGCCAGGCTACTCACCTGCGTGCTAGCTGCGCTCAGAGCTCATGGTGAGTCTAATACTTCCACCAGTTCACGGTGTGTGAGCGCGCCCCGCGCTGCTGACGTGCTGCGTGCTGGCGGCGTGTCGCGACCCGCTCGCGCCTGCCAGGCTACTCACCTGCGTGCTAGCTGCGCTCAGAGCTCATGGTGAGTCTAATACTTCCACCAGTTCACGGTGTGTGAGCGCGCCCCGCGCTGCTGACGTGCTGCGTGCTGGCGGCGTGTCGCGACCCGCTCGCGCCTGCCAGGCTACTCACCTGCGTGCTAGCTGCGCTCAGAGCTCATGGTGAGTCTAATACTTCCACCAGTTCACGGTGTGTGAGCGCGCCCCGCGCTGCTGACGTGCTGCGTGCTGGCGGCGTGTCGCGACCCGCTCGCGCCTGCCAGGCTACTCACCTGCGTGCTAGCTGCGCTCAGAGCTCATGGTGAGTCTAATACTTCCACCAGTTCACGGTGTGTGAGCGCGCCCCGCGCTGCTGACGTGCTGCGTGCTGGCGGCGTGTCGCGACCCGCTCGCGCCTGCCAGGCTACTCACCTGCGTGCTAGCTGCGCTCAGAGCTCATGGTGAGTCTAATACTTCCACCAGTTCACGGTGTGTGAGCGCGCCCCGCGCTGCTGACGTGCTGCGTGCTGGCGGCGTGTCGCGACCCGCTCGCGCCTGCCAGGCTACTCACCTGCGTGCTAGCTGCGCTCAGAGCTCATGGTGAGTCTAATACTTCCACCAGTTCACGGTGTGTGAGCGCGCCCCGCGCTGCTGACGTGCTGCGTGCTGGCGGCGTGTCGCGACCCGCTCGCGCCTGCCAGGCTACTCACCTGCGTGCTAGCTGCGCTCAGAGCTCATGGTGAGTCTAATACTTCCACCAGTTCACGGTGTGTGAGCGCGCCCCGCGCTGCTGACGTGCTGCGTGCTGGCGGCGTGTCGCGACCCGCTCGCGCCTGCCAGGCTACTCACCTGCGTGCTAGCTGCGCTCAGAGCTCATGGTGAGTCTAATACTTCCACCAGTTCACGGTGTGTGAGCGCGCCCCGCGCTGCTGACGTGCTGCGTGCTGGCGGCGTGTCGCGACCCGCTCGCGCCTGCCAGGCTACTCACCTGCGTGCTAGCTGCGCTCAGAGCTCATGGTGAGTCTAATACTTCCACCAGTTCACGGTGTGTGAGCGCGCCCCGCGCTGCTGACGTGCTGCGTGCTGGCGGCGTGTCGCGACCCGCTCGCGCCTGCCAGGCTACTCACCTGCGTGCTAGCTGCGCTCAGAGCTCATGGTGAGTCTAATACTTCCACCAGTTCACGGTGTGTGAGCGCGCCCCGCGCTGCTGACGTGCTGCGTGCTGGCGGCGTGTCGCGACCCGCTCGCGCCTGCCAGGCTACTCACCTGCGTGCTAGCTGCGCTCAGAGCTCATGGTGAGTCTAATACTTCCACCAGTTCACGGTGTGTGAGCGCGCCCCGCGCTGCTGACGTGCTGCGTGCTGGCGGCGTGTCGCGACCCGCTCGCGCCTGCCAGGCTACTCACCTGCGTGCTAGCTGCGCTCAGAGCTCATGGTGAGTCTAATACTTCCACCAGTTCACGGTGTGTGAGCGCGCCCCGCGCTGCTGACGTGCTGCGTGCTGGCGGCGTGTCGCGACCCGCTCGCGCCTGCCAGGCTACTCACCTGCGTGCTAGCTGCGCTCAGAGCTCATGGTGAGTCTAATACTTCCACCAGTTCACGGTGTGTGAGCGCGCCCCGCGCTGCTGACGTGCTGCGTGCTGGCGGCGTGTCGCGACCCGCTCGCGCCTGCCAGGCTACTCACCTGCGTGCTAGCTGCGCTCAGAGCTCATGGTGAGTCTAATACTTCCACCAGTTCACGGTGTGTGAGCGCGCCCCGCGCTGCTGACGTGCTGCGTGCTGGCGGCGTGTCGCGACCCGCTCGCGCCTGCCAGGCTACTCACCTGCGTGCTAGCTGCGCTCAGAGCTCATGGTGAGTCTAATACTTCCACCAGTTCACGGTGTGTGAGCGCGCCCCGCGCTGCTGACGTGCTGCGTGCTGGCGGCGTGTCGCGACCCGCTCGCGCCTGCCAGGCTACTCACCTGCGTGCTAGCTGCGCTCAGAGCTCATGGTGAGTCTAATACTTCCACCAGTTCACGGTGTGTGAGCGCGCCCCGCGCTGCTGACGTGCTGCGTGCTGGCGGCGTGTCGCGACCCGCTCGCGCCTGCCAGGCTACTCACCTGCGTGCTAGCTGCGCTCAGAGCTCATGGTGAGTCTAATACTTCCACCAGTTCACGGTGTGTGAGCGCGCCCCGCGCTGCTGACGTGCTGCGTGCTGGCGGCGTGTCGCGACCCGCTCGCGCCTGCCAGGCTACTCACCTGCGTGCTAGCTGCGCTCAGAGCTCATGGTGAGTCTAATACTTCCACCAGTTCACGGTGTGTGAGCGCGCCCCGCGCTGCTGACGTGCTGCGTGCTGGCGGCGTGTCGCGACCCGCTCGCGCCTGCCAGGCTACTCACCTGCGTGCTAGCTGCGCTCAGAGCTCATGGTGAGTCTAATACTTCCACCAGTTCACGGTGTGTGAGCGCGCCCCGCGCTGCTGACGTGCTGCGTGCTGGCGGCGTGTCGCGACCCGCTCGCGCCTGCCAGGCTACTCACCTGCGTGCTAGCTGCGCTCAGAGCTCATGGTGAGTCTAATACTTCCACCAGTTCACGGTGTGTGAGCGCGCCCCGCGCTGCTGACGTGCTGCGTGCTGGCGGCGTGTCGCGACCCGCTCGCGCCTGCCAGGCTACTCACCTGCGTGCTAGCTGCGCTCAGAGCTCATGGTGAGTCTAATACTTCCACCAGTTCACGGTGTGTGAGCGCGCCCCGCGCTGCTGACGTGCTGCGTGCTGGCGGCGTGTCGCGACCCGCTCGCGCCTGCCAGGCTACTCACCTGCGTGCTAGCTGCGCTCAGAGCTCATGGTGAGTCTAATACTTCCACCAGTTCACGGTGTGTGAGCGCGCCCCGCGCTGCTGACGTGCTGCGTGCTGGCGGCGTGTCGCGACCCGCTCGCGCCTGCCAGGCTACTCACCTGCGTGCTAGCTGCGCTCAGAGCTCATGGTGAGTCTAATACTTCCACCAGTTCACGGTGTGTGAGCGCGCCCCGCGCTGCTGACGTGCTGCGTGCTGGCGGCGTGTCGCGACCCGCTCGCGCCTGCCAGGCTACTCACCTGCGTGCTAGCTGCGCTCAGAGCTCATGGTGAGTCTAATACTTCCACCAGTTCACGGTGTGTGAGCGCGCCCCGCGCTGCTGACGTGCTGCGTGCTGGCGGCGTGTCGCGACCCGCTCGCGCCTGCCAGGCTACTCACCTGCGTGCTAGCTGCGCTCAGAGCTCATGGTGAGTCTAATACTTCCACCAGTTCACGGTGTGTGAGCGCGCCCCGCGCTGCTGACGTGCTGCGTGCTGGCGGCGTGTCGCGACCCGCTCGCGCCTGCCAGGCTACTCACCTGCGTGCTAGCTGCGCTCAGAGCTCATGGTGAGTCTAATACTTCCACCAGTTCACGGTGTGTGAGCGCGCCCCGCGCTGCTGACGTGCTGCGTGCTGGCGGCGTGTCGCGACCCGCTCGCGCCTGCCAGGCTACTCACCTGCGTGCTAGCTGCGCTCAGAGCTCATGGTGAGTCTAATACTTCCACCAGTTCACGGTGTGTGAGCGCGCCCCGCGCTGCTGACGTGCTGCGTGCTGGCGGCGTGTCGCGACCCGCTCGCGCCTGCCAGGCTACTCACCTGCGTGCTAGCTGCGCTCAGAGCTCATGGTGAGTCTAATACTTCCACCAGTTCACGGTGTGTGAGCGCGCCCCGCGCTGCTGACGTGCTGCGTGCTGGCGGCGTGTCGCGACCCGCTCGCGCCTGCCAGGCTACTCACCTGCGTGCTAGCTGCGCTCAGAGCTCATGGTGAGTCTAATACTTCCACCAGTTCACGGTGTGTGAGCGCGCCCCGCGCTGCTGACGTGCTGCGTGCTGGCGGCGTGTCGCGACCCGCTCGCGCCTGCCAGGCTACTCACCTGCGTGCTAGCTGCGCTCAGAGCTCATGGTGAGTCTAATACTTCCACCAGTTCACGGTGTGTGAGCGCGCCCCGCGCTGCTGACGTGCTGCGTGCTGGCGGCGTGTCGCGACCCGCTCGCGCCTGCCAGGCTACTCACCTGCGTGCTAGCTGCGCTCAGAGCTCATGGTGAGTCTAATACTTCCACCAGTTCACGGTGTGTGAGCGCGCCCCGCGCTGCTGACGTGCTGCGTGCTGGCGGCGTGTCGCGACCCGCTCGCGCCTGCCAGGCTACTCACCTGCGTGCTAGCTGCGCTCAGAGCTCATGGTGAGTCTAATACTTCCACCAGTTCACGGTGTGTGAGCGCGCCCCGCGCTGCTGACGTGCTGCGTGCTGGCGGCGTGTCGCGACCCGCTCACGCCTGCCAGGCTACTCACCTGCGTGCTAGCTGCGCTCAGAGCTCATGGTGAGTCTAATACTTCCACCAGTTCACGGTGTGTGAGCGCGCCCCGCGCTGCTGACGTGCTGCG
Organism: Xestia ashworthii; assembly: GCA_950022955.1. NCBI lineage: Eukaryota > Metazoa > Arthropoda > Insecta > Lepidoptera > Noctuidae > Xestia > Xestia ashworthii. Next base: position 6,590,574 of record OX465570.1, on the reverse strand, counting down.
TGCTGGCGGCGTGTCGCGACCCGCTCGCGCCTGCCAGGCTACTCACCTGCGTGCTAGCTGCGCTCAGAGCTCATGGTGAGTCTAATACTTCCACCAGTTCACGGTGTGTGAGCGCGCCCCGCGCTGCTGACGTGCTGCGTGCTGGCGGCGTGTCGCGACCCGCTCGCGCCTGCCAGGCTACTCACCTGCGTGCTAGCTGCGCTCAGAGCTCATGGTGAGTCTAATACTTCCACCAGTTCACGGTGTGTGAGCGCGCCCCGCGCTGCTGACGTGCTGCGTGCTGGCGGCGTGTCGCGACCCGCTCGCGCCTGCCAGGCTACTCACCTGCGTGCTAGCTGCGCTCAGAGCTCATGGTGAGTCTAATACTTCCACCAGTTCACGGTGTGTGAGCGCGCCCCGCGCTGCTGACGTGCTGCGTGCTGGCGGCGTGTCGCGACCCGCTCGCGCCTGCCAGGCTACTCACCTGCGTGCTAGCTGCGCTCAGAGCTCATGGTGAGTCTAAGGCTGAGATTCACAGACCGCACTTTGACTTTACTTTGATGGAAAAGTCTACTTTCACCCAAAAAAATATTTCTTAGTCCTGTCAAGCTCTTCTTTACTTTCCAAAAATGACACTTTGCTTAGTAAAGGCTAAGTAGTCTATAATCATGACTTTGGCCTCAAAGTAAACTTTGCATTACTATGCGTTTAAATAATGTAGTCATTCTTGTCAAACTAATTTCCTAGAAAATAAACACATTTTATTATGGTTGGGTTATAGCTCGAAAAGTCACGTCGATTTGAGTGAATTTTTTTATTGTTTGTATTGTGTTGGTGGTTGCGTCGCGTCGTTTCTTTTCTTTCAATTTTGCTGTGTCTACTGGTTTCTGATATTTTTAATTTGATTTAAAAGTTGGTCAATTTTTCGTCGTTATCCATATCGAGCAGCAGGTCAAAAACTACAAGCTAACAGGTGAAGCAGTATCGGGAGTCCAAAAGTAATCAATCAATCATTAATAATTTTATTATCAGGCATCATAAGACCCATAGGTAACATACACAAAATAACAACATAAAAATATACTAACACATAAAAAATCTAACATATAAGCTATGAACTATCATATAACACACGAAGTGGCGGAGTCGTGTTACGCTGTGCGGTGTCATGTAGCCTGCCGCGAAAACTTCGGTAGATTACACCCTTCAGCCAAAACTCTTCCTTGACAAACATGTCGAGATATTGTGTCGGAAATCGCACCACAAACGACTTGAAGTTGGTGTTGTGACGCGGCTCTAACCTTTTGACCCTCAAGGTCCAGCTAGTCTTCACCTTCATGTACTCAACGATCTCCTCAACTTTCGTGGAGTGATGCAGTCGGGACACATACAGCAACGTCGCTGGTGTCGCTGGACGCAGCAGCATATTTGGTCCTGACAGTCCAGTACCGCATTGATTGCGACAAGTAGGCTTCTTCTTCTTCTTCTGAACTAAGGTGAAGCCGTCCTCATCACAGTCCTGCTTTGCTGGACATCGCTGTACCGGAGAGCAGAGGGGCGGGTGCGGCGGGGCACGGTGCATCGCCCTCGCTGTTTGCAGGTGACGACGAATCCAATTTCTCCGACGCAAAACTGCTGTCCGAAGCATTTTCTGCACCACGACGCGTGTTTATGTTGGCATCTTCATTTGTCCTACTTTCCGAAACCGCACTGCGTAGCAACACTATCTCGGCACGTAGTTCATGGATGGTATTCTCAGAATTCTCCAAGTTACACTGCACCTCGGTCAGGCTTCACTTCACCAATGTAATGTCCTTTAACAACCTGGTGACGTCTACGTGATCGAAAGTGACGGGCGGTAACTTATGTAGCTCCTTCGCCACGAAAGTTGGCACGTCAACGTGTAATGCATAGATATAATCAAGTTAATAAATAATATTATACATGAAAAACATTTTTTACGAACATATATAGCAAACAGAATGTCAACCACACGTCAACGATGTTTCGTTTCGTTCCACGTACTTCGTACATATTGTTTTTTCCAAACACCTTTACTTTTCATGTAAAATGATAATATTACTATTATAAATCTAAGCAAGAGCACGATATAAACACTCGTCTTAAATAATATGTTAATAACTATTTTTTTAAGGAAATAAAACTTGATTTAAAAATATGTTCTCCAAAACATTTGTACGTGTGACGTAACAGCCACACGTCTTTCCCTATCCTTTACTTTGGAGCCGTACTTTTCTAAGGAAAGTCAAGCAACTGTCTCTGAAATTGAATAAATAGAAAGTATACTTCGGTAACGCAAAGCTTACTTTGTGAAGACTCCTTTGCTGTAAAGTAAAGTCAGGACTGAGAATCTGGGCCTAATACTTCCACCAGTTCACGGTGTGTGAGCGCGCCCCGCGCTGCTGACGTGCTGCGTGCTGGCGGCGTGTCGCGACCCGCTCGCGCCTGCCAGGCTACTCACCTGCGTGCTAGCTGCGCTCAGAGCTCATGGTGAGTCTAATACTTCCACCAGTTCACGGTGTGTGAGCGCGCCCCGCGCTGCTGACGTGCTGCGTGCTGGCGGCGTGTCGCGACCCGCTCGCGCCTGCCAGGCTACTCACCTGCGTGCTAGCTGCGCTCAGAGCTCATGGTGAGTCTAATACTTCCACCAGTTCACGGTGTGTGAGCGCGCCCCGCGCTGCTGACGTGCTGCGTGCTGGCGGCGTGTCGCGACCCGCTCGCGCCTGCCAGGCTACTCACCTGCGTGCTAGCTGCGCTCAGAGCTCATGGTGAGTCTAATACTTCCACCAGTTCACGGTGTGTGAGCGCGCCCCGCGCTGCTGACGTGCTGCGTGCTGGCGGCGTGTCGCGACCCGCTCGCGCCTGCCAGGCTACTCACCTGCGTGCTAGCTGCGCTCAGAGCTCATGGTGAGTCTAATACTTCCACCAGTTCACGGTGTGTGAGCGCGCCCCGCGCTGCTGACGTGCTGCGTGCTGGCGGCGTGTCGCGACCCGCTCGCGCCTGCCAGGCTACTCACCTGCGTGCTAGCTGCGCTCAGAGCTCATGGTGAGTCTAATACTTCCACCAGTTCACGGTGTGTGAGCGCGCCCCGCGCTGCTGACGTGCTGCGTGCTGGCGGCGTGTCGCGACCCGCTCGCGCCTGCCAGGCTACTCACCTGCGTGCTAGCTGCGCTCAGAGCTCATGGTGAGTCTAATACTTCCACCAGTTCACGGTGTGTGAGCGCGCCCCGCGCTGCTGACGTGCTGCGTGCTGGCGGCGTGTCGCGACCCGCTCGCGCCTGCCAGGCTACTCACCTGCGTGCTAGCTGCGCTCAGAGCTCATGGTGAGTCTAATACTTCCACCAGTTCACGGTGTGTGAGCGCGCCCCGCGCTGCTGACGTGCTGCGTGCTGGCGGCGTGTCGCGACCCGCTCGCGCCTGCCAGGCTACTCACCTGCGTGCTAGCTGCGCTCAGAGCTCATGGTGAGTCTAATACTTCCACCAGTTCACGGTGTGTGAGCGCGCCCCGCGCTGCTGACGTGCTGCGTGCTGGCGGCGTGTCGCGACCCGCTCGCGCCTGCCAGGCTACTCACCTGCGTGCTAGCTGCGCTCAGAGCTCATGGTGAGTCTAATACTTCCACCAGTTCACGGTGTGTGAGCGCGCCCCGCGCTGCTGACGTGCTGCGTGCTGGCGGCGTGTCGCGACCCGCTCGCGCCTGCCAGGCTACTCACCTGCGTGCTAGCTGCGCTCAGAGCTCATGGTGAGTCTAATACTTCCACCAGTTCACGGTGTGTGAGCGCGCCCCGCGCTGCTGACGTGCTGCGTGCTGGCGGCGTGTCGCGACCCGCTCGCGCCTGCCAGGCTACTCACCTGCGTGCTAGCTGCGCTCAGAGCTCATGGTGAGTCTAATACTTCCACCAGTTCACGGTGTGTGAGCGCGCCCCGCGCTGCTGACGTGCTGCGTGCTGGCGGCGTGTCGCGACCCGCTCGCGCCTGCCAGGCTACTCACCTGCGTGCTAGCTGCGCTCAGAGCTCATGGTGAGTCTAATACTTCCACCAGTTCACGGTGTGTGAGCGCGCCCCGCGCTGCTGACGTGCTGCGTGCTGGCGGCGTGTCGCGACCCGCTCGCGCCTGCCAGGCTACTCACCTGCGTGCTAGCTGCGCTCAGAGCTCATGGTGAGTCTAATACTTCCACCAGTTCACGGTGTGTGAGCGCGCCCCGCGCTGCTGACGTGCTGCGTGCTGGCGGCGTGTCGCGACCCGCTCGCGCCTGCCAGGCTACTCACCTGCGTGCTAGCTGCGCTCAGAGCTCATGGTGAGTCTAATACTTCCACCAGTTCACGGTGTGTGAGCGCGCCCCGCGCTGCTGACGTGCTGCGTGCTGGCGGCGTGTCGCGACCCGCTCGCGCCTGCCAGGCTACTCACCTGCGTGCTAGCTGCGCTCAGAGCTCATGGTGAGTCTAATACTTCCACCAGTTCACGGTGTGTGAGCGCGCCCCGCGCTGCTGACGTGCTGCGTGCTGGCGGCGTGTCGCGACCCGCTCGCGCCTGCCAGGCTACTCACCTGCGTGCTAGCTGCGCTCAGAGCTCATGGTGAGTCTAATACTTCCACCAGTTCACGGTGTGTGAGCGCGCCCCGCGCTGCTGACGTGCTGCGTGCTGGCGGCGTGTCGCGACCCGCTCGCGCCTGCCAGGCTACTCACCTGCGTGCTAGCTGCGCTCAGAGCTCATGGTGAGTCTAATACTTCCACCAGTTCACGGTGTGTGAGCGCGCCCCGCGCTGCTGACGTGCTGCGTGCTGGCGGCGTGTCGCGACCCGCTCGCGCCTGCCAGGCTACTCACCTGCGTGCTAGCTGCGCTCAGAGCTCATGGTGAGTCTAATACTTCCACCAGTTCACGGTGTGTGAGCGCGCCCCGCGCTGCTGACGTGCTGCGTGCTGGCGGCGTGTCGCGACCCGCTCGCGCCTGCCAGGCTACTCACCTGCGTGCTAGCTGCGCTCAGAGCTCATGGTGAGTCTAATACTTCCACCAGTTCACGGTGTGTGAGCGCGCCCCGCGCTGCTGACGTGCTGCGTGCTGGCGGCGTGTCGCGACCCGCTCGCGCCTGCCAGGCTACTCACCTGCGTGCTAGCTGCGCTCAGAGCTCATGGTGAGTCTAATACTTCCACCAGTTCACGGTGTGTGAGCGCGCCCCGCGCTGCTGACGTGCTGCGTGCTGGCGGCGTGTCGCGACCCGCTCGCGCCTGCCAGGCTACTCACCTGCGTGCTAGCTGCGCTCAGAGCTCATGGTGAGTCTAATACTTCCACCAGTTCACGGTGTGTGAGCGCGCCCCGCGCTGCTGACGTGCTGCGTGCTGGCGGCGTGTCGCGACCCGCTCGCGCCTGCCAGGCTACTCACCTGCGTGCTAGCTGCGCTCAGAGCTCATGGTGAGTCTAATACTTCCACCAGTTCACGGTGTGTGAGCGCGCCCCGCGCTGCTGACGTGCTGCGTGCTGGCGGCGTGTCGCGACCCGCTCGCGCCTGCCAGGCTACTCACCTGCGTGCTAGCTGCGCTCAGAGCTCATGGTGAGTCTAATACTTCCACCAGTTCACGGTGTGTGAGCGCGCCCCGCGCTGCTGACGTGCTGCGTGCTGGCGGCGTGTCGCGACCCGCTCGCGCCTGCCAGGCTACTCACCTGCGTGCTAGCTGCGCTCAGAGCTCATGGTGAGTCTAATACTTCCACCAGTTCACGGTGTGTGAGCGCGCCCCGCGCTGCTGACGTGCTGCGTGCTGGCGGCGTGTCGCGACCCGCTCGCGCCTGCCAGGCTACTCACCTGCGTGCTAGCTGCGCTCAGAGCTCATGGTGAGTCTAATACTTCCACCAGTTCACGGTGTGTGAGCGCGCCCCGCGCTGCTGACGTGCTGCGTGCTGGCGGCGTGTCGCGACCCGCTCGCGCCTGCCAGGCTACTCACCTGCGTGCTAGCTGCGCTCAGAGCTCATGGTGAGTCTAATACTTCCACCAGTTCACGGTGTGTGAGCGCGCCCCGCGCTGCTGACGTGCTGCGTGCTGGCGGCGTGTCGCGACCCGCTCGCGCCTGCCAGGCTACTCACCTGCGTGCTAGCTGCGCTCAGAGCTCATGGTGAGTCTAATACTTCCACCAGTTCACGGTGTGTGAGCGCGCCCCGCGCTGCTGACGTGCTGCGTGCTGGCGGCGTGTCGCGACCCGCTCGCGCCTGCCAGGCTACTCACCTGCGTGCTAGCTGCGCTCAGAGCTCATGGTGAGTCTAATACTTCCACCAGTTCACGGTGTGTGAGCGCGCCCCGCGCTGCTGACGTGCTGCGTGCTGGCGGCGTGTCGCGACCCGCTCGCGCCTGCCAGGCTACTCACCTGCGTGCTAGCTGCGCTCAGAGCTCATGGTGAGTCTAATACTTCCACCAGTTCACGGTGTGTGAGCGCGCCCCGCGCTGCTGACGTGCTGCGTGCTGGCGGCGTGTCGCGACCCGCTCGCGCCTGCCAGGCTACTCACCTGCGTGCTAGCTGCGCTCAGAGCTCATGGTGAGTCTAATACTTCCACCAGTTCACGGTGTGTGAGCGCGCCCCGCGCTGCTGACGTGCTGCGTGCTGGCGGCGTGTCGCGACCCGCTCGCGCCTGCCAGGCTACTCACCTGCGTGCTAGCTGCGCTCAGAGCTCATGGTGAGTCTAATACTTCCACCAGTTCACGGTGTGTGAGCGCGCCCCGCGCTGCTGACGTGCTGCGTGCTGGCGGCGTGTCGCGACCCGCTCGCGCCTGCCAGGCTACTCACCTGCGTGCTAGCTGCGCTCAGAGCTCATGGTGAGTCTAATACTTCCACCAGTTCACGGTGTGTGAGCGCGCCCCGCGCTGCTGACGTGCTGCGTGCTGGCGGCGTGTCGCGACCCGCTCGCGCCTGCCAGGCTACTCACCTGCGTGCTAGCTGCGCTCAGAGCTCATGGTGAGTCTAATACTTCCACCAGTTCACGGTGTGTGAGCGCGCCCCGCGCTGCTGACGTGCTGCGTGCTGGCGGCGTGTCGCGACCCGCTCGCGCCTGCCAGGCTACTCACCTGCGTGCTAGCTGCGCTCAGAGCTCATGGTGAGTCTAATACTTCCACCAGTTCACGGTGTGTGAGCGCGCCCCGCGCTGCTGACGTGCTGCGTGCTGGCGGCGTGTCGCGACCCGCTCGCGCCTGCCAGGCTACTCACCTGCGTGCTAGCTGCGCTCAGAGCTCATGGTGAGTCTAATACTTCCACCAGTTCACGGTGTGTGAGCGCGCCCCGCGCTGCTGACGTGCTGCGTGCTGGCGGCGTGTCGCGACCCGCTCGCGCCTGCCAGGCTACTCACCTGCGTGCTAGCTGCGCTCAGAGCTCATGGTGAGTCTAATACTTCCACCAGTTCACGGTGTGTGAGCGCGCCCCGCGCTGCTGACGTGCTGCGTGCTGGCGGCGTGTCGCGACCCGCTCGCGCCTGCCAGGCTACTCACCTGCGTGCTAGCTGCGCTCAGAGCTCATGGTGAGTCTAATACTTCCACCAGTTCACGGTGTGTGAGCGCGCCCCGCGCTGCTGACGTGCTGCGTGCTGGCGGCGTGTCGCGACCCGCTCGCGCCTGCCAGGCTACTCACCTGCGTGCTAGCTGCGCTCAGAGCTCATGGTGAGTCTAATACTTCCACCAGTTCACGGTGTGTGAGCGCGCCCCGCGCTGCTGACGTGCTGCGTGCTGGCGGCGTGTCGCGACCCGCTCGCGCCTGCCAGGCTACTCACCTGCGTGCTAGCTGCGCTCAGAGCTCATGGTGAGTCTAATACTTCCACCAGTTCACGGTGTGTGAGCGCGCCCCGCGCTGCTGACGTGCTGCGTGCTGGCGGCGTGTCGCGACCCGCTCGCGCCTGCCAGGCTACTCACCTGCGTGCTAGCTGCGCTCAGAGCTCATGGTGAGTCTAATACTTCCACCAGTTCACGGTGTGTGAGCGCGCCCCGCGCTGCTGACGTGCTGCGTGCTGGCGGCGTGTCGCGACCCGCTCGCGCCTGCCAGGCTACTCACCTGCGTGCTAGCTGCGCTCAGAGCTCATGGTGAGTCTAATACTTCCACCAGTTCACGGTGTGTGAGCGCGCCCCGCGCTGCTGACGTGCTGCGTGCTGGCGGCGTGTCGCGACCCGCTCGCGCCTGCCAGGCTACTCACCTGCGTGCTAGCTGCGCTCAGAGCTCATGGTGAGTCTAATACTTCCACCAGTTCACGGTGTGTGAGCGCGCCCCGCGCTGCTGACGTGCTGCGTGCTGGCGGCGTGTCGCGACCCGCTCGCGCCTGCCAGGCTACTCACCTGCGTGCTAGCTGCGCTCAGAGCTCATGGTGAGTCTAATACTTCCACCAGTTCACGGTGTGTGAGCGCGCCCCGCGCTGCTGACGTGCTGCGTGCTGGCGGCGTGTCGCGACCCGCTCGCGCCTGCCAGGCTACTCACCTGCGTGCTAGCTGCGCTCAGAGCTCATGGTGAGTCTAATACTTCCACCAGTTCACGGTGTGTGAGCGCGCCCCGCGCTGCTGACGTGCTGCGTGCTGGCGGCGTGTCGCGACCCGCTCGCGCCTGCCAGGCTACTCACCTGCGTGCTAGCTGCGCTCAGAGCTCATGGTGAGTCTAATACTTCCACCAGTTCACGGTGTGTGAGCGCGCCCCGCGCTGCTGACGTGCTGCGTGCTGGCGGCGTGTCGCGACCCGCTCGCGCCTGCCAGGCTACTCACCTGCGTGCTAGCTGCGCTCAGAGCTCATGGTGAGTCTAATACTTCCACCAGTTCACGGTGTGTGAGCGCGCCCCGCGCTGCTGACGTGCTGCGTGCTGGCGGCGTGTCGCGACCCGCTCGCGCCTGCCAGGCTACTCACCTGCGTGCTAGCTGCGCTCAGAGCTCATGGTGAGTCTAATACTTCCACCAGTTCACGGTGTGTGAGCGCGCCCCGCGCTGCTGACGTGCTGCGTGCTGGCGGCGTGTCGCGACCCGCTCGCGCCTGCCAGGCTACTCACCTGCGTGCTAGCTGCGCTCAGAGCTCATGGTGAGTCTAATACTTCCACCAGTTCACGGTGTGTGAGCGCGCCCCGCGCTGCTGACGTGCTGCGTGCTGGCGGCGTGTCGCGACCCGCTCGCGCCTGCCAGGCTACTCACCTGCGTGCTAGCTGCGCTCAGAGCTCATGGTGAGTCTAATACTTCCACCAGTTCACGGTGTGTGAGCGCGCCCCGCGCTGCTGACGTGCTGCGTGCTGGCGGCGTGTCGCGACCCGCTCGCGCCTGCCAGGCTACTCACCTGCGTGCTAGCTGCGCTCAGAGCTCATGGTGAGTCTAATACTTCCACCAGTTCACGGTGTGTGAGCGCGCCCCGCGCTGCTGACGTGCTGCGTGCTGGCGGCGTGTCGCGACCCGCTCGCGCCTGCCAGGCTACTCACCTGCGTGCTAGCTGCGCTCAGAGCTCATGGTGAGTCTAATACTTCCACCAGTTCACGGTGTGTGAGCGCGCCCCGCGCTGCTGACGTGCTGCGTGCTGGCGGCGTGTCGCGACCCGCTCGCGCCTGCCAGGCTACTCACCTGCGTGCTAGCTGCGCTCAGAGCTCATGGTGAGTCTAATACTTCCACCAGTTCACGGTGTGTGAGCGCGCCCCGCGCTGCTGACGTGCTGCGTGCTGGCGGCGTGTCGCGACCCGCTCGCGCCTGCCAGGCTACTCACCTGCGTGCTAGCTGCGCTCAGAGCTCATGGTGAGTCTAATACTTCCACCAGTTCACGGTGTGTGAGCGCGCCCCGCGCTGCTGACGTGCTGCGTGCTGGCGGCGTGTCGCGACCCGCTCGCGCCTGCCAGGCTACTCACCTGCGTGCTAGCTGCGCTCAGAGCTCATGGTGAGTCTAATACTTCCACCAGTTCACGGTGTGTGAGCGCGCCCCGCGCTGCTGACGTGCTGCGTGCTGGCGGCGTGTCGCGACCCGCTCGCGCCTGCCAGGCTACTCACCTGCGTGCTAGCTGCGCTCAGAGCTCATGGTGAGTCTAATACTTCCACCAGTTCACGGTGTGTGAGCGCGCCCCGCGCTGCTGACGTGCTGCGTGCTGGCGGCGTGTCGCGACCCGCTCGCGCCTGCCAGGCTACTCACCTGCGTGCTAGCTGCGCTCAGAGCTCATGGTGAGTCTAATACTTCCACCAGTTCACGGTGTGTGAGCGCGCCCCGCGCTGCTGACGTGCTGCGTGCTGGCGGCGTGTCGCGACCCGCTCGCGCCTGCCAGGCTACTCACCTGCGTGCTAGCTGCGCTCAGAGCTCATGGTGAGTCTAATACTTCCACCAGTTCACGGTGTGTGAGCGCGCCCCGCGCTGCTGACGTGCTGCGTGCTGGCGGCGTGTCGCGACCCGCTCGCGCCTGCCAGGCTACTCACCTGCGTGCTAGCTGCGCTCAGAGCTCATGGTGAGTCTAATACTTCCACCAGTTCACGGTGTGTGAGCGCGCCCCGCGCTGCTGACGTGCTGCGTGCTGGCGGCGTGTCGCGACCCGCTCGCGCCTGCCAGGCTACTCACCTGCGTGCTAGCTGCGCTCAGAGCTCATGGTGAGTCTAATACTTCCACCAGTTCACGGTGTGTGAGCGCGCCCCGCGCTGCTGACGTGCTGCGTGCTGGCGGCGTGTCGCGACCCGCTCGCGCCTGCCAGGCTACTCACCTGCGTGCTAGCTGCGCTCAGAGCTCATGGTGAGTCTAATACTTCCACCAGTTTACGGTGTGTGAGCGCGCCCCGCGCTGCTGACGTGCTGCGTGCTGGCGGCGTGTCGCGACCCGCTCGCGCCTGCCAGGCTACTCACCTGCGTGCTAGCTGCGCTCAGAGCTCATGGTGAGTCTAATACTTCCACCAGTTCACGGTGTGTGAGCGCGCCCCGCGCTGCTGACGTGCTGCGTGCTGGCGGCGTGTCGCGACCCGCTCGCGCCTGCCAGGCTACTCACCTGCGTGCTAGCTGCGCTCAGAGCTCATGGTGAGTCTAATACTTCCACCAGTTCACGGTGTGTGAGCGCGCCCCGCGCTGCTGACGTGCTGCGTGCTGGCGGCGTGTCGCGACCCGCTCGCGCCTGCCAGGCTACTCACCTGCGTGCTAGCTGCGCTCAGAGCTCATGGTGAGTCTAATACTTCCACCAGTTCACGGTGTGTGAGCGCGCCCCGCGCTGCTGACGTGCTGCGTGCTGGCGGCGTGTCGCGACCCGCTCGCGCCTGCCAGGCTACTCACCTGCGTGCTAGCTGCGCTCAGAGCTCATGGTGAGTCTAATACTTCCACCAGTTCACGGTGTGTGAGCGCGCCCCGCGCTGCTGACGTGCTGCGTGCTGGCGGCGTGTCGCGACCCGCTCGCGCCTGCCAGGCTACTCACCTGCGTGCTAGCTGCGCTCAGAGCTCATGGTGAGTCTAATACTTCCACCAGTTCACGGTGTGTGAGCGCGCCCCGCGCTGCTGACGTGCTGCGTGCTGGCGGCGTGTCGCGACCCGCTCGCGCCTGCCAGGCTACTCACCTGCGTGCTAGCTGCGCTCAGAGCTCATGGTGAGTCTAATACTTCCACCAGTTCACGGTGTGTGAGCGCGCCCCGCGCTGCTGACGTGCTGCGTGCTGGCGGCGTGTCGCGACCCGCTCGCGCCTGCCAGGCTACTCACCTGCGTGCTAGCTGCGCTCAGAGCTCATGGTGAGTCTAATACTTCCACCAGTTCACGGTGTGTGAGCGCGCCCCGCGCTGCTGACGTGCTGCGTGCTGGCGGCGTGTCGCGACCCGCTCGCGCCTGCCAGGCTACTCACCTGCGTGCTAGCTGCGCTCAGAGCTCATGGTGAGTCTAATACTTCCACCAGTTCACGGTGTGTGAGCGCGCCCCGCGCTGCTGACGTGCTGCGTGCTGGCGGCGTGTCGCGACCCGCTCGCGCCTGCCAGGCTACTCACCTGCGTGCTAGCTGCGCTCAGAGCTCATGGTGAGTCTAATACTTCCACCAGTTCACGGTGTGTGAGCGCGCCCCGCGCTGCTGACGTGCTGCGTGCTGGCGGCGTGTCGCGACCCGCTCGCGCCTGCCAGGCTACTCACCTGCGTGCTAGCTGCGCTCAGAGCTCATGGTGAGTTTACACTGCCATTTTTCGAGTGGGAATGGTAAAAAGTAGCTCAAAAACTGGTGGAAGTAAAAGAAAAGAAAAAGGCTTTTTATTCATCGTCAACAGAGAATAAAACCCTCTTTTACTCACTCTCGATAACAGTGAATAAAACGCTCTGAATTTGAAAGTGAATAAAATGTTTTGACAATAAAACGTGCAACAATAATACGAGTATAACACTGAATTTCGAAATTTGTATTGTGAGATTGAAGGGTTTTACGTACTTACCGACGTACGGAGAAAACTAGGTATGTACATAATAAGTTAGTTGTCACCACACAGACCGACATTAGCTGTTATTATTA